>CM064901.1:31619953-32819953 GCA_030347415.2 Decapterus maruadsi | reverse complement strand
AGCAGATAGATGTTCAAACAAAGTAAAGGTAGACTGGAACAAAGGCTCCGACACTAACACAATGTTCTAATGCAACATTCAGACAAAGACTGCTGCTGCGACACACTGTATGTATATACACTCTGGCTAATGAGGAGAATTTCAGGCAACAACTGGATGAGTTGATTGGAACAGGGGTGACTGCTAGGATGACTGAGTCTGGAGGGATGGGAGATGGGTGTTAAAGCATAAAAAGCACAGACGGTGATGGTGTGACTGATGGAGCAGAGAGGGAAAAGTTTACCATGATTTAATCTCAGAGAGGACTCTAATCTAGTATTAGACTGAAGTCAGGTTTGTGGAAAAGGCAGCTCTCGCTGTCTTTCTACAGTACATATGTGAGGAAAATTGTGTTCAGATGAGTGACACATAGGTTACCAAAATAACCAGATTGAAGGCTCCAAGGCTAATAGGAAAATTCAGTTATTGTAATTAAGAGTTTCTACATTGTAAATAGGGTTCAGATTTTTTCAACTCGTAATTAGAACTGGGAATTTTCTGCCTTGACACTCTCACACAGCCAGCTGAGCTTTGATGAGGTGAACGCTTTCAAAGCGTCAATATGAGTCTTTATTATCCTGTTTCCAATTTTCATCTTTTTGATTTGTATGTTAGAATGTGCTGTATTTTTTTTTTCTTACTTTTTCTTCCTCCTAAAAAACAACAATGTGTTGAAGTAGAAGGCTTCACATTTATGGTATTGAGCAGCATTTTAACCAGTTACAATGACATTGACAGATAATAACCGTAGTTGAATGCGAATTCTGAGAGTAACCGGACTGGAGGCCTAAATAAAATCAAATAAAAAGTCTGACGATTGTGTGGTCAGTGTGATTTCTGCATCCCATTCAGGTTATCTTCAGGTCATCTGTTTACTTCCCTCAGCACTGACACAGACACAAACCCTGCGTCTCTAGGACCCTCGGTGCATGTTTGGCACTCCGGCACAGTATTCTCCTCCACTTCCTTCATCATCATCAGGTTGCGCAAAATCCAAAATGCTCCCACACAACAGACCGACAATGCTGCTGGTACATTCACTAACTCTTGGTCTCCATTGTCTTTTCCACAACTGCTGTGTACTCTCATCCTCCATGCCAAATAGAGAAAAAAAAAACTGGCATAGCCTTTTTTGGTGTGTCCTGAACTGAACAATGCACACATGACTAGAAGCAAGACCAACAAACCGACACAACTTCACGCAGCGTGGCTGCAGACAGGCAGGCACACGGCCCCTCCTATCAGCAGTTACCATTCACAACCCTGACCTACTGCCGCCACCAGCATTAAAATAACGTAAAGGTACATTGCGTAGGAATTACTCCCATCATATTTTTCATGCTGCATTCACGTGAAATTGGGCAGACGGCAGACAGACGACAGCCGCTGCAGGTAACGGCATAAACAAGCCTCTATGTAAACAAGTGGTCCGTCAGCACAAGGCAAAACAATAAACATGACGATACCGGCTTTCTCTGGACTTCTGTGACTAAAATGACATCTGGTTTGTTACTGACGGCTGTGACTGCAGGTGAATGCAGCATCAGTGTAACGCTCCATTCCTCCTCACTGCGTTACCGTGGTGACTTCTCACAGACGCCACCTCGACCTAAGCCGACAGCTCCGGTGTCTCCGCTGAGTGTCTGTGGTTTCCTACAGTCATGCTAGAAAAATATGCCTCTTATTTTGGTGTCATTACTTCCTGATAATGAAACTGGTAAGGTGTCAGTATTACAGTAAGTGTGACACCCTGATCTGTCTGTTTAAACGTGTTAGAACTGTAGTATTTTTAATGTGCATCTCCAAAATATTTCAGCAAAACAGTCAAAGATACAAGACTATATAAGAATTTCATCATTTCTGCAGCTCAACTCCTTTTCAGGTTGTAGCGAGAGACTATGAACATTAACTGGGCATCCGCTCAAAAATGATTTGCACTAAGTATTTGCAGTTTTTATAATTGGATTTACTCTCAGAACAAGATTGGGCATTTTGGCTTTGTGTTGTATTTGGATTCACTTATTTATGTTTTTGGATGGAAATCAACTGTGCACATTAGACACAAGATAAACTTTATCTCAGTTAGTGACAGTTTTTAATCAGACTTTAACAAACACAAAGTCTGTTGTGGGTGTTTTACATTTTTTTTTACATTTTACATTACACACACCCAATACAAAACCAATCCAGCTCCTCCAACATTATGATGCAGCTGTGATATGTAGAGAAAACATGACAATTAAAGGAGCTATTGTCAGTTTTGCATAGTGGCTACATAGCCACCATCAGCATTAACAGCTGTTTACTTAATCTAGAGACTGTCAATTCAGCTTTGAAAGCAGTGAACTTTATTTATTTCACCTTCCAAGAGCTGTGGAAACCAACCCACTTGTTTTGTTTCTATTTCTGTCACATCTTTTCTTCTACTACTAAAGTTAGCATGCTATACCAGCTAGCTTTGGCCTTTGCAGCCCAGTGTTTCGTACCCGTGCAGGGAAGTTACATTATGCAGTTTCAGCTGACGCAACCCAGCTCAGGCTGCGGCGGCAGCACCATTCATCCTAATAACCATGTGTTGAAAAATTATTTTAAGGCCGAAAAATTCTGCAGTGTTACTTTAAAGGGACAACGAGGAGTTTTGGAAAAGCAAAGTGTTTTCACACTACATTTATGAGCCTCCGCGCAAAGTAGAATCCTTCAACCGGCGCAAGACGGACTCATGTTTTCATTCATCAATAATTAAAGTCAGAGGTTCAAAGAGGTTCGGTTAACATCATAGTTCCAACCTATAACACCGCTGAATCGCCGTTATTCTCATTCGCGTCTGTGAAACCGAAAGTAAGGAAACGCTGGTCGGCTCAACCAGCATTTCCACCACCACCCATAATAACAAAGTAACGATATATTGATCGAAAATGGAGCCATTAACAAGTGTGGGTAGCGTAGATTCATCCACATTAACGTGAGACTGTTTCATAACTGAATAGAAACTCCTCGTTGTCCCTTTAAAGCAGTAGTTGTGTTCAGATGGTGTATCGTAACTGCTTGTATTGTGAATGCAGTGATGTCTGAGGCTCTTGTTGAGGTTGGTAAGTAAACAGCCGTTAATTCCAAAATGGTGGTGTGGATGGCTGCTTTTTTGGGTTTTTTTTGTTAATTCGTCTCACTGTGTTAATCGTTAGGCATCAAAAGACGAAATCATATTCCTCATATGTTAAAGCCTAGTCGGCAATTAACTTGATTCTGATTCGACTCACGTACAACTTCCAAATAGCTCCTTTCTAAACTTCCATCTTTGGTCTTTCACACTATCCAACACTGCTCAGAGATGTTCTTTTCTTCCTCTTGGCTCCAGCGACTATACAGTATTTTAGATCTGTTCCCAGTTGGATAAGATGAGCCGTCGATGTGACTCATTTAATTTAGGAAAAGAATTAGTCGCTACAACTGTCAGTCAAAATATTCAGCCAAAAATTCATGAATGCCATTTTGAGGCTATTTACGTTTAACTGTAATTCACCATCAGAGGGTTATATGGAAAAGTTAGGAAAACTTATTCCAGTTCCTACAACACACACACACACAAACCCAACAGCTTGCACACCAATATACAGACAAACATCCAGCGACATCCACCCTCAGCAGCCTCCCACCCTCGTCTCTGAAGATGAAATATATTGAGTTGGTGGTACAGACAGTCCCACTTGATAAGCGCCTCAGTCATGCAGAAAAACATCTTCCACATTCTCATAATGTAGACAAAATGCCATTTACATGATCCATCGCCCCAAGATAATGTCTCCTTTTGTGAGTTTGGAGGTGTCTGTGTGCATGTGGTACTGTGTGTGTATGTGTGTGTGTGTGTTATACTCAGACAGGAAAGGACTTGCCTCTTGTCTTCATGCCCTTTCTGCCACTGTTATGAGCATGAAGTTTTAACGGGTGTGGGGGGAAAAAAACAGTCATAAAATGTACATTACAGAAAATCTCTCACCAAAGGCAATGGAAGAAATTGCAAAACAAACCAACATCTTTAGCACCATAAGAAGCCATTTTTGATTTACAGTAGATTTGATATCACTTTCTGCTGTCAGCAGGAGCACCTTATTAGCCTGTGGTGATAACAAGTAGCTCCACAAGCAGCCGGACATTCATTTATTCCTTCCTCTTTCTCTGGTTATGTAGACCTTGTAGCAACTGTAATGTAATAATTTCCTGAAAATGTAATAACACCTGAAAATTAATAAAATTTGTACTTAACTCGATTGAAAATGTATCATAAGATAATAGATAATAAGATGTAATAACTCAAACAATAATGTAATATTTAGGGCTGTCAGAATTAACGCGTTAATCGCGATGCGATTAATTACAAACAATAACGCGTTAAGTTTTTTTAATCGTTGTTAATCGCGGCCCATCTTGTCATCTGTCTGCTGGACTGGAAGGCTGGACTGTGGCTCCTCCAGTCCAGCAGGTGGCGGTACGGAGCCTTCAGAAGAATGAGAGCGTTAACTACGGGGAAAATGCGATTAATCGCGATTAGAAAAATTAATCGTTTGACAGCCCTAGTAATATTATTATTGGGAATTTATTACATTTATTACATTTTCAGTTTTTTTTCAAAACTGGTAATGTAATGCTTGACAAATTGTCATACTTGGGTAGTAACGCGTTATTAGTAACGTCGTTACTTTTTCAGTAACTAATAACGTAACACGCTGTTTTTTTAAATCAGTAACTCCGTTACTAAACGCTGCGTTACTCTGTTCCTTTCTGTTCCTTTTGGTGAGGTTTTACAGCGGCACACACTTCCCATAACATTTTAGCGATCAATAAACTTTATTTGAATTGAAAGAAAGACACAGCACACTGACACAAAACAAAGCGCTTGGTGGCCGCCCTCTATCGTCCCACACGTAATCAAACATGCTCCGAAGAGGACTGGACAGGTCAGGGCATGACGGCGAGCTAAGGTAACGTTAGCTAACGCAGCATCCCAGACCGAAGCTGTGCCAGTTGAGGCTGCAGCTCCTGAACTGGGACACAGCTCCGAGTCACAGCGAGACACACAAGCACACACTCCACCTGAGCAGCCGTGGTATTGGAGTCCGACAGACGGTTAACACAGCTAGCGACCGCTCTGGGTCAAAACAGCTGATCGATCAAAAAAATGTACCGCTGGAGTGAATTTACTTTCTGTCATTAAAACAGGTCCTTGAACGTAACTCGGTCAAAGCTATCCTCAAGATGTTTGCAGTTCTGTTAGCTCATGCTGCTGACATCATGCAGCATGACCAGATAAAAAAAAAAGTTTGTTCATCAGCATTAGTAACAGAACTGAAATGACGGCTACAGGGGAATTCAATCAACCTTTATTTAACGGGAGCATTGGGGAAAAAAACATTTTAAAGTAACGAAAAAGTTTCTCAGTAATGCATTACTTTTAACTGAGTTACTAACTGAGTTACTTTTTTTAATGAAGTAACTGTAACTAACCCTTACGAAAATGTACTTTAGAGTTACTATAGTTCACTATAATAATTGTAAAGTGTCCTATAGTGGGGTTATAGTGTTCTATGGTACGTGTTGCCAGCATTGGTATTATTATAGTATATTCTATAGTGCTATTTTGTTTGATATGGTAGTTTTAAAATATTCCAATAGTAACTTTTTTTTTTTAGTATTCCTGTAGTATATTAAATAGTATGGCTATAATACATTCTATAGTGTTTCTGTAATTGTTTTTCAAGCACACTATAGAACATTACTTAAGTAATCCTATAGTGTTGTTATATTAGATGTGTGGTATTACTATGATGTTTGTTAAAGTATAACTGTAGTGTTTTCTGTTTGTTTTCATAGTATTTTTAAAATAATTTTAAATAGTATAACTATACTCTTTCTGTAGTTTTTTTTTAAAAAAGAGGCCACAAAATGCACACTACAGTCCATTTCTGTCCCCTCAGGTACAACAATCTACATTAAAGGGATAGTTCACCCAAAATTAAAATTTCACTCATTATCTACTCACCCTCATGTTGACTAAGAGCTGTGACATCACAGACTGCTCGTCTGTAATGTCGTGTGTTGAAGCCCTGACATGAGAAATTGTTCCGCCGGTCAGTACAAATCACGTGAGAATTGCACTGACACAGGGAGAGCAGTGAACCAAGACACTGGGAGCTTCCGCTACAAACAAGCTTAAAATATAGACTTCTTTTTTTTAACAGTTTCTCATGTCGGGGCTTCAATACAAGAGGGACATTACAGATGAGCAGTATGGAGGTATTTGGATGTTTTTTGGTGAGTCTTTTTGGACGAAGAAAAGTGGTGTCCATTTGCAACCATTATATGGACAAATACTGCTGCGCGGACCCCCCTTAACTCAGAAAAGGCACGGAGGACTCTGAAAATTCTCACAGCTCAGTCGACATGAGGGCGAGTAGATAATGAGTGAAATTTGAATTTTGGGTGAACTATCCCTTTAATTCACTCTGACTCATTATTGGACCTCAAGGTAACTAGGATGTAGGCTTTTTGAGGACCAAAAAGGTATGTTCCCAAGCAGTAACATACTGTTTCTTATATTTAGTTACCACAGAAGTTTTTTTTTTTTTTTAAACAAGTATAATAAAACATTAATTTAGCTTCTGCTACATTGAATTGTCTTGGAATAATAGACATATTTTTTGAGCAGATATGAAGCAATGTTGATGAAATTATCCAGTCAATTTTGTAATTTTGATATAATATTGACTGTAAGAAAATTAAACACAACACAAGGAAGGACATCACTTCTGAACATTTTCACACTAAAATGGCAATTTTTAGACGGACACATCAGCAGAAAATGAAGTTTTTGTCCCAGGCCTGTGTCTGGCTCAACACCACACTCTCGCGAGATTTGCCACAGATCTCCTAGGCAACGTTCTAGCAACGTCGAACAAACGTTCGCGGGGGAGGGGGGGGGGGGGGCTGCTCTCTGTTGCTGGGGTAACCAGCTCTACTTTTGGCTGTTGGACTTGGAAGTTGAAATCCCAACGGTCGCCGAGGATTTCAAGTACTAACGGCTGCGGCCCGCTGCAATACCAACGTCTGCAAGCGGGGCGGGGCTTGACCGTCCAGCCGGTCAAGCCCCGCCCCCCCCGCCTGCCTAGAGTGCACTACGTCATCGTGGTTAGTTCAGGGACACTCGTAATTTCGGAAACTCGATAGAAACAGCGCCTAGATGGAGGATTTTTCCCCTACTGCTGTACATTTACTAAACGACTATTCGACTGAAGATTGATCACAAATTTTAATAAAACTTGTGAACATAAAAACTGTCTTTGCAATGTATTTTGCAGCGACATAATTTTAATAAACTTGTGAACATAAAAACTGTCTTTGCAATGTATTTTGCAGCGATATGTGGGGTTTTTCTATTAGGTTTGTAATTGTCATTAACGGAAACTGAGAACAGCAAAATGCAGAGAAGTGAGTGATTATTTTATAGGCATGTATCATGTATGCATCATCAATCAGCAGACTGTACAACAATCAAGGAAAGCATTATATAATTTTCCTAACCTCCAGTGATGTAGGTCTGCATCAGTCTAAAAAACATACCTTGGAAAACTTAATGTGTCATAGCCTTTGTTACTGTATGTGCCTGTTTGTGTGTGAAATGTATTTTGAGACTTGTCCAGTCCAGGTAATCAAGGGCAGTGGTTCTCAGTTGACTGGTTAAGAAAGTAAAAAAGTGCAAAAGTTTCATGGAATATCATAATAATAGATGATTGAAAAAAGCCAGTGATAGCAAATAGTGCAAATCATTACCAAAAGAAATGTTTCTATTGTTTCACAACAATGAACAGACACTTCAGATCAAACTATGAAATCTGTTAGCAGTTGGTCAGGCAAAAAATAAAAATAAAAAAATAAAATCAGCATGCAGACCAAACTATTTCCCTGTAAAAAGGGGGGGAAAGTACAATTATTATGTATCCTGCAGTGAAAAAGGGGGAGATGTCCACCACTGCCTTTTTTTTCTTGATCCATAGGCTAATTAAGATGTTATGAAGTGGATGATCCTGGTGGTTGTTCTGAAGGCCTCTCACATCTTCAGTGTACAGTAGTTTACCCAGCTGCCTTGCATCCTTGTGTCTGATGCCACCTCGCCAGCAGAATGGGAAAAAAAGACAATCTTGCCACCACAGACCGATAAATCATCTGTATCATCTTTCTACAGATAAAATGACTCAAGGACTCAAGAAAATTGTTTTTAGTTTATTTCTCTTGTATTTCTCATATAGCGTCTTTGACTTGGGTCAAAACTGATCAGTAGAAGCAGTAGAAAGCCAACAAGAGGAAGAATTCAACAGGGACAATGATGACTTCAATCAGAACGTCTTTGCTTCACGTGAAGAGAATGTCATGTCTGTCACTCCTGAAAGGAAAGCATAACATGTTACTCAATTTGCCATAGCATATTCTTGAGCATGGTTGCAGCAGGGCTGGGTGTGAGCATTGCAAGCAGAAGCACAGCACAGGTAACCTGGAGCATAGCTGCAACAGGTTTGGTGTCAGGCTCTGCTTTGGTTATTTGTAACCATATGAATGCTGAACATACCCAAAGCTGGCCTTTTACACATATCTAAAATACATTCTAGGAATATTAGCCATTATCAACCAGCGCATCCAGCGTTTCCCTTAATAAACGAGTCTGTGGCGGCCGCAATTCTCTCCTCCTCGCACACACAGGCACTTCCACACACGGCAGATAGCGTGTTGTGTGATGGTAACGTGCTAATGTTAGCTAACGTGTTGCTACCCCCCGGCCGGGGGTAGTTAAGTGGCACTCGGATACTGCCTAAGTCGAGCGAGTACTCGAGTACTCGGATATCGGCTGTAGTACTACAAACAATACGGCATCTACAATTAGTTCGCTCCGAACAGTGTTAGCTAATGCTAATGCTACCGTCGCGTAGGATAATGCTGACCATTAAAATGCCCAAATACGCAAACGTTAAACAACAAGCGCCGTAAGATGTGAATAAAGATTTTTCATTCATTGCATTTATTGTAGCAACGTAATTTCACTCACCGACATCACTTTCCAAACGGAGTTCATCCTTTCTGTTTCGCCTGAAGGGAAGGAGGCAATTGGGGTGGACTAGGGGGCGGGGCTTGACCGGCTGGACGGTCAAGCCCCGCCCCCGCTTGCAGACGTTGGTATTGCAGCCGGCCGCAGCCGTTACCTACTCGAGGATTTTCGCATTTCAGCAGCTGGCAGAGAAGAAACATCAGCAATGGCACTCGCTGTCCTTTTGACAGAGGAAACATGAAAAAGGATGCGTGAAACTGGCGTGGATGTGACCGGAGAGGAGGCGCAGAGATTCAGAGGTAACTAAATTTAAATTAATTAAATTTACTGGAGTGTGATGTCAGTTGACAAAACGTTAGCGACTTAGCGTTAGCATTAGCTTTAACATTATTGCCTGGCAACACAAAACGGGCCTGTAGCTCGCTCGTTAAAGGGCCAACGAGGAGTTTCTATTCGGTTATAAAACAGTCTCACGTTAATGTGGATGAATCTACGCTACCCGCACTTGTTAATGGCTCCATTTTCGATCAATATATCGTTTTGTCTCTATCATTATTTTGTTATTATTAGTGGTGGCGGAAATGCTGGTCGAGCCGACCAGCACTTATTGCTTTCGGTTTCGCGGACGCAAATGAGAATAACGGCGATTCAGGCGGCGTTATGGTCGGAACTACGACGGTAACTGAACCTCTTTGAACCTCTGACTTTAATCCTTGATGAATGAAAACATGAGTCCGTCTTGCGCCGGTGGAGGAATTCTACGGTGCGCGCGGAGGCAGCGTGAAAACACTTCGCTTCTCCAAAACTCCTCGTTGTCCCTTTAACGTTGTTTAATTAAAGATAACGTAACTTGGTTTACAAAGTGAGGCAGTGTGTTGCTCTCTTGCAAAAGTTTTCCCTCCTCTCAGTGACATTAAGGTATGTCAATTGGCGCTAACGTTAGCCGTCAGCTAATGTAAAATGCAGCTTCAGAGCTCTGGAAAAAAGTCCGGCAGCGTATGTGACAGCTTTTTGGATCGTAGGTGTGTGCGTGTGTGTGCATGTGCGTGTGCGAGCCTGCCTGCGTGTGTGTGCGACGCATTAGCTATCAGACTAGTTATGAACTAGCCTCAAGTGTTTCCTGTGGTGGACAGTGGCCCGTCAGATGCTTCAGGAGGACAAAGTTCTCCATTCACGTCTCATGTTTTATGATCATTTTTAAGGTTGAGGTGGATACATAGGCATTTATTTAGTTCACTAATCAAATTATAGTGCTGGTTTGAAAAATTAACAAAACGTGGGCTATGGGTTCTCAAACTGTTGATCTGGATAATATATGATGGAAACACTGAATGTTCTTGAAATTATTTTATCACAGCTAAGGCATGCTTTGGTTAGGGTCGGACAAGCTACTATCTCCCAAGTTAAATTAGCTGAGTTTATTTTGACTACTTTCCTGTTAAGTGTGCAGCTCTTTCATCTCCCTCTGTTAACTTTTTTCAGATAGTGATGTGGATGGTGAAACAGTTGAGTGAGGCCTGCAGACACCATGGTGCCCATTTCAAGGGTCGTTGAAAAAGCAGATCAAATTCATTTAATTCATCAACAATCTCAAGGAGCCAGTCACATCAAGGTGAGTGTGTGCATTATGCTTTCAGAGCTTTTATGTTTATATGCTTGTAACAAAGCTTATCAAAAGGTAGAAACTGCAAGAACCAGCTGGAAAAACATGTCACCCAACCCATCTTGAAAAAAAAACAACGCAACTCAATCCAAGTCAAGGACAGTTAACTTGGTTGTTAGCTATAATTTGGACATAATGATTACTGTTAAAAGTCAGATGTGTGTTTGTGAGCACCCCCGCCCCCTCTTTCTCTTTCCCTCTCAAAACTCTCAGATGGCATCAGTTGTTCACCATCCTCGACCCATCCTCCATCGAGGCTCCAGCATAGCCAGTACCAGAAGATGCACCCAGACACCAAGGACACCAACTGTGGTAAGTGAATCTTTCTATCTTTCAGAATAGAATGTTAATTTGTCATTGTGCATAAAAATCCAACATAACTCTGTTTTGCAGCTTGGATTATATTTATATTTACATTTTTTTTCTTTTTCTTTTTTTTTACACAGTCTGCGTGAAGCACTGGAGTGTCCGGCCCACACCTGGTCGTCCCTGGCAACAGGAGCCTGGAGGGCTGTGCTGTGAATTTTAGGCTTCCATGCTTGCCTCAGCACAGCCAACATTATTATATTTTTGGGACTTTCTTTGCCTTCAATGGAAAGCACAGTTGAGAGAGAGACAGGAAATGGGGAGTCAGAGAGAGGGGGAACAACATGCAAGAAAGGGCTGCCCAATGCGGGACTCGAACCTGGGCTGCCCAATGTGAGGACCGCAGCCCCAACACACGGGGTGGCTGCTCCACCAACTGAGCCAAACACTGTCCCGACCTGTCCTGCTAGCGCACCTGTGTTTGTGTGTGTGTCTGTGTGTGTCCACCTGCATGCGAGAGAGAGAGCGAGATGAGGGGCTGACCGTTAATATAATACATCCATGGGGCTGACTGACAGAGGTAGGAGTCGCTGTTGAAAAAAACTGTTCTTTTTTTCTGTGCAAGACTATAGTAAACACTTAAATGCCCGGGTGTTTAACCGGCGTTCATTATGCCAAATGAGCTCGGACCCTGACGGCTATTAGAGCCCAAGCGGGTATTTGCACGCGGGCAACTATTTGGTCATCTACGGTAATTCACTTTGGCATCACGATGTCTAATTGTATACTACTGCTTGTATCATCCTGTGCTTGTGCAATGTGCTTCAGAGAACATATACAAATTCTTTACAAAAAACAAACATACTGCTGTGTTTTTTATATTATTTTCTACGGTCTTTTTTGTTTTTTTTCCAAAACCTGCTATAGAGACAAGTTAATTATGCTGAATTTATGGTAAAACTGTTGTATGGTGTTTCCTACTGTAACTAGTCATCTTACAGTTAAACTCTATGGTGTTACCATAAAAACTATATAGTAATACTTAAGGAACTACTATAGCCATACTTTACGAACACTAACATAGAAATACCAATAAAAAAAACTTTAAATATTACTACAGTGACTGGTAAACATGTATTACTAAGTATTACTATAGTGACAGGGACATTACTATAGAATTAGCTCCAGTAAAATTGTTGTTTTACTATAGTATTTTCATGGTATTATTATAGTTTTCCTATCAGAAACCATAGAAATATCATAGAAAATTCTGTAGAAAAACTAGAATAATACTACTATAGTGACTGTATGGTTTTTTGGGACGCACTATACATTACTATAGAATTAGCTACAGTAAAATTGTTGTTTTACTATAGTATTTTCATGGTATTATTATAGTTTTCCTATCAGAAACCATAGAAATATCATAGAAAATACTGTAGAAAAACTAGAATAATACTACTATAGTGACTGTATGGTTTTTTGGGACGCACTATAGGACATTACTATAGAATTAGCTACAGTAAAATTGTTGTTTGACTATAGTATTTTCATGGTATTATTATAGTTTTCCGACCAGAAACCATAGAAATACCAATAAAAAACTTTAAGTATTACTATAGTGACTGTATGGTTTTTTGGGACGCACTATAGGACATTACTATAGAATTAGCTACAGTAAAATTTTTGTTTTACTATAGTATTTTCATGGTATTATTATAGTTTTCCTACCAGAAACTATAGAAATATCATAGAAAATACTGTAGAAAAACTAGAATAATACTATGAAAATACTATTGTAAAACAAACATTTTACTGTAGCTAATTCTATAGTAATGTCCTATAGTGCGTCCCAAAAAACCATACAGTCACTATAGTAATACTTAAAGTTTTTTATTGGTATTTCTATGGTATTTTTTTTATAGTATTTCTACAGTACATTTTCGTAAGGGTAATTACTATTTTTCAGTAACTAGCACAACCCTTCTTATAGTATATTATGAGATTTACCTAAGTGAAGAGGGACCTGTGGTCTCCAGTGTGGGCAGAATACATCAGTCCAACCGCCCATTTCTCTGACTACCCATTAATCCAATTTATTCAAGAGGGTTATGGTTAGGATTACGGTTACTTAAATCGGAGAAATGTGAGGTCGGACTAATGGCTGAAAAATATAGTTGGAGGTAAGTCCATCAGCCACTCAGTGAGAGGATGCAGTTACATGTCCCTGAGTATCTGCACGTGTGCATATGGCTGTATGGTGTTCAAGGTCTGCATTTTTTAAATATGTTAGTAGTATAGTTTTTGGCTTTTTTGCCTTTATTTGCAGAGAGAGGGGATGACATGCAGGAAATGTCTGCCCGACACAGGACTCGAACCGGGGACGCCTGAGTTGAGGACTGTAGCCTCTTCGTGGGGCAGCCGCCCAAGGTCTGCATTTTAACCCACTGGGAATTTATTACATTTTCTGGAGGGTTCCTGAAAATGTAATAAATTCCCAATAATGTAATGCAGTGGTTTTCAAAGTGGGGGCCGCGGCCCCCTGGGGGGCCGCCAGGGGGCGCTAGGGGGGCCTCAGAAAATTGGAGGGAAGATAAGAAAAAAAAGGAAAGACAAAAAAAAAAAAATTAATTATTTTTTAATAAATATTTTAAATCTGATAATTTTTTTATCATTGTCATTTTGCGCATGTCGGTAAATTCGGTTTAAAAAAGAAAAAGAAAAGTCGTTTTTGTTTTTTTGCGCTCTATGGTTGGTGCTATGTTCATGTCCCTTTAAGAGCCTCAGCGTGTGTAGACCAAGGGGGCAGTTGTCGGTCTGAGAAGTGAAGCTCACTTCCGCGTTCAAAAAACTGCAATCCCCGCCGATTCCTGTGGGGGCTGGTACCGGAAGTGAGCAACTCTCCATAGACCCCCGTGTTAAAATCGCCGACTTTACAGCTTTCAAAAACATATTTACAGCCTGGTACCAAAACGTTTTTTGGTCTCAATCGATAGTGTCTACCCCCGTACACACTCTGAGGGGGGTGAATTTTTTTTTAACGGTACCGTTTTGCTGTTATTCGGATACGATTCTGGCCAATCAGGGTGCGGAAACGTTCAGCTACAGGTCCGTAGCGGCACAGAGACAGGCTGCTCGAGGCCAGTGGGCGGGTTCTCGGCCGGCCAATCCAACATGGCGCTGTTCAAACCGCCATATTTGAGGCACAAAAACGACTGCACAAAACCAATGGGTGACGTCACGGATGCTACGTCCATTCTTTTTACAGTCTATGGTGTAGACACGTGACTCCTCCGGTGTGCAGCAGCCACCGGCAGCCACAGGTAGCAGCTAGCAGCAGCTCGAGAGGCTGTGCTGCAGCGCGGCGAGCGCGCTGACCTGTACCGAGACTGTTGTTTTTTCACCTGAGTTAATAACACCCACACACACACCAGAGCAATGAGAAAACACCTCGCTGAAATGTCGGATTAAAAACGTGCAGCGACGGCGGCGACCGAACGTGATAATGTCAGACCAGCGTGAAGGGAGTGACACAGAGGTGGCGTTACATTTATGGGCCGAAATAACCACGTTGATGTGCTTTATTGATAAACAGGGCGTCGTCCCGCGGGTCGAGGCAGTTGAATAAGTTTACAAATTGACGGTAGATTATTACTGTGCGTCTGCTCCGACCGCATTATGAAATATTGGCGGCGATAATTAAGAAGCAGCAGACACAACTAATAATAATATAACTGTAGCAAAAACGTTCAAAAGTTGAAGCAGCTGCTGAGGCATCATCTGATTGAGGAGAAAGAGCAGCTTGTTCAAAAGAGAAACTCTGGGGCCTGATGTGTGCTATAATAATGTGCTTATCAGTTGTTCAATAACTCACAACAACTAAAAGTAACCTACTTTATTTGCATTTTGTCAACATATTTTCAGACAGTGTACTGTCTTGTTTAATAGTGGCATGTCTGTAAATACAGCAGTGATAGCAAAAAAAAAAGCAAAAATAGATCCATGGGAGTCATGCTATTTTTTTTGCCAGGGGTGGGTGGGGGGTGGAGTAGTTATCGTCCATTTATCGATATCAAGACTAACTGCTCAATATATCGTGATATTGATTTTAGGCCATATCGCCCAGCCCTACCTGCCATACAAATCTTATTCTGTGTTGAAAACATGTTGTTAATATTATTCTCATGCTAAACAAATGTAGGCTAGTCCTAATAATTACAGTATTGAATAGAGAATAAAAGTAACAAAAACGTTCTTAAAATTGACGTGTGACATATTTTGTAGCATTGTTGGTGGGTTTGCAAAGGGGGTCCCCGGCCAGAAGCTAATGATTTTTGGGGGGCCTTGGCATGGAAAAGTTTGGGAACCCCTGATGTAATGTATTAGGCTACATTATCTGTATAAATGTTACTACAACATCAGTCAGGATATTTTATTACATTATTGGTGGAGTTATTACATTATTGGGTTTTATTACATTTTTGATCAAGTTAAGCACAAATTGTACTACATTTTCAGGCGTTACATTTTCAGGAAATTATTACATTATAGGATGCTTAAGTACATACGTCAACAAATTCCAACATGTTTTTTTTTTTTCATCACACAGCTCTTTTCACCTCATGAGCAATTTTTTTCTCTGACCCTGACACCGGCCTTTCTAACGGTGGAGTAGAACACGGCGTGACGGGGTCTGACTCTGCTGACACCTGATAAATTGCTGATTTCAGATGAGCCTGAACGCGGACCTGTCTTCCACACCATCATGCTCGGCAACTTCACCGAGCCGGTGTCCTTTCTTGTTGTCAGAGTGTGGGCTCCTCCACCTCCTGCCATGACTAAGAGGGCGAGGGGAAACTTTCACACATGCCAGCGAGCTAAATTTAGTACCGAGAAGGAAGGAAGGAAAACAAAGGAGGAAAAAAAAAAAGGTCTTTGGGGTTGACCTCCGCTCCTGAACCAGGCAGGTGCTAGAACACCTCTCAGGCAGATCACACATGTCTGCCCGCACTGTGCCGCGGTGAGAAAATGGCTGACAGTGGCGGATGACTACTGCAACGTGTGAGTCAGTAGTAGAAATGTGAAGATAAAGCAGTGTGATGTGATTTGGCAGGCTGTTTGCTGCACTGCCGCTGTAATTACACTTGCTACAGTGTGAATTTTAGTTTTTTAAACTATGCATTTTTTTCTCTCTAAACCTCCCACCCTACACGTGTCTCTCCATCCCTCCCCCTTTCCCTCTCTCTCCTTCTGCCATCCTCTGTCACACAAATGATGGAGAATGTGCAGTTTATGTAACAGCCATTTTGAGAGGGCACATTGGGAACAAAAGAAATGACAATCATCAGATAGTGATTATCTTCACAGCTACTCATTTACGGGATAAAGCTAATACATAATGCAAGCGCCTCATCTGCCCCGCCCGTCACCGCCACCTCTCATCCATTATAAGCCCGGCCCAATATGTATTTCTCAACTAAAGGGTGATCGAAGGCGTGATGGAGGCTGAGGCGCCCTGAAATAAATGCAACTTTGACCCACATCTCCAACCATCCCCCCTAAATTAGAAATCCATACTTCATTTCTTGGGCAAAGAACCCTTGTTTCTGCGAGGGCCGACGGCTGATGTGGGCAGTCTTGATAGGCACTCAGTCAGTGTTCCAGCTGCCTTGTGCTCTTTATGCCGCCGTACTGACTCGTGGAAAAGTCGGAATGATGGAGGGAGGGAAGAGAAGAGGGAAGACTGACCTTTAGATAATCATCTCAAAGTTGGGTTTAGGACTCACAGGTTTTTCTTTTTTTTGTTGAGGGGGGGGGAAGAAGAATTATGTTTGACTTTCTAAGGGACTGTAGTTCAGATCAAAATGCCAGAAGCGAGAGGTCCATCATTTCAGTTTACTGTGACTGTGACAGAAGGAAAGAATCTGTCTTTGTTTGTGCGCTGGATTTGATCATTCGACGCTCATGGAGGTTCATAAATCACTTTGCATTTCAAATTGATGCTATTTCAGAGGCCCTGCTTCCATCTTCAGGCTTCTGCACCGTGTGAAATATCAGTGTCATTTTGTTAGTCCATAGCGGTTAATTTTGGTCTGCAACACATGTTAGAGTAATTCTCAACTGACATCCTCCACACTTTTCTCTATACTATAAGCACATAACCCATTTTTCAAACTACACTCATCAAACCTCTGACACTTCCTTAAAAACCAAACAGTCGTCTCAGAACTGTTTCATTTGTGCTCAAAACCGAACAATATTGTCAGGTCACACCCCAAGTTATCAAAATAAAAAACACTACTGAGCAGTCATAACACACTTATTTAAAAAAAGAAAAAACACAATGCTTAGGTCATGAAGCTGTAGAAATAATGTTTATTGTTCACAGTACACTCATTTTGCAACAAAAAAACCGCATAATTTTCCTTCTTCACAATTACGTGCAACTTAGTTTCAGTCTATCACAATACCCATAAAAACATTGAAGTTTGTGGTTGTAATGGGACAAAATGTATAGAAGTTCAAGGGGTATGAAAACTTTTGCAAGGCACTGTGTCGTACTATGAACGCTTAAAAGAACGTCATGACACAATAAAGCGACTACGTGCTCTCTGCTCTTGAATCTCTGGATCATGGTGGACACCAAAAAGAACCTGGTGCTAGCTCGGTGCTGGTTCAACTCTGGTGCCTCCAAGGAACCAGTTTGCTTTTCCACTGATAAGAAGCTAAGTCAGAGCTACAGCCCTGTTTTGCTGCCTGGTACTGTTATAAATGGACCTGAAACTTAAAGTGATATTCCGGCGTAAGTTTAACCGATGGTCTAATGCACCATAACACCGAGTTAGACCCCCAGTTAGTCCACTAACCGCTAGCTTCTCTAGTTGTAGCATTTTTACATAATCAATGAAACCTCCCTCCATCATTATAGCGATGGAGGATAGGTACACAAGCAGGTCCATCTTCTTCTCCTCCCTCCCTGTCAGCTCAGGCGGGAACCTGGCAAGGACCTTGTCAAGCCACGGCATACCCCAGTCCTGGAATTTTTGCACATGGCCTTGTCCAGTCAGGCCCCTGTTGAGGATCTGGACTATTATCCTCTCAGAGAGGAGGTCAGCCGCAGCAGCAGCAGAGACCGGTGCTCCGTCCGGCCTGGCCTCAATGTAGTCCCCAAAGCTCCAGTTGACGCGCTTCCCCCCCCGGTAGTCACGGTACCTGAGGGCCGGGAAGTAGACGAGGCCGTAGGAGGCAAACCCGAGGGCCAGGACGTTTTGGAAATCCCTCCCCTTCGCTGTCAGGATCTCGAACAGTCGTTGCAATACCATGGGGTATCGAAAGAACTTGATGTTATCCGAGATCTTTTTTGCCAGGGCCGAGTACTCCATCGAATCAATCGTCCGGAGCTTGTCCTCCTTCCCCCTCAGTTTTTCGATGGGCAGGCCATCGTCTCGGTTGTACACATCCTTTAACAGGACCTTGACAACCTCCCGCCCAAGCACTCCATCATTGGACTCCCAAAAGTCGGACACGGGGAAGAGGCGGGCCACCCGTGTCTGTGCCTCTGGAAGCCCCGTCCATATCGTGGCTGGTGGTGGAGCCACTCCGACACTGGCCGATGTCCACGGAGCGAGGCCAAGGAACCCCCGCTCCCTTGTCCAACTGTCGACATGGACGGATGATGTCCCGAGGCTGACGCTACAGGGACCGCACCATAACAAACAGCGCAGTATACGGATCCACTATCCACGATCAAACATGTAGCCACAAAAAATGCTCAGAACAGCACCAAACGTCATCAACAGTACAAACAGGGTCCCAGTTCATAATACGAGGCATCAAACAGCTGTTAGCTTAGCCTGGTTTCTATTGAAACGAGACGAAAACAACTCACCCGCTCTGCTCCAGTTCTACGCTATGCCGCAACTTTCCGTGTCCAGCATAGAGTCCAGGCGCTGACAACCCAGACCGTGGCCGACTGGCAGCACACACATCTGGTTTCAGCGGCCACCGACAGTCACTGACCACTACACTGACCACTTGATTCCCCCAGCTCCAGCGTTTAGACTCCACCGGCTCTCTCCCTCTGTCACTTTAGCCTCCATTTCCAGGACGTAGACTCCACCGCAGCGCTCCCACTTTCACTTTTCTCCTCCATTTCCTTCAGCTTGTCTTCAGTAAACTCGGTCTCAAAGTGATAGTGGGACCCATCGAAATGAAACTCTGAACCCTGTTTGTACTGTTGATGACATTTGGTGCTGTTCTGAGCATTTTTTGTGGCTACAAGTGGCTGTTTGATCCGTTGTGCATGGATCCGTATACGGCGCTGTTTTGTTATGGTGCGGTCCGTGCTAAAGTTGCTACAACTAGAGAAGCTAGCGGTTAGCGGACTTCATCTCTTGAGGGGGGCCTAACTCGGTGTTACGGTGCATTAGACCCCTAAATGGATAGAGCTGGCCCTGCTTGATGATATTGGTTTCATCACATCATTATCCACAAGTGTGATCAGTTTTGAGTCGTTGTGTTTGAGGTGTGACAACTGTGACAATTGTGTGTGACTTTTGCTACACGCTCGCCATTATGCAACACAAGAGCATCACAGAGCAAAATGTTTTAGTGAGCGAGAATGGGTTTGCATGTCATGTCTAACCAGGTGGAAAGTGCTTACGGCTTTTGCAGAAAGAGTGACCGATTCAATAAAAAGGTTCAGGCCACTGAGCATTTGGTCCAGACGGAAGGGTTTAATGTTTTAGCAATTAAGGAATACTGTAAAACACTGCATAAAACCAGGTCTGGGTTCTCATAAGGAATAGTACAGTGTCAAATGCAGGTCATGGGCGGGGCATCATCACTGGTAGGAGGAGGAGAATAAGGCTGGTGGACATAGGATGATGTTCAAGGCTTAATTTATCACTTCCACCATCTGGTTGAAAAAAAAAAACGAAACTTAAAAAAACGAAAAACATTGCCATTAATAAAATATTTACAATGTTTGCAAATGAAGAAAATGAATGCAGAGGGGAGGGGGAAGGGATAGTTCAACATTTCATCCTAAACCATTTTTCTACCGGCCCTGGAAACATTATTTTAAGGCCATAATCTCAAAACTAGTTTTTAACTTATCACATAAAAAAAAAAAAAAAAAAAACATGTGAATAAAATATACAACAAATGAAGAAAATGAATGCTTAAAGGGATAGTTCAACATTTTGTAAATTTGGCCCACTGCCATAATCTCAATAGTTTTAAGAGTAGATTCAATTACTTTAATTGTTGTTAATAGAATGGAATTTCTTGGTTTCCGTCATCGAATACACAATCCAACAACTCCAAAACGCTCTCATGGACAAGTTGTGACCTGCACATTCATCACGCTGTGAGATAATAACAGAACGTTACCAAACGGAGTTGTTTTAGAGGTAAATTCATGGAAAACCGCTGATGTGTGTTCCCATCAGGGCAAGTCTGTCTTTTAACGTTCCGTTATTATCTCATTCCGTTAGTATCTCATAGCGTGGTGAATGTGCACAACTTGTCCACCAGAGTGTTGTGAAGTTGTTGGATTGTGTATTTGATGAGTTTGATGAGGGAAGTCAAGAAATTCCATGAGCTCTGAGCAGCTCACGGCTCTGCTCCGCCGTTCTAAAAATAGCTTGCACCAACAATTAAAGGTAACAAACCCACTGTTATGACAATAGGGATATGGCAATGGGCCAATTTGCCAAAATGTTGAACTATCCATGTATTTTTTATGTTACTATTATGCTTATGTATGTTTCAAACAAGCTCACAAATGTACAAGAGGAGACGCCCTTTGACAATGACCAACGCCAATTGATCTCTGTGCAGATCATTGAAACACCGTATAATGCACTTGGAGTATTAACCTTCTTTTTTTATATTCTGGTCAATCTGCCTAACACTGAATGTTTGACCTTCTGATTACCATGATGACATTTACCTGCTTAGCCACACATGATGTCCTTATTAAGTCAGGGTCAGGGGTTTGTGTGTGACTGCAGGCTAATGGTGAACCATGTGTCATATGTCAGCTAGCATGTCTTTTTTTCACTTCACTGGCTTGGCCGCTACTTAACTAACTGTCACTTAATTGGCATGTCAGCTAAAGTGTCTTTGGTTTGCAACACTGACCTATGGGGCCAGTTGTTGGAGGACTCACATGTTAACATATCTGTCAACAAATACATCTATCTTTCATATCATTTCTAGGTTGACCTGTCTATTGGACAGATTGGACATTGAGCTGGACACAGGTTTTTAGATGAATCATCTTTGACTTTGGTTAATGCATCGACTCACTGCTGCTACTGTACATCTGTGCTCCACAGCCACTTGCTTGTTCCTTCTCCCTCATGATGTTGACGAGGAGAATAATTGTAAACCACTGAACTGCACCCCAGCTTGCTCATTTGCAATCAGGAAACATTCTTGGCAGATCCTCTGCTGTCTGCTTTATTGGACTTAAGTAATCACATTTTAAATGCACATGGAGCTGTCTGTCTTCTCCCAAAAGAAATATAAATAAATAGGGCATCCAGAGACCTTCAGAACTCATGTTGCGACAATCTTCAAACATTTTTTTTAATGAATACTGTTTTGATGTTTTTTTTTTTCTTTTTTACAATTTTGCTCAAACGTATCAACAAATAAGCTTTCAGGAAAGCTTTCAGAGACAGTGTGGACTGACACTGTAGGAGTGGGCTACATGAGTCAGGTCTGTAGAGCAGCTATCAGCAGAAGTACATCTAAAACATCTTTAAAATTTGATTCACCTAGATGTCCTTATACTGACGTGTGCTGATACAACAAAAGAACTCAAATTTGCCACCATTTCTTAAAAGGTGGGGCAGAAAAAGAAAAGACCGTTTGTGTTCCCTTTTTACAAATAAGTCCCCTGACTGTTTTTATTTTTTATTCATTAAAATATTGTTTCTCCTGGGGCGGTGCGTGGCGCAGTGGGTAAAGCAGCCGCCCCATGTAGAGGCTACAACAATCCTCACCGCAGGCGGCCCCGGTTCGAATCCCGTGTCGGGAAGACCTTATCATTCCCTCTCTGCCTTCCACTGGGAGAAGACTCCACAACAACCCTTTGCCTTCCACCTCCACCTGTCCTTTAAACTTATCTCATTTTTTGCCTCCCACTGTAAATGAGAAATAAATAAGGTAACACTAAAACTCATTATAACCATACAGTACTTATAATGAGGTAAAATGCAGCTATTGCACTGTATAACTATAGTTGTAAACACTCATAAATGATTATAATGCTTTATAATATATAATAAGCATAACACACTATAAAGCATTTTATCATGACTTATAAGGTCAGGTATTATAATAGGTTATAATTATTAGTAACTCACTGACAATGACCACATTTATAATGCATTATAAATATAGTTATAATGTGTTATAATTGGCTGATAAATACCTATCATTATAAACACTCATTAATTATCATAAGCATTTATAACAATAAGCATAACACATTATAGAACATTTTATAAATGGCTTATGAGGTGAAGTATTATAATAGAGTTATAATGTTCTATGATGTGTTATGCTTATTGTTATATAGCGTTCAAAATAATAGTTATACATGTTTATAAGCCAATTATAACACATTATAACTATATTTATAATGCATTATCAATGTGAGCATTGTCAGCCAGTTACTAACAATTATAATGTATTATAATACCTGACCTTATAAGTCATGATCAAATGCCTTATAGTGTGTTATGATTATTGTTATAAAGCATTATGACCATTCATGAGTGTTTATAACTATAGTTATACAGTCATGATCAAATGCCTTATAATGATTATAGTTATAAAGCTAATGATCATTATAACTCATAAACTGTTATAACTCATAATGGTTATAATGAGTTGTAGAGATAGGCGTCAGGTAAAGTGTTACCAGAAATAATTATAGTTTGCTAAAACCAGAATTCAGAAATAATTCCCTTTTTTCCAACACAATGTTTCTCTTTGCCGTACACTTTGCACAATAGGAAGAGGTCGGAGGAACTGGACTACTGTCCAACACCCAATGGGATGCATTTGATTCTGTCAGGAAGGATTTGGGGCTGGTGCAGGGTGTGCCAGGAGTGTGTCAACCTGATTTAGGTTTCCTGCGCTGGGGCACCGGCATCAGGGAGAGTCCCTCTCATCTGAGCCGGACTGGAGCTGGCTGGCGAGCGGGCAGGGATTACCATCACGCCGCAATCGGACACACAACACGCGTACGCACATGTTCTCATAAGGTCATGTGTGGCTGACACGAACACATAAAACATAACCCATTTCCAGCGTCAGAAACACAAACACAGTCTGATAAATATGCACACATACATATTCCATGAAGACACACACACGCACATGCGCGCACACAGGGACACACTGCCTCATTCGATCAGGGCGCAGGCGGCGGCCTGCAGGACTCTTGCGAGATTGGACTAGAAAAGTCCACAGGGAGAGGTGTCCTAACATTTCACAACATTACAACGAATGCTCGGCGGAGAAGCCAGCGATTCATGAAATAATTCAGCAAATCACAGTATGAGGTCGCCGAGCGAGGGCTTATCTCTGCAAGGAGGGGGGGGGGGGGGGTGGCAGCACCACTGTGGACTCATTCAATTAAATTTTATTACATTTGTATGAATATATGTGATTTAATGTGGATTAAACACAAGTGGCTCGCGCTGAACGGATTTGAATGCTCGTTTCTTTTCCTTGCACACGTGCATCTCTCCGACACACATTGTCACGCTAACTCGCGCTCGCATGCATCAGCTCCCGGCTTCGCCTCCATCGCCGTGGTTACCTCAAGAGCCCTCGACTTTGTACAGTATACACGTTTCCCTCCTGTTAAAGGGATAGTTCACCCAAAATTCAAATTTCACTCATTACTCACCCTCATGTCGACTAAGAGCTGTGAGAATTTTCAGAGTCCTCCGTGCCTTCTCTGAGTTATGGGTGGGGGGGTGGGGGAGGTCCATGCAGCAGTATTTGTCCTTATAATGGTTGTGAATGGATAGCACTTTTCTTCATCCAAAAAGACACACCAAAAAACATCCAAATACCTCCATACTGCTCGTCTGTAATGTCCCTCTTGTATTGAAGCCCTGACATGAGAAATTTTTCTGAAAAAAATAAAATAAGTCTATATTTAAAGCTTGTTTATAGCGGAAGCTCCCAGTGTCTCAGTTCACTGCTCTTCCCAATTTCTCATGTCAGGGCTTAAATACATTACAGACGAGCAGTTTGGAGCTATTTGGATGGTTTTTGGTGTGTCTTTTTGGATGAAGAAAAGTGGTATCCATTCACAACCATTATATGGACAAATACTGCTGTGCGGACCCCCTGTAACTCAGAGAAGGAACGGAGGACTCTGAAAATTCTCACAGCTCTTAGTCGTCATGAGAGTGAGTAGATAATGAGTGGAATTTGAATTTTGGGTGAACTATCCCTTTAACACAGTGCCATCTCAGTGGTTCCCCCTTCCTCATCTGCTCAGGTCCACGCCCAGCCCGTCACCTAAACATGGAAAATCGCTGTATGCAATTTATTTACACCAACTGCATTTCCATATTTAATCATAGACGCTGCAGATAAACAATGCAACACATCTCTGCTTTCACACAGTGATGAATGACACAGCCCCTCCATTATTACTCCCTAATCAACCCCTGTGGGTTCACATATACATGTGAGTGCATGTGAGTATAAAGAGAGTCTACCTTGAGGTGAGAATTGCAGTGAGCATTATTTCATGAATTTCATTAGAGGAGGTGAAAATAATTTCCTTGTCAGCCAGTATTATAATTTGACTATTGTTGTAAATCCAAATTTAATATCTTGACAATGATTACAGGGATGCTGTATGTCTTTAGTGAGTCAAAGTCTCTCCCCGTCTCCGCCACTTGTCTCATTTTTTTCTTCCTCTCCTCTGTTTTATTTTCTTTCCAAGAAAAGCTTGTTTATCCCCTCCTCTTTTCTGCTCCGTCGTATCTCCTCGTTTTTTCCTCCCTCCATATCGCATACGAACACAAGCCACTTTCATCTTTCGCCGGCTTTGTAAACAGTGATCATAGCGAATAGTTCAATAATGTTGATATTCTTGCTTTGAAGAATGGGGACTAGAGTGTAAATTCATGCATATGAGATAACTGTTTGATGTAGCGATTCAGGTTTTTCCAGTGATGGTGGATCACAGACATGGATGCTGATTCAGTTGACACATTGTTCCAACTTCACATAAATTAATCATTAGAGTGAAGGAATATGTATAATTTCATTTTTAAGGTGCAACATTATGAACAACTGTGAATCTTTGTTCCATGCAGACGGGATGTGAACAACAAGTAACTGTTGAAAATAAAAGGTGTAAATACAGCATTTAAGACAAAATCCTGTTTTCTAAAGCCAAGGTCAGGGAAAAAAATATTCTTTCAAGAGGATTTATAGAACTCCTAAAAGCAGACCTCAGAGCCCGTGTCCATTGGATTTATGGCTATTTTTCAAACTTCTCCACAAACTCTGAAGTTCCACTAAGGTAACAGTCACACTTTATTTTCCTCTCACAGGGGCGTAGGTGCTCACGGTGTGTATTTTCTCCACGGAACGGGGGACAGTGGAAAATTTGAGAGGAGCTCATCACTCTTACACTTGTGGCAGGATATCTGTGAAAGCCTCTAGGGGAAGGTTCAACTCCAGACGCTCAGCGACAGAGCTGTGAGAGGGAGCCCATGAAGAATATACTTGCATATAGTACACCGTATGGGGAAATATCTATAACACACCAAAATTCACTTTACGCCTTGCAGAATATCTATATTTTACTCGGGCAATGGCTGCAGGTGTGTTAGTTGGTTCGTCCACCAGTTTAAAGGAGATATATTCTGCCCCCTTTCCACAAATTAAAATAGTCCCCAGGTGTCCAAAATACCCCAAGGATCAATGTGAGGGACCAAGTCAGTCGGCAATGAGGACAACAGATTAAAAAAAGAGAGAAAAAAAGGGGGTGGAGGGGGGGAGTTATTTACCCAAAGTATACAGAAACATTTCTCAAATGAAAATAAGGACTGTGCCCATAAAAGAGGTCAAATTAACAGAACTGTACCAAAGGTCAACTGAACAAAATACTGTAACAGAAGACAAAACAGACTTAAACAGACCTAACTGATGAACACAAGAGGGGAACTTAAATACTGGGTGGTAAGCCCATACTAAAGAGGGGTTAACTTAAAGCAGATATCAGCGGTGCGGCCGTTTCGGCTAATGCTGCGTTCAAGGCAGGCTTTTGAAACCGTAAGTTACAGCTTCAAGTTACAACTACGACTAACAGGTAACCCGAACCGTCCTGTTGTCTGTGAAAGTCACTATAACGGCCACTCAACTGAAACTCGTAAATCGAACTGGTAACTTCACAGGAAGGAAAAACAAAACAGACCATGAGTTAAGCCCCCGCCCTCGTCATGCATCTATTGGTCCTCGTGCTCCGTCACCACATTCACTTGGCTGCACACACAGCCCTTCATGCCGTTCTCTCTCCTCATTGGATAACACTTGTATCCCACAAGGAAAATTTTCTCCTCGGGTTACAGCAGAGCAGAGTGACGGAGAGACTCGTGTTACGGCTGAAACACTCCATGTAAGTGATTGCTGACGGAAAATAGGACTATTTAGGCCTTATATTAACAAAAACATTCCACTGATATCTGCTTTAAACACAAAAGAACACAGCTAATTTACTAGCAAAACAACTTAGGAAAGGTAATTTATTAGAATAAACACAATCTATACCTAACCAAACAAAACAGAAATTACTATGTGTAATGAAAATAATAGACATAACTAAAGCACTAAATCTCACCCGGCCCTTGGGTTGCCCCAATTATCGCTGCCTGTTATGAAATGGCCGAGCTTGTGGGTCCGGATCCTTTTGCCTGGAGGACCCCAGCAGCAGCACCAGCAGCACCACGGCTAACTCAGAAACAAAAAAGAGATCAGAAAATGGAAATGACACTAAACCAAAGGTGATACAAAAGCTAACTAAATGTGTGCACTCAAACTTACTTAAAGAAAACGTATGTATACGTGTCAAATAATAAAATTGTGTTGTATGAAACCAAAAACTTGTATGACTTGTTTCCAAAACCGAATGTTAAACTAATATCAAACATCACAGCTCTTTTCATCCTCTGTAATAACCCTGTACCGAACGGCTGGTTTCAGTGTCTGTCCCTTTAAATTCAAATGAACCACTGTAATTCAACCGGTTGTTCAGAATTTCAGCATTTCACAGGTTTCATCTCCGTTGAAACCGTGTCTCAGCGTCCCTGTGATTGACACAGCACGTTCAAATGAAAACATCACTACATGGACTGGACTCACCTACAACAAACATGGCTACCAAACAGCGTAAACACAGCAGTAAGGGAAGTTCTAAATGAAATACCATCAATTACAGAACTTAAACTAGAGCAAGAGTTTTGTTGAGTTTCTTGGAGGAAAAGACGTTATCGCTGTTCTTCTTCGGTCCCTGATTGGCTCAAAGTGTTTAGGCAACTTAAACGGAGATGAGGCCAGACTCTCCCTGAAAAATGAAATGAAATGCATTTCCGGGGGAGGCTGGTTTACGAGGCTAGCACAGGTAGGGGTGGTATTATGCAAATTTGAATCTTAGTTACATCACTCTAAGACAACTAAGGGAACAGCTTGTTAACCCACATGGACTTCAACCTTCAAACTTCAAAAATAATTTTTATTTTTACTTTGATCAATTCTCACATTTTGGGGTCCGGAAGGCAAGACAAACATGTTAAAGAGCCTTCAAAAAGTCATGTTTCCATAATATGTTCCCTTTAACAATGACATAGCTGGGGCGGTGTTTAGCTTAGTTGGTAGAGCACCCGCCCCATGTGTTGAGGCTGTAGTCCTCACTGCAGGCCGCCCCTGTTCAAATCCTGCGTCGAGTGGCCATATCCTGCGTGTCATCCCCCCTCTCTGCCTCCCATTTCCTCTCACTCTCTCAACTGTCCTGTCAATTAAACGGAAAAAAGCCCCAAAAAACATACTTGGGAAAAACAACAACAACAATGACATAGCTAACCAGAACCAGAACGGACATGAGACACTTAGGCCTAACATGGTCAACACAACATCATACCTAAACATTAGCATGCTAGCAGTGTCATTGTGAGCTTGTTTGAAATATTTACATATGCGACTAATTGGGACTTACGGATCAGTTTGGTGCACTGACACCAGAAAGTGTTGTGTAGGTCGTTGCTTTAATGTTTTCAGTTTATTGGCTAGACTGGAAAATAGCTTTGAAAATTGTGTCTCCTCATTTGGAAAACAACACAAGTACGAAAGCCATTTGTGTCTGTCTGTCTCCACATTGGCCTACAACCACTTGAGAGTTGCCAAACAAGTTCAATTCAATCAGAAGTGGGGTGAAAATACAGCCTTGGGGATAATTAGAAAACACAATCTCTATATGAATCAATCCATTTAGGCATCCAGGAATGATAATCACAGTGACAGAAATGTACGGCTAGTTGACAAACACCTGGGTAAGGTCGTAGTGGTGGTAAGTGCTGCAGTAAACGCTTGTATGTGTGTCGGCTTAACGCTGGTTTTCTGCAGCCTGCAGAGCACATCTATTGCTAATCAACAACACTCCCTTATTTCCTACTCTATTAATCATCTGCCTGCAAGTTTAGGTTTTTATGTCACAATCCTTTAAAAGCAGGATTAATCCGCTTTTACACTCATCACAGCAAGACACTCCAACTTATTAAGTCCCCATAGGGACCCAAACTCTTCAAGCAGGTTTAAATTAGTGTTTTCTTTCCCTGTTTGATTTACATCCAGTGATTAAATGGGGGGCGAGCGAGAAGGGAAAAATAGCTTACATCAGCCGTTCAGAACATCTTTGAATGCAGAACTATTATTTCACCTCAGACTAAATCATTCAGATACGTCTCCATCTCTGACAGGCTATTTTTAGGACACTAAATTCCCCAGGCTTACTTCTGAGACATGCATCAAAGGTAAGGTAAGGTAAAGGAGGTGGTAAATTCAAACAATTTAGCTAGTTAGACTGATAGTGCTTCGCAGATAAGTTAAATGAGTTTTGATCTAAGGTCTCCAAAACTTTGGAAACTGAAAGGTTTCATTTACATAGTGGCAATATACCATCCTTTTTGTTTGTTTTTTTCCCCAGTTTGCCAATACTCTTTAAATGGGACTCTGGGTGATTTGGTATGGCACCTCCATAATATGGGTGAACCTTTTTTTAAAGGGTCAACTAAGGCTACATTCACACTGCAGTTACAAGTGACCTGAATCGGATTTTTTCGCTCATATGTGACCCATATCTGATTTGCTTTTGACCGTGTGAACAGCACAATTCGCATTGAATCTGACTTTTTCAAATCAGATTCAGGCCACTTTCAAATGTGGTACTGAATGCGACCGCGGTCTGAACAGCCAGGTCGCATTTAATGCGACTTTGACGTCATTCTGACCCACGCTGCACTGTTTTGTAAATGAATGACAAACAAAGTTGATTGAAAAACAAAAAAAAATGTGCCACAGGCGCATATTTCTGAGAGGGGGGCTGGATGAGATGCACACTTACCAAGATTTGATCTTAAGTTACTTAATAGCATACAGGATTTCCTCAAATAATAGCCGGTATTCATTTGTTTACACGAACAAAGGCCGGCCCTAAATACAAGCCGACAAAAAAAAAAAAAAAACTCTGCCCCCTGGAAAAAAAAAGACAACGATACTCTTTTAACTTTGTGGACTGTCTGCATATGAAGACTGACTGGAGTAAAGCTGACGTCATCCTCTGCTTCAGAGAGGGACACATTGCACTGTCAGACCTGGGTCTCTGCTCCGTCTCCGGTCCCAAACGCTTGGTTGCTAATGACGGAGACCCGGGTCCGACAGCGCAGCGAGGAGAACAGTAGCCTACGTGAGGAAGATGAACTAATGAACGATGAGCTTGGTTGCTAATGTGTAAAAATAAACAGAGGGATTTAGAAACAAGACCGTAGCCATAGCTGTCATCCTGAGCTGTCAGATGATGAGCCGGACAGGCAGAAAAAAGTCGGACATATGTTAGCCTATATGATCAACATGCGGGTCACTTCAGGAGCTTGAGCTGTTCACACAGCAATTAGCGTTGTGTCGTTCGCGAGTGATTCGTTCGAAGGAACGGATTATTTTAGTGAACGTACTGACTGGAATCACTTCCTGACCTGATTCACACAGCAGTCTGATTCTAGTGATTCAGTACAGTCAAAAGAACTGCCGATCCCATCACTAACAGCAATCCATAGACAGGCCACATTTAAAGACGTAATGTGAACAGCCAAACAAAAAATCGGATTTGAGCAATAAGCCATAGAGAGATCAAAGGCTTGACATTTGGCCCTTAGTATGGTTCAAGTTCCAGAGCTTGATCCTACACCTTCAACTATATATTTTGACACCTTTGATTACGATCTCCCTGTCGGAGTCCCATGAATTGGGGTGAAATTGTATGTATTTTGATTGTATTATGTTCAGAGTCAGGATTTATTTGAGTTATTTAAAGCCTGCATTTATCTACTATACTGCTTAACTTCAGAGACTGGAGCTCACATCCAAATTCATGCCTGTAGCTATGTTTAGGCAACAAAAGCACTTTGTGCTGTTGTATGGGCTGTTTGTAAGTTTTGTCTGCTGCAGAATGTGGATTCTTGTCAGGGGCTGGATGTGGTTATACACTACCTGCTCCAAAAAGGGCCTCAGCAATAATTTTCTTTCTGATATAGGAGGTTTTACGGTTTCCTCTGACCAGCGTTTAGTCGTCAGCGTAGAGTGACGAAGCCACAGGGAAGTGACAGGATGGGCTGAAACAGGCTCTCTAGTATTGCTAATACCAATACTAATCATCTATAAGCGACATCAGCCAATCCATGGCTGATTCAGTCATTCCTCACATACATTATATGAGTCTTGCACACTTAATTTCAATCAATCAAACACATTTATTCAATGAAAATCAGGCAATCATGATCTGCAGCCAACCAGTGGGGGCATCCTTAATATGTACTGTACTCTATTGTACTCACATTAGTCAATAGAAAATATTATGAAGGTGGACTTTTTATTCCTTTTATATTCTGAAGTAGCTGTTTATGTATAGCCTCTAACTGAGTTACAGTTTCTGATGAATGTCTATGTCTCAAACTCCACAGCCTCAGTTCAGTCAAATCAACTGTTTTATATGCAGTGTATGTTGCCATGATGTGTTCTGATGCAACTGCATAGTAAATATATGGTTTTCCCAACCCCAACACAATGTCTATATACCGCCGCAAAATCCACACTTTATTTTTTTTTTCAGGTCGCCACTGTACAAGAGTATTAAAGAGCTTAATGTGAATGTTGAACAGTAATCAGTGTGTGCCATTATACATTCAGCATTCAGAAAATGCTTCTTTTTCTCTGTACACACGCACACAGACACACACACAAAGGGAGGGGGTTAGAAAATATTAAAATTGAGAGAAAGAAAACTAGGGAGGTCTTGCCAAGTCTGACAGGCAGGGAAGGGAAGCTAATTATCCCAGGGTGCTTGGAAGCTAAAGTGCTCATTGACAATCACAGGACTGCTCTCAGGGTGTATATAGCTATTAGGCTGAGAGACAAGGGTTGGCCAAAAGCACTGATCAGTGTGGTCAGGCAAGCCAAGCCAGATCAACCACTAGCCTACAGCTGTTTGGCAAGTAACAAGACATGACACATTCTGCATAAGTTATCTGACTCAACTCAACTATTGGTGATGTAAATGTTAATTAGCTGAGACAGAGGGAGTCGGGAACAGACAAAATACAAAATAACAGTAATCCTGACAAATATTGTCATACTGTTAGATTAACATTGACAGTTGTAGTCGCCATGTCCCATTCCAATAACAGCAGTGTTAAATGTTGCTAAACTTCGATAGTGGCCATTGCAAAGACCTTCCACATCTGCTAATAAAAATTGTAGCTGTCAATGGACTTCATAAAGTTACAGTTTATTAAATAAATCCTGGAATTTTTGTTTTGTTTTTTGTTTTGTGGTAACACTTAACTTGAATACGGGTTCATAAAACTGTCATAACCAGGACATAACACCTGTGATAAACATCAATGAATACTTATGACAGTTGTTGTTAAGTGTCATTTGGCAAGTTCTGTCACTTTTGATGCAAATTCCACATTGTTTGAGATGTACTTGTTATGAGAGATGACATAATTTAGGAATTTTGGCAATAATGGCGCGTTTCCATTAGCACGGCTCGGCGCGCTAATTGCGTGTTTCCACTAGCCCTAGTACCTGGTACCAGGTCCCATTTTTAGTACCTCCTCGGCCCTGGTTCCAAGCGAGCCGAAGTGGTACTGTAACGTGACGTCATCCGACTGCCTTCCGCTGATTGGGCAGAGAGTCTGCACGAGTGCCACGTTGGACATGAGAATCAAACCCGGAAATTTCAAAAACAGAGTGGCAACAGCGCCAGCTGATCTGTATCAGACTGTTGTTATTCCTTCACCCAAGGTAACTGTTGCTGTGGGTATATCCACAACGAGGTGCAGATGAGTGAGTTTGGAGCTGACGAGCGGATCGAAAAAAGAGAAACGGACAATGCGGCCCTGCGAACACCCCGTGCCGCCCCTGTCCCCGCTGAGGAGTTACTAGGAAACACAACCACACCGAACTCAGCTGTAATGGAAATCACAACTACTGAATCACTCGAATCAGTTCTTTAAAAATGAGTCGTTCCAAAAATTCGTTCACCGAATTATATATAGTCAGTACGTTCACTTAAATAATTTGTTCCTTAGGACGAATCACTCGCGAACGACACAACACTAGTGCTGTACCGTGCCAGTGGAAAAGCGCCATTAGGTCTGCTATGATAGGTCTTTATGTCAAGTTGTCATAACAAGCACATCTCAAACAACGTCAACTTTGCATCAAAAGTGACATAACTTACCGAATGACACTTAACGACAGCTGTCATAGGTATTCAATGATGTTTATGACAGGTGTCGTGTTATGTGTTATGTCAATCTTATGAACCCGTATTCAAGTAAAGTGTTTCCTTTTTTTTGTTGAAAAATGATGGTTGGAAATTGCTTCAGGCTACTCACAAATACATAATGCTCATAAAACATTGTATCCAGAAGAATGAAACAGGAAGGATCAATGCCTCAGGTTTTGAGACGAATACATGAGATGAGTGTTAAACTGCAGTTGTTCAAAGTATTATTAAATCAAGTGGTTTATTTTGTATTTACTTTAAGTATTTTACCACTTTTTGTTTTACTCCCTTTACGTTTCTGCTGGCTATACTAATAACAAAAAAGAGATTGAAAGGCAGTAAAAATTATTATTGCACTCCTCCTCCTACTAATACTACATTTTATGAACATTTGAATATGCACCTTTTACTTGTAAGTAATTTCCAAACTTCTCATATTGGCAATGAAATTTAAGGATCTGAGCCATTCACACGGCAACGTTATCGCCGTACCTCCTGTGCTGTCCCAGCTTCTTCATATTAGGAGGCAGAATGAGTGCAGATTGCTATCACCTGTATAGCATTTTTATAACAAATACAAATTTACTGTGGATAAATCGGGATGAATCACATCTGAATACAATCTCGGCGCAAAGCACCTGAAATGTCAAGTGTGAATAATGTGTATGACAACAAATTATAAGAGTTCAGAGCATGGAAACAGTAACCATCAATTTCAACCCTAACCACGGTGGCGATGGCAATGATAACAAAACTGGCGAGAGAAGACAATGAAGTGAAACAAGAAACGGAGGAAGAATAAAAGGAAACAAAACAGAAAGAGCACTAGAATGTGTGCACGGGGGACAAGTGCTATTTATTCAGGCCCATCCAGTGAGGCTGATGCATTGTTCAGAAGCCGATTATTATATTAAGCGTCTATGTTTGCGAAGACTCTTTTTTTTTTTATCTTTGTGCAAAAGCCATACACAGCATGTTTAGTTGAACTCATCAGTCTTGGACTATTCATCCAAGTGAGTGTAATTGAACTGCTGAGGTACTGGAATCTGCAGCACCTTTTCACTCCCCGAGCACACCGACTCAAACGGCGTTTGAAAAATAAAAGCGGCGGAAATTTGAATCACGCATCCAATCCTGGGCACTAAGAGCAGATTTATGCAATTAACCCCGTCTCATAGCCGTCCCCAGATTGGAGTGGAGGGCGAAGGCAGGGGGGGGGTATAGGTAATACCTACAAGGTCCCCATCTGGATGTAAATACGCCTGTTCTTTTAAATGAACAATTTTACAAGCACAAAAAGCCATCAGAATCCTCACACCTCTGCCACCCTCTGGCAATGTAATCACTTTGTGCATTGGATATTGCATTTATTTTTTAATATTTCACTCTCCCCCCCGTCTGTTCGTCTCTTTCTACCTTGGCTTGCTCCCCCTGCATGCATTCCATTTTCATTCTCACCCTAAATGGCATTTCTTCCCTAGAAATTAGATATCAGCCCGGCTGTCCCTTATTATTTCAACCCAGAAGTGAGAACTCCAGTTACGACCTAGATATTGCCCCTCCCTCCCCAACTCTCTTTTTCCCGTCCTTCCCCTCTCTCCCTCTTTAGCCCTGTCTCTTTATCCCCTTTATCTCCGTTCATAGCTCTCCCCTCCCTCTTATCCTCACCTCTGAGGCCTCACCTCCTCTCCTGCCTCACCTATCTCTTGCATTAAATCAAATGGAGCACATTAAAAGTGGCATGCACAGCAGACAATGGCTTTTATGATTGCCTGCCGTGTTCAGCCTGGTTGTGCTGCACAGCCCCATAAAATGGCATTTGTATCACCTCATTTCATAGGGCCTTACGACACAGACGAAACAGAGAGGCAGAGCGAGAGGAGACACCGAAACCGAGCACAGATATAGTAGGTTGAGCGTGGAAGAGAGTACGAGAGGAAAGAGGGGTGAGAGTAGAGCAGGGAGGGAAAGAGAGGCCAAAGAGAGTAAGAGGAAGAATTTAGAAAAAGGAGGCTGAGTAAAATATGAGCAGAGAAAAATCGGATGAAACAGCAAAAAAGAAGGAAAAAAAAGAGTGATGGAGTCAGAATGAGTAGGCAAGGCGAGACAGGTGAGAAATGAGAGTGGGAAAAAAAGGGAGGGAGGGTGAAGAAAGAACAGGCGGAAAAGAGAGGAAGGGATAAATGACTGAATACAAAGGGTGAGATGTGCAGAATAGAGAGTTGGAAGAGAAAGAGAGGGTGAAAAGAGGGTGAGAGAGTGATAGACAGGAAGAGAGAGGTGGTGTATGTGTGTGCTGGGAGGGAGAGGAGGGTTGGGGGGGCTGTATTGTGAGGAAGATTACCCCAGAAAGCCCTGACACTATTCAAATAAGAACAAGCTGCCGGGACAACGAGGAGGATTTAGAGCAATAAGAAATATATAGCAACCTAGGGAGAGAGAGAGAGGGAGGGAGGGAGGGCTGATGAGGGCACATCTCTTGCCCCCCCCACCCCCCACCCCCTCCATTAGTACAGTGAGCATATTGGGCTTATTAAATTCTAATTGTCTGTAATGGCCGCCCAGGCTCTTGGAGGCAGTGTGACAGGGGGGTGAGAGTGAACGGAGGTATTTGTTGTGCTAATTGGAAACCGTTCAGCTCCCTTAAGTGTTCTGCTGTTTGCTGCTGCTGATAAAATAAATAAATAAGTAAAAAACTGGGTTGAACGATGGATAGATAGCACAGGTATACAGTTTGGAGAGAGAGAGAGAGAGAGAGAGACGGGGCAGGAGGGCAGAGCGTATAGAGGAGCACCTTGGGGGTATTTACCGGTGAGAAGGAATATGAAAAATCAATGAGGAACATAATGAGCTTCATTTAAAAAAGTTGTCAGACACTAGCGGAGGCCTGTTTAGCATGCTGGATTCACCGTGTGAAACAAAAGCTGTTTACACAAAACACCAGTTATTTGTTACCGAGGCTACGCAACACATTCGCACACACCGTGGCAGCATGAGATTGCATCCAAGCGGCCTCATGCAGAAATGATGTAACAATGTATTATTTATTTTTTTATGAATAGCGTTACCCCGGCTTTATGCTGCGGCGCCAGAGCCTTGGTCTGCGTATTAAAGGTTTGTTTATCCCCCCTCTGTGCTCAGGAATTCCTTGACCCACCCCTCGCCCGCCAGCATCTCTCGCGTCCTTGCGGCGTCCTTCCGCGCAGCATGCCTCGGAAAGCCATTTAGAGTTCTTCGCTTGTTCTCCGTACCTACTCCGTCTCCCTTCCTCCCCACAGCATTAGAACTGGTGGAAAGAGCAGAAGGTGTGAAGAGGTGCAAAAAGCATCTACCGTGTTTCCATATGGTCTTTGCTTCCGCTGAGCTCTGCATACACAAACACATGCTGGAAACAGACGTGCAGGTAAATCTGTGCACACTGTATTCTGGGCATGCTCTCCTCAACACACACGACCTCAGGGAACCTTTCAAAGGAAAAAAACATACTCTTGAAGGAATGGTTTGACATTTTCAATAAAGAATCCCGGTCTGTTTTATGACCAAAGCCCTCGTTCATAATGAAAAAATATGTATTCAATATGAAGCTGAAGCCAGCAGCTAGCTTAGCATAAAGATTGGAAATACTGTTGGCCGGGCTCTCTCCAATAGGGATGAAATGAGCATATCTGCCATTGATGGCCCTGTATTAAAGGGATAGTCCAACATTTTGGTAAACTGGCCCATTGCCATAATTCCTAGTCGTAGGAATAGGTTTGTTAACTTTAATCGTTGGTGCAAGCTATTTTTAGATTGGCGGAGCAGAGCCGTGAGCTGCTCAGAGCTACGCTAGGGTGGCTCATGGGATTTCTTGGTTTCCTTCATCAAACTCATCAATCCAACAACTGCAAAACACTCAGGTGGACAACTTGTGACCTGCACATTCACCACGCTATGAGAAAATAACGGAAAGTTACGAGTCAGAGTTGTAAATTCATGCAAAACTGCTGATGCACGTTCCTGTCGGGCACAGTTTTTCAGCAAGCAGTCTCTGCATTTTCCCCGAAAACAAACTATTGTTGAACTATCCCTTTAAACTATAATGTTAAGTTTCTTGTGCCACTACTCCACCACTCTACATTTCCAAGGGACTCCCTAGTCCATTACATTGATTCAGCAGCAATTTACCAGATAGGTTAATTCATATTTTGAATATTTTTCTATAGATTAAACCTACAGTAGCAGAAATATTTGAAAAACATCCTAACCAGCAACAACATTTAGATGCAGTGTACGCTGTAAGTGCATCAATAATCATGAGCACAACATATCATGTGTTATTCACACATAAAACGGTTAGAAGAGAGAAAGCCTTATGACCGTATGTGACCCACCTGCACTGCTTTATTCTCTCTTTTTGCATTATATATAGAGTATACTGTCGGTGACAGTCGGAGCCAGAGACATATGGTATTTGAAAATGTCTGTCCGACATCTGTCTATCTGTACATTCGTACAGTAGATATATGTCCGCACATACATCTGTCCATCCACATTATTTCTGTAACACCCTGATGGAACCCGGTCTGTACGATGAACTGATTCGATTGGTGGAACTCACAATGACTTCACAAAATATGCTTCTTGAGCCTCGTGAAGGCAATATCTGACACATTGAGGGAATTTCCTTAAAGGGATAGTTCACCCAAAATTCAAATTTCACTCATTATCTACTCACCGTCAAGTCAACTACGAGCTGTGAGAAGTTTCAGAGTCCTCCGTTCCTTCTCTGAGTTACGGGGGGGTCCACGCAGCAGTATTTGTCCATATAATGGTTGTGAATGGACACCACTTTTCTTCGTCCAAAAAGACACACCAAAAAACATCCAAATACCTCCATACTGCTTGTCTGTAATGTCCCTCTTGTATTGAAGCCCCGACATGTTCCAAAAAAAAAAAGAAGTCTATATTTTAAGCTTGTTTGTAGTGGAAGCTCCCAGCGTCTCAGTTCACTGCTCTTCCGGCGGAACAATTTCTCATGTCGGGGCTTGAATACAAGAGGGACATTACAGACGAGCAGTATGGAGGTATCTGGATGTTTTTTGGTGTCTTTTTGGACGAAGAAAAGTGGTGTCCATTCACAACCATCATATGGACAAATACCGCTGTGCGGACCCCCCCGTAACTCAGAGAAGGCACAGAGGAATTCTCACAGCTCTTAGTTGACATGAGGGTGAGTATATTTGAGATTTGAATTTTGGGTGAACTGTCCCTTTAAATGTGACTTTTCACCACAACTCAAATGATTATGTCCTGGTGTTGAAAGGTCAAACACGTTATCTCCCTAACACCCTCACCAGACCGCTATACAAGTAGCTCATCTACTCTCCAAACAAAGGTCATGGTGACCTCACCAAACACTTTGTCTTCACACAAACATAATCTCAACAACCCTCCAGCTACCTGACAGGTAACTGAATAAATGATATCACACAAAGTATTGCTTTAATGTCCGTCTCCGTCCATTAAATTGTATCACAGGTATTCTTGCCAGGCCTTAGTCTTTTAATTGGAGGGTAATTTAGCTTCAGCAATATATATATATGTAATTTTGTTCTTGGCAGCCAAATGAGTCAATCATGGCAGTCAATTGAAATGTTGTCTCCCTGTGGATTTGTGACAAATACAGTCTTCCCGGCTTATGTGGGTGTCCCATTAGAAATGAACAGAAGTGCTTTTGGCTGCCTTGTCTCCTTTCCCCCGGTGCCTTTTTAAAGTGCCGCTGTGTTATTTTTACATCGCTGTGTGTCGCTGTCGCAGTGTGGCAGGTCCCACAGCGATTTGTCTCAGCGATTGTTGGGGAAGTGCGTATGGGGACAGTGGATGTGAAGATCAAAGCGTGTGCGTGGGCGTGTGTGCATTTCCACGTCTGATTTGTACGTGTTCATGCTCTCACTTTTTTTTTTTTGATTGTGCCAGTGCATGTGCAGGTGTTTGCGTGCATCCGACCATGGCGTGTATACGTTCAGGAAAAGGAAGTGGAAGAAAAGCAGTCGTGGTGCAATGTTGGATGGAGATGCAGAGGGAATATATTTCTGGCCCTTACAGTGAAAAGCGTATTTGTTTGGATCAAAGAAATTGGAATACCGTAGCAACATATGGTGAAATGCACAGTGAACTAATCATCGGGTGTCTCAAGAGAGACTCAACTATAGTTGCTAAAGAAGTAGCATATGCCAGGAAGAGATTCTCAGAAATGCATAATGAGGCTGATAAAGGAAAGGAGAGCATGTGTGACTTAACACATGATGAACTCATCTTTAACTCACAGGCAGGAGGGAAGTGTCAGCACCAAGGTCATCGTCGTATTTTATTTATATGGCACTTTTCATGCCTAAAAGTAACATAACGTGCCTCTAACTAACTGAAACTGTAGGCTATTGTGTGTTTAAAGAAAAAAAGAAATTATAGATAAAATTCCCTTAGTTTTCGTCAATTTTGGATTGATATGGAATTGATTTATTTCGTTTGAGCAGGTCTGTCACTTCTTGTTTAGAGCCGGCTTCTCGTCACCACTCTACCCGGCAAAATGGTGACAAAATTTTGGGAAAAAGCGGCTATCAGCGGTCCTATCGGATTTCTTTGAATACGACAGTGAGAAAGATAGAAACAAGTGCCTTGTGGTGGAAACAGGTGTGGAATGCTTCTCAAGGCACACACACACACTCATGAGCAAGCTACTGAAATATAGAAAACGTTGTTTCCATGATGCCAGCGTAAAGGAAACATATACATGCCATCCAGCTTTTTCTTCACTGTAATTGGTCAGCTTATAAAAAGCTGTTGACATTAAAGTGGATCCCATAAGGTTATGTCAAAAATGTTGTGACAGTTGTGGGAAAAATGTTAACAGGCTGTCAACTGAAAAATAAGCTGTCAAATGCATTAAAGTGGATCCCATAAATTTAACAGATTTGATTGTCAAAAATGTTGTGACAGTTGTGGGAAAAATGTTAACAGGCTGTCAACTGAACATTGTCCAATGGAAAAAAAAATAAACACTTTCATCCCGGCACAAAGTTTGGCCTATGTGAGTTTTTACACTAATTTTATGACCCAGAGTGGGCTCAAATTCAGTTTTCTTTTCTGTACTGCTTTAACAACTGGATGTTTCTACCAGCGCCTCATACTGAAGCAGTTACATGTATTTTGCTGCCACAGAACCAATGTTGGACAGAAGGCATTGTAGGTTAACATAGAAAAGTTAAGCACATCGGCATCAGGTTGAGCTGGAGAAGTATCTTATCAGCTGTCTGGTTCGGTACACTACCAGAGAAATGTGCACTTTAAGTGTCCAAAACATTTGGTTCACTCTATGATGTTAAATACGATACAACACGCGAGGTACTGTATTGTTAATCTACTGCACTGATATGTCAAAAACTATATACAATATTTATACACAGTAGCCTACTTACTCTGATCTTTTTGATCCCTGCATCTGAAAAATAGCCCAAAGTAATAACTTTCTGCTTCCAAAGGTCGATACAGATAACCAATAATTGTACATACCTGGAGATAAGAAAGACTTGTGAGGACCTAACATACACCATGACATCAATACTATAAACAAAAAAACAATTTTGACTCTTGAAATGAAGATATTACGCTTTCAAAGTGACAGTTATGTTTCAGTGACTGATTAGGTTTGAAGTATTGAAGCTTGTGCTATTTTTCCCTTCTCATGGAACTTGCTTGGAACATTAATTACAAATATCCAGCCAACTGTCTTCTTTATTACCGTCCCACATTACCATCAGTCATGTTCTCTGTTTATAAAAGGTATGCACGTTGTGCTGCGTTCATGTTGACGGAAGTTCCCTGTTCCCGGTTTGCGAGTCTTTTTATATCCATATTTCTATGGTTTATGTGTAACACACTTAGCCAGGCTAGCGCCGCCTAATGCTTCCGGCCAAGTTCATTTGCCTCCACCATATAGTCAGGAAACTAGTGACAAATGGGGAACTGAAGGCGATGACGTTGAACTCAAGCGCTCAAGCTTACATTTCCGGTGTAGTTCGAAAGCAGCGGTAAACAGTTGAAGAGATGGATGTCGGCGAAGCGATACGCTGTGTTGGAAACTATTCCTAATATTGAGGAAATAAAGCCAGAACAAGAAGCATGTTTGAGAAATTTTATGGAGGGCAAAGACGTGACGCATACTGTAGCACACGTGCAAAAGAATCCCTATGGCTCGTGTTCAGACGCTCTATGAAATGGAATGAAATAAGCGGCTGATGCATCCGGCCATAACACACTGGGTAATGGGTAATAATACTGTGGATAAGACATTGCTATCATGTCAGGTCGGCAACTACCAAAATTATGATTGAGTTGATTAGTTATTTTCCGACATGAGGGAGTATTCTGGTGATTTCTTTCAGTCGGACAGTTGTTTTTCCGATTATGCCGATGCCACTTGAACGCAGCATTCACTGCAAGCCGTTCAGGTCTCATGTATGAGTGGGAGCGTTTGATTAAAAAAGTGACCCACACCACAGTGCTGACAAAAATATAAACTATATCTTATCAGGGCTATTTGTCATGATGTTGGACTTATCGGAATGATGTTATCATTTTCTGATATTGGGCCAATAATTATTGTGCATCCTTAGAAAAAACTAAAATTAAGTTTTTAGAAAAAATATATGAAAACTAAGCCATGCCATGCACAAACAAAATGGTCTCATTTGTCAGAAATTTTACCCAACCTAATCCGAGTCATTTTTGTATATTTTCGGCCCAAACCCAGAGCAAACACGGCCATGGTGCTTCAGCTTCCTCCCACAGTCCAAAGCCTTTCATTGTATAGGTATGGATGTGAGCATGAATGGTTGTTTGCCTCTACAGTGTTTGTCAGCCTGCCCACAAGCTGGCCAGGTTGTAGCCTTCTGCCCTCGCTCAACTTTCCAGGGATTAGCCTTAGCCCCCCTATCGTTCTCAAAGGAGAAGTGCCACAGCTAATGGATGGACGGAGTTATTTTTATTCTTTTAATAAGAGATCTAAATCGATGCAGCTTGTAGTTAATCTAGGCTCTGCTGTCAAGAGGGCAACAGAGGTCTGGAAAGCTTGTTTCCTTCTAAGTTCACTCTACCAAATTTTCAAATGTGGAATCTTCAACAGTAACTTACGAGGAATCAAGTGAACTATACTATATGTGTGTGTGTGTGTGTATATATATATATATATATATATATATATATATATATATATAGTGCAACTTTAGTAGTAGCAGCAGCAGATGATGTGTTGAGTGGATCGGTGCAGTTCCACTCTTATAGCTTGACTTCAGGAAAAAGAAGAAAAATGATATAAAGTCAATATATATAGGAAGAAGCTGAATGTTTTGACAATTTCATGAAATTTGTTCATGCTCGCCCGTGAATGTCAGAATAAACAGTGACTCCATAAGTGTGGCTATAAAGAAGTGAAATACTGTAGTTTACGATGAGTGGGATCAATTCAAACTCAAACTGAAAGCGTTTGTGTTTTATGGATCTTTCAGGAACATTTTCATTTAGTGTATTTGTGGAAGAGCCTTTCTAGGGATGGATTCCAGACCAGCTCGGGCTATAACTGCTGCTTTACCACCCGTGACTTGCACCTTGACTCTGGCTTGTTCTCTGGCCCGTTGTGCATCTGCATTGTGCGCCCTGTCAACAGCCGAGACAAAGTACTCTTCACGACTACACACTGACTTGGTAATCCCCAATTAGACACAATAATACTATTTAGTGAGCAGCTGTCCCCACAGACACCTGACACACACATAGACACACAGATGCAAACACAATTGAGCACACACAACACCACGTGCAGTGCCATACACACACACACAGATGCACACATACAGTACACACACACACACATGCGCACATATGGCCCTAGCCTGCATGCTCTGCTAGAGCGTGTTAGCTGCCTCACCAGATGTCTGCTGGATAATCTAGGTGCCATAATGTGATGTTCTGCCAGCCAATGTGTGTGTCTGTTTATTTGTACACGCGCATGTGTGTGTGTGTGTGTTTGTGTACTCTTGCCTGCCAAGCTTTGGGCTGAAAACTTTGTCAGTTGGCTTCTTTTCAAGTTAAGCATCCTGTGGGTTAAGTTACTCGTCCTGTCCGGTGTCTTGTCCAGTGTCCTCATAGAAATCTCTCTTCTTTGCTTCTTTTCCTTCACTCCTCACACAGCCCTGCTTTTTTTCTTCTTTCCCCATCATCTCTCTGTCTGGAATTAACCCCAACACCTGTCCCTTCCCTACCCAGCCTCCTAACAGCACATGTGCTGCACAGTGAGCTGTCCAGAAACCCTGTATCTATCCAGATGTATATTGTGCTGACAGCAGATGCTTTATTCAGAATGGCATATAGCAGCAAAACAACATTTGCAAGAGACCTGCATAAAACAAAGAGTGCCCTCTGTAGGGCGAAGCTATCACCACAATCCCCCCCTCCACCAGCCCATTTGATAAGTTTCTGACAGTTAAAGGGATATGCCAACATTTTTTGTGTGTTTGTGTCTTGCCTCACTCCCGAGTCCATGACCAGCAGATAGACACCATCCTTTCGACTGTGCGTGCAGTAACAAGGGAGATAGAGCCGTATCGCCCATAATTAGCTTAGCTCAAACACTGGAAGTGTATGGGTAGTGTTAGCCTGTCCCCTACCCAAGCCAAAATCAGCAGTCAGAACCTTTTTTTTTCATTTTAGCTCTAAACTCCCAGAATACCAGCTGTTTACAATTTCAAATTTGGCGCTACTCAAGCTAGCCGTTGTGACCAACACACTTCCAGTTACTTTCACAAAATAAAACACTCATTGCCCTTTACATACAGAAAACCATGACAATAGAATGTGTGCTTTTACTTTGAAATAGGAAGCTAACCTACCCTCGATGTAGCTAGCTTGAACCAAAATAACCGTGTATAACCGGACCGCTGGTTTCTGTTTAGAGTTACTGAAGAGTGTCTCGATGACTTTAGGTGGAGACAGGCTAACACTACCCATACACTTCCAGTGTTTGAGCTAAGCTAATTACGGGCGATAGGGCTCTAGCTCCCTCCTTACTGCACGCACAGTGGAAAGGATGGTGTCTATCTGCTGGTCATGGACTCAGGATTGAGGCAAGATACGAAAAAAAAAGTTGGCGTATCCCTTTAAAACACTTATTTGAGTGATTTCCATTAGAGCTGCTACATCAGCCTCAAATACACCCACAGCCCTGCATGGTTTCTGTAACATGTAGCCACTTATTTACAGCAGATTTGCATTTGCTTCTCACTCTGGTGGACCACCGTAGTGACGGTCATGGTGCACATTCATCTAAGAGTTCCTCAAGCCATCCTGCTCTTCTCCTTCTATTTAATTGTTGCCCTCTTTTTCATATCAAACACCCATTTTTCTCTCTGTGTGTTTGAGTGAGTCATTGCACAGTAGGCTGACTAAATTCTTCCAGAAATGCAGCAGGATAACGGGAAATTAAATCTAGCATGTTTGTAACTCAAATGTACAAAAAACAACAACATGTGGCTGTAGATATTTCATTATTTAATGTTTTACGTTTAGTCTATTCATCGATTAAAGATATTGATTGAAGCTCAAACCAGAAATCTGGCCTTTTTGCTCCAAACCTCATTGAAAAGAATAAATGGTGTCAAATTTCTCAGCAGTGGATTTTTTTCATTGTTAATTGATCATATAAGTGTTTCAGCTAGCTGTACTCGCTAACTCATGCCTGTAAACAAGCCTTATTGAAAACCTGCGCACATGGAATGTGGTACAGCAGAAACCAGGTCAGTCTCAGTCACTGTCATGATTTAAACCCTCAGTGCATACATACTGTAAGTCTTTCATGCAGTCGAGCCGAAGGACAAGTCAGTTTCATTTCACTCACATCAGAAGAAGTCATTTGCTCCCAGAGGACACAGCTATTCAGATGTTCAGATGTCTGCTTCTCTGCTCACACAGTGGTGAATAGACCACTTTAAACCACAAGTATTTATCAGACTAATTCTACAAACGGCTACTAAAGATGTTCAAAGTCACAACAGGAAAATGTGAGGATATTCATACCATAAAAATGTGCTCTAAAATATAAAGTGTTATTATTTCAAGGCAGAAAAATACTAGCTTTAGATCCAATTTTTTTTATGTTAAAGCATATTTGTATATTTTTTCAAAGAGTTTTTCCAGTCATCCCTGTGAATAAAACCAATGAAATACTCACTAAGCATGTGGTTTATGCAGGAATTTAACCCCTGCATTTGTTTGCAATGTTGACACATGCATGCTGGAGCAGCAGGCAGCATCCAGACCGGGGGTCAGTTTGGCATCGAGGCGGGTCAAGCACTTCAGCTGTGGACATTCAGAAAGTTCTTCTGATCCAGAGAATCTGACCCCTTGATCCAAAGTTTCTCCTCTAACATGGTGGCAAAGTTAAAACACGTTTAACAGGGAACGCTGTTGCCCTCCAAAATCCTATTTTTGCCCCCTTCTCTTCTCAGATTGATTTTCCTACTAAATTCTCTCTGAACATTTTTTTTTTCTAACGTGCGACCACAGTCCAGGAAGAATATCTGAGTTGATCTGTGTCACCTTCAGCTGTTACCCTGCACTCAAATCAAAAAAGCAGCAAACACTGATGTGGTGAGTGCTTCAGATCTTCACTTTCTTTTGAGCAACGTTTTGCACACAGGTGTCCCTGCCAAAGGGACACTACTCAAAGGTTATAAAATAATTTAGAGACTTAAATCAACCAATTGTGCATGAATTTGGACCATGAGAGGAAGCATCAGACACTCCTGTTACTGTGTTTGTTGGTGCATGTTGATGCAGTTGTGTTGCACCTTTGTGCACATTCAGTCCTCAAAGTCGATGTGTGTGAAGCAGCCAGATGGTTAAGTGTAAGGATCTGAGTGACCTTGACAACGGTACGACTGTGACTGGAGATAACTGGGTCAGAGCATTCTCCAAACTGCGGCTCTTGTTGGGTGTTGCCAATTCTGCAGTGGTGTTAGCACCTACAGTAGCAGAAGAGGTCAAAGGCACAAGGGTCATCACAGCATCACAGCTGGACCACTGACCAATAAGAGAAGATGTTTCCTTTTACCTCATCAGCTTGGGTGCAGCAGTCCTTCACTTGGGGAAGAGATGGTACAAGGATGCACTCTGGGAACAAGAGAATCTGATGGAGAGAGTTTGATGCTCTGGGCAATGTTCTGCTAGAAAACCTGTGGTCGTGGCCTTCATGTGGAAGTTACTTTGAAATGTACTACTTACCCAAACAACGTCACAGACCAATGGAAATAATATTCCCTACTGGCAGTGGCCTGATTCAGCAGGATGATGTGCCCTGCTACACTGGAAAATAGTTCAAAGCCAGGGACACGCCGGCCCAACCGTCGGGTGTCGGGCCCTGTCGGACAGCGTCAGGTCTGCGTCTGTTTGGTGTGTTCATCTCCATCGCTAAACAAATGGTGTCCTAGCCTGTCCTAGAGTAAAAATGGCACACAAAATAAAAAGAGGAGTAAAGCAATATATTAAGCAGCAATATATATTTAAGCATCAAAGATGTTCAATCAAACCCACATAGTTTGCAACAATGTTCAGAACACACACAGCTAGTGCCACAACTAAGCTTATAAAGTCCACTAGCCGTGACCGGGGACCAGGGCAGCGGCCGCCATGGCGGCAGCAGCCGTTCTACTGACCTGATCTGCTGGGACAGAGCTCCGTCCTCATCATGGGGGATCCTGCACGCTTTTTGGCCAAAAGCCGTCGGTGTCTGGGCGCGTTGGTGCGGTGTAAGGTCAGGGGTCGACAATATAAATGGCCCGGTGGCCCGGACGTACTTTTCAAACCGTCAGGGCCACCAGAACGCTCCAAACATGTTTAGTTGACGTTTAGACCATAATAACAATCTGTGGAAACAGCCTAAATGTGAATGAATGAAAACACCAGTTATATCACTGAACTACTTGGAGGATAAAAGTAATGACTACATAACTTCATGTTTTTACTTCATTGTTAAATGACACAGTGGAGGCTAAATACTCTACAAGTCTAATGTGAAACAGTTAGCCTATTTATTTATTATATAATGTAGCCTGATGAATTTAGAAGCACTTTTTTGTCCCTCTCAAATCGTGGTATTGAATGAGTATCAAGAATCGTGGAAATTTACTAGTATTGGTATCGGTATAAAAGAAAGTTCCAGCCTCGATGGCGAGACCGCAGGAATTGGCTGGAATCTGTTGTTTTTCGTTAATATGGGGATCGATACCTGTTATCCTGGGCCAGTGGTTAGAATGGTGGGGCCAGTGGCAAATTTCCCTTATTGTCTACCCCTGAAGGTGTTGGCCTCTAAATTCCGTATCTAACTCAGTCTAACTGAGCATAATGTGGGATCTGCTGGAGAAACAAGTCAGATACTGTACATGGAGGCCCCATCTTGGTGGCCCCACCACCATATGGAGCCTGATCCTATTAGGCCCGAGGGAGGGTACGTAATGTATTGTAACCTCTTGTCTTGTGAATGGGGTAATGGTGGAAACCACACCTGCTCACTACAACTTGCTCCTGGTAAGAGAAGACAAAGTTTAACTACATCCATGAGTTTACAGAGAACCTCCATGTTGGATGTTGACCTACCAAACTTCTTGGAGATTTGAATGATTCTGATCCACATTTTTGTTCACAAAGTTTAGATATTTGAAATAACTCTTGGCTTATTTACAACTGGTCTACTTGTGATTCTGATCCTGTTACCATGTTCCCAAATTGCATCAAGGCATTTGGCTGAATAACATGTTTTTAGAGATGAAAGAAATACTGTTCATAACTAAAAAACAAATAAACTAGATCTATCCTTTCAATTCATCGAGGAGAATGACACTAAATTATTATTATTATTATTATGAATGAATTGTGTATCACCAATTCATTCATAATAATAATCATTTGGTGCCCCCTGGGATGTTTTCTCCTATAATTGCTTTCATAAATTAAATCATGATCGATACAATTTGGCTTTTTCAACAACAACAACAAAAAAACTTTCACAAAAAAAACTCTTTAATGTCAAATACTGAATATTGAATATGAATATTATAATGTATGTATTATTATCTTCTTTCAATTGACCTTGGAGTCTCCCACATGCCTCCAATTGAGATTTGAACTTTTTCAACAGCGGCTTTCTTTATGACACTCTCCCATACAGCTTTGACTGGTGAGGAACATGGCAACAGTTGTCGTATGGACAGTCTTTCCCATCTCAGCCACTGAAGCTTTTAAAGGGATAGTTCACCCAAAATTCAAATTTCACTCATTATCTACTCACCCTCATGTCGACTAAGAGCTGTGAGAATTTTCAGAGTCCTCCGTGCCTTCTCTGAGTTACGGGGGGGTCCACGCAGCAGTATTTGTCCATATAATGGTTGTGAATGGATACCACTTTTCTTCGTCCAAAAAGACACACCAAAAAACATCTAAATACCTCCATACTGCTCGTCTGTAATGTCCCTCTTGTATTGAAGCCCTGACATGAGAAATTGTTCTGAAAAAACATAAAGCAGAAGTCAGCGGAATGTTTTTGTTAATATAAGTCCTAAATAGTCCTATTTTCCGTCAGCAATCATTTCCATAGAGTGTTTCAGCCGAAACACGGGTCTCTCAGTCACTCTGCTCTGCTGTAAATCCAGGAGAAAACTTTCCTTGTGGGATACGAGTGTTATCCAATGAGGAGAGAGAACGGAATGAAGGGCTGTGTGTGCAGCCAAGGGATGCGCGTGAATGTGGTGACGTAGGGACAAGGACCAATAGATCCATGACGAGGGCGGGGGCTGCTAACTCATGGTGCGTTCAAGGCAACCCGTAGCGTGTTTTCCTGACCTGTGAAGTCATACCAGTTTGATCTGGTCAACAGGTTGGAAAAACACGAGTTACGAGTTACCTGGAACGCTACAAAATCGTAAGTTGTGACTTGAAGCCGTAACTTACGATTTCAAAAGCCTGCCTGGAACGCAGCATTAGCCAAAACGACCGGATCGCTGACTTATGCTTTAAATAAGTCTATATTTTAAGCTTATTTGTAGCGGAAGCTCCCAGTGTCTCAGTTCACTGCTCTTCCTTTGTCAGTGCAAACCTTGCGTGATTTGCACTGACCGGCGGAACAATTTCTCATGTCGGGGCTTCAATACAAGAGGGACAGTATGGAGGAATTTGGATGTTTGTGTATCCATTCACAACCATTATATGGACAAATAGGCCTACTGCTGCGCCAACCCCCCCGTAAGGCACGGAGGACTCTGAAAAATTTTTGGGTGAACTATCCCTTTAACTTCAGAGAGGTTGTAGGTGTCTTGTTGTCCTCCCTCATGATTCTCCTTCTCTCACGGTCCCTCAGCTTGGTAGGACGGCCAGCTCTAGGTAGATTTATACAAGTGCCATACTCCTTCCATGTGTAGATAGTGGATTTAACTGAGCTCCGGGGGATGTTCAGTGAGTTGGAAATATTTTTGTAGCCATCCCCTGACTTTTTTCAACTTTTCAATAATCTTTTCTCTTAGTTGCTTGGAGTGTTTTTTTTTTTTTTGTCTTCATCGTGGAGTGGGCTCTATGCACAGCTCCACTACTTCCTGAATTTAAGGCTGCTCTTTTATTTCCTCCTGTCTTACTATTGGACAAAGTGATTAATCCAGGTGTGTCTGAGTAGTCACAATGGTCAGACACACCTGGATTAATCAGTTTGTCCAATAATGTAAGAAATGAAGGAGCTGCCTCAAATTCAGGAAGTAGTGGAGCTGTGGATAGAGCCCATTGTAACAGGAAAATGATGATCATGATTTAATTTATAGTAGCGATAAAAAGGGAAAACATCCAAGGGGGTGAATACTTTTGCAAGGCACTGTACGTGGTAAACCTGCAGGCCTCATGTAATGCTTGTCATAAGAAATTTCACTTGACGGAAATACTGCGTGTGCGAATTGGAATTCCATTTCTATTTATTTAAGTCGGGAAAAAATGGCATTATTTCCTTTTGTTTATACCCTTTCAGACTGTTTGAAGTGTTTTACAATTACAGGCCAAACAGAGCAGACAAATGATGTTGACAGGGAGGCAGGCCAAGTGGAAGATAGAAAGGAATTGTACTCACTGCATTTAAAATGGAAAATATCAAGCGGCATTCAACCGATGACTGTAATTTAGCCAAACCTCTTCAGGGGTACTTGACAAGGCATATTAAACAGGGCGACTGCTTTTTGGAAAGCAAAACAATGACAACATCCCTCAGGCTGTGATACTTCGAAAAACAACCGGCTTCATGTCAGTGACTGAGAACGGGGTCTGTCTCAGTGTTGCTTATGTTTGCTTTTGTTTTTATCTTTAATTCTTACTTATGAGGCTTGTCAAAGGGACAGCTCCGGGAGGAGAGGCGTCGACGCTGAGGGAGAATAGAAGAAAAATATGGGATTCCCACAGCTGAGGTTAGCGTTGCAGCTCATTCAGCCCTTTAGCATCACTGATGCGCCATGAACCAGACACTCTCAACCTGCTTCAGTCTACACGTCTTTCCAGAGACAGAAAATTAAAAATTACTTTGTCAGGCAACTTTGCCTGCATACAAACGTGTTGAAGGGACAAAAAAAAGGTTCACAACACCGCACGTCCAAAAAAAAAGTAACAACTTGGATTTAACAAAGCTAAGAGCCTCCCATTGGATAATTACCGCATGGATGATTATGTTTCAGCTGGCAACAAGATATTTACCTCCATCTGACGCAGTCTCATTTCTTAAAGGGATAGTTCAACGTTTTGGCCAGTTGGCCCATTGCCCTATAGTCCCTATAGTCATAACAGTAGGTTTGTTACCTTTAATTGTCAGTGCAAGCTATTTTTAGAATAGCAGAGCAGAGCCGCAAGCTGCAAAGAGCAACGCTACCGAGGCTCATGGGATTTCTTAGTTTCCCTCATCAAACAACGCCCTGGTGGACAAATTGTGACTTACACATTCACCACGCTATTAGATAATAACAGAACGTTACGAGACCAAGTTGTTTTCCAGGCAAATGCAGAGACTGCTTGTCTGTCAGAGGGGGCAAATTATTGGCATGAATCAAGCAAATAAAACATCTAAGGAAATTGCTGAAACTACTAAAATTGGGTAAAAAACAGCCCAACGCATTATTAAAACATGGAAGGACAGTGGGGAACCATCATTTTCAAGGAAGAAATGTGGTCCAATAGAGTCCAGATCTATCTATCTATCTATCTATCTATCTATCTATCTATCTATCTATCTATCTATCTATCTATCTATCTATCTATCTATCTATCTATCTATCTATCTATCTATCTATCTATCTATCTATCTACATATATATATATAAAAACATAGAGACAGGCAGTCTGAGAGACAAGGTTGGAGAGAATAGATGTGGGCAGGTTCAGTGATTCCGATGTCAGAGGCGGTCTGAACGCTCTCCGTGTCTATCCTCTCTCCACTAGACCTTACATGGCAGTTCTCCTCTCCGGGGTGTTCTGAGAAGACAGGAGGGGGCGGCAGGAGGAGGAGAGCGGAGGAATGAATGGTGGGTGGGGGTGCGCATGATGGCAGGTACTAGGGGATTGTTCCAATGCCCTTGACATGAGGGAAATGCCGGAATGAGAGAGAACAGGAGCCAACCAAGACGAGAGGGAAGCAAAGAGAGGAGAGCCTGAGGAGGAGGAAGGGTGTCTGTGTGTGTGTGGAGCAGAGCGTCTTTTTCCTTTAAACGTATGCACGCCTGCATGTGTATTTGAATATGACTGTGTGCTTTTATATACGTACGTGTGTGTAGTTGCAAAATAAGCATCAAGGCTGTGTAACCTAGAGGGCCTGACAATGTGTGTGAGTCCAGTGTGTTTGTCTGCAAGGAGTTCAATGTAGGCTATGCAGATAAGCATATTTGTACGTGTGTGTGCATGTGCGCGTGTGTGTCCTTGTGTGTGTGCGCGCTCACTGCCCAAACCCACTATGAGTCCCAGACCAAGGCTTTTCTTTGGGCTAGCAGATGTTTTGCTCTCACCTTGCCATACCTCATAAAGTGTGATGGCTCAGGACCCTGGGGCCAGTCTGGCACACACACACACACACACATGCAAACATGCACGCACACACAAAACCTCTGTGTGTAAACCCCCCCCCCACCCCCACCCCCATTGCCACCACCACAAAGCCGCACATGCACACACTTTTTTCTCTCTGTCACACACAGATGCAGTGAAAGAGGCAAAGCTCTGGTCTTCCGGCCTGTCTTCACACACACACGCGCGCACACACACATACAAAGAGAGAGAGTGGCAAGGGCAGTGCAGTGTGAAAGTTTGAATGCCACAAAATGTGCGGCCACAGGAGAGGCAGGAAGGCCAGCAGCTCCTGTTGCCTCCTGTTGACATGTGCCACTAGAATAGCACAATTATGAACCATATAATACCAGTGTTACCATGTGTTCCATAGTGAGTCAGTGGTTATGATGTGATTGTACATGTGTAATTCAGTTCTGCCCCAGGAGTAATTGCTGGTACCTACAGAGGGCTGTTGTTCAGCAAACTTGCTGTTCCTCATGCAATATAAATCCTGTCCCAGGCAACATTCTTCTATCATAGTTTTTCTTTTTTTTCCTGCAGAAAGACCAGCTTGTCCTTGTACAGAGGAGTTAAGTGAATATTTCATTTCCTCTGTCCTGTAACATTAAAGGGATAGCTCACCCAAAATTGAAATTTCACTCATAATCTACTCTAATAATAATCTAATAATCTACCCTCAAGTTTCAGAGTTATCTGTGCCTTCTCTGAGTTACAGGGGGTCTCGGCGTAGCAGTGCATGTCCGTATAACAGTTGCAAATGGACACCAACTGTCTTCGTAACAAAAAGACACACAAAAAACATCCAAATACCTCCATGCTGCTCGTACTGTATGTATGAAACCCTGACATGAGAAATTGTCCTGAAAAAAAATGAAAGTCTATATTTCAAGCTGGTTTTGTAGGGTAAGCTCCTCTTCCCAGTTCGTCAAATTTGGGTAAACCGGGAAGAGAAGCTTTGAGAAGCTTCGGCTACAAAACAAGCTTGAAATATAGACTTATTTCAATTTTTTCGGGACAATTTCTCATGTCGGGGCTTCAATACAAGACGGTCCTTAGTCGACATGAGGGTGAGTAGATAATGAGTGAAATTTCAATTTTGGGTGAACAATCCCTTTAATCCTGTCTGTCAGTGACAACACAGTAAATGCTGTGCAACAGTCCGTTTTTTTTTGTTTTTGTTTTTTTTTAAAGCCAGGTATGATTTACATCTAATCATTATGAGCAAATCAGTGCAAAGTTGAAAAGTCCACACCGTACTGTAGCTGTCCACACATTAAACAATGCATGTCCAACCCACTCAAACGAGAGCGGGCACTTCTAGCAGTGACTCCAGTCTGCAGTGTAGAGCTTACACTTGTCACTTCTAAACCTGACAATTAGCCACATCAGGCTCCTCTATCAAAGAAATGTCGACCAAAGTGCCAATTATATGCGTACTGTGGGGCTCATGGTTTGTAAGTGTCACTGTGCACAAGCAGAAATAGCAGAGACCATACATGTATGTGGACATAGCTGGATAAAATTATCCATGCACACACCAACTTTCTACAAGAACTACCACAAAATAAACCCACCCTTTTGATGAGTAGCAGGTAAAAATAGACATCGATGGTTTATAGAAAGCACGTTTCCAGGGGGATGCTGCTGCATAATGAAAATAAATAATAATTTCAGTAATTATTATATTTGTTTTTTGGGGTTGTTTTTTTTTTTAGTAAATTGCCACCTATTTTTCCCATTATGTACAAATGAAATCCACTGTGCAATCACCTGAATATAGACGAGGCTTTGGATGTATTATTTATCTATAAAAGGACAGACAACCAGTTCAGAATGCACAAAAATTAACAACAAACCCCCCAAAAAACATTTCCGTAGCTTGCACATTTGGAGCTTTATATCTTGAGTAATTTGGAAATATATGCACTTTCAGAAAAGTTCATGTTTTTCCTTCACATATCTCATTTATTTTTTACTTTTTTTTAAAACTTTGATCCCTCACCTTAATCCTTAGTTTATAACAGATATGGATGCAGCACCCAAGAAAATAGAGAAATTAAAACACTAGGGGAGACACAAAGGCAGAAAGGTCCATTCTTATACTGTACACACATCCACACACACACACACACACACACAGGCGGACTTGATGCATGCAAAGCACCAGGTCTGACAGAGAAACCAGAGGGCAGTCAACACTACAATCACTCGCTGAGATTCTCATTAAAACCCAGGAGAGAAAATCTGTTTTAATCGTGCATGGGAGCATTACAGAGTGGTAATCCAGAGTGGATTATTCTCAGATGTAATACCGAAGGCAACCTCAGGGTGGCAGAGAGCACATCACACCACAATGGATACACAGACTGGATTTATAAGCAGGGTCAGATGTGACTGGAGACATGGAAGGACTTCTGGCTTCGTCAGCTTTAAAGAGACAAAATCAGCCAAAATACAGATTTTTGGGGGGGTTAAAATGTTATATTAACCCTTCTGCTGTCCTCCTGGGTCTAACTAACCCAATCTGTTTCAAATGGTCCTTCTTTCCTTCCTTCCTTCTTGTCCTTGTCTCTCCATCCCTCTTTCCTCCACTCCTTTCCTTTCTTTGTTCCTCCCTTCCTCCATCCTTCTTTCCCTCCTTTCTCCTTCTTCCCACCATCATTTCCGTGGCTTCCTTCTTCCTTCCTTGACCCAATCAGCTTTCTTTCTTTCTTTCTTTCTTTCTTTCTTTCTTTCTTTCTTTCTTTCTTTCTTTCTTTCTTTCTTTCTTTCTTTCTTTCTTTCTTTCTTTCTTTCTTTCTTTCCACCATCCTTTTCACTTCCTTCCTCCCTTCTTTCCCTTGGTTCTTCTTCCCTCCCTGATCTGACTCTGTTCCCCTTCCTTCCTTCCTTCCTTCCTTCCTTCCTTCCTTCCTTCCTTCCTTCCTTCCTTCCTTCCTTCCTTCCTTCCTTCCTTCCTTCCTTCCTTCCTTCCTTCCTTCCTTCCTTCCTTGACACAGGAGGGTTAAGTTGTTTTTGTCCCGGACAGTTGGTGTTTATTAGAGCTAAATTCCTCGACTCCTTTGTTGAATCTAGGCTTTAAGGGAGCAGCAGTAAACTGTTACAGTCATGATTCTCAGGTTTGGGGATCTTTGTTTCTTGTTTTTACCATCTCTCCTCGCTCATTACTAATTGTCTAATGTTGGCCGTCAAATAACTGGAAAAACAATGATAGCAATAGTAATAATAAAAACCAAATATTTGGACCACATTGTTGCACTGAATGAGAATCACATGTGTAGTTTGAACTACAGGGTAGAAACACTGTTACAGTTGTGAGGGCTGAATGCATACAGTATCCACATGCACATGACTGTATAGAATAGGGCTGCCTCCAAATAGTCCATCAAGCATTAGTTGACCAAAAAGTCATTAATCGACCAAAATTTAATTGGTCGAGAAAAGCAACTTTTTCCGATGTTGTTACAGATGTTTCTGGTTTGGACAAGTGAAGGCACGTATCACTGCTGTTTCAACAATTAGCGGGTGCTGCTGTGAGCCCCCTCCCCGTCCCAAAGCACCCACTGGTCAGTCTCGCAGTAGTGTCACGGAACAGTCCAGTAGATCCATGAGCAGTCCCCACTGCAGTCAGAGACCTGCACCGCTCCACGCCGCTGACCCCCCACCCCACCCGTCTTAAACAGCCTAATTAGTTGACTAATCACCCTAAATGACAACTATTGGTCGACTAAGAAAATCTTTTTTTGAGGGCCAGCCCTATGGATGTACCCTCCCGCCCCCATGAAGACGGGTTGTGAAGCTCAGAGGGAGCTGCCCTGCTGTTGTCATCTTGGCAGTCATTGACACCTCCATGTTGGCTTCACTGTTCAGCCTCAGAGGTTGCTTCTTGTTTGTCGACGCGCGTACAGAGACTCCTATTATGCATAAGCATCAATATGTCATAGACCAGTGGTTCTCAAAGTGTGGTACGCGTACCCCTAGGGGTACGTGAGCACATTGCAGGGGTACTGTACGTAGAAACATTAATTAATTACCAAGGTGATATTCTGAGTCACTTCATAAGCCCATTACTGAAATGGTACATGCACCACAACTAGTTCCCCCAGAAGACAACAACCTGTAGCACAGCTTTGTATAGTTGTCAAAAGTGTTGCATCTGGATACATTACTGGTTTCTAAAAGTATCGATATTAACAGCGCGCACTCATAGCACCTGGCAGAGCAGAGGAGAGCAGAGCAGAGCAGGCAGCGTCCAGAGCGTTTGGACACTCCTCTCTCGTCTCCTCTCTTTTCCTCCGCTGTCTGCGTGCACGTGTGTGTGTTGTGAGAGGAGGGAGCCCTGCCCGTCAGAGGAGAGGACATGCATTGTAACGAATGTAATGAAACAATAGCAACACGCTGGAATTGCACAACTCTTTGTTAGCTTTTCATTTAATAAAAAACAAACAAACATCTGTTATTTGTCTATAATAAAAATAAAATAGTGGAACAATAATAAGCTGTGAGGCACTGCTGCTGTATTGAATATGATGTCATTGGCATTGAGTTTGAAATTTTAGTATTGTGACAATCCTACAACTCTGTGAAGACACATTAAACCACAACAAACACCACAACAGCCAGACACAACTGAAATGCAGGAGAATAGTGTAAAATGTCTTTGTACAATTGAAGAGAGAAATTGAAATGATTTTCGTTTCTTAATCAGTTGTGTTACGTTATGACCACTTTTGGAGAATCAACACGTATGACAAAACGACTCAGGGGGTACGCAGGACAAAAAAGTTTGGGAACCACTGTCATAGACAAAGCCAGGATCATGCAGACAAACAAGTTTGCACTTTATGCAATTTTAGGCAAATTTGTCACACAACAACGGCTGCAAATAAACAACAACACATGATTTATCAAGCGCAACAGAAGCCGCTTCTTTTTCTGGATGGTAGGTAACAGATGTCTTCTCAAATGACGTGTTCAGGTCCTCAGTGCAACAGGACCAGATCTGTCCTGGGCCGTTGTAGATTTTAGCAGCTTCCTTATGATGGCGCGGCCTGATCCAGTGTTGGCATGTTTAACTCTCCTGTTGTCCTCCTAGGTCAAGGAAGGAAGGACGAAAAGAAGGATGAAGGGAAGGAAGGAAGGAATGCAGGAATTACAAAGGGAAAGAAGGAAAGAAGGAAGGACAAAGGGAAAAGGGAAGGAAGGAAGGAAAGAAGGACAAAGGGAAAGAAGGAAGGAAGGGCGATGGGAGGGAGGAAGGAAGGAAGCTGGCAGCAAGGATGAAGGGAAAGGAAAGAAGCATGAAGGGAAGGAAGGAAGGATGAAGTGAGAGATGGGAGGAAGGAAGGATGGAGGGAGGGAACAGATTGAGTCAAAAAGGAAGGAAGAAGAAATAAGGACGAAGGGAAAAAAGGAAGGAAGGACTGAAAGAAGGGAAGAGGGAAGGAAAGAAAAATGGAGGGAAGGAACAGATTAGGACAAGGAAGGAAGAAGAAGGAAAGATGGAGGAAAGAAACAGGAGGGTTAACTCTCCAAATACACTTTTTTTTCAGTAAGCCCCTGATTTCATGTCATGACCGATGTGGACATGATAGTGATGAGTGACTCTTTTATTTGATGTTTTCTTTTACTCTGAGACAAAATACGAAATACAACAATGGTAGCGATGCATTTTTCTTTTCTGCTTTTGTAGACATTTTGGCAAAATGTGAGCTACTGGTCGAAGGAATGGTGCAAAGGTTCTCATGCGTTTGTAATCGGTGCAAGCCATTGTGTGCAAACTACACACAACTTACCCCCTTTCATCTGTGTCTGTGGTTTTAGATGAACAAGCACACACAGAGATGTGCACAGTGACAAGCTGTCTGCCTTTTCTTTTTTTCATCCAGGCACTGCGGTGCTTTCATCTTCCTTTGTGTCAATCAAGTTTGGCCCATGTTTTTTGGGTGGACATGCATTTGGGCAAAACAAATGGCGGAAAAAAAAAAAAAAGCTTTTATGTCTGCACGCTTAAACTAATATTCAAATCCCAATGCTTTCCAAATGTTATCTTCCACTGGCTGGTATAAATAGAGCAGAACTTCAGAGGTGCTAGGTTTAATCTTAAGGCCCATCAGAGATGACAGTGCAATGAAATAATCAAAAACTTCTACAGCCGCTCTTGCAGGCAGACTCCATTGGTTATGAAGGAGGCCAAAGATAAAAGGATGCCTTTGAAAAGACATTCTATGCAGAGCCACATATGTCTCTCCCAATTTAGCCTAAACTGGTTCAGTAACCCCTGATGAGACCCTGCACATGCGCGCATCCACACACACACACACTCTGCCGGCTTACAAGTACCCACTATAATGGAATGGCACACAAGGACACGGCCATGCATGAACGTACAGAGATACACACACACACACACAGAAATATTTATATAAATGTAGAAAGAAGCACATGCCTGCACATGTGCACACACATATGCACATACACATGCACGCACAAGGCACTTGTCATTACTCGCTCCGTCAAAGTAGATCATACAGGCATTAATTGAGAGTGCAATCATGCTCTGAGCCCACGGTTCAAAGGAGCTGATAATAAGCTGTGATAGGTCCAGCTGATGGAAAAAGCCAGGCAGGCTGCTGGCATGCGCAGACACATGCTGGGTTTGTGTGATTGTGAGTGTGTGGATGTGGATGTGTTTTTTTCTCTGTGGTCTTGTACTGTATTTCAATCATTGTGGATAAATCTGTAACATTCTATAGTTTTGACGTCAGACTTCACCTCAGATTCAGGTTTGGGGACAGGTAAACAGGATTTGGTTTAATTCCAGTCTTGAAGAGTTCTTTAGAGAGGAAACCTCATCTGTACACCTGGGTGTAAGCGCAATGCAGCACACAACCTTAAAGTGATACGCCATCGTTTTTTGTGTGTGTCTTGCCTCACTCCTGAGTCCATGACCAGCAGATAGACACCATCCTTTCCACTGTGCGTGCAGTAACAAGGGAGATACAGTAGAGCTGTATTAGCTTAGCTCAAACACTGGAAGTGTATGGGTAGTGTTAGCCTGCCTGCTACCTGAGTCGAAATCAGCAGACAGCTTATTTCATTTTAGCTCTAAACTCTGTAAATATATCACTTTGTCTGCATTTCAAACATTTTTAGGTGAGGAAGTAGCCGTTTAGATCAGCAGTGTGTCGTTAATTTGTCTAAATACCATTTAATACCATACGAATTTGGCGCTACTCATGCTAGCCGTTGTGACCAACACACTACCAGTTACTTTCTCAAAATAAAACATCTTTTGCCATTTGCTTTTACTTTGAAATAGGAAGCTCATCTACCCTCGATGTAGCTAGTTTGAACAAAAATAAACCGTCTTTGCTTGAACCCTCCGTTTTGACCGATCTCGTCCCGTTACCGGCATTTGGCCGCTCACTGGAGAGTTTTGTCAGCTCTGAGATGAAGATTGGCCCGTTTAGAGTTGCTGAAGAGTGTCTCTGATGACTTTAGGTGGAGGCAGGCTAACACTACCCATACACTTCCAATGTTTGAGCTAAGCTAATTACAGGTGATACGGCTCTATCTCCCTTGTTACTGCATGCACAGTCAAAAGGATGGTGTCTGCTGGTCATGGACTCTGGAGTGAGGCAAGATACATACATAAAAATAAAAAAAATGTTGCTGTATCCCTTTAAACCAATGCCATCCAAAGCCACATATTTGCTTTATATCTGTTACCATAGCTCTGTCAGTGTGTGTGTATGTGTGGATCTCTTTGCATCTATTTGTGTGAGAGCAGCCACTCTAGCCGCTAACTTGTCTTGTAGCCGGCTCTGTATTCCTGGCATTGCTGTGGTCGATAAGACAGTGGCATGCAATATTAATGCAGCCTTCTACTGTGGTCGGTAAGATCCTCGGACAGCCTCCGCTACTGTTTCAGAGAGAGCCGAGAACAAACAGCGAGCCCGAGACAGAGGTGAGGACAAAGCAAGAGAGGGAGGGAATAAACAGAAGTGGAAGCGAAAGAGGGAGGGGGAAACAAGCATGAAGGAGGGAAGCGGTAATAAAGACAAGGGATGAAACAAAGCCAGGTGGATGGAAAAATAGAGCAATAAAGAGGCCGGGAAAGCAACTCAAAGACAGGAGAAAAGAGAGGGCAGAGAGGTCAAGAGACGATGAAGGCAGAGAGGAACAGTGGATGGAAAAGAGCTATAGGTAAAGTAAAATTGGAGACATGAAAGCAGGGCAGAGGGAATGAGAAAGGGATGAAAGACTGATTTAGAGGATGAGTGAATGAAAGTGGACATGGGGAGAGGAATGAGAGAAAAGCTAACAGCAAGATGAGAGTGGTGGCTATGTGTGAGGGGGGGTGGTGGAGGTCTAAATTGAGAGAAAGTGAGAATGCAGTGGGAGAAGAGCTTTGGAAAGTGAGAGATTGTAAAAGCATTTAAGGGAGAAGAATGATGATAAAAGGCAGAGATGCGGCGTGATGGCTGCGCCGGCGATAATGAGTGGTGTCGAGGACAGCTGAGCAGCAGATGGAGAACATAATTACACACTGTAAGGTCATATAATATCAATACAGTAATTAAATGCTACGCACACTTCCATGTGCATACAGTACGTGCACGGGAGGGGGAGGGGTCGTGTGCAGGAGACAGCAAAGTCTGTTTTCCACTCGTGTGTCGCTCCCAAATATTGAGTGCACATACTATTACTCTCCCAGGCATAGCCTCTTTAGCCGTTGCCTGGCAACTTTGAAGCAATTAAAAAGCAAGGGGTGCCTGTAACCTGACAGAATATATGAGTTTGGGGAAAAATGCTCACAGTTTACATGACTCTTAATTGACAGCATGAAGAACCCTGACCCAAATTTGCCCAGATTTCATATTGCACTCAGCTTTTAATGTAGGATTCTCAGGAGAAAGTTTTCAGAAGTCAGTTCTCCTTAAGTGGACTAGATTTCTCAAGGGATTGTCTCAACTCCTTTGGCTTTCTCTCATTTGCTATATTACTCAGTGTATATTCCTCTCTCTCTCTCTCTCTCTCTGGCTTGGCTCCCTACTCTCTCCCTCCTGATGCATTCAGTGGAGGAACTCCAAAATGATTTAAGTGTCGGCGGGTGGTAATTTATTCATGTTCTGTTGGTTAATGATTGCGCACCAAGAGCCGAGAAAGAAAGGAGGCAACCTCAAGCTCAAGTTCAGCGACATTTCCAAGGAACGGCAGTTAAATTATGGCCTTTCAACATGTAAATTCCCTCGGCTGTGAAGTTCACTGATTTGTCAGCAGAGCTTTTGATGGAAGCTCGCGTGTTGCATTTTTTGGTCGGCGCTCGGTGGAACCCGGCGTGGCACTGTTATTTTGCAAATAGAGGACCAGGAGGTGGGACGGGACGGGAGGGGTGGGGGGTGGGGGGGGGGGGGCAGCTATGAATCTAATTCGGTTTCTAGATAGGATTTTTCATCGCTGTCTGCCAAAGTTGTTTTCAGGGAGGGAGAGTTATGTGTGGAAAAATGCATAACTCAAAGCCATTATGGCTTGCTTTTAGCATCAAGTAACACAGAGTGAAGTACACTGGTGCTGCTCTTGATGATGCATTATCAACTCTCAAGTGGGTGAATTGTGGCTTTGGCTGTATTCATAACCATTTTCAAAGTCAGTGTAGTTGTTAATTTGAGGGAAAGAACAAAAAAAAACAAAAAAACGATGGAAACATTTATGAGAGCTGTCAAGTTTTAAAGCGTGGAATTTGTATCCTCAGATTTTAAAAACGTTGTTTTGTTTTGTTGTTGTTGTTTTTTTGCAGGGGAAATTAATTTCACTACCAAAGTGTCCAATATTCAGCTGTTATGTGCTGTGGAAAAAACATGTCATTTGCAAAAATTGTTTCACTTTAACTTCATATGTGGTGACAATAGGGCTAAAACATTTACTAGATGACTGTGTTTGTTCCCTGCACATGAGTCAATTTCCATTTTCACACTAATGAAACACTGGTCCTTCTGAAATAGATACTGGACACCCACTGCCATTAAAGGGAAACTTTGTTTTTTTCAACCCTGGCCCTGTTTTCCTATGTTTTTCTGTATAGGTGAGTGATGATAATCCTTTTATTGAGGTGTGTCCAGTATTGAGGCGGGCAGGCAGCCTGCAGCCCAGCTAACGCTCTTCAACCGGGCAAGTGGCTACCGTCAAAGTTCACCAAGTGGGACTACAACTCTGAAAAACGGTCCATTCAAATGAACGAGTTCACCATATAAACCTGCACAGGCCCAGATAGTTACTGTAATGAAAGTGTCCAGCAACATACTAGAGAGGAGAAATCTGAACCGTAAGCCTTCAGTCTTCTTCTGTGCCCCGTGTTCTAAACTGCTGATTTTTTCGGATACGGATATGCGCAATTCAATCAGATGACGAAATAAAAATCTCACTCTCGTTCATTTGAATGGACCGTTTTTCAGAGTTGAGGTCCCATGGCCGCGCTACTTCCTGCTTCCGCTTAGGCTCTCTATATAAACATGCACAGACCCAGATAGTTACAATGAGTGTCCAGCTACATACTAGAGAGAAGAAATGAACGACTCCAAATCACACCAAAGTTGTCTGGGTGAGTAAAATGATGGTATTTAAGGTCCAGCTTGTAAAAAAGAGAAGTTATCTTTTAAAGTGAAACAATCTCTGCAAATGAAAACAGGGCCCAGGTTGAAAAAAAAAACTGAAGTTTCCCTTTAAATATAAAGAAAAAAAGATTCAGGTTCTGATAATAAAGTAGTGTACCTGCAAGCTCGGATGAAATAGACACCAAAAGGCCGCACACTTCAATGTAATGATTCACTCACAACTTGATTCAATAGCCTCTCATTGTCCAACCCTAACACACACGCAGACAGCACGGATAGAGACACAACACACACAGTCACTCACACACAGCTAACCTCTATCTGTCACTTTCATATCTTCCCCCTTAAGCCCACAAGTGTTTGGTTTTCTGTTTTCCATTTGAGTACTCGTATCGCCAGCACTGTATCTGTCTACTCACATTGATACTTCAAACCAGCAGGGTCAATGACCATGTGGCACAGCAATAACGCCTCTTTCTGCCTCTCTTCCTCTTTCTCATTCATTTCCTTTTCCCAGCGTGCTCTTGCTCTGAGCATTCACTTCAATGTCAGTTCCCTTACACACACACACACACACACACACACTGGCACATACATATAGAAACTGAGAGTTCAGTATCTCGCAATCTACAGATCAACTGGCCAGTGTTGTTTCTATTTGATCCGTCTATCACGTGGAATGTTCTTGGCAAGGAAACATGCCGTGCTTGATCAGTAGGAGGCTGAAGAGTGGGTTTGCGTGGGTTAGAATATGGGTAGCCTAGGGGTGACAGATTGCATACCAGAGATTTATTTTCCTAGTTATTATTCTAAAGGTTTTCAAATAAATCTACATTCATCTTGCATACTTGTGTAGATTGACTGCATGCTTTCTAGCCTATCGATTCTCAAAACTTTCAGTTTGTTGTTCATTTGTGGTGGAAATCGCTTTAAATCAAACAACAAACCACAGTGATCATAGTTTATCGTGGTGATGTGCACCAAAAAATGTAATAAGTACAGTTGCGGCTGATATTAGATTTGTTATTTCAAAGACTGAAAAAAAACATCAACCTTATAGTGCTTTTTCTGGTCATGAGTGAAATAAGCATTCAGAGCAGTGATTGTATGTATCCTCAAAAGGAGCAAGTGTGTGTAGTCAGGAACACTTAGACAAAACCCTAAAAATAAAAAAAAAACCTGTGGGTGAAAAAGGTCTGGTCTCAGGCATTTAAAAATCACTACTCCTATCCTGCTCCAACACCAAGGCTCAGACAAGATGGGTGGAAGACTTGGGTATCTCACTTTCCCAGCATGAATGGGACAGAATTTTCTGTTACCAAATGTGCACCTTTTCGGATTATCAACGTTGAAATCTTACATAGAGCCAACATCACGCCCTACAAGCTAAACAAATGGATAACTCTGTATCAGACCTATATGCTGGCAAGGGTGTGGGCAGGTATGCACCCTGGCCCCCACTCCCTTATGTTCTGTCCTGCTGTCAAGCCCCTCTGGGATGCAGTCAGAGCCACATTGTCCCAAATGTTAACTACTGACCTGACTCTTTCTCCAGCTACATGCCTGTTAGGTGTCCAACTGTCTGGCATTAACTCTTTAAAGGGATAGTAGCATTTTTTGAAAGTGGGGTTGTATGATCTACAAATAGCCCCTAAGTACTTTAATTGCAGTAGAAGACTCTCTGCACTCCTCCCGTTAGCAACGCCAGCCCATAACCCTGCCCAGAGATTTACAACATACATTGTTGTGAATGGACCCAAAGAAACGGCCTATTTCCGTGGCCTAAAAGAGGTTTTACCTGGAAAAAATACACAGTTCCATTGTTCGCTATAATATAATTTTTTCCAGTCCCTCAAAGTGCAGGAAAAACACAGTTTTTATTTGGACCTAACCAACTCTCGTATCCCTCCGCAGTTGGTTAGCTCCAAATAAAAACTGCATTTTTCCTGCACTTTGAGGGGTTGGAAAAATTATATTATAGCCAACAATGGAACTGTGTATTTCTTTTTTTATTTTTTATTTAGGTAAAACCTCTTTTAGGCCACGAAAATAGGCCATTTCTTTGGGTCCATTCACAACACTGTATGTTGTAAATCTCTGGGCAGGCCTATGGGCTGGCGTTGCTAACGGGAGGAGTGCAGAGAGTCTTCTACTGCAACTAAAGTACTTAGGGGCTGTTTGTAGATCATGCAACCCCACTTTAAAAAAATGCTACTATCCCTTTAATTGCACAAAAAAATGTCTCACTTGCATGTCTTACAACTAAACGTAATACTCATAATAATACTCATGAATTGGAAAGTCAGAAACTCGGACTGTTTTAACATGCTGAAATGGTTGGATGAATTTTTAAATCTTGTAAGCATGGAAAAGGCCTCTGCCTTGTTGGACCTTCACAGGAGGGCGGGTGGCTGATGGGACATAATTAGAAACTTCATGACAGCACAGCACCTTGCCCTCACCCCAGTATAATGTGGTTCCTTTGAATCAAGGCCTTATGGCCACTAAAACTCTTAACAGGGCTTTTTGTTGATGTTCCTATATTGACTGTTATCCAGGTGACTCCTTGTACCTAAATTCCAGCCATATTGCCTCAGGAATGACCATGTGTGTAAGGTCCAGACTCACATACTGTGAACTTAGTGTTATTTACTTATTGTTTTGAACTGTCAACATGGGAATCAAACCCAGAACCTTAAGGTCAAGACAGAGCTAATAACACATTATCATGTTTCATTTACCACTAACACTGAGGAGCTGCCAACCTGTCTGTGTGCATTTGCTGTGTGTGTGTCTGCCTGTGAATGTGTTAGACTCAGTGAAGTAGGTGATAAACACCACAAACATCATAGATGATCCTAATAATCTGATTTAAAACACCTGTGTGTCCGTCTGCCCTCAGAGGTTGCCATGGTGATTTAACCTTTTTAGTATTTACTGGGTGAGATTCAGTTCAAATTTACCTCTTACACTCAGGCTTACAACTTAAAGGTCCCCGTAATCACATAAAGTTGTGCCCTTGTGTGTGTGTGTACTTGTACAGCTACACATGTGAGGTCCAGTTTGAATATTAAACCATCATGTCGGACATTTTGGGAAAGCAAGGACATTTTGGCCGGTTCCCACTTTCTCAGACCACTTCCAAGGGCTGTTTGAGGTTTCAGACTTCATAAGAACTAGGTTATTTCAATAAGGTATAGGTTAGATTAAAGGGAAACTTTGTTTTTTTTCAACCTGGACCCTGTTTTCCTCTGTTTTTTTGTATAGGCGAGTGATGATAATACTTTTATTGAGGTGTCTCCAGTATTGAGGCGGCAGGCAGCCTGCAGCCCAGCTAACGCTCTTCAACCATGTGGCTCCGTCAAAGTTCAACCTATAAACCTGCTTTTTTTTTCACACTGACAGGCTCAGATAGTTACAATGAGTGTCCCACAACATACTAGAGAGGAGAAATGAAATGGAGCAACCCCAACAATTGTATTATCCATCATGTATACAGAAAAACATATTATGAAAACACAGCCCAGGTTGAAAAGAAAAAAAAACATAACGAAAAAGTTTCCCTTCAAGACTAATGGTTACGGTGAGACATTTGTTTTGGATTAGGTTAGGGTAAAGTGTCCTCACAAAGATAGCCATCCAAATGTGTGTGTGTGTGTGTTCAAGGTATATACACAAATCTTTGAGTCAATTTACTACCATTTAATACCTTTTTTCACTACCTTCAGATTTTTTTTAATACCACCACAACATCGAGTTGCACCAAGTATCAATCAGTGAAATATTCACTAGGTGATAACCACCATTTTAGATTTCTAGAAATGAATTGATATGGACAAGTTGGTCATCAAAATAAAACCATTGGTCGACAACTGTGGAAAGAATCTTGTGTGTGTGGAGTGTAATTTGTGGCAGGGAGTTCTGTGTAAAGAGAAAAATGTCCGGCAATTTCAAACAACGTCTCCTACTCTATCCTGAAGATGTCAATATAATGAAACAAAACACACCCATTATCACACTTGCAAACTGGTCAACTTTTAGCGACAGTCACCTTTTCAATGTCAACCAGGGTAGTAGAAGTGAATGAAGAGGGTTTTAATGTTGTCACCTTTTCCACTACTCCAGAGTTTGTACAGTAGGTCTGCAATAATAATCTCGAAAGTTGTGGACTTTAAATTTATATTTTCTATTTTATTGTGAAAGCTTGAGTCATTGGTTTCTATGAATTCAAGGCATTAAAACCTTTTTGCAATGACAGAAATGTGTCCTCTCTTTCATAGCTTTTTTCAAAAAAAATGTGAGCGAATGAACAGCTTCCATTGAAACTCAAGGAGTTTTCAGGAGGGCAACACAGAAGCAGTGTATTTAGCCATGTTTTCATGAGTAGAGAAGGGAATAACGTGGCAGGAGTGGTTTGAAAAGTTCCCATTGTTTTCAATTGTTGCTTTTTGAATAAAATGTAACCAACATGAATTTAAGCGGCCCACAGTTGCCCTAAAGTTGGGAAAGTTGGATTGATGTCGAGGTGACATCATTTGACGGCAATATTTAAAAAAAACAACTTTCAGTCTTTGTCAACAGACGTGTTACTCATCCAGTGCTGGACACAATACTTCCCCCCTCATCACTTCAGCATTGTTGGCAAGTTGCCATGCTGTCAAATCTAGCTGGCTAATGAATCAACATGTCAATCAGTGCATTAAAGGCTGTGCCCAGGGAGTAGCAGAATTACATATGTGGATACCCTGCATTTTGACATACAATTGACAGACTGCTCGCAATCACCCTCTGGCTCCCAGAACAAAAGATTTAAATCAAAGGAAGTGTATGGACTTTGCTGAAGACATTTCGTGGAGCTGACAGCAAGGTCACCAACACAGCCACATCAACATGTTGAGAACTGCACAAGGCAACAGCAGACACAAGACATTTTCCTGAAAAAATGTCCTGACAGCCGATCTAATGAAGTACCTGTTGCACAGATGGAAAGGTCATATCTGGAGCACCCGGGGGAGGTTTTATCTATAAGTTTAGCACAGAAAAATCATTTTCAAATGATCAAAACCATATCCATGCACCATTGTGTATTGTACTGACATCTGTGAGACATTCAGAGAATGAAGCCTGACCAACTTTCCTGATGATGGGACTTTTCCCTCTAGTGCTGCTGTGTTGGCATTTCTGGCTTCTAATGAAATGTCTTGACATTGACTGTTGGGTGGAGTACAATAAAGTTTATGTTGCCCCCAGAATTAATTCTGAGCATACATTCAGATCCATAAGTGTCAAAATTACAGTTTGGTCAATACTTAACTTTATGACCAAATATCTACAAAACTAATGACATCCCCATCAACTTCAGCTGATGTGTGTCACTTAAAGTGATACACCAACATTTTTTTCTTTTTTCGTGTCTTGCCTCACTCCTGAGTCCATGACCAGCAGATAGACACCATCCTTTCCACTGTGCGTGCAGTAACAAGGGAGATTGAGCTGTATCGCCCGTAATTAGCTTAGCTCAAACACTGGAAGTGTATGGGTAGTGTTAGCCTGCCTTCTACCCAAGACAAAATCAGCAGTGAGAAGCTGATTTCATTTTAGCTCTAAACTCTGTAAATATATCACTTTATCAACATTTCAAACAATTTGTCGAAATACTGTTTACTATTTTGTTCAGACGAATTTGGCGCTACTCAAGCTAGCCATGACCAACACACTTCCGGTTACTTTCACAAAATAAAACACCTGTTGCCTTGGACATACAGAAGTGCTTTTACTTTGGGGCAGTGTTTAGCTCAGTTGGTAGAGCACCCACCCCATATGTTGAGGCTATAGTCCTCACTGCAGGCGGCCCCGGTTCGAATCCCCCGTCGAGTGGCCCTATCTTGCATGTCATCCCCCCCCTCTCTGCCTCCCCATTTCCTGTCTCTCTCAACTGTCCTATCAAAAATAAAGGCATGAAAATCCAAAAATTAAAAAAAAGTACTTTTACTTTGAAACAGGAAGCTAACCTAGCCTCGATGTAGCTAGCTTGAACCAAAATAAACCGTCTTTGCTTGAACCCTCCGTTTTGACCGATCTCGTCCCGTTACGGGCATTTGACCGCTCAAGATGCCTTCCTGGAGAGTTTTGTCAGCTCTGAGATGAAGATCGGTCCATTTAGACTTGCTGAAGAGTGTCTCTGATGACTTTAGGTGGAGGCAGGCTATCATTACCCATTTGAGCTAAGCTAATTACGGGCGAGACACACAAAAAAAGAGGCATATCCCTTTAAGGGGGTAAAAGAGTGGGGTGGGTAATGAAAACTTTAACCCAATGTAACATCAGTTATCTGTCAAGCAGTAGTACACAGCAACCAGGTCAATAGTGTCAATGGATGATCCACTCTACAATCTGGAAGAGCGGCTGAGTGATCATGAAGCATCTGTAAATGAATGATGACTGTGTGTAATTAGATTGTCCAGGTAAAGAGGAATCCACACTACAGACACCAAATAATTCAAATCATAACCAAATATGGGAGAGAGATTGATTTTGGATGCATGTGTGTTTCCTTGTGGTAATTAGGCCTACATTGTTTGAGAGTGTGTATTGGTTTGTGTTGAGCAGCTAATGGACACCATGCTATTCCTGTCAGTGGGTAGCACAAGCCCCCTCACTTCTCCTCCTTCATTTTATACCTTCTCTCTTTCTTTTTCTCTCTTCTCATCACATCCCACATCTCTTCCCTTCCAAACACACAAGCTTATCTTTTTTTCTGCTGTGTCCCTGAACACAGGGTCACTTGATATTTACATTTTAAATTATACAAATTTTACTGGCCTCCATAAGGATAATCTCAATGAAAAAAAAAGGATAAATGAATAGAAGAAATAGCTCATCGGAGTGACATTGGATGCAAACTACTGTAGTTAGCATTATGATGGATGGCCACTGTGCAAACTGCACAGGATTCATAGAAAACTTTGAACTACAAGCAGTTCTCTAGTGAGTGAGTGTCCTTATTTGTGCACTTGTATTTATTTCATTTAGTGGAGCACCCACAATTCCTTGTAGTCCACAGTACAGTAAGGATACGGTAGAAAGTAGCCTAATTTCCTGTATCGCACTTTGGCACTTTTTGCATCCTGTCTGATTCGTTGGCATAATCAATGAACCCCCTGGCTGAGTAAAGATTCTTTTAGTAACACAGTCAGTCATGCCAGTGATCAGATGGTGATTCTTGTCATACAACAATAACTCTAACACTAACCCACACCTGGACAGCAGCGATCATACTGTAGTGGTAGGGAAAGCCATGATCAGAGGCAGCCAAGTTGAAAAAAGTGTGAGAAAGGCATGCATGGCATGTGATTTGTGTCAACTTTAAAGAGGAACTATAAACTGTTTTGCTAACCCTCCTCCTGGCCATGTGCATTTGTTTTCAACAAAGCTGGCAAGAAAACAATCAATAGAGCGGTTGATAACGTTCTATCATATACAATGTTATGGGCCGGCGTGTGTATTTCTGTAGTTTAAAGCAACATTGTGGAGTTTTTCGGCCTTAAAATAATCTTTCCAGACTCATTGCAATGGTAGAAAAATGGTTAATAGGATGAATGGTGCTGCCGCTGCAGCCTGAGCCGGGTCGCGTCGGCTGAAACTGCACTTTGTAACTTCCCTGCACGGGTCGGATCACCCCCCCGTCCATCACAATCACTCTAAAGCTGATTGATTAAAGCAGATATCAGCGGTACGGCCGTTTCGGCTAATGCTGCATTCAAGGCAGGCTTTTGAAACCGTAAGTTACAGCTTCAAGTCACAACTACGACTCTGTAGCGTTCCAGGTAACCCGTAGCTCGCGTTTTTACCGTCCTGTTGCCTATGAAAGTTCACTATAACGGCCTCTCGTAACTTCCGACCTGTGAACTCGTACCAGATTGAACTGGTATGACTTCACAGGAAGGAAAAACACAAAGTACGAGTTTCCTTGAACGCACCATGAGTTAGCAGCCCCCGCCCTCGTCAGGCATCTATTGGTCCTCGTGCTCCGTCACCACATTCATGCGCACCCCTTGGCTGCACACACAGCCCTTCATGCCGTTCTCTCTCCTCATTGGATAACACTTGTATCCCACAAGGAAAATTTTCTCTTCGGGCTACAGCAGAGCAGAGTGACGGAGAGACTCGTGTTACGGCTGAAACACTCCATGTAAGTGATTGCTGACGGAAAATAGGACTATTTAGGACTTATATTAACAAAAACATTCCACTGATATCTGCTTTAAGGTTAAAATGTAGCATAGTTAAGATACAAATCCTGCATAGTTCCACTTTAATAGCTGCACCTTATACCACAGCGTCACAGAGCTGCAATGATGGCTATGAACCCAGTATAGACAGATGACAAAGTGTTGAAGTGATTGGATTCCGTGCAGAGCTCGGTAGAAAACAGCTGTCTTTGGTCAGTACAAGCTGAAAATACATCCAACTAGAAATGTACATGATTAATGTGCAGTATTTATTTACTGCATTTGATGTGTTACATATTGTGTGTGTGTTGAATTGTTGGTGTTGACCACATGTTTTAGCATGGACCTACTTTGTGTCTGAGACTTGAAAAGCTGACAGCTGTAAGGTTGCTGGTGGCAACCTCCTCTGTGAGGCTCAGAGGAGGTGGAGGTGAAGGTGTAAATTGGACCCTGCTGCTGCATGTGATGATCTATACATTTTGTCACATGACATTTATCAGTGTGAATGTGCGTGTCTCAGATTCTAGCCTCCCTCCTCTCACTGTTTTCCATGCACCATGCAACCACACTGCTTTAAACATGTATCCAGCAAATGTATGGTAGCTCTGCAAAGACTACACTTGTGTGTAGTGCTCCCTTGAGCCAGCAGCTTTATAAAAGGCATTTGCAAAAACTTTTATCAAATTTCCAAATGCGGTACATCAACAATTCAAAATACCTTCCGTCACATCTTTTACACTGCCTTCTTTAATTTCGAGTGATAATATGATGAAACACAAGGATACATAGACATAACACTTGTGCAAAAGAAGGTACCTGACATAATCTTTTATTCCATTTGATCACTTTTTTGTACCTCATCTCGGGTCCTCTGCTCCTTTGACCCCATCTCTTCCGTCTCATTCACTTGATCTTCATCACATCCATTCCTTTTCCGTACCTGTGCGATGCCCTCTGCCCTAAGCTTTGTCAGCCCAGGGAGACCCTCACACCCCTCGGCATCAATTTCTAATAACTCTCATCCTCCCCAGTCACCTCATGCCCATCCATCTGGAATACAGCAGACAAATACCAACAGGAATAGAAGCCACCACCCCACTCCTCCTCCCACCCCTCGTTCCCCCGCTGCATAAATTGACTGGTTAAGTCTGGAAGACTCCGTCATAGCCTGGAGACATGTACTGCCACCAGTGCTCCAGTATGCAATTAATCTAAAAAAGGCCAGACTTATTAAATGCTCTTGCTGCCCTCGGTTACTGGGCTGACCTGCTTCAGAACAGACCGGCTCCTGCCGTTGGATGATGTCATCAGTGTGCGACCTCACCACTAATTAGTGATAAATTATGAGTGAAAGGGTCAGGCTAGGCTTTTAACAGTAAAGTGAGGGTACGGCTAATAAGATAAAACAGCCTTACACACTAAATGTAATAAGCGAGGATTCATGAATGAGAAGGCAGATGTGCTTAAGACTGTCCTATATCTACCTTCCTGCCTAATGACTATTACAGAAAAAAGACTGCATGTAATTATGATTTTTTTTTCTCTTGTTCTTCTTGCACATTATCTCCACTAATGTAAATATCCTTTGAAAACAGTCAAAGCTGTCGAGCCTCCTTGTCTGGCTCCACAACTCTGGCAGAAAGACAAATTCCTATCATCCATTGTTGAGTTCTCCCTCTTCATCTGAAGCTGAATGGCTGTTAGGCCTTTTAACCAGCGGCTGCAATTAACATGTCATTTCTTGGCTGTCAAATGTTCTGTGTGCGTATATTGTGTGGAAGCGCGTGCGCATATTCTCATGTACCGGCGTGATAGTGAAATGATATGGACCATATAGAATGCTGCATTCTCTTAAAATAAATTAGCGGCATATGATTTGTGGTTTATTTCAAGTTCTTCTCCTCATCATTTCTCACCTTGTGTTTAGTTTGACAGTGCGCCAGGAGAAATAGACTTTAATTCAATCCTCAATTGCATCCAAAGTGACAAATTATTAATAAAGATGATTTCTGTGCAGTGTAGGTCTGTTTTGTGTATTTTGAGTCACATGTGCTGTTGTTTGTTGCCATGCTACCAGGCAGAATGTGTAATTCAATAACCTGTCTCTTCCAACCTTTACTATCACAAAGCACAAGTCAGGAATTACTACTCTACTACCTCCTAACATATGATTACAAAAGTATTCATAAACAGAAAAATACCCGTCATTCTAAAACTGCCACTTTTATCGGTTTATGTAGTTTCACCCTTTTTTTTCCTTTATAATTTATGATGTAGCACACAGAGCATTAAACAGCCAAGCCAAATTACATTTAATTGCAGCTGCTCGTCAATAGGTCTAACAGACATTCACAGTACAGGCCACAAGCCCCAGTAGCAGTTATATAGGAAAAACACTGCCTGTGTTGTGAATGTGTGACAGCTGACAATGCTAACCTGTTATAAAAAAAGGTGTATGCCCCAGTTTTCAGTTTATTCTGAAAAGAACACTGCCTGTGTTGTGAATGTGTGACAGCTGACAATGCTAACCTGTTATAAAAAAAGGTGTATGTCTTCTTTTTTCTGATTTAATTCTGACAAAGAACAGAAAGTGCCTCTGTAACCACATGCAGCTGAGACCATTTTTGTATACATAGATGAATTCATGTCATGCCACCACTGTGGCCCATCCCATATAGAATAACAAGACACATTTAATAACAAATCCAAAAAAAGACTAAAAAAGCACTGGGCTTACTTCAGGCACTCACACGCATGGAGACAAGGTGGATGGGTAAAAAGCCTTTAATTCATCAGGGCATAGAAAAAGATAAAAAAACGCCGACCGGTTTCGACCGACACGGTCTTCTTCAGGGCGTGGATCATGGAACTGTGTCACAGGTGGGAGTCTCTTATAGATTCAGTGGGTGGGTCAATGGCAGTTAGCTAATCAGAGAACAGAATGATAAATTAATCCATTAGGATAAATACATACAAAAAAAGACTCAACAGTCCTTCCTGTTGGGAGCCTATTACCTGCCACACAGGTGTGACATAAATAAACAACTTAAAGGGATAGTTCACCCAAAATTCAAATTTCACTCATTATCTACTCACTCTTGTATTGAAGCCCCGACATGAGAAATTGTTCCGAAAAAAATAAAATAAGTCTATATTTTAAGCTTGTTTGTAGTGGAAGCTCCCAGTGTCTCAGTTCACTGCTCTTCCTGTGCAAATTAAGTGAGATTTGCACTGACCGGCGGAACAATTTCTCATGTGGGGGCTTCAATACAAGAGGGACATTACAGACGAGCAGTATGGAGGTATTTGGATGTTTTTTGGTGTGTCTTTTTGAACAAAGAAGGTTGGTGTCCATTGTCCATTGACAACCATTATATGGACAAATACTGCTGTGTGGACCCCCCGTAACTCAGAGAAGGGACGGAGGACTCTGACAATTCTCACAGCTCTTAGTCAGTAGTAGACATGAGGGTGAGTAGATAATGAGTGAAATTTGAATTTAGGGTGAACTATCCCTTTAAGGTTACTTTCAGTACTCAACTATATATTGCTCTTCGTCTCATTGCCCAAGCCTTTTCAAGAAATAAAGAAAATGCTAAAATATTCAAATGAAAAAGATGTTGCAGCATTGTCTAACCACACAAATTTGTTATTTGGATCTACTTTACTTTTTGTCTTATAGAGTCATAAAAAGGACAGTAGAACAAAAAATGACTTTCATTCTCCACCTCTTGGATGTCACATAATTGTCTTCTGCTGTGCCAACATATCTGCCTGTCTCGATATGAAGACCAAGAATATAAGACTCTCAAATGAGCACACAGGGATCTTTTCTTTTTAGACAAATTATACAAGTTGGGCCAAATACCTGTTTTATTTCACAGTTTTGGTTTACCCCAAGTATCTAATGCCCATCTATCTTTACTTTGTTGAAAATTAATGTATTTTTACACATTAATCTCCACTTTTTCTTTATTATAATAATGGTCTTCATATCCAGCTCTCAGCAAGATGTCAATGATGTCCCTATCCCATGCCCCATTGGTCAGAGTGTCCCACTCAAAGATTTTTCTTGCAATCTTGTTACAATTTAATCCTATTCCATAAACACACCATATGTACACTCCACCGTACCTTATTGGGTTCCCAGCCCATATCCCCATCACAGCTAGTGTTGGTGTGAATTTATGTACACCAAGAAAATACCGCATGGCTGTATTTTGCACAGCACAACACATATAATGAATTATTATTATTATTGTTCAGATTCCGTGGAAAGCTCTAGTGCAGTTTTATGTGTTTTGCTGGTACAGTATGACCTCTCTTAACTGTTAACATGGGTGCTGAAATGAAAACCAAGATGCTCCACAGCCGTGTCACATCCACTGTGTTCTTGGCCTTTGGAGTTTCCTTGGCGGCTACAGGCAGTTGCTGTTTGTACAGCACATCGCGAGCCATTTCCAAACCGTTTGTCAACTGCGGTAGCAGCAGTAGAGTCTGATGGGTTCGAGTTCGTTGAGATTATTGTATGCAGCATGTGTGACATGGTTTATAGCAGCGGTGGCTGCTGGGGAAGCTCATTTCCGGCCATTTATAACCCTCTACCACCACCTCCTAGTCTACAGTATGAATGAATGACCAAAATAGCAGAACTTTATTAAACTTGAACATGAAATGTGAGATGTGTTTCATTCACAGTGTATGATATGAACAATGGAAATGAGCTGTACCGTCAAGCAAATACAAGAATGAGCTACAGTTTGTCTCTCGACTTAAACTGAAAAACGCGCAACGGGACTGAGCTCGACAATCCTCTGCTGCCCCATTGAAGTCTTTATGGACACTGAGACGCTACGGGAATGTATGAGAAGAAAATCTCATCAGTCGATGTCATGGACCAAGCAGCAAAGACCAGAGAACTCAGGTTGTAAATGCCCCAAAAAAAGATAATTTATTAACAAAATCACTCCAAAGGAACAATATCAAAAATATAGTGATGAAAATGCAAACTGAGGTTAATAATAATTCTTAAGGAGGGCCCAAATAACTTAAACTGAGGTCAACTTAAACAAACAGGTAACTCAACATAACTGACCTAACAAAGACACACTAGGTAGGGGTTATATAGACACAGGCTAGCCCAAAAGACAGTAGGTAGGGGGGGACAGACAACCTACTGAAAACACATTCATCACTGAAACATAATGTAAACAAAACTATAACCAGTAACCTAAACAGACTAAATGTAAATACTCAAATTATAACAGCAACTTAAAACTCCAAATCTTCTAACTTAAATAAATGTCAAAGAAAAGCAGGCTCCCCCGCTGGCACCACCAAGTTGGCCTCTCCCAATTACTGCCTCGGTTCCATAAGAGACCAGCTTGGATGGCAGGGGAGCTGCAAACAAACAGGTGAGTGAAACAAAAGAAGATGTAAATCAACAGTAAGCCAATTAAAAAGCGTGCACTCAATCTAATTAACTTATGCTAATAAACATCATTTATGAAAAGAAAGAAATGTGTGTCATTATTTAAAAAACAAAGCAAAACAAACTCAACTTAAGGTGGTTAAAGGTGGTCACCAGGTGTGGCCACCACAGTCGACCTGCGATAAGTAGCTGATTCTGAACAATTTGTTTTAGAATTGAATGTGTTCGAACACATTTTTAGTCAATGAATTGTAAACACAACAGTTCATATTTGACCTTTTTAACATTTAAAGCAGATCTTCCCTTGCAGTCTAAGAGCAATCACCTCCCATTTACAGTCAAATCACACAAATTATATAAAATATTACTTAGTGTGTGCCTTGAAAACATTGCTCCATCGCACTGCTAGAAAACCAGGTCCCTCTGCAGAGCTTGCTTTCTTCTTGTCCATCCATCCCATATTTCTGAAACACCAGGGAATTTTACTACATGGACTTACTTGATTTTAGTGGTCACGTCACAAGACATGTTTATGCCTATAATTCAAGGATTCATACACTGAAAATGACAAAATTCCACATAGATGTCTAATAGGATAAAATAATGAAGCACTGTCACTTCCTATCAAAAAGGTCAAAGGTCTAGTTCACTGTGACATCATAAAGTTCTGCAAAGACATTCTAGCCATAACTTAACGCCGTAACTCAGCAACAGAAGGGAAGCACAAGGGGAGATTGCGAATATATTGCTGGTTTGAATTGGGGACACTAACCTCGGGTGTCCACCTTTGGACTGTGGTGACCTGCGTTGTATCAGGTGACTGACTGCCCTGCTGTCACGTGATTGGCTGCTGAATGCATGATGAACCAGGCTTTTCTAATGAACAGCCATGCATCCGGGGTATTGAACATTATAACTGATCACTTAAAATGTTAGCTGATTTATCTTGTCTGTTCCTCCTGTGTGAAGAGAATATCAATAAGTTTGATTGCTAATTATTGATGTCACTCAATAGCTTGCTGGTTCTAGCTTCCAGCTTTTTCTTTACACCATGTCGACTCTGTTTTATTATTTTATACTGTATGGTGTTCAATTTTAGTTTTTGATTGTTTTTCCTGATATTTGTAGCATCAATAAAGCAAAACAAGCTGCAGAAACTAAATACTAAAATAAGACGTTTGTTCTTAAAATCTTTGCACCACATAATTAGACACCTGTTATTGTGCTGTATTTAGAAAGCATAGATTACGGATTTCATCCAATAACTGATACATACTCAAAACACCAGACTATAAACCAGGGAAAAGACTTTCAAAACACAAGACTATAATCTAATTAGAAATCAAATGCAGTGTCATGTCAGATCCAAAAATAGTCCAGTGAAATGATGTTCTAAAAATGTAAAAATTAATTGACACCACATTGAATTCCACCTGTGAAGATGCTCCATTAAACAACACAGGCTGTGAGTTTGTATATATACATATTTGTATATTCGGCTGTAGTGTTGTTTCAATTTTTACCAGTTGTTAATCATCAGAATAAATGTTGTACCATAAACTTAACTAAACTGAGATAGACTACTGTACAGTTCATGTTGAACAGCAGTCAACACTTATCAAGTCATCAATGAATTTGAAGCAAAAAATAGTATGAAATTATCTTATTGAATACCAAAAAGGATGTGTTTTTTATTTTATTTTATTTTTTTAAATTAAGAAAATACACATTTACGTGTGAATTTGGGAACTCTATGATGAACAGACCTGAAATAGATAACGACCAAAAACTCATGAAAACTCACAATCTGGACATTTTATCATAATTTGGCTTTTGATGGTTGCCTCATCAGGTGGAATCAGTGGCGCATGCAACGCTCTAGGCGCCAAACATTTGCTGGATAAATCAGCCCATATCTTCAAATCTACTGCCTTATGTTGTTACGGCTTGGTACCACTAGTTGGCGAACAAGTTCAGCTTCAATCCTGACGTCATTTGTGTGTGTGATTTTATGCAAAATTTCTGAGGAAAAAAGAGTTTGACTGGAGCACAGCCACTCCGCTTTGACCCATGAGGCTCCCGCAGTTGGAGCCGACCAGGAAGGGGTCTCAGCCAGCCGCTCAGCCGGCAGTCCCGACCAGTCTTAAGATCTGGAGAAACACCTTGGAGGGCCCCACACTGTGATACTGTATTTCTCTCGCTGAGCACTAACCACTTTTTCAGGGCCCTCCACGCCACCGCCACCCGGAATACACTGGTAACCCATGCATTCTTAGAATAATAGCCTAGCCTACTCTGATTCAACTCAAGGAGTGAGGGATGGTTACAGCAAACACAGATGTGTTTATTTCCACCACAACAAGAGTGAAATCCATTCAAATCCCCAGTGTGCAATACCTTCTCATCACAATCCATGCCATCTACACAGTTATCAGCTGTTATTAAAATCCAACTCATCAACAGGATCGCGATATTGGACCTGCCGTTTATTCCTCAAATGAAGCCCAAGAAGCTGTTGAGCCTCTCCAGTACAGTTCCATCACTGCTGTTGAATTAGCCGCTAAACTGCTGGACGCTAAGACCGAGGGGGCGACTTTACAATTCACAAAAGCAACGTGAACCTACGTGCCTACTTGCTTGCAGCTTTGAAATATCCCTTTTTGTTTTTTGCGGGCATTGCAGTGGGCCCTCTCTGCGTCGTGTTTTTTTTTTTTTTTTTTTGCAGGCTTGCCCTCTACTGTACGTCGCCGGGCCACGGGGCTGAAGCGACAGTGAGCCCGTGCATTAATACAGGCTTGATTATACTGTAGCTCCACAAAAATCATCAACAATGGTCTAAATTGCTGGCACCAGGATTAAAGCTTTGGAAAAGCAGTGCAGCATTCAATGAGTTAAATGCGATTCCTAATTAAAACATGTTTTATGTTCATTGGCTTTAAATATGATGCCTTTATAGTCTAAAGAAGAGCATTATGTAAAATAATGTGTTTTATACAATAAACTATGTAATAAAGTGTGAACAAATTAATTTTAGCTAATAAAACTTTTTAATGACTTGCTTGAATTAATGTGTAAATATATCCGTACCAGTGGAGATCATAACAAAACCATTTATAATACATGCCTGTAGAAATCTTAAAGTAACGGCTTTGAAGTCAACAGCTGTTTGTCTCTAACTACAAAAACACACCAACTAATTAAATCCATCTTCTTATCAAAAGTGATGACAAAAAAGAAAACAAAAAGTGTCAGACTTTCTAAAAGACATTTGCTTACATGTTGCTGGCACCAAAATGTTCATCAAATAAGAGACATGGTAGGAGATGTAGTTGCATCAGGTGGGGATAACAAGCAACATCTCTGTCTCACACACAGATGGTGTCATTGTCACAATGCCCATGTTTTCTTCATTTTAAGTTCGGAGGATGTTCTCATTCCTGACGAAGTGTTTGGTTGCCCTCTAGATAGAATGGCAACCACCTTTCTACAGCACATCATATTAGGTTACTGTATATTATACAATGGAAAGGTGAAATCCGGCGATCTTATTGGTTGTTAACCGTGGTATAATGAGCATATACCACGGCTACTATTCTAAAGCCTTATCACATCACTCCGCGTCAGGCACGTATGACTGGTATCGGACTGTTGCAGTCCATAGCAAAAGACAGTCAATGTTTTTACGATGTTAAAAATGGACTAAAGTAGTTGAATTCACATGTTTGAGGTTAACTTTCACCTCCGGGGAGGGTTAACAGTAGCTGCGTTTCCATTACAGATTTTCGCAAAATAAAAGCGATATTTCTGAAATTTCGAAAAAGTGCAATCGCTATTTGCGGGTGTTTCCATTGAAAGGTGTTTTGCGAATGAGCCGTAATGCGTCTTGCGTTTCTATGGCGACGGCACAGCGATCCCAGCTGCCTACAGCTGTTGCTGTTATTGTTTTTAACAAAAAACGAAAACAGCGCTTGATTGCTGGAAGGCAAAGCCCGTGCGGCGCTGCAGCGGCCACAAGGACGCACTCACACTAGGTCCAGTTGCTCTGTATGTGCTGAGGCCATGGATGTAGGCTATAATAAAATACATCCATGGCTGAAGCACAAATGCCCCCCCCCCCCCCGCTGGCCCGCACTCACACACCTCGAACCCAAGCATGCAAGCACGGTTGCCTCCGACACACGTTGATATAGAGGGATTATTAGTTTATTTGTTTACCAACACGGCGGATGTGCGCCACCTGACTGCAGAAAGAACAGAGCCTTTTTAACAACAACGGTGATGAGGTGCCGACAGTAGTAGCCTAGGCTATAGGTGGTTGTGTCCACACACTCATACTGGTTTTATGACATTATAGCGCAGGAGGGAGTGGGAGGGATGCGAGCATCTCCTTCAACCATGCACGGAAAAGGGGAATGATAGGAAACGCGAATTAAATGCCCAGGTCAGCAATGCATGACAAAAACATGTGGTTCATTCGTCCCCCTAAGTCACATAAACCAACACAATGTGGAAACACACAACTCCGGTGACGCCGCGGTGACGTGTAGAAAAGCGAAAAAAGTGTTTCCATTACACTTTTGCGAAACACATTTGTATCGATACGTCTCAAAAACCACCTCATGAGAGCGCAAAAACTTTTTTGCGATATTTGAGAGTTTTTTCGAAATGTAGGATTTTCCATTACCAGTCTCTCATTTCGATATTTAGGTTTTGCGCATTTTAAGGGGGATAATGGAAACGCACCTATTTGGCAGAGGAGATTGAGCAGCGACTTTCACCTGGAAAAAAAGCGGAGAAAACACTATTGGGTGGGACTATTTTTTCACAGTGATGCTTTTTTATTGGATAATATGTATTTCTGGTTGAATAAAACTACATGAAATTGATTGTGTATCCCTCTTTCATATTGTCATTATTGGTACTGTTTTATAAAAGCCTCTAAGGGGGTTGTCGTCAGCTTCGCGTCGGACCAAACCACGCCCCTTATCCATGGTATAATGAGCATACCACGGCCTGTCGTGATATATTGCTCAAGTATACTTTTTATTTCAGCACATAAATAGCTGTATTTCAACATTGCAAGTACAGGACTCAACAAGATCACTATAATCAAACTCCATTTAAAATGCATCCATAACCTGGTATTCCATTCATGGATAATGACTGAAAGTGATCTGCTATAATGCATATTTAAACAGTATAAGATGGATAAAGCATGACTGAGATCAGGAAGCAACAGTAAACTAAAACTCCCCCTCCAAACCGAGCAGCTTCCGCCCACCTTCCTGACCCCCACATACATGAGTGTCACACTCCATCCTGTCCTGGCAGTGACCATTGGCACTGAGGGCCGAGTACTATCCTGTTCTGTAAAAATAGCAACTCTCTGTCCAACAATGCTTTACCACCTCACTGTCCTCACTCACAAGATAATGAATATTCTTGTGTATGGCATTTGGATAATGGAGGATGGAGGATGTCATCACTTGCGTGCACGTGGTTTTGGGTTGCAATGGATTTTTTCTTCCTTTTGCCCTATGTTATGTTGTTTACTTGTGTGGGTTCCAAAAAAAAGAGTATATGACTGATGTCAGCACAGTGGCAGTGGGAGTAAAATAGGTTGCTTGCCTTGATTAGGTCTTACATTTTTGCTGGTTCACTCTCAGTGTAATAAGCACCTGTCATCTGCAGCACTTCATCTAATCATCTTCATTTATCTGCTTTCTCTTTGACCATTCCTCCTTTTTTTCCAGAGAACTTTTGATAAAGTGGCAACCTTTCTCTGACGGGGCTGCATACAGCTTTTTCTAATGGATAAGAAGCCAATAGGTTTGGGGATGTGAAAAGTAATTATAGCTGTCAGTTGAGTGCAATATAAACAAGAGGAATAAGTATATACTGTACTGTAGTATATATTAGGGGTGTGCATCTCTCAATACAAGATGATTTGATACGTAACTCGATACATGCGGTACGATACGATTCAGGAACGATACGTTTTAAAATGGAACGATTTGGTTTGAAACGGTAGGATTTTGATACAATTTCAATATGATTTCGATACGATTAATTCAGTATGACACTGTTCAATTCAAGGGGTTATGATGCAATGATACTTCCTTGTTGAAAGTAGACAATCATTTTACAATATTTAACATGTCAATACTGTAAATGTGGCATGTCCTTCTGTGTCAGTCTGAGTTCTCAACAGACCACCGACTTCTTTTTTCTTCTTTTTTTGCCACGGTCCGGTCTAGAGTTAATACTCATGATGGGAGTCCAGGGCCGCATCGGGTCCAGGCTTCAACACCTGCGGATCTTACCAGGTCAGAAAACAGAAATAAACCGGGCCGGGTGTCTGTTTGAGACTCAGCTTTTAATTGAGGATTTACTGCACTGTGTATCTGGAGTCAACTTTTTAAAATAACACTCACTGTCTCGGAGGGAGGGTATAGTAACATATTCACTGAAATAAGACTGAAATATTTCCCTCGTCCATTCTTGAAAAAACAGTCCGTTAAAGGGACAACGAGGAGTTTTGGAAAAGCGAAGTGTTTTCACGCTGCCTCCGCGCGCACCGTAGAATTCCTCCACCGGCGCAAGACGGACTCATGTTTTCATTCATCAAGGATTAAAGTCAGAGGTTCAAAGAGGTTCAGTTACCGTCGTTAGTTCCACCATAACGGACCGAATCACCGTTATTCTCATTTGCAGTCCGCTGCAAACCGATCCGGAAACGCTGGTCGGCTCGACCAGCATTTCCGCCACCACTAATAATAACAAAATAATGATAGAGACAAAACGATAAATTGATTGAAAATGGAGCCATTAACAAGTGTGGGTAGCGTAGATTCATCCACATTAACGTGAGACTGTTTTATAGCCGAATAGAAAGTCCTCGTTGGCCCTTTAAAGCATACTAACCAGCGTTTACAAGCTACCAGGTTTCAGATATTTAGCCTCCAGCTATGCCCCGCCCACCCGGATGCTTACAATCTGTGAAGAGGTCTATTTACACCAGGATCTCCACCAGATCCTACGCAAGTTTGATAAGTGAGGGTCAATGAGAGGGTCGTCACAAACATAGTTAAATTTAATCACTGGAGAAATGTTTGTACATATCTAAAAAATAAAAATGACCAGTGAGGGAAATAGTGTCATCTTTATCCTCCATGTTCCATATTAAAAACCTGCCTATGGTTTGCCAATAAACAGTAAAAGTTTTGATGTGGTGCAGGTTGTTTTTGATGTAGCGATAAAGCTGAACAAGAAATACATGAATATTGTTTATCTGTCAGACATCACACCTCCACATCCCTCAGTGGATGTTTCACAGAAGGCTGATCATTACAAGACTTTTCCAAACGACACAGAAACACGACCCGGTTGAGGGCTCTGACCATTACTGTCTGCTGCAGGCAGAATATTGTGGATCAGTGCAGTTATCCCCTGCTGAGATATAGATCATGGCATAACATGAAACTGTGTGGCAAGAGTGTAGAGCTTGCTGGGGGAAAAGAAGGTGAAACATGCCAGGGCCTAAAGACAGATCCACACATACACACATGCAATGCAGCCCTATTATTTACAGGGTGTAACATAAACTTACTGAGTATTTGTGTGGCAATAAAAGTGGAGCAGCGAAGGAACTTAAAAATAAATACTTTTAATAAACATCTAATAAAATGGGATACCGTGCCTAAAATGCGTCCACCTGCCATTGATGGACATATTTGAACTGGCTTGACTTATCGTCTTTAGTCAACTTATAATGTTTGGAGTTTGTTAACAGCAGTGGTCACCAACCTTTTTAAGCCCAAGATCTCTGACCTCAGCCTTGGTTGCAGGCAAGGTCTACCTATTGAAACATTGAAAGAAAACAACAGTCCAGATTGTACCTATAATTTGAGGCATTTTATCAAGCCTAATTGTAATGAAATGACATCAGACACTTTTCAAATTGATGCCACCAAGAACTGTCTTGTTAATAATTTCACTTTACACTTTCATTAGTTACTTAGATGGATTTGTTTGTCCTTTTCAGGAAAATTGTTTTCACCTTCCATACACTCCATATACCTTCCAACTTAATTTCAGCCCATCACAAAAAATAAAGGCATGTAGTCTATTTCCCATCTCTATGATGAAATTATTTGTCTCCAAGATTGACGGGTTGGCGACCACTGGTTTACAGCGTGCAGGCTTTCCACTCTTCTTCTGTTTTTGGTTTAATTGTGAGGCAGTGTTACAGCGCCACTACAGGACTGGCATATGTACTACAGCGTATTCAATCGTTTTCAGAAAGACACAGAACTGCGGTTAATGTGGACACCTGAATTTTTGCTTATTTATCACATGACATCGCAATATTAAACAGTGTCATCGCACATTTTGCAGAAAAAACAAACAATTCTGTCCGCTATCCTTTAATAACTTAGATGGATTTGTTTGTTATTATAGGAAAATTGTTTTCACCTTCCATACACTCCACCACTTCCAACTTTTTCAGGTCTTCACCTGATGAAGACCCATGTGGTCTATTTCCCATCTCTAATAAATTCCTGATTGGCGGGTTGGCGCAGGTTTACAGCGTGCAGGCTTTCCACTCTTCTTCTGTTTTTTTTCTTGTTAGTTTTTGTCCTGCACCTGCCTGCACTATTTTGGATGTGCGTGCACTGTCCTTCCTTATCGCACATTTTGCTCATAACATGCAGGCTGCAAGTAGAAACATCGCAAATTTTACACTGACCTGCACAGGATACACCTATTATAATTTGATTTGCAAGGTGAGTGAAAAAGTAAATAAGGGTTACATAATGTAACTTATTTCTACCTAAACGTAGTATTTTCCCTCCCCCCATGTGCCTACTATGTCTTTGGTAGCCACTGCAGACAAAATATTTAGAATGTCATTTGCAGGGTGCAAACCCAACATTTCATGTCATAACATACAGTTTCAGCTGATTTATTGCACAAGCTTTGCAAAAGTTATATTTAATCTGGAATGAACTCCAAAGTTGTTGTGTGTTTTTTTTTACTTTTGCACTTTCTCTTTCCAGATTTATGTCAAACCTGGAATAGTCTGCATGTGCATGACAAGGGTGTGTCCTAAATCTGAACTTATTGTGTTTCTAAATGAAAACCCACTATCCACTGTATAATGGATATCCATTATCAGCTTATGAATGGCGGATTTGTCTCAACCATTTCTGGCATTTAATGGGGGGCCTGGGAAACAATTGGGTGCAAAGTGAGTGAAGACAGTTTCCCTAGTGACCGCGCTGCCTGCTACAGCCTGGACTGTCGGTAACCATCAAAACAGAGGCTCCCATTTGCTTATCTTCTACGGGCAGCAAGGCCTACCATGGGCTGAACAGCTGCAGTTGCCCATCCTCATCTAATGACATTTGTTATTTCAGTTCCACTCCAAACAGTCTCCTCTTCAAGTTTTAGCAGGAGAAAGGGGAGAGGAGCAGGAAACCAATCTCCGCCTTTTACATTAGGATATTGATTTTCTGTTTTGCTCAGACTGTGGCAGGGATGCTCTGTTCTGACTCTGCTTCTTGACGTTTGATTTTTGTTAGCGCTCTGATTAGCATTAAGCAAACCGGGCTGTCAGAAGGTTAAGTTTGCATTTGTGTTTAAATGCTCTGTTTCTGCATGACCCGACCCTTTCAGCCTGTTACAAAGACATTCACTTACATATTCCCAGTTCTGAATATTAGAGTTTCATGACTCGGGATTTCTCTTTTTGCATAATCAAACATATCCGTTGCAAAACAGAAGCAGATGCACATAAAGCAGAATGGAGATTATGATGTATCTGCTGTTTTAAACTCATACAATTAAGAGACATAGCATTAGAATATGAGATTATTTAAATGTAGTGATTTCAGCATTAGGGTGAAATATCTATATCACGCAATTCCTCTCTCTCACTTTTAATCGTATATGTGCCCATGGTGTGCAACTGTGAAATGGGGATTCCACCACCAGGATTGCTTACATTTGGGGTTTTGGGATAAACTTTGGGATTTCTGGATTAGCTTTGACATTAGTGAGTGTTAAATGCTTTTGGTTCTGGATTAAATTGTTTCCTCATTCAACTCATACTTTAAAATCAAATGTGTAGCTTTGCCCCGATAGAAGTGGCATTAAAAGCTTAGCAAATTTGCTCAGAAAAGAGCAAATTAATGACCACTGCAGAGACTTAGACTCGCTTTTTTTTCATTTACAGTACATTAAAGGGATTTAGCTGTAATATGCATATTGATAAATGACACGTAAGCCTTGATCTCCATGCTGTTTCTCCAGCGTCAAGAATGTGTCACTGCACACTGAATTTTTAATATCGCTCTCTGTTACACACCTGATAAAAGTCATGCACACATGTATTTCCCACCCCTCCAGAACATTCATTTGTTATTGCAATAAAAGTTGTTCCATTTCTGAATTATCCCTGCGAGGACTTTTCCATATAAAATGATCGGCTCCTGGTTAGGTATACCAAGTGATTGGTACGGTAAATGAATCTGGTTAACCTCATTAAAAACAAATAACAACAATATCAGAGAATCCTAATAATAGGTAATTAAATTAATCTTTTCAACAGAGAAACAGAGAGTTGGCAAGGACAGAGGCAAAACCACATTTTCAGTCAAAACTTTTGATAGAAGTCAAATAAAAAGAGAAAGTTGCATATTAATCAATTAAGCAGGCACTAATTTGAGTTGATTACGACTAATTATTTAAAGATGATTGCAGTTCATCTTGAGGGGATCGTCTGGACGTAATGTTTTGTGACTCCATCTCGTAATTGTTAGGACATTTCAGGTACAAACATCAACCTTACCCAAAACACCGCCAAAGGTCGTCAGGATTCACTGAACCATGAATGTCTGTATACAATTTCATGGCAATCCATCTTGAAAAATTCTTGTTTGGTTGTATTAAATCATCTTTTTTGTTTGTTTTCAAAAAAGAAAAGCCTAAGGAGGTAACTATATGCACATGTACTTAGAAGACAACAAAAGGATCTGACACCTCCCACGTGTCTGACCTTAATTTACCTAAGCTGACCTTAAAGGGATAGTTCAACATGTTGGCAAATTGGCCCATTGCCATGATTGCTATAGTCATAGCAGTAGGTTTGTTACCTTGAATTGACACTGCAAGCTATTTTTAGAATGGTGGAGCAGAGCCGTGAGCTCCTCAGAGCTATACGCTACGGAGGCTCATGGGATTTCTTGGTTTCCCTCATCAAACTCATCAAATACACAATCCCAAAACTCCAAAACGCTTTCGTGGACACGTTGTGACCTGCACATTCACCACGCTATGAGATAATAATGGAACATTATGAAACAGAGCCATTTTCGAGGCAAATACAGGGTAAATGCAGAGTCTGCTTGCTGAAAAACTGTCCCTGAATGCAACGTGCATCAGTGGTTTTGCATGAATTTACCTCAAAAACAACTCTGTCTGGTAACGTTGTGTTATTACCTCATAGCGTGGTGAATGTACAGGTCACAACTTGTCCACCAGAGCGTTTTGGAGTTGTTGGATTGTGTGTTTGATGAGGGAAACCATGAAATCCCATGAACCCCCATTGCGTAGCTCTGAGCAGCTCGCAGCTCTGCCCTGCCATTCTAAAATAGCTTGCACCGACAAATAGAAGTAACGGACCTACTGCTATGACTATAGGGATTATGGCAATGGGACGATTTGCCAAAATGTTGAACTATCCCTTTAAAAGTAGAATATGTTGGATCCCCACCAAAAAACTAAAAAAAAAGAAAAAACAGACGTATAAAAAAAATCCTGCTTAAAATAAAAACCTATGGGCTATAACAAAAAACTGAAACATACATAACATTTCTGAGTATTGTTTTAGTTGATCACACATTTACTTGGATCAGCCTTCCACAATATGGGCCCCACTTTAAAGCAGATCTCAGCAAAGCTATAACCAAAGATGCTCATGATGTTTGTTGAAGCTCATTCTTCCAGAGCCACAGACGAACAAGCAGCTGAACAGTATACTATTGCACCAAATCATCTCGAAAACTTTCCTCTGAAACATACAGAGACAGACAGACCAATGGATAGCTGAGAGAGGTCTTTGCGCCTTTTGTCATGGCTGTCAGCAAATTAAAAAAACAAAAACAACAAAAAACAAAAGATAAATCAACTGTTCAGATATAAGCATTGACTGTCCGACAAACAAACCAAGCTGGCAAGCTTTAATTTTACAGAGGGGGAAAAAACCAAACAAATCACAAACCAAAACAAATAGCATTTATGTAATTAAATGTTCCTCATTCTGAAACACTCAAAGAATTAGTTTGACTGAATATCAGTAAAACTCACTGGCAAATTGTCCATTTTTATTCACAAAAAAAAGAGCCTCAATAGACCTGCGAGTTAGTGTGTGGCCTCAGCATAAAAAGAGTTCTTTCATCGTGGCTTTGAAAGGTTTTCATAAACAACATACTTTCTTCTGAGCTTTGACATTAGCAGGAATACACTACATGAGCTTTGGGTTCATTGGAAGTGGAGTAAAGTTTGGTCCCAAGGGTCAAAAGGAGAATGTTGAATGCACCCATGTCCTCTGAGGTGATTATTATACACTGCATAGAAAGTCAGACAGTTTTTATATGATTTCAAACAGCGTTTTGAACTCTGAAAGTTCTCCAAACCCTTTCTCGGCATGACAGTCAGTAGAAAATTGGTGATTTATCGTTTTTGGGTGAAGTATCCCTTCAACAACAGATTACTGGGCATGTTCGTGTCATAATGCTGTAAAAAAAAGTCCATGTTTCTCGTGAGACGAGATCTGGATCACCGGGTCGGAGGCGCTGATCTTGCAAGGTTGGTTTTTCATGCATGTGTGAATTTACTGGACGCTCTGTGCGTCTGACTTTCCTGTGTGGGGCAACCTACCTAATTGACGTGGATTGATGCATGACGGCTGCGAGATCCGGCAAAAATTGACCAGCTGCGTATTTCTGTCGGGCCGCCGTTCCGGAGCTGTGACGGAATATGGGGAAATTGGGGGTAAGAAGAAGCTTTTTTTGTTCCGAATGGAGGCCACTGTCTCAGATTTTCTTTTCTTTTTTTTGTTTTGTGGTGTGGTGCGAGGGTGCGGGGGTTTAATGCTAAAATATGAAGAAAAAAAAAGATGAATGGGACTGAAAACTTTAAGAATGTGCTGCATATTTCAAAGTTGATAATTTATTCACAGTGCTTAGACAGAGAGCTGAATGGACCCCAGAGTGTATACAAATGAAACATCTTCTCTTCATCCAACCTCAACATATTTCTTTTTCCCAGAGAACATGTAGCTTCCTTTTTTGCCTCTGAGCTTCTTCACTTTCTTTTTCTTGAGCCTTGGCATAACAAGTGGAGTGATCAATAACAACTTGGAACATTATAGTTAGTCTTTGTGGCGAATTTTCGAAATATGCGTCGAGTTGAGCACTCACTACACCTACACTCTGGCTGTCTGTACTCCCTCTGTATACCTCTGTACACAGGAGATATGTGCCATTTGTGCTTCTTTTCCAAAGATTTTTTTTTTTTCCTTTTGCAAAATGGAGCCAAGTCAAAAAAGCATGCCAAACTGGCATCACACAGTTGTATTAAACTCTCTTTCATGTGAGAAGTACACACAAATAGACCGCAACAACAAGTTAACAGGTTTGCCTTGGTCACAAAATGAAAAGGGGAGAGAGAGAGAATTGTGTGCGTGTGTGTGTGTGCGTGTGTGCAGTGTGGCTCTGGACTCCACCTCCACCTCCACATATGTGTGAGATTTAAGCATCTAATTATGCAACTGCTGCCATGCATCATCTGTGCGCACTTGTTGTTTGCATGCATTATTAAAGGGATAGTTCACCCAAAATTCAAATTTCACTCATTCTACTCACGCAGCAGTATTTGTCCATATAATGGTTTTCAATGGATACCACTTTTCTTCGTCCAAAAAGACACACCAAAAAACATCCACAGTGAACTGAGACACTGGGAGCTTCTGCTATAAACAAGCTTAAAGGTGTACGGAAATGGCCGTTTGCTCCGTTTGTCGAGCCGAGTTGTGCCGAGCTGTGCCGAGCTGCAACACGACTTTACCCGAGTAAATTTAACGGATTTGATTGGTCGTTACCGAGCTCTGGATATTCCCCCACAGTTCTGGGAGTCCGATGTCCTGTGTGTGTGCCATAGACTGTAAAAAGAATGGACGTAGCATCCGTGACGTCACCCATTGGTTTTGTGCAGTCGTGTTTTTGGCTCAAATATTGCGGTTTGAACAGCGCCAAGTTTGATTGGCACGGCGAGAACCCGCCCACTGGCCTCGAAGCAGCCTGTCTCTGTGAGCTCCGGACCTGTAGCTGAACGTTTCCACGCCCTGATTGGCCAGAATCTTATCCGAATAACAGTAAAACGGTCATGATGTTTAAAACACCCCCCTCAGAGTGTTATAAAAATCCATGGTTGAGACCAAAAAACGTTATGGTATCAGGCTGTAAATACGTTTTTGAAAGCTGTAAAGTCGGCGATTTTAACATGGGGGTCAATGGAGAGTTGCTCACTTCCGGTACCAGCCCCCACAGGAATCGGCGGGGATTGCAGTTTTTTGAACGCGGAAGTGAGCTTCACTTCTCAGACCGACAACTGCCCCCTTGGTGTGTGCGTGTTTAGACGTTTGAATGACGGATGACAGATCCAATATCAGTGGCTTTTGAATGTTGCAGGCTGACGGTTTTCAGCCAGTGCGCCTGCATTGTCCAATGCGGAAAAAAAATACAACACTTTCATCCCGGATTTACTCAAAAATAGAATTTTGCACAAAGTTTGGCCTATAACGTCTCTTAGATGAGTTTTTACACTAATTTTATGACCCAGAGTGGGCTCAAATTCAGTTTTCTTTTCTGTACACCTTTAAAATATAGACTTTTTTTTTTTTTCGGAACTATTTCTCATGTTGGGGCTTCAATACGAGAGGGACATTACAAACGAGCAGTATGGAGGTATTTGGATGTTTTTTACTGCTGTGGGACTCTGATTCTCACAGCTCTTAGTCGACATGAGGGTGAGTAGATAATGAGTGAAATTTTAATTTTGGGTGAACTATCCCTTTAAACACGCAAAGGTCTGATTCTTGTTTAGGAAGTTTCTTCTTGACGTTGTGACCCGGGCGCTGCAGATGTAATCCAGCGGAGCCCATCGATTATCTCTGTGTGTAAGTAAACACATCGATGGATAAATAAAGCATGGGGGAATGTCATTAGAGGGGAACATTGTCAAAAGTATAAGCTATTGTTAAAGAGGGATGACATTGCAGAGTAGATTTGTTTCCATGGAGACTTCCTTCTTTACTTGCATTCGTCTGGTAATTCAGCTGTAAGTGTGTGTGTACAGTATGCATACATGAGTTTAGCAGGATCTGAAGGTGCATGCGTGGCTGCTACCCATTCCCAGCATGCCCTAGAGACTGCAGTATTCTACACTCCTGCATATTCAGATGATCTGTCCCACGGGGGTCATTAAAAAGCATGTTTCGAAGGAGCCGGCAATCTCGCGCCGTTGTTAATGAGCTCTGGTTATGGCTTTATTAAAACTAACACTTGTTAGCCGCTCTTTATGTGGACATCCTTATCTTATTGAGCATGAAAAAAAAACAATAGTTCTCTGTCCTCGGGTTCACAGTGTGTTTCAGGACACTACGCGGAGGTATCTTATTCAATATCTGACACTGACAACACAATGCTTTTAATAATCTTTGGTATTATAGTTTCAGTTTCCACCTCACACCCTCAGTCCCCGTTTGTATTTTTAGTTATTTCACGTCTCTGAGTTTGTAATCTTTCATCCCTGTTATACTCTAAGACGAGGTTGGTAAGGCTGCTTTCTGGGGTTGGCTAGAAGAACATCAGCATGATGGCAGCAGGATGAGCTTCAGCCGCCTAGAGCGCCCAGGCCTCTGCACACAGTTTGTTTATGTGGACACTGCTTTGTTTCTATGTTTTTTTTCTCTCTTTCTTTTAATGAGCACTGGCTCAATCACTGGCCTTGGGTCAAAGACCCTCTGCAGTGTTTAGATGAGAACAAAATGTTTGATGTCTCTACGTCTACGTTGGTTTACTGTAGTTAAAGGGACAACAAGGAGTTTTGGAAAGCAAAGTGTTTCACAGTACATATCCCATGAGCCTCCGCGTGCACTGTGAAATTATTTCAGATGCAAGACGGACGAAAGCGAAAACATTTGAATGAATGAATGAATGCATTTATTTATTTCAGTATCAAGCTTATATAACCAAAGGGTGTAGGTTGAAGCCAAAGCTTATACTGTATACCCCCTACCCCTTTTACCTTCAAAATTGTACGCATTAATACAAAAGGGTTAGATCTAGGGCCGGGACTCTATTAAAAAAATCTAATTAATTTGAGGCTTTGTAATTAATTAATCACAATTAATCGCATTGTAATCATATATAAATATTTGACCTGACTCCATCCCCCCCGCTCAGCGCGATTCGGCTCGACACGTACAGAGGTGTATAAAGTACTTGAAAAAGAGTGCGAGTGATCGATCCTGTTACATATTAAGGATCTTTGGAGCCGTCTGCAGCCGCAGCTCAGTGTCGGCGGTGTTTTTGACTTGTTACTCACTTGAAACTCATCCAGTGAGAAATGTTCCGCGGTACAAAAATAAGTGTGATTAAAATGCGTTTTTCTTTTAACGTGTTATCTTTTGTGTAATTAATTAATCGTAATTAACGCGTTGAAGTCCCGGCCCTAGTTAGATCACATACATTTGAAATAAATCAAAACACTTAAATTTCTGATCACAACAAAATAAATTATAGTAAACAGCGCATAACCCAAAATAGTACAAAATCCTTAAACTTAATTTTACATACTGTGACGAGAATTATGTTGTTGTTATAAAGTCAACTAGAGTACAGCATAATTTTATATCTTCAGGATGATTATTCCAGATGTTAACCCCTCAAACAGAAGGACAGTGATTTTTTACGGTGGTTTGAGTGTTGTTTCTCAGGCTATAACTGGAATCCTTAATTTTAAACAGATTCTGGATATCTTGAGAAAGAAGTTGATTTTTTTTTTTTTGCTTTGCACATGGTTTGTATTGTAATGTAATCCAAGAATTTGCCAAGAATGTTTTCAAGAATGAAAGTCAGAGGTTGGAAGACGATCAGATACCGTCGTAGTTCCGACCATAAACGGTGATTCAGCGGCGTTATTCCCATGACGTGCCAGGCACCGCCTGGGAAACCAAAAGTGGGCGAGTCGACCACTAAATAATAATATCAAAATAACTATAAAGACAAAAGTATATATTTATTGAAAATGGAAGCATTAGCAAGCGTGGTTAACGTAGATTCATCCACATTATTATGAGACTTTTTTTTATAACCAAATACAAACTCCTCATTGTCCCTTTAACAGTTTTACTTGCGGACATTCATTTTGAATATGCACTGTGCATTAACCGTTGGGTGTCAGCACCCTCCCTGATATTTTGGGAACGGGATATGTGCTGCCAACCTCATAAGTGATATGAAACACTTGACAGCATTGTAATTCAGCGCGATTGGAAGCTAGCCATCCGTCGACTAGTGACAGAGTTCTAATTGTGGAGCGGGAGCTGAAAGCCTGTTGACAACCATTCCCATGCATTAGTGAGAACCACTGTACTTTAGTTCCATTAAAACTATGTCTCTCTCCAGCCACTCCTGAGCCTACAACAGGGCAGAACATTTTGAATGTGATAAAAAGAGACGGCGCCGTGCATGCACATATCTCAAAAATAAATGTATAAACCCCCCTTTAAAGAATCACACTTGACCATCCAGTGATCTGTTTAATTGCAACATGCGATGGACACATCAAGTGCGAGCGTTTCTCTCTGATTCTGTGTGATCGTTCTTTGAGTTTCCCAGCACCCAGGTGACTCCGCCGGTATAATGAAACCATATGGTAAGCTCATACATCTTGTTTTTCCAGGTTTTAATGTTGGCAGCAATGAATCGCTTTAGCTGCTGCGCTCTTCTTTTTGATCTGGTCTCGTCTCTTCCTACCCGCGTGTTTGTGTTTGCAGCGCGCTGACTTTCAGAGTTCCCTCTGGGGGGGATGTGAGAACGAACAAGAAACATCTGGCGGGGTCATCTCAACCTGTTGTGCAGCCGCGAGTGTGTTCGCTTGCTGTGTTTTCCCCACAAACAACCTCTACTGGAAACCAAATGAGTACATTTACAGACAACTTTCTGTGAGGCAGTGTTTTTTTCTAAGTGTACATACTCAAATTTTTCAGTTTATTCACCAGTTTTCAGTTTATTTTTTTTATAATCACTATGTAAGCAAATTACCACTATTCAAATGGTCCCATCTGCCTGAATAAGCAGGCTGACTGGCTCATACACTCTGTTTGCCTTGGCTGAATTTTTAAGTAGACAGTATGTACAGAATTATTTGACATTTATTATTGAATAGATTTAGCATCCTGCATTAGATAGCTCGGCTTGTACGACAGAAGTTTCCTGCTTTACTGCGTGCTTCACCTGGTCAGTGAGATCAAAAACAGGCCGTGCATCTGCAGGACAGCAAGGAGATTCTAATCTCTTTAGCAGTAGATTTTCCTGCATCGGTGACGAAGAGAGGAAGGCCGCAGAAGCAGAATGGTTCTCATCTCAGCCCTGGCATGTTTTCCTCATTGTCGAAGGCAGCGCAGGGTCCGGTTCAGGGTCAGACGGACAGGGGCCCGCGAGAGGAACCTGCCACGCTCGTCACATCTGCAATTATACACATTCACTGAAGGACGGCCTTGACAAAGCTCCCGCTGGTGTTTACACCGAATGGCAGGAACGGCTTGGCAGCGCGCGCATGCCGACGGATCTTCTCTGCCAGAGGCAGCGTGCTCCACATGGAGGCAGATAAAACCTGCCTGGTGCCGGGCCACCACTCCGAACATGCCAGGACAAGAGAGGCAGAGAGGAAGTGCACTACAACAGAGCCGTTGCTTGGCTCTGATAGCGGGTGCTGGGGAAAAGTAGATGAGGCTTATATTTACCTCCCATACAGAGAGAAGCAGAGTTTCATCGGAAACAGTCTTTACTTTTTCCCTGAGTTGATTTATTGCATTTAGTGGTTTTTGATCCACTCTTGTTTGCTGTTGATGCAAAATCAGCACTTTGCCACCTTTACCTGTCGCTTTGATAAATGCACATTGCCACAGCTCTAATTCTGGAGCTAAAAGTTTTGCCTTTTTTTAAACAGCCATCCATCTATTCATTGTCTATACCGCTTATCCATGCAGGGTCACAGGGTGGGTAAAGGGTGGAGGTGGGGTACAACCTGGACAGGCTAGCACAGCGCTGACAAATAGAGAGGAACAATGTACACACTCGCATCAATTCCACAATGCGATTTAGAGACAGCTCCTTTAAAGGGATAGTTCACCCAAAATTCAAATTTCACTCATTATCTACTAGGGGTGTCAACAATAATCGATTCGGCGATGCATTGCAATGCGGGACATGCACGATTCAGCATCGATGCGGCTACGTTCCATAATCGATTATGTCCCTGTTTATTTTCTGGCCTCAAATAAAGTTATGAAGTTTCAATTACCTCCGAGGGCATTTCCGGCGCAACGACATGCGCAGCCTGTAGCTGCTAAGCGGCAGCACTAGTAGCAGTGTTGCTGCTGGCTTTCTTTTTCTTTTCTTTTTTTACCCGCGGTCGGGTTGAGAATTCATTAATTAACGCTCATGAGTCCGGCCGCGTTAGGTCCGAGATTCAACAAGCCGGTCGGGTTTTACTGTTTACTACAGGCAGTACGCCCGTTTATCACTTATAAATACAGTAGCCCAGGCTAGAGGAGGAGGGTGAGTGACTGAGCTCAGGCTGGGGGGTCTGTGATGCAGCGGCGCGATCATGGATCTGCTCCGTGACACTCGCTGTGGAGGCGACACGGCAGCAGCAGCAGCACCCGCTACAGCGCTTTAGACTAAAAAAAACAAAAAACTTGCCGTGCCGTGTAAAAAAAACAACAAAAAAGTGTCACTACTTCCTGTATCTGGCCCTTCAAAATAAAAGCCCCATAGACTTTCAGTCACATTGATTTTGAGTTTCAGGTTTGAAAATGCCATATGCAATATCCTTGTACCATTCAATGTTATGTCAAAGATACAAGAGAGTGATAATATTAACATAGCGGCCGATAAAATCTGTTGTTCAACATCTCATGACTGATGAAAAATTTACCGTGTTGTGTGCAGTAGAATTTTGATGCATTGCAATGCATCGCAATGCATCGGAGAATCGAATCGAATCGAATCGTTACCCTCTGAATCGTAATCGAATCGAATCGGGAGGACAGTGCCAATGCACACCCCTATTATCTACTCACCCTCATATCGACTAAGAGCTGTGAGAATTTTCAGAATTCTCCGTTGCTTCTCTGAGTTACGGCAGGTCCACGCATCAGTATTTGTCCATATAATGGTTGTCAATGGACACCACTTTTCTTCGTCCAAAAAGACACACCAAAAAACATCCAAATACCTCCATACTGCTCGTCTGTAATGTCCCTCTTGTATTGAAGCCCCGACATGAGAAATTGTTCCACCGGTCACAGGAAGAGCAGTGAACTGAGACACTGGGAGCTTCTGCTACAAACAAGCTTAAAGGGACAACGAGGAGTTTTGGAAAAGCGAAGTGTTTTCACACTTAATTTTATGAGCCTCCGCGCGCACCGTAGAATTCTTCCACCGGCGCAAGACGGACTCATGTTTTCATTCATTAATAATTAAAGTCAGAGGTTCAAAGAGGTTCAGTTACCGTCGTTCCGACCATAATGCCGCTGAATCGCCATTATTCTCATTTGTGTCCGTGAAACTGAAAGTAAGGAAACGCTGGTCGGCTCAACCAAAAAATTCTGAAAATTCTCACAGCTTTTAGTTGACATGAGGGTGAGGAGATAATGAGTGAAATTTGAATTTTGGGTGAACTATCCCTTTAAACAGCCATCCATCTATTCATTGTCTATACCGCTTATCCGTGCATGGTCACAGGATCGGTAAAGGGTGGAAGTGGGGTACAACCTGGCCAGGCTAGCACAGCGCTGACAAATAGAGAGGAACAATGTACACACTCGCATTCAATTCCACAATGCGATTTAGAGACAGCTCCTTTAAACAGGAACGCTGTTAATTGTCGTCTGTTCTGCTTTTCCTTTATTTATTATCATTCGTACGCTGTTGCAAAGATTTTTCACATTAAAAGGCGTCCACTCTCTTTTAAAGCATAATCACTCCCTCCCTGAGCTTTTACAGGCCCAATGAAAGAGTGTCATTAAATCTTAAATGTTAAAGAGGACAGTGAGGGATCAATATTAAGTATAAACCAATGGGCAATTTATTACGCAGAGGACAGCAGTCTGATTTGATAGTAAAGCCAGAGAGGTGGCAAAATCTGACTATTTTAGTTTTGGCGTCCTCAATCAGTACAGTGAACTGAATCATGTTGAAATTCAGATATTATGGGATTAAAACCATGAAATGTCTGCTTGAAAATAATAAGAATAAGAATTGCTCTATTAATCCCCAAAAGGAATTAATTTGTCTGACAGCTCATATACCATTTGAAGGCAAATTAAAAAGCCTGATGGCTGTAGATATGAAGGATCTTCTGTCTCTGTCCTGCAGCGAAGACAGGAGTCCAACAGCATTGTGTTTTAGTCCATCAAGTTGTTATGAAGTAGATGATTGTTCAGAATGGCTTTTACCATCTTCACTGTGCATCTCTCCACCCCCACCCCCCAATGATCCATTAAGAAAACATAATTGAAGGCTTTGATGCTTATTCTGAATCCTAGCAATGTTGGGAGGGATGGCCGCAATCATTGTTATGAAATGAAAAAAAAAAGTATACTTTCTGAGAGATTGAGTTGACATTAACTGTGATGACTGACGGCAGAAAGGACCAACATCTGTACTTCCAAGCGTTCACCTTTGCACCAGTATGGCAACCACCAGAACAGCTCTTCATCTCAGCTGGAACAGGGTGGCATCCTTCAGACTTGCTCTGTTTTCAATGAAAGAAGCTCCTCTCCTCAACAAACTCCTCTCTCCACAGAAGTATCCATCACTAGTTGAGAAAATATTACAAAAAAATATAAGATAAGTAAAGTTAAAGCAGATATCAGTGGAATGTTTTTGTTAATATAAGTCCTAAATAGTCCTATTTTCCGTCAGCAATCACTTACATGGAGTGTTTCAGCCGTAACACGAGTCTCTCCGTCACTCTGCTCTGCTGTAAACCAGGAGAAAACTTTCCTTGTGGGATACAAGTGTTATCCAATGAGGAGAGAGAACGGCATGAAGGGCTGTGTGTGCAGCCAAGGGGTGCGCGTGAATGTGGTGACGTAGCACGAGGACCAATAGATGCCTGACGAGGGCGGGGGCTGCTAACTCATGGTGCGTTCAAGGAAACTCGTACTTTGTGTTTTTCCTTCCTGTGAAGTCGTACCAGTTCTATCTGGTACGAGTTCACGGGTCAGAAGTTACGAGAGGCCGTTATAGTGACTTTCACAGACAACAGGACGGTAAAAACACGAGCTACGGGTTACCTGGAACGCAACAAAGTCGTAGTTGTGACTTGAAGCTGTAACTTACGTTTTCAAAAGGCTGCCTTGAACGCAGCATTAGCCGAAACGGCCGTGCCGCTGATATCTGCTTTAAGGTTGAGTAAAAACTCAGAGCTACCAGTCTGTAAAGTGCATCAGGATGACATGATAATGAAATGAAATTTATTGATTTGGGTAAACCCCTTGAGATGACATCATCTCGTTTTCGAGGGGGGTCCATTATAATCATATTGTATTGAATATATGCTGGGCACAAACTGATAGTAGCCAATTTAGATGCCAATGCCATTTTTTTTGTGTTCCCCTCTTATTTGTAATATGACTATCAAAAAATATCAAAATACGACATATTGGTACCGGTACCAATACCAAAATGTTGTTATCGGGATGACACTACTCTATTTTTGGCACAACTCAAAACTAATAATTACTATACTACATCATCAGGGGGTATTCACACACTGTTGTCACACACAGCTTTGTCACTAGATCTGACACGACTTTCTAAAGGCTGGGATTTTACTGTCACATCGACTCTATAGTTCTCATTAAGCTGACTACAGGTGACATGATGTCAATGAGCTTTTAACCCCTCTGTTGTCCTCCTGGGTCAAACTGACCCAATCTGTTTCTAACGGTGCTTTTTTTCCTCCCTTCCTTCGTCTCTCCATCCCTCCTTCATCCCTCATTTCTCCACTCCTTTCCTTTCTTTGTTCTTCCCACCATAATTTCCCTTCTTTCTTTCTTTCTTTCTTTCTTTCTTTCTTTCTTTCTTTCTTTCTTTCTTTCTTTCTTTCTTTCTTTCTTTCTTTCTTTCTTTCTTTCTTTCTTTCTTTCTTTCTTTCGTTCTATCTATCCATCCTTCCTTCTTCTTCGTTTCTTGACCCAATCTGTTCCATTTGGCCATCCTTCTTTCCTTCCTTTCTCCCTTCCTTCTTCCCACCATCCTTTTCACTTCCTTCCATCCTTCTTTCCCTTCGTTCTTCTTCTTCCCTGATCCAATCCTCCTTCTCTTTCTTTCCTTCCTTCCTTGACCCAGGAGGACAACAGACAAGCTAGCAAGGCATAACATATCCCCATTTACCAGGCTTTTGCTTCTTCATGCTGGGCATCAGACTTTGGCATTATTTTAATTACGTTTTTGTTTTTTTGAACTAGCAAATTGCTAGTGCATTGGAGAACCAGATGAATGGCTCATTTTGCCACAAAAACTGATCTGAACTACCCATGTGTTTACTTCTCAGGCTCTAATATGTAATCATCTGTGTGTGAAAGTTTGAATGACTTCATATTCATTCTCACGCTATATGGGCTGGAAAACAGGTCTTTTTCTTTTGAAGAAAACTACTTACAGGCTGCCACTGTTCATAATTGGATGTGTGGAAAAAAATGCTCAGTGAAATCACAGAGGCGTAATTATTTATCTTTATTACTTATGAATATGCCTCGGTTTACATCTGATTGCTTCTTAATAGAATAGTTCCATTAAGATTGCATTGGATGCGTTTTTTTTCGTTCCACTGCCCCCAATAGAAATTTCACCTCCAACCACGGCACGGCATTATGCAAAGCAAATTTGTATTTTAGCTTGCATTACTTTGAATTACTTGCATTATCAAAGGTACGTTGGTATGTTTCCCTGTCTTCCTATACCTAGGGCTCTCTTTTTGAAGTGAAATGAGAGCATCGCACCCCACATTGCTCGACTCACCTCCCTCTCTCATGTGGAAAATCAGTGGCTGAGACTCGGCTGTCAATCATACAGGAAGACTGACTTCCGCCTGTGATGCTTATCAATAATGAAATGGGCAATTTAACAGCCTCTAGGTCTCTCACTCTATGAAATGGAACAATTTGCTATATCACTGACATATATTGTGCTGTCTATATTGCCGACAACAGACTCTGTTTGATTCCTACTCCGGCTCGTGCTTTATCCCTCCATATGCAAACACATGTCTCGCATTGAGCCGCGGTGTGCCCTTGTCTTAGGTTGAACACCTCTCAGCCTTACCCTTGTCATAATGCAAAAGCCTGTTTAAGACTGGCAGCTTGTGGTGATGGATGCCAGCTCGAGTAGATCAAGCATTTGTGTGCCACAGGAGAAACAAATAGCACTCCTGCACTCAGTGATGACGAATAAGACCATTAACTGTAATAGCACAGAGGTTTTTCACTTTTCCCCCTTTTTTTCTCTGAGCGGTGAATTATTGATATTATGGTTATTCCATTTTCCTGTTTAAATCAGCCTGCTATTGTGCATTTCATATTCTCAGGTTTCTTATTGATAGGTCACCAGGCTCTTTTTGACACACCTCTGTGGCCTTTCATGATTGCATCATTGCTCACTATTTTTTATGTCCGTATCAGCGCGGCCTTTTGTTTGATGTCTTCATCTGGACGTTTAGAACATTTGTTTTGGGATCAAGCAGTGTGGATTTGTCAACGGCTCAGAAAATGGTCATAATCCCAACAAAGTTTACACTGTGGAAACTTGAGGTTTGAGTTTGCATGACCATGTCAATTTAATAAATTCTGTATAAGGCTGAGATGGAGGCAGTGTCAATACAGACCACTGAGTTCACCTCTATATACAGTAATATACTGTCCATGGAGGTAATTGGAGAGAATAGAGAAAATAGAGAGAGAAGAAGAGGAAAATGTCTCGTTGTGCTGTTGGTTGTCAGAATAGGTATGCTATAAAAAAACAACCTTCATTTTTATTGAATAGCATCACTGTAGAAGCCAATGATTGCAACTATTAAATGGACGGACCGTTATGATTGCAGGGTTTTCTGTCAACACAATGAGTGGTTTTATATGCACACTAATAAAACGAGTATGAGGAGTGGAGTTTTTTAAATATTTTTAATATTTAAGGGGTTCTGTAAACGGCCTAAACCAGATAAAGGCAGTTATCATTTTATAAGAAAACGGTTTAACACACCTAACTTTTTGCACAATTTCTGGTGAATGTATACAGCTTTATCCTGTTCATTTTATTATATTACAGTAGTGTGTTTTCTGGCGGTGTAGACTTATGACTTCACACAGCTTTACAAACGATCATTGCGACATCCTGAAGTTGTTGCACCACTCAGTATCACAGAACTCCTTCAACACAACTCTCTACCACCACACACTTGAGTCACATGACGTGTGACTCAAGCATTTTTTTTTATTATATTAGCATGAACAGATTATTTCTAATAATTGTTTAATTTGTGTGCATGTAAATGCTGCATTTTATTGATGTTTTGAGGGTCATTTATTCCTTTTGATGCTGTTACATGCGTTGAGCATTTGTATAAATGCTGGGTTATTCCACAAGCTTAAAGGGATAGTTCACCTCTTGTATTGAAGCCCCGACATGAGAAATTGTTCTGAAAAAAATTAAACAAATCTATATTTTAAGCTTGTTTGTAGCGGAAGCTCCAGTGTCTCAGTTCACTGCTCTTCCTGTGTCAGTGCAAATCTCGCGTGATTTGCACTGATCGGCGGAACAATTTCTCATGTCGGGGCTTCAATACAAGAGGGACATTACAGACGAGCAGTATGGAGGTATTTGGATGTTTTTTGGTGTGTCTTTTTGGACCAAGAATGTTGGTGTCCATTGACAACCATTATATGGACAAATACTGCTGCGTGGACCCCCCCGTAACTCAGAGAAGGAACGGAGGACTCTGAAAATTCTCCCAGCCATTAGTCAACATGAGGGTGAGTAGATAATGAGTGAAATTTGAATTTTGGGTGAACTATCCCTTTAACAAAGATGTCCAGCCATTGTAGCTTCCCAACAGTGAGTACAGGTCAGGAAACCTCACTGCGTTGCTAATGGTTAGCTTATCACTGTAATACAACCTGTCTTCTGTTGCATATTATTGTTTCTCTCTCTCTCTGATTTTATTTTTATATCTTATTTACCTTTATTCTACCAGGCACATTGCTTGATATCCAAAAAATCTATTTTCCAAACAAGGCCTGGCCAAGAAGGCAGCAAACAAGATACATATTTTAGCGCTCTTGCCACCTTTTCCCCTGTAGTTAGGCTCCGCCCACAAAACACATCACCACCGTTTACCAGAAACCATGTCGGCCCGACAGCCGAATGCCTTTTCCCTCACAGCTGCCGAGTGACTCGTTCATTTGCAACTTCAGGGGTAAACTTGTGAGCTTTGGGACTCAGCGAGTGTTGGCAAATTCACAGTACAGCCTCACCGCCTTTTCACTTAGTGTCTATTAGTTTTTACAAATGACCTGCATGCTCAACTATGTCAAATGCTTCCTCAGTTCCCCCCTAATTGAATATGAAATGACTTCAGGGGGCAAATAGAAGATAACAGTGAGAATGAGCCCGAGATACTGAGAGAGAGGTTTCTTTCATGCTATCCTTCACTCCGACTTGCAGGTCCCTATGGGTGATTAAGGCGCCTGGCGAGAAAGCCGATAATTTGGGTCCTGACTGAATACGTGGCTCAGCAGCCTGAGCTGTTCAAACTACTGGGGGCTTACTGGAATGTATGGCTGTGAAGGAGGGTGTTAATGCCTGAGTGTATTGGCCACAGCACAGAAAAAAAACAAAAAAAAACGAAAGCCCATCCTTTTGTGTTAAGCATGCCTGGTTTGGCTGGTTAGTGTTTGCTATGCATTAGCCGACTTCACTCTTTGGAGACTGGCAGCGTCTGCACACAATGTCTCGCTCTGCCGAGTGAGACAGCACGAGGACGTGCGCAGAGCGAGTGATAGGGAAGGAGCAACAGAGGAGGGGTAGGATGTAAAGAAACGGAAAGAGAGGGGGGGGGGAAATTAAATAAACAAGGAAATGGAGGGAAAAGTTGATAAATTGAAAACACAGCGATGGAGGTGCAATAGCGGAAGAGGGTGAGATTAAATCATATATGGCGTGAGATAAAAAAAAAAAGACGAGCGAGAGAGACAGAAAAGTGAAATCCCCACGGAGCCTGATGCGAGTGTGGAGTTAATGACTGACAGATAAGAGGAAGGAGAGATCTGTGATCTGATCCAGCCTCTTTAACACTAGAACCGCCGTGAGGTCATTTTGACCTCTCTCGCTTCTTAAAATGCGCGTAACTCTGTTTGCGTAAAAACCCTAGGTCTCCCAGTTGGTGACTTTTCCTAAAAGTGTGTTCTACATCATCTTATGCGTTTTCGTGATTCTGATATAAAAGAGAGCGAAGAAAAGAGAGGTTTTACCTAGAACCGCCAAGAGGTCATGATTCATTCTAATGCAAAAATGCTAAATGGACTGCAGATAAAACACTTTATGAGGAACTGTTCGAATAGTGTGTGTATATAAACATGTATAAAATTGATTTTCCAATAATTGCAATCTGGGCTAAATAATGTCCATTTAGTCACTCAGTTTGCCAGTTAGTTAAATAAAAATAGAAAAATAAAGAGTTGTCTATATTGGTTGCCTAGCAACCACTTTTGTTATTTTTTGTAAAATATGTGTATCTTACTATAAAGTGTTTTGAACTGTGTGTCTGGCTGGGTTTATCCAGCCTCTTTAAGAACACGACTGTAAACCAACTCAGCTAAAAACTGTCATTCAAAACCCATAAACAGGTGCTCAATAGAGAGCGACACGGGCCCTCTCTCATCTAACGACACCGCAACAGACTCATTGTAATAGCATCACATTCTTCTGTCGCTTTTTTTTCTTCTTCTCCGGGATTGTCTTCTTATTTTGGGTCAAAGGAGTGAAGGCTCAGCCTGAATAAGGGGGTAAGAAGTGCCACTGGAACTTCAAAGAGTTTCAACATGATGCAAGTGGATGCAATGTAATGGCAACCTCAAGCAACCGGGGCCTGGATGAAGCAGGTATTTTACAGAGGGCAACAAATTCTTGCTTAACAGTGTGGACAGAAACCGCTGGCTGTCATTATCGCAGACTTGATCCTCCTGATATTCGGAATTAGGCTCGGAACGTGGCGCGATTTAAATTCCATTACGGGCACTCCCTCCTCCGCAGCTCCCTCGCAGGAGAGCCCATGTCGTAAGACTAACATTTGAATGAGCTGAAATTGGGGTGCAATCGTGTGACACCAAATAAATTGCCTACACAGATGAGAAATGGAATGATAACATGAACTTGTGATTAGAAGCACGACAAGAAGAGAGCACTTTTATATTCAGGAGCACAGGTCTAAGAATAGAATAAAGAGGAGATGAAGCGCTGGGAGAGAAGGAAAAAGGAGGAGTTGTATGTTTTTCATTGCTGAACATCCCGATACATATTTTGAACACGCCGCCTTGTTTCCCCATGTGATTGTCCAGAGGTTAGAACTTCACAGGCAAAAGCTCGGAGTCGTTTAAACATCATCTGAAGGGGTGTTGTTTAATTATAAATGAAATCCCCCTTTTCTCCCAACTGCCTCTAGTCATTACGTTCAAGAATTAATTTGGAACATGAAAAAGCTGGTATCATTGACGCCGCCTGCAAGAGGTCCATTTTCCTCAGAGATTAGCCATCTATCAGTAGTTGTCAGAAATTATTAGTTTCCCCATCTGCAACCGATTGATATTAAAGTACGGCGAGGGGGAAACGAGTCAGCGGGAAAAGACGCGACGAAAAAGCCGAGCACAGACAGAGATCTGTGCCATTTGTCGTGCATCGCAGCACTTTGTTGTTTGCAGTTGTAGGCCAGCGTTTTTGAAGAAAGCTGACCTGCATATGCACAAAGAAAACCTTTTGTACACTTATTTACCATAATTCGCCGCGAGCTGTTTTCAAAGGCCGGGCGAAGAAACCCAGCCCTTTGAGATAAGCAGGCCTTTGTTTTTAATCAAAGCTCCCATTTGAATGAGAAAATGTTCCAAATGACTAGAGTCAAATGAAAAGGAGGTTTAGGCAGCCGCGGCACTTTAGGAATCAAATCAAACCTCAGAAACCGCAACTATGTGGGAGGAAGGCTGTGGAGATACAATGAACTTTTCACTGCATTTTGCAAGTTTTTACAGCTTTTTAGTCCCACTCCCAACCCCAAAACACGGTCCAACCATTGATATTCTCTGCATGCCGTGTCCTGAATCATCCCGACTGACCGAAACGTCGCTCAGAATAGTGAGGTGTGATGCCTCTGATCCGCAGCCACAACACTCCAGCTTGACTTTGTCATTTGTGACCTTGACAACAGGTTGATGCTTGTCAAAGTGCAGCAGCTAAAAGCACCATTACACAAGGCGTGAAAGCTTTATGGAGCTGAGGTCTGGACCTTGGTAACTTAAATGCGAGTCATTTTTGTTGTATGTTTCTTTTGTTTTGTTTTTTGGTGAAAGAGAGATGTTTAACAGCCGAGGCTGTCTGGCTGTGTAACATCAGACATTTAGGGACCTCATGTCATTTTTTATAAACATTACAAATGCACCATTTGTTTTTAAGTATGTTTTTTGGCTTTTTGCCTTAATTGGATAGTGAGATAGACAGGAAAGGGGGAGTGACATGCCGGAAAGGGCTGCCCGACGTGGGATTCAAACCGGGATCGCCTGCAGTGAGGACTGTAGCCTCTACATGGGGCGGTCGCTTTAAACGTGCGCTCACACCGGACCTTTTATTTTTGTTGCTGACGCTCTTATCGCTAAAAAAAAAAAACGCTCCATCGCTCAGCTGCGTTCGCTCGTCAATTTGGCACAGAGCCACAGACTCGCATTTTCGCTTTGATGACGTCATGCCAACTGCCATGTGTCTCTGTTTACACCGGCACCACCGGGATTACGGCAGCCAATCAGCGCTGAGCGACGAGCGACTGGCGGCCGGAGAGTTGGGATTTCTCATCTCGAGCCACTTTTGATCGTTTTTTAAATTTATTTTGTTACATTTTAGCAAATTTGGATCATCAAAAGAACGGATAATTAACCATTAGCTGTTTTCTTTTTCTTTTTAAAATGTAGCTATTACTGTTCGAATATAGCCTGGAAATCTGGACGCACCCTCGTGGCAGCAAATATATTTGCTCAGCATACGAGCCATAGGAACTTTTTGAGTCTGAAACACTGTTTGTGTCCACCAATCACAGCGCTCTATCTGTTTAGAGAGTCGTTGGGCGGGCTTAACGCCATGACGACATACATTTTAATTGGCTTATCAGGCTAACGTCATCCTGCTCTTTGCTCTGATTGGTCGTAGCGCTACCCTATTGCGTGCAGAGGCAGTTTGAAAGACAGCCTTCACCCCGCCCCATGGATTGAGCCGAGGTCTACCGGTCGTTGCCAGACTAGACATTTTAATGATAATAATCGTAAATATTGAACATGTTTAATATTTACGATTGTCGGCTCTGAACGTTTTCCGAGCCAATTGTTGGGGGAATGCTGACTCTTACCACACCACACACTACAAGAGAATCTTATAAGATAATCTTAAGAGCTTGAGATAATCGGCCGACTTTTGTCTTTGTTCGGACGGGGGAAAATCAGCCCGATTATCTTTATGTGTGTGACAGGCCTAAGGAGGTAAATCAGCAGGTCAGAGTGTTAATCAAGTGGTGGCTTCGCCTCACACGTCTTCATCCATGGCTCTACATCATCAACTGTTGTTTCTCACATCAAAACAGAAGCCATATGCAAACCTTTTTTTTATTTTCCTGAGTGCAGGGGGACCAAGAAAGTGCTCGGTTTCCATACCAACCAGCCACGGTAGCCTCAGTAAGAGATCCTGTTGACCATGAATGTCACAGTTTGAAACGATTTTTCAAATATCAGGTGGCCTTTTCCCGTTTGCCTGGATGGGGTGGTTGCTTTTTTGAGAGGGAACACAACAGAGAGGATCACATGGCCGTTTTTTTATTTATTTTTTTATCTGGTGGTCTCACAAAATGTTTTTCAAAAGCTGCCTGTCTTGCCGGTCCATTTGTTGTAAACTTTGTGAGGATTTAAAAATACAAGAAAACATATAAGAAAAAGGGAATAATTTAAAGAGGGCACTGCATTTGAAAGAAAGTCAGATATTTGTATGAATATGAAGGCACTCTGAGGTTGTGGAGGGAGGGGTGACCCTCCCACACCCCTGCAGCCTGCACCTCATGTCCACTTGGGGTCAACTGCTCAAGGCAACATCAGCATTGCATAACACAACCAATGTCCAGCTGAACTGTCGGGTATGAGTTGCATTGTGGGTGAAAGCAAGCACCAGGTAATGGCAAGGAAGGAGGATGTGTAGAATGAAAAGAAAAAGTTAACATCCCCAGCTCTGCTGCAGCTGCTTGAGGACCTTGGTTAAAAGAAGAAGAAAAAGAGGTTCCAGAGACTTTTTGATAGATAAATCTATCCGTCAAGGCTTTTGGGATGACTAATTTGTGTCCAAATATTTGACGTCCACCTGTGCCTCTGCCGTGTGAGTTTATTTGATTTAAAGGGATATTTTGGTGTAAGTTTAACCCATGGTCAAACACGCCGTAACACCGAGGTAGACCCCCCCCTCGAGAGATGAAGTCTGCTAACCGCATCCACTCTCCTCCAGTTCTACGCTATGCAGCAACTTTCTGTGTCCAGCACAGAGTCCAGGCACTGACAACCCAGTTCAAAGCCGACTGGCAGCACAAACATCTGGTTTCAGCGGCCACCTACAGGCACTGACCAACACACTGACGACTTGATTCCCCAGCTCCAGCATTTAGACTCCACCGGCTCTCTCCCTCTTTCACTGTTAGTCTCCATTTCCAGGACGTAGACTCCAACGCAGCGCTCCCTCTTTCACTTTTCTCTCCCATTTCCTTCAGTTTGTCTTCAGTAAACTCGGTCTCAAACTGATAGTGGGACCCATCGAAATGAAACCCTGAACCCTGTTGGTACTGTTGATGATGTTTGGTGCTGTTCTGAGCATTATTTGTGGATATAAGTGGCTTTTTGAGGGGAGCTGTTGATCCGAATTTCTCCGATTTTCTACAGCGTTAAGCTGTTGGGAGGTCTGAGCATTGTATTTGGGTGGATAGAAATGGGAGGTCGGAGTGGCTTTTTGATCAGTTGATAGTGGATCCATATACTGCGCTGTTTGTTATGGTGCGGCCATTGCAAAAGTTGCTACAACTAGAGAAGCTAGCGGTTAGCAGACTTCATCTCTCGAGGGGGGGTCTAACTCGGTGGACCATGGGTTAAACTTACACCGGAATATCCCTTTAATACATCCTTACAAATGAGAGGTATATCATGCTAATAAGGCCCTATCTCCTCAGAGTGAGCCTGTAGCCAGTCTCAACTTTCACCACCTCTTGTGTCTTGCAAAAAAATGATGTATAACTGTGTTAACTAGTGGAGCGCGTCAAATGGTACAACATTCCTTTTGTCCCGGAGGAGTAATTCAACTCCTGTTGACGGGACGACGCTCCGATACCGAAGCTTTGCTCATATTTGTCAGCTCGCTCAACTTAAACCACAGGCACGTTAATACATCAGAGCACAGGCGGCATAAATCCCTTTGAACCGGCCTTCACTGTCCTGTGGCTCATGTTTAAAAAGGTCTGCAGTCCGCCATAGTATGCACGCACTCCCTCCCCGCATCTCTGAAGGTCTTTTAGAAGTCACCACTAACTAGAAGCTGGGGAATAGACTGTCTGGGTTGATGGAGAAGAGAGGGGAGTCCTCCCCCCCTCCACACCCTTCACCCCCAAGAGGTTCAGTCAGTCCCCGACACTCACACCTCATACAGATTCCCTTTCATGTGGACTATTAGCATCAGGTAACGCTGCAGCCCACCTCTTTGAAGTGAGCGCAGATATCAAAGGATCAGGAAGAGACGAGGAGCGAGGATGTAGATGAAGAATGTATTTGGTTATGACTGGTACAATGCATGTGAATGAGCAGACTGGAGAGGGTAGCATCGTTAATATCAGCGCTCGCAGCAGCTATTACTCACCTTAATCCTGCCGGTAAAACTGACCACAATTAAAAATAAACCAGCAAAGGTGAGAAAAGTTAAGCTTAGAGTATTGGCTATTCCCCATGTTTAAAGGGATAGTTCAACATTTTGGCAAATTGGCCCATTGCCATCATTATAGTCTTAGGAGGTAGGTTCTTTATCTTTAATTGTCGGTGCAAGCTATTTTTAGAATGGCGGAGCAGAGCTGTTAGCTGTTCAGCGCTATGCTACGGAGGGTAATGGGATTTCTTGGTTTCCCCCATCAATCTCATCAAATACGCAATCCAACAACTCCAAAACACTTTTGTTGACAGTTTGTGACCTGCACATTCACCACGCTATGAGATAACAATGGAATGTTAGGAGACAGAGTTGTTTTTGAGGCAAATGCAGAGACTGTTTGCTGAAAAACTGCCCCCGACAGGAACGCGCATCAGCAGTTTTGCATGAATTTACCTAGGATTGTGTATTTGATGAGTTTGATGAGGGAAACCTCCGTAGCGTAGCTGTGAGCAGCTCGCGGCTCTGCTCCACCATTCTAAAAATAGCTTGCACCGACATTTAAAGGTAACAAATCTACTCCTAAAGCTGTAGAGATAATGGGTGAATTTCACAAAATGTTGAACTATCCCTTTAAAATGAAGCTCATGACCGTGCTCTCCAGATGTGTTTCTCACACACCACTTTGTATTAAGACTCATTTCTGAGTGGTGAGCTTCGATCCAGAGCAGTCCAAGCAGCACGAACGCTGTAGGGGAGGGGAGGGGGGGGGGGGATTTAGCTGAAGTGCTTCCACCCTGCTATGTTAATCCTGTGGCTGCAAAGAGAGAGGATAGCAGACAGAGAGAGACACACACACACAGACCAGGGGCTTGCATGGAACCAGGGATGGTTCTGTAGGTTCAGCCAAGTGTGAACAGCAGATATGGGGGGTACTGGAAGGAAGCCTGATACCCACATACCCAGAGCCTCAGCACGCACACATAACTCCACTGTCATGTTAGGATGGACTCAAACACATAACCGCCCGTTATATAGTCAGAGCCTGTGTTTAATATCACTCTGTTGGTAGTGTACTCTATTGACCCTGTTCAGCTTCATGTATGGCATAGTGTGGCAACAGTGTATGTGAACTGCAGTTCTGCTGTCCTGTAACCATGGGCATGGTAGTGGGGGGGAAAGGGGACTTGACTACCCAGGGCCCGAGTAGAGAGAGAGGGCCCATGAAAATCCTGAAATTATTATTTTTTTGTGTGTGATGTTTTTATTTTGAATGCATTGAGCCCACCAATTAATTGGTGTCATAATTTATTTCAAATAAATTGATAACATCAACTGAGAGAATGAACTCGGTGTCGAAAACATAAATTGGGGTATCAGAAAAAGAATAAAGAAAGAAGGCAGAATTAGGGGTAGCAACTCTTAAAGGGATATTTCAACATTTTGGCAAAGTAGCCCAATGCCATAATCCCTATAGTTTTAGGAGTAGATTTGTTACCTTTAATTGTCGGTGCAAGCTATTTTTAGAACGGTGGAGATATCATATGAGATAATAACAGAACGTTACGAGTTGTTTTCGAGGGGAAAAGAGATTGTTGCCGAAAAACTGCCCCAGACGGAAACACGCTTTGGCAGCTTTGTATAAATTTACCTCAAAAACAACGCCACCCTTCGTGCACTGGCGTGGATAGGGGCCCACTGACTTTACGAGTGCACGGGGCCCAGAATTTGGTGCTACGTCTCTGCCTGTAACTGATGTATGAAGTACCTGCATCAGGCTGCAATTAGAGATATTGTTTTTACTATTAATGGTACAATTATGCTTTATTAATTAATCTGATCTCTATTGTCCATAGTGCCACTATAAGAGGGCAATTATTAGGGATTAGGGTTAAAACCAATATGGTTTTCCCTCCTTTGTCCAACCAAGGGGCCGGTCTTTAGAGTTCCATTTCAGACAACGACCTTTACAGAACTTTATCTGGATAAAAACAACAAAAAACAGTGATAGTGAATAACTAAGCAATTGTCCAAGGCCCAGGGTGAAGCATGTGAGACTGTGGTGCATGATCTAGAGATTGAGCAACTTGTTCATTTTCTACATGACACAGTAACCTTTCAAAACCATTTGTAGCAGCTGCTTTGGAGATGGATGCATATTTGTGAAGTTTTCCCATCAAAAATCAAATAAATAAATCCAGGCACAAAAAAAGAGGAACCAACAAACTCTATGTGGAGAGATAGAAGCATCAGCAACAGCAGCAATGCAGCCGTGAGACAGTCAGTGTGATTCAGTCATGATTATACAGTGGGTGCTAGTTTCATTTGGAGCATTTCAATTCACGCTTGAGGCACAACCAGGCAGATTTTTTGTTTCACAATGAGTGCGCCCAAACAACCGCCAGGTGGCATCTAAGGATAAAACGCCTCAGCAGTGAAATATCAATGGGGAATGCAATATAATTGTTTAAATAGTCTTTCAATGACAAAATGTAAAAACGGAAGCATGAATAGAGTCTCGTCAGCTCCAAACACACCAGTCTGTTTTTTAAAAATGAGCCAACTAGCCTACTGTACAGTAGTGCCGCATTTCTCACTGCGCACCATGTAGGCTATGAGAGTGCAGCTGGATGATTTCTCGGATCTGTGTCACTTTGGGGCTGGGCGATAAAACAGAGAAATAAATAGAGGGGAAAGTTAGATAGGCAATTTTAAACAGGTGAGTTTTGAGTTTTGTTGTAAAGAGAGGGAGAAGTGATGTTTAGGATGTGAGGTTGTTTCCAAACAATGGTTTGCTCTGAGCAGGGGGAAATAACTTTCCCTTAGAAGACGCGATACAAAGTCGATTGGTTTCATTCATCTATCTATTGGTTGAAAGCTGATAATTAGCCATGCAGCTTACAAGTGATTGGCAAACCAAGAACAAAGCAGCGTGAATGGCCAATCGCCATGTGTTAACAGTCGACATGTAAATCAGATGTTGATGGGCGTTACGAGCGCGGAGATGAATGGAGTTGTTAATGTGTCTCAACTCATAGGGTACTTTGCAATAGGCTACTATCTGTAACTGGTAGAAAAACAGCCAGCTGGAGGAATGTGTTGCTTTACTTAACTCTTTCTCAGACAAAAGTCCTGCCCGCCCCCTCCCCCCACAGTAGTCTAGTTCAGTGGGTAGAGCAGATAGAGAACTGAGGATCGAAACCCGGGTGGCATAGGCTACATTATAGGCTATGTTTTTAATGCGCAATTATATTCTGAATTAAATAATACAGAATTGAAATATTATCCTTCGAGTTTACATGGAAAACACATTATGAGGTCTGGGGGTTGTTCTGATTGGGGGTGCACGTGTTATGTATTTACGTCTTCTGGAGAAAACAAAGTGAAGTGAACAGAGCAGCAGCCGCGAGCTGCCCCGTGCTGCTAAACTTTACAACAAGCCACTCAGTAGAAGCAGAAAGTTTCTCCTCCTAACTGGATGGCCTTCCCTGGGTGTGTGAGCCTTGAACTGCTCCGGTGCAGAGCGATAGATAACATACCGCTCTGCTCCGATGGGGACGGCAGCTCACTGATCGCCTTCCCACCTGGCTGCCCCCAGCAGCCGCTGCTCCGGTGTGGATTCTGGCAGTGAGCATTTGCGTTCCCCGCCGGAGCAGCGTCAACCATTCAGCTCAGGGGACCTGGGTCTGTGGAGCGGATTCATGAACCCTGGTTGTCCCGTTGTCCCAGCAATCGCTCTGGTCCCGACATGACTCACTCACAAATAAACAAGTAACGTGATACCGTACACGTGGGCAACATGGGCCGGTGTGTCCCCCACTAATAATGTAGCGTACAGTGGTATAGACTCATGTGTTTTCATAATGTAGTCATAAGTGGATACAGTAAAATCACACACCCATCCTCGCTTTCAACACACGCCTCCTTTGATGTGAACATGGATGAATTAAACCAATCGACTTTGTATCGGCCGCTACTAGGCTACTTTCCATTAAAACAACCTGCTGCTATTGGCTGAAACAAAGTCACTGTTAACAAAATCAACATCTAATCTGTCCCTTCAAATTGTGTGTGTAGCAGCTGCTGACAGATGTGTAAATGCTCCGCTCGTGTCCAGTCGCATCGGGTCCAGGCTGCTGGCACGGACGAAGCAGTTTAGAAACTGTTTAAACGAGCGATCGTCGGCTATGAGGTGGTTGTTCACAAGAGCTTGCAGAAAATAGATAGATATATAATAGAGAACCACTGATCCTGAACGTAACCACTGTGACACAATAAATATCATCGACATTGATGTGACTGAGCGGCGTTGCGGTCCCTCTGTCCATTCACTCTCTTGCTCTCTCGACCATAGCTGCAGCTGAAGTAGCCATGGTCTGGAACAGCGCCACTCTCTCATTGCAGCTACGTTGTGGTCAAACGCGGAATTACTTACAAATATTCTCAGTACGATGCTTCCACCTAGTGGCTACAATGTGACCTGCAGTTTCACGCACTGCGTGAATCACGGTCAGCGTGAGGCAAACGTCCAAATGAAACTAGCACCCACTGTAGCAGTCACAATGCTTACACAACTCAGGCAGTGTTTCCAATGATAATACTCAGTCTCTAAAGCTGATGAAATATCATATAAAGCCATCAGAGTTGTTTAAAGTTAAGGCTTTTATTACCTTAAAGAAAGAAAAGTAAGAAAATAAAGATATAAAACTGAAGCATGAATAGAGAATGTGAACAAGCAGACATGTTAACAAATCCAGTTTCAAAGGCGTTGATTTACAGTAAATGTCAGAGGTTGAAGTTCTCAAATGGCATTAATTTCATGTTTGTACAGTTTTTGCCTCAGAGTGAACATGAAGGTTGTGAAAAAGAAACCCTGATGTTTAGGGAGGTTGTTTCCAAACAATGGTTTTATAGCGTCTTCTTAGAGCGAGCCTAGGTTTCCTTGGGTTAAGCTTACAGGAGCAGCAAAAGTCCTTCAAGAAAACAAAAAAAGAACTTTGTGTTACATGGCTGGTGAAGTTTGATAACTTCATTGATACAATACATTGATAGACTGTAGGCAGTTGCATTCATTCCTGTTTTTCTCAGAAGTAAATCCACTCACTCATATTACATTTCTGTGAAAATGTTCAACTTTTGCATCAGTCCGATCCTGTGTTCGTTGTGGATACATTCTACATCCATGTCTGAACTATTGTGTTTAGATATTGCACTGCCTCGGCTTCAATCCACTAATCGCTTCGGTTAATAAAGATGATTGAGGTCACAAGTTCTTTCCCCCCGTAGACCTTCTGGATGGGAGTGTGCACGGGGAAGACTAGGAGCATTGTGTGTCCGTGTGTGTGTGTGTGTTGTTAAGCTGCATTCTGTCTGTTGCTTTGAATAAACAGGAACAGGAATATAATTTTGATGATTGTGATGTTAACCACAGCTGCATTAAAACAATGACTCATTCACCGAAAAGCTGCAATTATTGGTATTAAAACCTTAGTGCAGCCCGGCCCTTCCACAGAGTGGTTCAGCAAGTCAACCATTCATCTCAGGAAACAATGTGCGCTTACACACACTATGTATAATTCAAGTGGCCCACTTATAGCACTCAAAAATAAACAAGTAAATAGCAGGGAGACAAAAAAAAAAGAAGTATTACCGAAAAGTGCAGAAAAATGAACCACTGTGTGAACGGGATAGGACGACACAAATGAAATGGATTTCAAGCTATGCCCTGATGCTCTTTCTCTTTTTTTTTGTTTTTTTGTTTAACCATTCCTCTCTCCCCCCCCCCCCACCCTGGAAAATGTTTTAGTTAAAGTGATATTAGGCGAGAAGCAAGTGTGGGCGGTGATTTTTGGTTAAATGTGGGGGTAATCAGCTTAATGCAGAGTTAAAGGGCCGATGGGACGCCAGCCAAATCTCTGGGCTATTAAAGCCACACCATGTCCCCAGCGGTGACCTCATCCTCAGCTTTAATTATGGCAATAGTGTCTCTCTCCTTTGGCTCCTCTCATTCACCCTCTCTCTGTCTCGCACTCCAGTTCTTTATCGGCCTAAAGCTCCTTCTCATCTCGCTCTCACTTTGCGCATTTCCTCCTCTCCACCTTCCTCTTCCTCTTTGCTGCTGTACCTGTCATTTACAGGGATAGTTCACCCAAAATTAAAATTTCATTTATTATCTACTCACCCTCAGGTCAACTAAGAGCTGGGAGAATTTTCAGAGTCCTCCATGTCTTCTCTGAGTTACGGGGGGGTCCACGCAGCAGTATTTGTCCATATAATGGTTGTGAATGGGGTTCACTTTTCTTTGTCCAAAAAGACACACAAAAATACATCAAAATACCTCCATACTGCTCGTCTGTAATGTCCCTCTTGTATTGAAGCCCCGACATGAAAAATTGTTGAGAAAAAAACAAAATAAAATCTATATTTTAAGCTTGACGAGTAGTATGGAGGTACTTGGATGTTTTTTTGTGTGTCTTTTTGGACGAAGAAAAGCGGTGTCCATTCACAACCATTATATGGACAAATACTAGGGCTGGGTATCGTTACTCGATACTTTTCACGTATCGACCGAAACAACAAGTAGTATCGAAACTGTGCCTGTCAAACGATACCTCCAATCGATTCTTTTGTTCCCAGATAAAGAAAAAAATGACTGTTTGAATGGTTTTGCTCGCAGCCAATCACCGCAAGCGTTCTTCGATTCAATGCGCCGTGTGATTGGTCCACACAGACAACAACAGTTTCGCGCGTAAGAGCGGCGGATCTCGGTGAAGCTGCGGCGGAGTTTTCAGCTCTCCAAAAAAACAAAAACAAATGCCACCTAAACGTTCAAGAGTATCGAATGAAGTACTCAATTGGTATCGGTATCGTTTTATGGGTACTGGTATTGGTACTGGTATCGAAAAATTTCAAACGATACCCAGCCCTAACAAATACTGCTGCGTGGACCCCCCCGTAACTCAGAGAAGACACGGAGGACTCTGAAAATTCTCCCAGCTCTTAGTCGACATGAGGGTGAGTAGATAATGAGTGAAATTTGAATTTTGGGTGAACGATCCCTTTAAACTCCTCCGGTGTTCACCTGCAGATGTTGCTTCACTCCCCTCGCTCGCTTCGTCTTCCTTCGCACTTGTGTTATTTCTGATCCTTGTTTTCCTTTCTCACCCCCCGTCACATGCTGCCTCCCTCTGTTCCAACATCTTCATCCCTCTCTCTCTCCTGAGCGCACCCCCACCCCTCTTCTCCCCAACTCATATTTATTCTCATCTCCTCCATCAAGTCTTCTCTGTTTTTTCTCGGCGTCTCCCCTCCCCTCCCCTCCCCTCCCCTCCCTCTGTGCTTTGCTCTGCCTGTCATTTCTGTCAGTGTGCGCTTGAAATAAGTGACAGCGGTGAGGTGAAGAGTGTTATGCAGATTTGATTATAAGATGTGGGGCCGGTGGGTGGTCGTCGGCTCTGATGCTGAGGGAAAGGTTTTGATAATTACATGTTAAAACAGCAGCACGCGGTAGTTAATACTGAGTCGCAGGTCTGCTCCGAGTTAGTGTTTCTCAGCTTCTTAGATTAGAAAGTGACCAGCTGACTGAGTGAGTGATGAAGTTTCTCCATTGGCTGGCTGACTGCTTGTCATGTCCTCATTGGCTGTTACTCTTTCACAATGATTTATTGCCGCGCTGATGTGCTGCAGTGCATTATTGCTTTTCAGTTGCTGGTATTTCTTGATTGTTTGACTCTCGGTGCTCCAGATGGCCAGTCCAGCTGTGCAGCAGCAGTACATTTACAAGTGGACTTTCACTCAGTCACATGATACCAGAAAATCACAGTGTTTCCGCTTGAATTTTTTGAAGTAGTGGCGGCAATCATCCTCCGCCCTAGAACAACATTATATATGTTTATTGATTAACAGAGCAGATTGAGACACTTTAGGGGGGTTATTATTTATGGTCCTTTTCCACTAGCGTGACATGATTCAACATGATTCTACTTGGGACTCGCTGCTGGCTGCCATGTCCTGTCGCCATGTTTTTTCCTTCAGTGGCAGCGTGACACAGAAGTTCAGAGAAACCAAAACGGAAACTCAGCGGAGATCACCATGACAACATATTGCCATGTGTATTTGCCTCTTGTTTTTCATCTCGATGTGATGGAAAATGACCTAAAACCGAGTCGAGTAGAGCTGTAACTGTGCAGTGGAAAGTGGTGCAAGTAATGGTAACTGGTAGTGGAAACCCTGCTTTACATTGTTTTAAAGGAGTCATAACCTGTTTTTTTACGTATCCAGCCCCCCTTGGATCGCTTTGGATCAATTCGTAAAACTTATTAGAAAAAAAAAAAAAAAAAATTAATCAAACATTGAGCTTGTTCAGAGATTTTATCACGTGAGATTACGTAAGGTTTTGACTGGTCCGGATGTGCACTGTATGAGGCGCGCATCACCATGAAGGACAGAGCATATTGCCATGTGTAGACTTGCCCCTGGTGTTTCCTTTCAGGTCGGACTGTGATGGAAAATGACCTCCAAAGGTCCGAGTTGAGAATCAAATCTCCTGTAACACACCATTGTGCAGTGGAAAGTGGTGCAAGTAATGGTAACTTTTCAGGCAAGTTTCAACTGAGGTCAAACACCAATATGCATGTTTTAACAAGAGAAATTGCGATTTCCTGGTGATGACTCCTTTAACATCTAAAACAAAATGCTGAAGCTAATAAGTCTAACTTTTCTCCGGTAATTTGCTGCCAAGGCAACACTCCACTGACTTTCTGACCTGCCTGGGTGCTTGACGTGATGTCCCTTTCAAGGCTGCACTGTGGCGAGTAATTACCATCATATTGAACCCCCCCCTAAGCAAGATAGTTATCTGTAATTTACCTTAGTACTCGTGAGTACCCGACCCAGTGCAGGACTCTGCTTCGAAGGTGCATGCGGCGGTGGTGTATTTATAAAAAAGAAATTTGAAGGAGCGGCGGCTAGGATTTAGGAATGGCGGCCCGCCTCTACTAAATGAATGTAAAGGAAACACTGAATCAATAAAATAAATAGTTTTGAGGCAGGATTAGATAATGGGGAGAGGGTTACAGGTGTCAGGTGGAAAGGAGGGCCAAAGTCAGGGGGGGTCAGAGTGGCTGAAGGCCTTAGTACCCCCATGGTGGTCTGGTGGTGGTGATCCGTGCAGCAAAGTTCTGGACCAGTTGAAGTTAGTGTGCGGACCTGTGAGGGAGATCAGAGGGAAGAGAGCTGCAGTAATCAATGTGAACAGGAACAGCTGCACTATTGGCCGTGAGTGACGGACGGAGGCAACCCTCCTGTTGTCCTCCTGAGTCAGGAGGGACGAAAGGAAGGAAGGAAGTCAGGAAGGATGAAGGGAAAGAAGGAAGGAAGGAAGGAAGGACAAAGGGAAAGATGGGAGGAAAGAAGGAAGGGGGAAATGAAGGGAAGATAGATGCAGGGAGGGAACAGATTGGGTCGAAAAGGAATGAAGGATGAAGGAAAGGAAAGAAGGGAAAATTGATTGTGGAAAGAGGGAAGGGAAGAAGAAAGGAAAGAAAGATGGAGGGAGGGAACAGATTCGTTCAAGGAAGGAAGAAGAAGGAGGGGAAAAAGGGAAGGGAAGAAATACATTTAAAAAAGGAAGTTTACTGTCAGTATTAATGTGTGCAGTTTGTGATTATTGATGATGATTTGACCAGATCTGATCCAGGAACATTTTGTCTTGAGTCCGTCAACAACATTTTGTTGTCAAGGTAACATATTGTGAGAGTGGGTAAGTGCTGTTCCATTCATGTTTACAGCATCTGGACCCTCACAGACTCACACACTCTGTCACTTAGAGCTGATGTCACCTAAGTCAGTGAGGGTTCAGGGCTTGAGTCTTCAGGGGACGGATTGGAATTGGGCCCAACTGGATCAGTAAGGACAAAGGGAAGGATGGAAGGGAGAAAGGAAGGAAAGAAGGAAGGATGGAGGAAGTGAACAGATTGGGTCAGTTTGACCAAGAAGGACAACAGGAGGGTTAAAATTAATGTTACGTATAGAAATATGCAGAGTAGACTGAGTGACATTATTGAAATCAGCACTGACCTTAAAGGGATAGTTCACCCAAAATTCAAATTTCACTCATTATCTACTCACCCTCATGTGGACTAAGGGCTGGGAGAAGTTTCAGAGTCCTCCGTGGCTTCTCTGTTACAGGGGGTCTCGACGTAGCAGTGCATGTCCATATAACGGTTGCAAATGGACACCACCTGTCTTTGTAACAAAAAGACACACCAAAAAACATCCAAATACCTCCATGCTGCTCGTATGTAATGTCTCTCTTGTATTGAAGCCCCGACATGAGAAATTGTCCCGAAAAAAAAAAAAAAGTCTATATTTCAAGCTTGTTTTGTAGCGGAAGCTCCTCTTCCTGGTTCATCCAATTTGGACGGATTTGGTGAGTAGATAATGAGCGCAATTTGAATTTTGGGTGAACTATCCCTTTAACTCCAGCCCCTGTGCCTGCACTTATGATGGATATGATGTTTTCACAATTTTGCACAACGTGTACATCCACATCCCAGCCGTGCAGCAGGTTTCTACCTAGTATTGTTTTCTCCTCTAATGTCTCTTGACATTTCTGTGACTCCCTCCCTGTTTGACACGGCTCAGTTTTCATCCGTCTCCTTCCTCTGGATTAAACCTCATCCTTTGTTTTCTACCTTTTTTTTTTCCCACTCTTTCAGAAAAGAACACAACACAATTATATAACCTCCCTCTCTAATTCCTTCTGCATCATGATTCCACCTCTCCGCACCCCCGTTCCACTTTACCGCTACCCTCTATTGTCGCTTTCTGTCAAAGTCTATCACTGCCTCCACTTTCTTCTCGTCTTTACCTAAACACCTTCTCCTGCTTTATCTTTATTTCATCCCATCCTGTATTTTATTCCGCCAAAAGCTGCACTTGCTTCCTGTTACAATGCACTATCAATATTGCAAAGAGAACCGCCGCCTGCTGCTCATGTTCAACCACTCACATAAATTCTAAATTCCTCTAATTCATCTCCATGGGCTGCACACGGAGAGACACACACACACAAAAACACATGCAGACATAATTGCACTGTCTCTCAAAGCCACATAAATTACATGCACAAACACACACATGTAGCGGAGAACAAACAACAGTGTGCGTGTAAATGCACGCTGCAACATGCTGCATACACACACATGCGAGTAAACATACAAACTGTGACACACACCCGTAACATCACTGCCAAACATCTGTTGGCACATCTATAATTTCAACAGAACCCTGGTATGCCATTGAGATGCACACATTGCCAGCTGGGCGAACACTTCTGCCAGCTTCACAGCTGCAGCGTGTGCGTGTGCGTCTGTATGTGTTGAGGAGAGAAAAAAAAAAAAAGCAGCCATATAACTTCTCTTTTTCACACTTCATGTCTGTCATTGTGCATATTGCTATATAGTCATGTTTATGGTGTGTCGTTACGTGTCAACCGAGCATCAGAGCTCAACTTGTTAGCGAAGCATCCCTCACCCCCGCTGACAGCCTTTGATCTGCAGCCAATCACCATGCAGCAGTCCAACATGACAGCTAGTTGCTGTGATAGATTCCATGTAATCAAAGGCAGATACTTTCACTCCGCATGAAGTATAAACATGTGTTTTTTTCTGGTTCAGTATAAATATGACATTCTCTGTGTGTTAAAGGACAATTCCGGGCAAATTCAACTCAGGGCTGTATTTTCCTATCATTTTAGTCTGAAAGAAGGAATCTGAAGATTTTCAGTTGAATGTCTCCTGTTTTGCGGTAGTTGTGTCTGTCCCCGCATCGCCACGGCAGCGATGAATGGAAGCGGATGGAAGTTCTGCTGCTTAGACTGTTTACATCCCTCAAAGCCACAGACAGCGTCAAATGGCGACTCAAACATGCACCAGAAGTTTATTTACGTCAAGCTCACGACCCATGTTGCCGTGCTCGGTGGCGACTCAAACATGCGCCAAGAAGTTATTTTTTTTACTTGAAGCAAGTCAAGAGTTGATATTCCTTTGTTTATGACACAAACGGTAGCTCCTACTGCACCTGAACACACCGATTGGCAACTTGGGTCTCACGCCAGACTCTACGAGACTTTGAATTAGATCTAGTTTTACAAACATGTCAGCTTGCTTGAAGTAAATAAACGTCTCAGTGCATGTTTGAGTCTCCATCAATACCCCCGAGTTGAATTTGCCTGAAATTGTCAGAGGTCCAGGAAAGAATTCCCCTCTAAAACTAATCTAAGCTGCGTGAGATGTTTCGTATTTTTGCTAAATTTGCTTGATCATGTCTCGCAGCGAATCCTCAGAGACAGTTCAGATAAGACAATGCACTCCTTAGTTTTCTACAGTTCATGTGTTGGAAGTGAAAGTTAAAAATCAAACTTAAATGTGTCTGATCTTCATCACAACATCAGAATTAGACTGCATTATGAAATAACTGATCATCTGACATAATTAAAATTTCCAGAACACCTTCTGACTCGATGGTGTGATTGATCTCCCTTGTTCATTTCCCGAGGACAAGAATGAACTTTGAACTTGAGCTTTAAAGCCAACTTGACTGAGAAGTCTAAATGTGATCATTAGTTGGAAACAACTTGTGAAACTATGTAGTGACGAGGAGTAACAGACTCAGAGCAGCTAGAACATATTCATTATCTTTTAGTAACACTTTATTTGACACCTATCTCTTTAACACATTATAACCATACTTATAATGACTTATAATTCAGTTATAACACTTTTATCATGACTTATAGGGTATAACAGGTTATAATTTCATATATATGTATTTAATAGGCTATACTTGTTAATAACTCACTGACAATGACCACATCGATAATGCATTATTAATTAGGTTACAATGTGTTATAATTGGCTTATAAACATGTATAACTATCATTATAAACACTCATTAATTATCATAAGGCTTTATAACAATGAGCATAACACATTATAGAGCATTTTATAATGGCTTAGAGTTATAATGCTCTCTAATGTGTTATGCTTATAAGTGATTTACGAGTGTTTATAATGGTAGTTCTACACATTTATAAGCCAATTCTAACACATTGTAACTATATTTATAATGCATTATAGATGTGGGCATTGTCAGTGAGTAACTTACAATTATAACCTATTATAATACCTGACCATATAAGTCATGATAAAATGCCTTGTAGTGTGTTATGATTATTAAATCATGATCATGAGTGTTTATAACTTTATACAGTGTTATAACTGCATTGTAACTCATTATGAGTATGGTTATAATGTGTAGAGATAATCATCAAGTACAGTGTTACCATATTGTTTAATACAGATGCTGTTTCCAAGGTCCAACAGAAACTTTCACCCTCAGTTAGTTTATCTATTTTGATTTCATAGTCTGATGTCCATGTCAGTGTCGGAGGGGGAGGGGGGCTTTTCATGGAAATCGTAAAAATTGAATCCTCAATCCGTCCGTTAACTGTGGCAAATTCACACGTGAGTTCATTTCTCAGTTTTATCAATCACAGTGGTTCCTTTCACAGGGGTGCTGCGGTGTAACAGAATCATCACATTTGTCATGAGAAATCAGTTTTATTAAAACGCTGCCTCTGCTTTGAGGAGTGCCGCCGCCGCTCTCTGAAAAAGGCCGGCTGATTTGCTGATACTTAAAACATGTGGAGAATGAAAAAGCGTGTGTCGGTGAAAAGCTAAGAGACGTCTGCCTGAGCCGGTTCTTCCTCTCTGTCTTTAAAGAGGCAGAGCTGTGACCTACTCTGCTAGAGGGAGGCCAGTTTATCAAAGTGTGGACGTCTCTGAATTATGATAATATTAAAGGGATAGTTCACCCAAAATTTAAATTTCACTCACTATCTACTCACCCTCATGTCGACTAGAGTTGTCTTTGGACTTTTCTTTGCCCAAAAGATTTGAAAACATCCAAATATTTTTGTCCATGGGGGACATGACTCTGAGACCTCTAAGTCAATGTCCCTTTATGTAATCCATGAAGCCCCAACATGAGAAATTGTTCATTTGATAGTTCAGTTGTGGGTGCAAATCAACACAGATTTGCACAAATCTTTTCAAAATTTGCACTGACACAGGAAGAGCAGTGAACTGAGACACTGGGAGTTTCCACAAAAACAAGCTTAAAATATAGACTTATTTAACTTTTTTCTGAACAATTTCTCAATGTCCTCTTCAATACAAGAGGGACATTACAGACAGAGCAGTATGGAGGTATTTGGATGTTTTTGTTGTTTAACCCTCAAACAGCCCTTAAGGATGAAAAGAAAAGTGGTATCCATTGACAACTTATATGGACAAATCTTTCATCTTTTCCCATTGACAAATTGCATTGGTACAAATTGAAATATTCCCTAACTGTAAACAAATATGTCTCAAATTCTCACAGCTCTTAGTCGACATGAGGGTGAGTAGATAATGAGTGAAATTTGAATTTTGGGTGAACTATCACTGTGATAGAAAAGAAGAAGACAGAAAAAAATACCAACATCGGTATGTTCACATCCGAATTATAGAAAATGATGCTGACATTGGCGATGGAGGAAGCCTCCTCTTCTTGTGTAGGCCTGTTGGCTTGATTAGATATGTATGAATGATGGATTTGGTTATGCAGCCTTACGCAGACATTATGCCGATGTGTGTATGTTTTCCTTTTTTTTTTTCTCTATGTGGTCTACTGAATAAGGTATGGTATTGATTTGCATGAAAAGTACATAGCTCCATCCATCAGTTCTAGAGGGTGTCTGTGAGATTGGATGGGTGTTTTCAGAGATAGAGCTATTGATTTAATATCTCAACATTCATACCTTGAGGTCCTCGCAAAGATTGGCAGGCTCAATTTCATTTTAATTATACCTTTAGGTGCTGCTGTCTGTAGTTAATTGCAAAACATCTGAAATATCACATGCCGCAATTTGATCTCAACAAAGTCGAGCGCATTGTTCAACTTTTTCCAAGTCGCCGCGATGACCGGCGATGATGAGAGTGAGAGCTTTTATCCTAACAACAGCTGTGGGGCCTGTGTGGGCAACGGATGAAGACTGAAGCAGAGGAGGCTCGGCTCAGTCTGGGCAGACAGAGGATGCTGTAGAGAGCGAGCTGGACCGTGGGTGGCGCGTGAGAAAGATGGAGGAGGGGAAAAGGAGAATTATGCCATTTCTTTTTCTTTTAGTTTTTTTTTTTTTCTTCCAAGGCTATTTCTAAACTCAATATGTTCACATTGAAGAGACGTTCCGCTGCCAGACGACAGTTCTACCGGCATCACACGCCGCAGGCTTTAACTAGGTCACGGAAAAGCGCATTTAAATGTTTTGGAAGCCATCTTGATGTCACAAGTCGAGCAGGAAATGCCCCCTTTCCTGTGAGTTCTGTGACGTTACATCACACGCCGCCGTGCCGCCGCCGCCGGAGAGCTAACCCTGAACACAACACAGAGAGGGAAAGAGGGACCAAAGCAAAAAAAAAAAAAACATTGAGGGGATACAAACAGCATTAAGCCACATTAAAGAAGATTAGGGCAAGCAATCAAGCACTGGTTGTCATGGAAACACCAAGCCTAAAGTGTTATTTAGTGGAGCTGGCCGGCTAGCCAAGTCTACGGTTCTACAATAGGGGATAAGCTAAATGTTTTCTACCTCCCACCCCCCCTCCCTCAGCTCTCTGTCTGTAATTCGGGATAACATGACAGTCAACATCCCAGATAATCTTTGTCCACAAAATGTATTTATACTTAGTCTGCTTATTTATGGCAATGTGGACTGCAGAAGAAGAAAAAAAGAGGGGTTGATGGGTCAATTCAAGCTCAACACTAAGGCTGGCTGTGTAGTTTGCAGGATTTCCATACCTTCTTTTTTTTTTGTTACACTAAAATGTGATCAATTTTATTTCCTCAAACTGCCCTCTAGGTTCCCACCAGGAAAAAAAAAGAAACCCTTTATTTTGCACGGCTGTGTGCCCCACTGCCATGACGAGAACTGCCCCAATTTCTAATGCGCCAGACAAAAAAAGAGAGAGAGAGAGAGAGAGAAAAGAGGGTGAGACGCTTTTCAGCCCCTCCGATTGGGCTCTTGAAAGGCAGTCGGCTCAAATGCAGGCTTAAATGCGAGCGCTAAGCCAGAGAGCATCATGGGCCGACTCGTGAGCACAGACAGAGAGAGAGAGCCAGGGAACACAAGGACACCATTTTGTGCAGTTGTATAATTTGAAAAAAAATGCTATTTCAGGCTAAGCACTCATGAACGTATACAGCACATTATACACTCATTATACAGTCTGAGCAGCAATGTGCCTCAGCTGGATGCTCAATGATATGCTGCATGTTGAAACCAATCAGGTATATAATACACACAGACTTTCCAGCGTGTCCAAACGGCTATTTATATATCTTTTTTTCCTCTCTCTCATGTGGAAATAATAAAATGTATTGGTAACACTTTACTTGACCTGACTTGACCTATCTCTATAACACATTAGACTTATAATGAGTTATAATGCAGTTATAACACTGTATAACTATAGTTATAAACACTCATAAATGATCATAATGTTTTATAACAATAATCATAACACACTATAAAACATTTTATTATGACTTATAAGGTCAGGTATTATAATAAAATGCATTATAGTTATAATGTGTTTTAATTGGCTTATAAATGTGTATAACTACTATTATAAACACTATTATCATAAGGTTTTATAACAATAAGCATAACACATCATAGAGCATTTTATAATGGCTTATGAGGTCTTAGTATTGTAATAGAGTTATAATGCTCTGTAATGTGTTATGCTTATTGTTATAAAGTCTTATATGATTTATGAGTGTTTATAATGATAGTTATACACGTTTATAATAATAACACATTATAATTATATTTACAATGCATTAGCTATAAATGTGGACATTGTCAGTGAGTTACTAACAATTACAACATATTATAATACCAGACCTTATAAGTCATGATAAAATGCTTTATAGTGTGTTATGATTATTGTTACAAAGCATGATGAATTATGAATGTTTATAACTATAGTTATACAATGTTATAACTGCATTATACCTCATTATAAGTATGGTTATAATGTATTATAGAGATAAGCGTCAAGTAAAGTGTTACCAATGTATTTGTGTCATTTCTTTCCCAGTGCTTTACCACAGAGATGATAAAACAGCTATTGCTATAGAAAAATTAGAAGCAATAACGTCAGGTGTCATGGAAACACTTGATGGTGAGCTCTGTTCTATTAAAAAAGAATTAATAATCAGCTTCAGTTATTGCTCAACAAGAGTTACAACACTGTGAAGAAAAAAAAAGTAAAATTGCTCAAGCAACTTCACTTTAATTCACCTCATCAAAGTGGTTATATGATGTTTTTGTCATGTGTCATTTTCTTCTCTCCCATTCTCTACCTGCTGCGCTTTGCCTGTGATTCACTTGTGCTTAAAATAAAGTGTCACATGAAAACAAAGGCTTGCAGGAGGAACGGGGTCGGTCCACAGTGTTCTCTGCCTTCCGCCCATGCACCCTAGGGTTGTTAAGTTAATCACCCAATTCATTGGTCTATTTCTGGATGGCTTTAGTCATTTTCTATCTCACAAGAAAAGGCATCTGAGTACTGCCAGGAAGTTTGTAGCAAATCTTGTTTTTATGATTCAGAACCTTTAAATGCTTCACATTTGATTTTCTTGAGGTTGTTGGAATCTTTGACATTGTGCACCCTATGCTTGTATAAGAAGTGACTTGTGGTTTATTATGAACCCCAAATATTTAATCATAAGCTATGTGAGTGTAAAATAAGAAATCAATAGATGATTCGAAGATCTAAATCAATAAACACTAACACTTTGAAAGCAGTTGTGGCAGATCACACAGGCAGCCAGGGAAAGAATACTTCACAGACTGAATGTGACATACTCTGAATAACTAAACAAGTTCTGCAGAATTATTTGTCTCACAGTTGGCAAGAGGGTGAACACACTGAATAATCACCCGCCTCCTGTCTTTTTATATTTTCACCTTAGCAGTTGACCAAATCTTGCTCAACTTTGCTGTGCTGTTTTTCGGCGGGGAGTTTTGCAACCGACTCGGTAGGGGAGAATGGGGTAAGATGACCCACCCCTTGTTTCTAGGAAACTATAGGAAAGAATTAGCATGTGACCAAATATTTGGGAGGCAGGCATCATTTCATGGAGTCTGTGAAGGTTAGAACCACGTGAGTAAAGTGGTTTAACATTTATGACCAAAAAAATAATTCACTCTCGAAAGTGAATTTGGTCGATCATAAGTTTCATGAGAATTGTGTTTAGACCAAAAGAAATGATTGCAAATTTGTGGGTTGTGGTATCTATGAGCTACAACATGAGGTAGTACACCTAGCATGAAACTGCACCATTTTAGCTGTGGGAGTAATAAACCCAAGCTAAGGTAGCTGAGAGGTAAGTTGATCCATCTGACCAGGGGTAAGTTGAGCCACCTATTCTATACACTTAATGAATATATTTTGTCTGTATATGTCTAAATGATTAAATCAAAATTCTGTATGTTTGTGATCACAGTAAGCATGTTCCTCTAAACAGGAAAAGTTGTTTATAGTGAGGACAAACTTTATTTTCTACGAAAAATATCTGGGATTCTTCCCAAGATGCGACGTAACTGCAAAACTCCCCAAATCTCAGTGAGTTGGTGTCTCAGCAGGAAGTCCCTGCAGGTTGTGTTCAGCTGTAACCTGGACACATGGAATATTAAGTAAAGGGGGAGGTAGGAGATGGATGCAAGGAAAGAAGGGGGGGTTGATCAATTTACCCCACTCCTATGCTCAACTTACCCCATACACGGGGTAAGTTGAGTCACAAGACCAATTTTTTTGAACATACTATATTTTAAAAACAGTTACATCTGCGCTCATTCTGTCAATTTGTAGGGATGCAAAACATCTGGAAATATATGCAGATGTGTTAGTTAGCAACAAAACTATAATTATCTTGATGTAGTGATCCTGAATACAAAAAGTGGCTCAACTTACCCCACTTTCCCCTACCCGACAGCAGAGCCACCGAGGTGGTGCACACGACGGAGCGGTTAAGCATCACAAGAGTTAGGTGATTTGTTTGTTTTTCGGGGGAAACCAGACTGCAGCTGAAAAACAAGGGCAAATATTGGACTTATATTCATCAGGTGGATGCAAACAGGAGCCCAAATGAATGCTAATGTTGCTACGTAGCCGTAGGTGTGTAAATAAGCAAATGTTTGCAGACAAGTTTACGCTATTGACTTAAGAGGATGACAATATGTCACTCTTGTATTTTCGGAATCGGCATTGTGAGCCCGGGGAGTATTTTAATCACAGTGTTGGAGAGATGGGATGTTTCAGGTTTAAATGCTCAGTTGCTGAGAGGGAGCTGGAGAAAAGTCTATACCAGGGGTCGGCAAGCTTTGTGACATGGAGTGCCAATTTAGCACATCAATCGTAACGTTTCGAGCGCATTTTGCTCTTCTTCAGACTGCGCTCGAAACGTTACGATTGATGTGCTAAATAAAATCTGCACTCGGGAGCAACAGTTTGCGGTCTCCTCTCCTCTTTTTACTGTATTTATGTTTTGAGACCAGCACCTATTTACATTGGATGTGCGCGACCTTTTTTACCTATGGAGTGCCAATTTGAAATGTTCTTGTCAATGAGTGTGGGATTTCTTGGTTGTGACCTGCACATTCACCACGCTATTAGACAATAACGGAAGAGTTTGATGAGGGGAAATTAAAGGTAACGAACCGATTGCTAAGACTATAGGGAGTATAGCAATGGGCCAGTTTGCCAAAATGTTGAACTATCCCTTTAACAGCTGTGTAGTTGGGTTGCGGTGTCATCTCCACGTGCGTTTATTGATAACACAACATTGTGTAGTGAGAATATGAGTCAACTAAAACAGACATGTTAGCTTGTCGTTATGGTAACAGGTGACAGGTGACTGTTACTGTTTGTCTGCCCTGACTCTGAAACAGCGGAGGCATTAGCAGAAGCTGCTCACGGTCACTGAAACGCTTGATTGAATCTCTGATTTAATATGCTGAGCCATGAGTGTTGTAGCATGTGCACTGCAACCACTCGATTCCACCCGACGGCCCCTTTGCCAGGGATTATTCTGCCACGTGCCATAGGTTGCCAACCCCTGGTCTATACACTCTTAGAAATAAAAGTGCTATGTAGAACCATATAAGGTTTTTTGGCTTGTCTTCATAGAAGAACCCTTTTTGGCTCCAGTCAGAAACCTTTAAATGTTCTACCTGGAACCCTTTTGGAGGGTTCTACCTAGAGCCCAATTTAAAGGGTTATTCATGGGTTTCGGTGACGTCACGTTTTTGTTGTGGCCTAACCTAGCGCCACCTAACGGTCACGGAGAAAAATGGCCAGTCAAACGGCAAATGCGCATCTTTCAGCTTCAGAAAAACAACGCTATTCAAAGAAAATTGCTATTTTGGGTTTCGATCCCTATTTAATTGCCCCTGACATGTTAAATCTCCTTAAATCTGCCTTAAATTTGCCAAACAGCTGCTGCTCAGCGCAATCTCTCCCTCCACACAAACACTCCGTTCTGATCCAGATCCACTGGACTTTCAAAGTAAAGCTCACGCAGCTGAAAACGAGTTAAATAGTGAAACAGCGGTGCTTTTACAGCCGGTTTTATGATGAAACCTGGTCGGGACCAGGTTATGAGCTAAGCATAAGTTACCATGATGATCTACAAACTGGGTTAAAAGAGCCACCTTTGTAGTACAGGAGAGCCTGGCTTTAGACTCTACATACCTCGCTAACGCTAACACACTAAACTGGCTTCACAGTACAGACCTCAGATGTCTGAAAATACAAATAGATAACACACACTTAGTTGTACAGTAGCTCTGGAATCGGATGTAAACAACTACACTGTTGCAGCTGGACTTCCCCTCACTCACAAAAACATTTCTTTGGGGAAAGGGTTTTTAAGGGTTTTCTGGATCAAAATGGTTCTTACTGGAACCCTTAGTGTTACCAAGAACCCTCGAAAAACCCTTTCTTCAGGAAAGGGTTTTTTCAGAAGCAAATGGTTCCAGGTAGAACCTCAGCCTTTGTAGAAGAACACTTTTGGAACCCTTATTTCTAAGAGTGTACAAAGGCCAAGGAGCCAGGAGTATATGAGAGCTTTTGTGTGCACATACCAGTACCTTGTACATGTTAAACTGACCTGATTCAAAAGGAAAATAATAAGCAGGTTATCTTCAGCGCAGCAAGAAACTGTAGAAGAAATAAAACAATACGACACCACAGGTCATAGTTTAGTAAGGCTTTTATTTCCTTCTCCTTCCTCCTTATTAGAACAACAACACACAATCCCTGCATGCTCGTCATCCATTACACAGAAGTGTCGACACTGCTCATCCAGGAAGTAGCTCCGGCTCCTACAAATTGAATTGGGAACATTAATATTCCGCTCGGGCCCCTTTGCACTCGCGCAGGGCTCTACGCGGTGAAAGTGGAGAGAGACGTATAATGTTCTGTCAGCATATGTGCCGGGCCCTGTCCATCTGCGTGATGGGGGCCCCACGGCAGCACTAACCCCCCCCCCTCCCCTGCTCTGGAAACCCGCACAGTGAAGGGCCCCACTGCGGGAGAGCAAGGAGGAAAAGTTCCCCGTACAGTACTTGTGTGTGGTAATCCATGTGCGGTTCACGCGTGTGTGTATTTCTGACCTGTGTTTGTCCACATGTGCCAGTAGGAGTGTGTGTGTGTGTGTGGATTACACAAAGCACACACATGCGAATCCTGCCCTTTCATGGCCATGTGGGTTCAGCAGCATGTATTACAACGCCCCGACTGCCATATTGTGACAGAGGTCACCTGTCTGCAATCTGGGGACTGTTCCGTCATTCTTTCTCCTCCCCTTCCTATCGTCCTATTAGCCGTTTCCCCAGAGGCACCTTATCCTTACTGCCATCTGCTGGCACGACATGCATACTGATTAATTAACAAACAAACCTAAATACAGACTGGGCACTCATTAAAAAACTCATTATAAAGGACTTCCAAGGGACTGGGACTGTGCATTGGAAGTATGTCACTGGTTTCCTTGTCTGTTTTTTTTTTTCTTTTTTTCTTTTGCTTTGAGGTTCATAAAACTTGGTTTTGCTCCCATACTTTTTTGCTGTGGAGGTTTGGGATGTCCTCATCTAACAGAGGCCAAGAGTGAGTGAGTGAGTAGATGAGACTCCAGGAGAAACGTTTGAGATCCAACCTGACATACTGTGATGTCAGATCCAACAGAAGTACAAGACATTTCAGAGTGAGATGTGGCCTTCAAGGGGTGATTGGCCCTGGGATGATTTCTCTTTTTAATTTTTTTATGGACATTTCAATGGTGGGAAATTTGGTATACATTTGAATCTATATATTTTTACATACTCCTTTTAGCCTTCCAACTACTCTCCATGGGCTCCTCTAAGCCTTAACAGATGCTATTAAGTGGAGGACGATACCAAAGCTCTTCCAGCTTGAAATTTTCACTGTACAAAAGGGCCGTTAAAGACATAATGTGTGACTTTCCCTCATAAAAAATATCTAAAACACATTTTTTAGTTGGCCGCTTACATTATTCCATATGTCTCCAGCAAATTGAAGGAGATCTGATTTTAATGGTCCATTTCATTTGGTTGGTATCAGTAATGTGTTATGTATCAGCGCTGTGATTGTTCAAAACTGTCCTTTAATCCAATTTGAAGCCACATTAGATCTGAGCTGTTTTTAACTATATAACTGAATGAGGGAGTTTTGGTTATTGGATGTCAGGATCAGAGGTAAGCTGAGCTCCCAGCGCTGACAACAGCTTGGCTCCTGTTTTATCAGATTTAAACACTGGGTCCATTTGTTCTGGAGCTGGGGAGATCATTGTGGATCATTCCAGTCGTGACCTTACCTGTGACCTCGTCACCATGCTTTTATATCTTTACCCTCCATATTTTTTCTGTAACTTTAATGATGTGATGTTGGTTGCTTAGGCATTTGTACCCATTTTGGATCATATACACGTTTTTGTCTTTCTCTCACGATGATGAATTATGTGACTACATAGGTTCCCACTGATTATAGTATGTATGTGTGTGTTTTTCTTAGCCATTTGTTGAATGATAGTGTAGTGTATAAAATAGTATAGTGTTCTATAAAAGATTTTGTATATATGTAGAGATAACTTTAAGCTGAAGGATGTGCTTTCAGGCTTGCCCATTTTCACCCCTTTTCACCCAATACACCTGTGGAACAGGTGAGTTTTAAGGTGGGATTTAAGCAAATTAATAGATGTGGTGTTGCGGAGGTCAGGGGGGAGTGAGTTCCAGAGCTGAGGAGCAGAGCGGCTGAATGCTCTGCTCCTCATGGTGGCCAGGCGAACGAGGGGAACAGAAAGGTGAACGGAGGAGGAGGATCTGACTGTGCGGGCAGGTGTGGAAATGTGAAGGAGGTCAGAGAGGTAAGGAGGGGCGAGGTTGTGGATGGTCTTGAAAGTGAGGAATAGAATCTTCTACTGGATACGGTAGGTGATGGGGAGCCAGTGGAGCTTCTGGAGGGTGGCTGTGATGTGATGGGTGGATGAGGTCCTTGTGATGACACGGGCTGCGGAGTTCTGTAAGTTGTTTGTGGATAGATTTATGGGGCAGTCCAAACAGAAGCGAGTTGCAGTAGTCGAGTCGGGAGGTAACGAGGCTATTGACCAGGGTGGCAGCTGTGTGGGGGGTAAGAGAGGGGCGGAGGCGGTTGATGTTATGTAGATGTAAATAAGGTTATGTTGCTGATGTGGAAGAAAAGGAAAGAGTGCTATGGAGGATGACACAGAGGCTCTTGACCTGGGAGGAAGGAGAGATGGGACAGCTGTCGATGGATAGGGTGAGACTGGGAGATTTGGATAAGGTGTGTTTGGTGCCAATGAGTAAAATTTCTGTCCTAGTTTGAGAAAGTTGGATGAAAGCCAGGATTTTATGTCATGGAGGCAGTCGGTGAGCGAGGTAGATGGGAGGGTGGAGTCAGGTGGAGTTGGCACCTGAAGAAGACCACACCGTCGAAAACATTAGTGCAAATAAAATCACTGTGACATCCTAAAAGAGTGTGCGGGCAACCCTCTCTCTTTTCTCGGAGGATGGTGTAAAAACATTTAAAAAAACAACAACAACAAAAAAAACATTCTGAGTGAAAATATGTAAATCAAGAATAAAACCGTTGCTGCCATAAAAGCATTTCTAAGCGGTGGTATTTCCCGAGGAGAAGTTGCAAAGTAGTGACCTGGTAGGAGGCGTAAACCACTGGAAATGCCACAGTTCCAGTTCATGGAATAAGTAGCAGTGCAATAACAATCCAAGGAAGATTGTGTGTGTGCATGTGTGTCTCTGCATGCACTAATGTGTATGAACACATTGTTAGACAGTAACCCATCACCCCCCCTGCTGCTCCTAGAGATTGAGATCAGGGTTAAGTACTCTTCTCTATCTTGCACCCACACATACACGCACGCACGCACGCACGCACGCACACACACATACACATACACACACACACACACTGTCAGATAAAGCCCTCTCCTTAATGTAAGATCAGTGGATCAGCAATGAGAAAGGATGGATTAATTGCAACTGATGTGACCTGGGGCCATAAAGGAAGAAGTAATATAAGAGAGCGAGAGAAAAAAAGAAAAAAAAATACACACACACACAAACCCCGCAACACACACACACACAAGCCATTATCATGAAACATCTGTCTGCCCTGTTGACCCCCCTCAGCTCGGGTCAAATAAGGCCGATTACACTGTAGTGAGATGGATGGGAAGATACAGATTGATGTGAGTGTGTGTGTGCAACCCTGTCTGGTTTTTATGTAGCCTAGTGTGATGTGTGCGCTCGGCCAGAGGGCTGAGTGCTATAATCCTGATATCCACCACTGTGAGGCACACAACATCACCATCAGGAGGATTCCTCAAGTGTTTTTTAAAAACTGTGCTGCTCTGAGGCAATATATATAATCCATAAAGGAAGTGTGTCACAAATTGTCACAAGCTCAGCTAGTCATCATATTATGGCCTGTGTCGGTTTACCCACAGCCTGCCAGCTTTTATTATAAGAGTTCATTTGCAAAAGCAGATAACTCAGTTTTTAAAAAATTCTAGATCTTCATTTTTTATTTTTCATTTACATAAGGTGATATCAGTCAAACCAAAGTTGAGTGACTTTGAGATGTAACAAAACAAACATATAAGTTTTTTTCAGAATGGAGGTTTTTTTTTCAAAATGGCACTTATTCTCTTTTTCAAGTATGAACTCTTGATTTTCACTTGAGCTTTATTTTGGTGGTCAAAGGTCAAGGTCAGTGCGCCCCCCAAAAAACAGCAATATACATTTATAAATAACTGGACTGGTAGAGGCATACAGCAGTAAATATAGTTAAAACTTTAAATCAGTCAAAGGGACAACGAGGAGTTTTGGAAAAGCGAAGGGTTTTCACACTACCTCCGCGCGCACCGTAGAATTCTTCCACCTCGCGCAAGACGAACTCATGTTTCCATTCATTAATAATTAAAGTCAGAGGTTCAAAGAGGTTCAGTTACCGTCGTAGTTCCAACCATAACGCCGCTATAATCGCCGTTATTCTCATTCGCGTCTGTGAAACCGAAAGTAAGGAAACGCTGGTCGGCTCGACCAGCATTTCCGACACCACTAATAATAACAAAATAACGATAGACAGAAAACGATATATTGATCGAAAATGGAACGATTAACAAGTGTGGGTAGCGTAGATTCATCCACATTAACGTGAGACTGTTTTATAAACAAATAGAAACTCCTCGTTGGCCCTTTAAACTGATCAAAAAGATTTGATTAGATTTATGAAGAACTGCTACAATTCTGTCCTTAGTCGCCTAATTTAAAACTTTATATCTAATTTTGATGTAACTTAAAGTATAATTAGCTGTGTGTTTGTTAAGAAACCAAAGGCAAAAACTGATTATATAGTGCAGTGGAAAAGTAGTTGGTAAATTCAATATTTATTAATTACAGCACTAAGAATAAAGTTTAATAAGAATGAGACTATTAAAAATAGATGTGAGAAATATTACAGTGTATTTGCACATTGTTATTGTGAAAACAGATCTTAACTTTGCGTTGTGCTAATTCTGCTTTTACAGGAAGGTTCTATTGGCTGACGTGTATGGCTTCATCAAAAAAGTCCCACATTCTGAAATAGATTGTCAAAGAAAATCTATCCAATTTAATTTCTGCAGGAAAAAAGGGGCATTTTTACCTTTGCCAAAGGAGGCTGTGTCTCTTTAGTCCTGTTTGTTGATGTTTGTTGGCATCGTAACTTAAGAAACTTGTTAACAGATTCCAATTAAATTTCGTGAAAAGTTGGGCCATGGGCCAAGAAACAAATAATTAGATTTTTTGTTTTCTTCTTCTTCTTCTTCTTCATTTTATTTTTGTTTTTTTATGTCCAGTATTGTAGGTTGTTGGGCTGTTTCCCTCATGACCAATCACAGTTAAGAACATCTGATACTTACTTACTTGTATGCTGTTTTGTAATCATTTCAGGTTTCGGTTTCATACCTTTCCTTATTTGTGCCCATTTACTGGACTGATTTCCAATCATGGCAATAAATATAACAGGGAACTTAAATGATTGTCATAGCTCTGGCCACAGATAAAACTGAACAGAAATCCCCTTCAGGGATCAGAATATTTATAAATCAAGCCAAACACCTGAGTTAATCACCAAATGAAAACACTTGATGATATTATCGTCACTGCCTGACATATGTTTCCCTTAATGACGCTTCCGCCGCCCCTGTTAATTGATATTATTCTGTCAAGGTGTTGCTGTTTCCGTTAACACCTCGGAGACAATTACTGCTGTATTAAAGCGAAGCCTCATGCTGTGGGATCTGCACTCTGGCTTTTTGTGGTTTTCAGACGACTTTATATGAATTACTGTTTCAACAGCGATCCATCAGAGATTTCAAATGTCTCTCACAGAGTTCCCCTGTGGCTCAGCTGTCTGGTGCTCCGCGCTGCCAATACCATGTACCCGGACTGCGGGGTTTGACTACTAGCTCCTGCTGTGCACTCACATCTGTCTTTATTACTCTCCTTCCTGTCACTCCCTTGCAGCTGCTAGCATGAAACGCTGAAGGAAAAAACAACAGGGCGAGCTGAACTCGTGTTAAAAACCATAAGCAATAATTCCACTGAGAAATACACCAGATCAGAGACATTGGAGCACATTGAACTCACTGGACTGTACGGGAGCGTACCTATGTTCCCCGGGTCCTATGTTCCCCGTTTTTACCAAAAAGGGTCCTATGTTCCCCTCTCGCAATACATACTGGGGAACATAGAACCCTTTTTCTGAAAAAAGGTCCTATGTTCCCCAGTAGCAGTGGGGAACATAGGACCTTTCTCAAAAAAAAGGGTCCTATGTTCCCCGCTGTAGCTGATCTATGGACTCCATCTATCTGGCCTGTCTAGCCTCTACCTAGTCTTCTTACTAAACTTAACCAACTCCCTTCTTCATTGCCTAAACCTAACCAATGGGGCAATTAGCCTAGCCTAACACTTCTCACTCAAAGTCACAACTCTACTTCTCACTCAAAAATAGACCAAAATATGGCAAGTCACAACTCCACTTCCAGGTATGGGATGAAAAAATTACATGTTTCTCGGGTCCTTTTGGGGAAAAGCGGGGAACATAGGACCTTTTTTCTAAAATAGGGTTCTATGTTCCCTGGTCTGGACACAAAGGGGAACATAGAACCCTTTTGGGGAAAAGCGGGGAACATAGGACCTTTTTTTTAGAAAAGGGTTCGATGTTCCCCTGTCCCATACAAAGTGGGGAACATAGGACCTGGGGAACATAGGGATGATCCCGACTGTACTAGGGGTGTCAACATCTACACGTGTAAACGGGTACACGGATGACAAATCATAACCGTTTAGAAAAATAAATACGCTAACTTATGGTGCGTTCAAGGCAACCCGTAACTCGGTTAGAAGCCCAGTTTACACGTGTAGAAAAAACCCCTAGACTGTAAACTGTAAGCCTGTGTTAAGCCACTGCCTCAGTGCAGCGCTGGCCTACCGGATCATTTTCACTTGAGTCTCATGGTCTTTGAGCTGCAACCCCTCAGGCTCAAAGCTGCGCTTCGTTTGGAAGCGTTCTGCTAAGTGACGGCTACAAGCTAAGTGGCAGTCGTGTCTTCGCCTATAGACATTAATGAGATTATAGCACAAACAAGCTGGAAACGGTGTTGTCTGTGCTCATTCACGTCAACTTTTCTCTCAACCCAAACACTCAGCCGGCAGAGTCCATATCCGATAACCAACCTAAAGATTTTATTTCACATAAAAGCCGTTGCGCTGCAGATTAATAACCTCAATGTGCATCATTGCATGAATTGCTCTTAATGTGCCTGAATTGAAGGATTCTGCAATTCTGCACTTTTTCTCTATAAGTCCAGCGTGAAGTTCTCTAAAAGCTGGGAGATCAAGTAAAAAAAGGGCGTGTGTGGAGAAAAAAAAAGAACAAAGACACAAAGATATATTCTTCATTATATATTTAAAAGGCACCGCAAAAGGCCAGTGGTGCTGATGCAAATTATAACTCAAAGTCATAAACCTTATGGGAGCGGTCAGGTTGACATGCTACACAGCCTCAAGTTTCCTCACTTCACTTTACAGTAAAGCTTTTTTTCTTCCTGATCTTAAGTTGGAAGAAATAATGGTAACACTTTCTATGAAGACTACATCTATAGTGCATTATGAGCGCATTCATAGTGAATTATAATGCTCATTATAATCAATCATAATGCATTATGACTGCATTCATAAACACATATAAAGCTTCATGATGCACTATATCAACAGTTATAAATATAGCTTATAATGACTTATAAATCCAAGTGTCTTATGAGTGCTCTTGACTGGTTATAAACTACAGGCTGACTGATGAGGCTTATAATACATTACAACTACTCATACCCCTCTATACACACACCTCAACAATCAATTGTTATAAGGACTCATAGGATGCCATAAGTATATATAAATGATCAATGTATGCTTTAAGTAAAGTGAGGTTCATATAGATGCATCTATAATGCAGCATAGCTAATCATGATGTTTCATTGTTGGCGTTAAGTAAAGTGTAACTCATTTTCATGCATTATAGATGCATCTATATGAACCTCACTTTACTTAAAGCATACATTGATCATCTATATATACTTATGGCATCCTATGAGTCCTTATAACAATTGATTGTTGAGGTGTGTGTATAGAGGGGTAGGAGTAGTTGTAATGTATTATAAGCCTCATCAGTCAGCCTGTAGTTTATAACCAGTCAAGAGCACTCATAAGACACTTGGATTTATAAGTCATTATAAGCTATATTTATAACTGTTGATATAGTGCATCATGAAGCTTTATATGTGTTTATGAATGCAGTCATAATGCATTATGATTGATTATAATGAGCATTATAATTCACTATGAATGCGCTCATAATGCACTATAGATGTAGTCTTCATAGAAAGTGTTACCGAAATAATTTATTACTTGTTGACCTCTTTTTCACCGGGCCAGATTCACCTTTGACCTGATAAATAAAAAAGCCCATAGGCTTTAAACAGCCAGAGCCACACCCACACACACACACAAGAGCAGGCTTAATGAGGACATCACATGCCTTGTCTGCCAAATCCACATCAATATTTCATATTTACCACACTATTTATCCACATCGTTCATCATTTATGAATGGTATTCAGCGTGTTGCAGTGTGCACGCAGAGGATTTTTGTGTGTTTATATGTCTTTTGTAAGTGTGCCATTTAGATAATGTCACAGCAGGCTATAAGCTCCTCTGGAATGTCTGTAACGCCGGTATGCAGCCATGGACAAGGCCATTCTCTCTGAACAAACAAGTGTCACTCCTCTCAACACTCCAGCCTTAATTATTCATATAGCGTTGAATAGGACATTGTTTATCAAGCCCTCTGCTCTAGGGGACCTTGTGCTCTGGGCCATACACCTATATGCCTGTGCATGTGTGTGTGTGCATGTGTGTGCGCAGTATGAGAAAGCAAGAATGAGAGTGAGGGGGAAAAAAAGAAAGAAAATGAACTTGCTCATGCACGATGCAGCCAACTTTCTAATTGGTAATTAAAATACCTTTGACAAACTAGCTTTAGCTGTCTGCTCACTATTGGTATGGTAATGAGGGCTGAAGAGGTAAACTGCGTTCCCGCTAGAGGGGGAGGGAGACTCTGTCTTTGTCACGCCTCTTATTTTAGCATGTATTAGTAAGTGCTAACTCTGTTTGACCCAGTGATGTCAACATGCATTGGCACAAGCTTGAGCACAAAATTAGCCGACACACAAACACACACGTACACTGTGGCATTGCACAACACTAGCAGAAATAATGACACAGTGAAAGAAGCCTGGTCATTATCTTGTTAAAGACTACTGAAGAAACAAGCTTTAATACTAAAGGGGTAAATCAAGGTAATTAATTTTTAACCAATTTTATTTGTATAGTATGTAGTGCAAATTGTGTAGTGACAATATGTTTCCACCAACATGTTTTTGTGCACATTAAATTACACCAAATTTAGAATGACTCATAGAAACAGTAAAACTCGATTAAACGTCATGGATATCCACAGAAAGGTTGTACTGTCGATCTCATCACATTTTCTCTTGATCGATAAAAGCGACAAATGCTGATAGAAACAGTTCTTTGTTGGATAAATGTGAATAGAGCCCAGTGTCCCATTCCCCCAGGACAGGCCCCCCTCATTCGGACTGAGTGGCAAAATGAACCTCTCTCAGTGTGGTGAAGGATAGCGGTGGACATAGCAAAACCAGGTAAAACACGTAGTATCAAATCACATTCAAAATCAAATCAAGTTTATTTGTCACTTTCATCTGTTTAACATGGCAGCGAGAAGCCGTTCTCCCTGTCAAAGATAAAAGGAGACACATTTAAAACAAGCCAATAAGAGACAGCAGCACTTTTGTTAAGTAAAATAAAACATTGGGATAGAATAGAGATATAGATAAGATTACATTGAAAAATAAAGTCGGCCGGTTGCAGTTAAAAGTGCAGGTGCATGTGTAGTCAGTGGGGGGGGCACCATGTAGCAGGTGTTAGCTCTTGCTTGGATGCTGTGGAGTCTACTGCCTGCTGGATGGCGGCAGATTGAAAAGGTGGTGAGAGGGGTGGGAGGGGTCAGTCATTATGTTTGTGGCCATTCTGATGCACCAGTCTGTATGTCAGTGATGGGGGGTAGGGAGACACCTATGATTTGTCCTGCTATTTTCACGGTTCTCTGCAGGGACCTTCAGTTAACCACTGAACAGTTCCCATACCAGACGGTGATGCAGTAAGTTGGGATGCTCTCACTGGTTCCTCTGTAGAATGTAGTCATGATGGATGGAGGGGAATCTACCTTTGTCAGTGTCCGGAGGAAGTGGAAGTGCTGGGCTTCCTTGGTGAGAGCTGTGGTGTTGATGGACCAGTTGAGATCATCAGCAATGTGCACCCTCAGGAACTGGGTACTGTTAACTGTTAGGGATAGTTTACTCAAAATTGAAATTTCACTCATTATCTACTCACCCTCATGTGGACTAAGGTGGACTAAGGGCTGGGAGAAGTTTCAGAGTCCTCCGTGGCTTCTCTGAGTTACAGCGGGGCTCCGTGCAGCACTGCATGTCCATATGACGATTGCAAATGGATACCAACTGTCTTTGTAAAGAACCATCATCCAAATACCTTTTGCTGCTCATTTAATGTCCGATTGTTTGAAGCCCAAAATTGCAAATTGTCCTGAGAAATCTAAACAATTCTCATATTTCAAGGGCTGGGAGAAGTTTTCCTGGTCCTCCAAATCTCTCTGAGTTTGCAGCGGGGCTCTGCTGCAAACACTGATGTCCATAAGGAAAGATTGCAAATGGAATAACTGGTCAATTGTAACAAATGTAACGACAATTCAGCTACGTATTTCTGGCATGGCGCAACTGGACAGGCGGTCAGCCAGACTTTCCATGAGGCGTCCTAACCACGATCTCTAAGAACTAAGAACCACAGGTCGCCTCCGCTGTCGTGTGGCATTTAGTTAACGCTAGGCACATTTGCATCTTCATCAAAACACACTGGCATCTCCTGATACCTTTGCAATTAGTTGGCACATAAGCACTATTACAACTCATGCAATGTTTGTTGGTAGATCTAGATACCATCCATGGCTGGCATTCGTATCACTCAGTGGTTTCCAGGCAACAACTCCAGTGGCTCGTCACACTTGACTTATGCTCATTTGGTTTTGCGATTTGTGCAAAAATGAATGAAAACGCCTTAAAATGCAAGAAATCTATTCAATACATCAATTTGATCGAAAAACAGTGCATAGCTTCATTACGCACAATATTAGTTTTAAAGCTCTTAGATGGAAACCTTTATTCCTTTATTCACATTAATGTTTGAAGTGATCTTCAGATAATTCAATTGACAAGTGACTGGAAACATAGCTGGTGTATTCTGTAATTCAGACATACTGTTGATTCTCAAACCAGTGGTTCTACTGTGAAAACAGATTGATTTAGATGCAGGCTTCAGTCGATCCAACATAGTGGAGCCTTCATGTTGCTCAAGTAGTGGTCTCATTCTTTTGGGAGCTGCATGTCAGAGGAGGATATATGCCGTCGGGAGCATACATATGATTTCTGTTCGGCACACTCTGGAAACTGGGATCCCAGCACTGGGGACAGGGTCTGTCTCTCATGACAGATCCCCTTGTCACTTATTGGAGCAGAAAAGGAGGACGAGAAGACATTACAGAGGACCAAAGCCCTCCCTGTGCTGCATAATGGGCAGAGAGGACCAGTCAGAAGGAGTATAGGCCATATAAGCACCCGGTCCACAGAGGCAGGTGTCCACCACGGCAGAGAGGACCCATGTCTCAGTGGGACACACCACCAAAGGTTGTTGAAAACAACAGAGTTAAGATCCTGTTTGACTTCAGGGTCGTGACTGACAGGCGGCTGCTGGCTAAGCTACCGGACGTCATGGTGGCGGTTGACAAGGAGCAGAAGGGGGCAGTAGTGATAGATGCGACAAGCCCGGCTGACAGGAACATCAGAAATAACAAGCTGCAAGAAGACTGAGAAGTACCAGGGGCTCTGCAGCAGCTGGAACAGATGTGGAGCATGAAGGTCACAGCAATTCCACCGGTAATTTTGACTTCTGAAGATCATCTAGAGCACCGGGGAAAAAGACGGTTACAGTGGTGGTGGATGGTAAATGAACACTTATGTAGCTCTATTCTACGCTTACGCTACACATTCACACATCCCATCACATCCATATACACACAGCTACTATAGACTGATGGATCAGCCATCAGGGGAAAAGTGGGCTTCAACATCTTGCCCAAGGACACTTCCCCAACCTGGGGGAGCAGGGGATTGAACCAGTGGCCTTCTAATTGGTGAATTCAACCACTCTACATCCTGATCTACCTCTTGTAGAGTCATTAAAATGAAAATAATTACCTTTTAGTTATCAATGAAGCTCTTATCTTACTCATTTGTATGAATTTTTTTGGACTGCCACAGTGTGAAACCACCGGCAACAGCTCTTCCTGTCTGCTCTCAGCTTAGTATGTGTGTGTGTGTGTGTGTGTGTGTGTGCTCATGCTGCGATATCTTCCTAACCGTGGCTCTGTGACTTATTTTCCCCACCTGTTCCTGCTGTGCTCGCGTTTTGGGACTTTTACAGTGCGTAATTATTGTTCCCGCTCTCTCAGCAGCATGTGTGTTACCCGAGTAGCGTGTGTGTATGTGTGTGTGTGTGTAGTCCCTTCATCCTGACCGTTCATGACTGGCTCTGGAGCAGGAGAGTGTCACGGCACAGATTGTGATTTTATCTTTAAAAGCAGGTCACAGTGAAGCTGTCACTTCCATTGCTTCACATTGGTGTAATAAATACACAATGCCAATTAGATTATAGTCTGCATGAGAAATAACCAAAAAAAGAAGTGTGCTGTTTATAGAAATGTGTCGCTTCCGCCGCTAAAAGATGAAGTGTGGTGTGTTATTTCTGACACACACTCCTCTCACGCAGACCTGTCTGAAATAACAGAAATATAAACTTCTAATACGACTCCTGTTCTATGTCTTCTTTGTTAATGTCATATCCCAAAATGCATGACATTTCAAGTCTAACAGCCAACACATTAGTGATAACAAAGGAAATGGCAATGCTTTTATGCCACAGGTGTATGTTCAGATTTAATGCACTGCTGAGTTTCGTTATTTGAGGGTCAACTTGGACCAAATCAAGACTGAAGTTTTTGTGTGGTGTTGAAGGTGACATTTTAGAATTTTTTTTATTATTCTTTTTTTGTACAAAATCAGGAAACCTGTTTTTATTAAGGGATGCAAACAATTATAGCGTGAAAATGTCAGGTCTCTGCCATGTCAAGAAATAGAAATGTTGAACATTTATGCTGCATCTTTTCAATTACATCACGACACGTCTCCTGGGCATCTTTGTTTAGTTTGTCGTGTGTCAATTCATCAGTATTCTCTGTGCGACTTTTATCTATCTTTAGTGTCTTTATCTTTAGTTATCAATCCTTGTGTCCGGTTATCTATCTTTAGTGTTTTTATCTTTAGTTATCGATCCTTGTGTCCAGGCATTAAATGGATACGCCTTATTTTGTGAAAGTAACCGGAAGTGCATTGGTCACAACAGCTAGCTTGAGTAGCACCGAATTCGTCTGAACAAAATTGTAAACAGCTGCTATTTAGACAAATTAACGACACACTGCTGATGTAAACGGCTACTTTCTCACCTAAAAATGTTGATGAAGTGATATATTTACAGAGTTTAGAGCTAAAATGAAATCAGCTTCTGACTGCTGATTTCAGCTCAGGTAGGAGGCAGGCTAACACTACCCATACACTTCCAGTGTTTGAGCTAAGCTAATTACAGGCGATACAGCTCTATCTCCCTTGTTACTGCACGCACAGTCGAAAGAATGGTGTCTATCTGCTGGTCATGGACTCAGGAGTGAGGCAAGACACACACAAAAAAGTTGGCGTATCCCTTTAAACAGACAGATCACAGTCTTCTTCTTTTCCCATCAAGGGTCTCACCTCTGCCTCTTCAGCCTTTGTTCTCCAACTCTAACTCAAAACACCTCCCAAAACACACCATCCTGGTCTGCGTGCTACTCAGTCCTCCCCCCCGCCCCTTCCCTCTCTCCCTCCCTCAATCGGTTTCCTCTCCCAACCTTTCTCCGCCTCCTTTTTCTCCCCAATTACAAAGCACTGTCAGCGGGGTTGTCAGTGTTGTACTGAGGAGTGCAGGGCAGAGGCTGTTTGATCATTCTCTGCACATCCATGCAGAAAGCCACCCTGGATAAGCACACACTTTAGCGATAACGTCCTTGTATCATTTAAATGTTAATAGGCTTTCTATGGGCTCAAACCTACATTTATTATTGTGCAAATGAGCCAATTTCCCCATATCTGTGCTGTCGTTAGAGCTGGCATGTTTAGTTGTCTGAACATAATTAGAATTATTGTACTGTAAGGAAGAGAAGAAAACGATGGGGGAGAGAAGAAGAGAGAGGAGTGGAAGAGGGGGGGGACTCGTCGTCTGTTCTATGTAGAGTGGGACAAGCTCTTTGGTGAAAGTTTCCTTTGAGAAAGAAAGACACATTCTCGCTTTCCTTTTCATCTCGCAGATTTATGGATCATCCCGATTTTCCCTCTGCTCTGTTTTTTTTTTTTTTCTTTTTCCCAGACAAGACTATTGGCATATTTTACTTCTGTGGGGGAGTTGCTTTACTGCAGGCGTAAATGAGAAACAATAGCAAATAATGTACCATGGATATACAGTTGGTGCAGGGAGTACAATCAATGTCAGACAAATCAATTTCAATATCAGGGATCTGTTGGGGGCCCTGAAGGCCTGATGCAGCGATTGTGAGGTGGCCGTGATGTAAACCCCTCAGTGAGACCAGGCTGTCAAAATGTGTGTGTATTTATTTGAACTGTAAATGTGAGCATTTAGATGGTGTTTAGGCGGTCAGTGTTACTGGATGTCTTCACTGGTTTCCTGTCAGAATTTCCTCATATAGAAGCTGGATGTCTGTTTACATTCAGCTACTGCTATCGGGCATCTTGGTGATCGTTACAGTGCACGACTGAAGATATTCTCTGGTAACAGGACACACACACAAACACAATATTGTGAAGGCCACGTTGCTGCATTTCACATTTCTACTTAGCGAAATTCAGATTTTCAGAGACTAGATCGTTTTAATATTTCTTCAAACCAACATTCATTTTACACAGCATCTTAAAATTTGAATGAAGGCAGCCTTGATGACTATTTCATTCATTCATTCATTCATTACAGTCAATGTGTTGGTAATTTGTTCAAGTAATCAAGTAGTATAGATCATCTGTAAAAAAAAAAAAAAAAGTTTGGGGTTATATTAAACTTCAGCAAGGGCATTCATAAACTGCAAACATGATGTATTATCTTTGGAGGTGGTACTAGTGCAGGACAATGTGGCATTCTGGGTAGCTGTAAAACTGAAGTCCATATACGGTGTGTTTTTAGGTTCTAGTGATGTATAGCCTACTGTTAGAATGAATGAATGAATGACTTTTATTATTGTGTCATGCATACTTCTGTATGCCCAGCCCACATGGGCTTATACTGTAAGACACCAAGAAAACAAACCGGGACCACAGCTCATTAAAGAAATAGGAAAGCAAACAGGTTTCAAACCATTATCCAAAAAATGGATGATAATGGATAAAATGGAACATTAGGGTAACACTTAATTTGACACCTATCTCTATAACACATTATAACCATAATTATAATGAGGCATAATGCAGTTATAGCACTGTATAACTATAGTTATAAACACTCATAAATTATCATAGTGCTTTATAACAATAATCATAAACACTATAAAGCATCTTATTATGACTTAAAATGTCAAGTATTATAATATAATTATAATGCTCTATAATGTGTTATGCTTATTGTTAAAAAGCCTAAGGGTATGAGTGTTTATAATGATAGTTATACACGCTTATAAGACAATTGTAACACATTATAACTATATTTATAATGCATTATCGATGTGGACATTATCAGTGAGTTACTAACAATTATAACCTTTTATAATACTTAAGTCATGATAAAATGATTATGGATCATTTATGAGTGTTTATAACTATAGTTATTCAGTGCTGTAACTGCATTATAACTCATACAAGCATGGTTATAATGCGTTATAGAGATAGGTGTCAAGTAAAGTGTTGAATTGCTTCAGAAACCTCAGGCTCTCTGTACTGAAGATTGTCCAGCTGTGTAGTAAAACGAGTGCAGTCAGTTTGAATGTGTCATTTGTAATGCAAATATGTGCGGCAACTTTCATGCGAACAACCGAGTACAACGTGCATACCACAGGTCTTACCTGACCGTTTGGAATTGCATGCTGCTCGACTCTCTGACATCCTAGCTGCCGCCACCCTCTCTGGCTTTTCACACCTCCTTCATGGGCAGCTGCTTGGATCAAGTTTAACCTTTGGGGTTCCTTTCATTTTGTGCTCCACCTGGGTTCCTTGGACACAAAAATGTTTTTTATAGAATTATTATCAATATGTCTTTTTCCCCATTTTATTTTTATGAATGCATTATTAACTTCAGTCCTCACCGTATAAAATGGATTTGCATGCATTTATGTGTTTACCTGCATTTGCACCCGTGTAAACAAAAGCAGACTTTCCTAGCCTTTTCTTTGGAACGCTGAACTTAACCATGAAAGTTTGAAGGGATTCCAACACCACAGAATGAAAAAAATATATCAAATTGCAGTGGTAGTGTATAGTGTGTGATAGTGTATTCAAAAAAATGCATTTTGAATGGGAGTCAACGGTACAAAAATGCCAAAGGGACACAGATTGCTCTATTTACTTTAAATGGCATATGAAAGACTTGAAGGGACAAAGATTTAAAACAACAAATTATACCCAAAACGTGCCATTTCCATCAACATAGCCAAAGTTATGCAAAAATAAAATTCTAAAGACATTTAAAAAAACATGCAACCCACGAGGGTTAAACATGGATGGTGATGGAATTTCTTGGTTTCCTTCATCAAACTCATCAAATACACAATCCACCAACTCCAAAACGTTGATAATAATTGAACGTTACGAGACAGAGCTGTTTTACAGGTAAATTCATGCAAAACCGTTGCGTTCAGGGACAGCTTTTCAGCAAGCAGACTCTGTATTTACCCTGTAGCCTATTTACCTTGAAAATAGCTCAATTTCTTAATTTCTGTTATTATCTCATAGTGTGGTGAATGTGCAGCTCACAACTTGTTCACGAAAGTGTTTTTAGATTTTGGATTTCATGAGTTTAATGAGGGAAACCAAGAAATTCCTTAGCGTATCTCTGAGCAGCCTGCTGCTCCGCCGTTCTAAAAATAGCTTACACCGACAATTAAACGTAACAAACCTACTGCTATGACTATAGCGATTATGGCAATGGGCCAGTTTGCCAAAATGTTGAACTATCCCTTTAAGAGGGGAAAAACAAAAGCTGAATCAGAAGCAGAAGTAGAGAATGATAAGAAAAAGACAAAGAGTCGTGTTAACATAGGTGTTAACTTTCCAGTGGTGGAGGCTGCATAGTTGGACTGGGAGGGATACTCAGGCCTGGATTGGCCCACACCCTGAATGATAGACAGAGCCAGAAAAGTCTTTAAAACTTAATGGAGGTTTTGACTGTCCACCATCCTGCCAGGGTTTACCCTGGTTCTAGCCATGGCCGGTCCAACTATGAGTGTTTCTGTGTTTCCCAGGGCCAGTCGATCAATATCATGAAATGACTACGTAGATATTCAGCCTGCTTTCTGTTTTGCCAAGGTACACTGGTGTGGTGTTGTAGTTGTAGAAGCAGGAGAGTTAGAGTATTGGTGTGGTGGCTATGGGATACTGCATTGTGCTGTCTCTACATTTTAGCCTTGCAGGGGCAACCACAGTCTCTGTTTGCTCTGTCTCATAAGGCATTTGTCTGTACAAAGAGTTATAGCTAATAAGACATAAGAGCAAGAAGTCTTGGTAGCACAGTGAATGTATTCACTGATGTTTGACATGGAATACAATGGAGTCTCTGTAGGAGCATTGAACTGACGGGTGTATTTGTTTTGCTTTAGAATTTGAATCTGAAATATTTCACCAGTGTAGTTTACTCCAAGGACAATGTGTTGCTACCAGCTCATTTAGCCCACAGCAGCAACCAGAGGTCCACAAGGTAAGCTTTAATTAAATCAACATTTCATTCAGTAATTACAAAAAAAATCAACTTCAGTCAGCCCAGTGTGTAAGACCTGTGTCTTTTGGTGCAAAAACAAGAGAAAAAATGAATAAAACAGGCGAAGCAAAGTCAGAGGGTGCCAGGTGCTGGGCTTTCCAGGGAGGCTGAGACCACCGAGAAGTCTGGCTTTTATACTCCTCCCGACTGGTGCAAACGGTCACCAATCAAGGGCAGGCGGAGTCCCACAGCAAACAGAAAAGCAGTCATGCAAGGCAAAACAGAACAGGGCACAGCGGACCATATCAGCACAGCAAATGGGCAGGCACAGCACCTACAAGAGAAAACAGAGAGTCCAGCAGCCCTGGGAGGAACAGGCAGCCAAGGCCATCACACAGGGCTGCTGCTGCTTTATGATTCATAACTTCTCTCAGAAACCTTTTGTTTGTTTGTTTTTACCTCAAGTAGTCTGATAAGTCTGGCGTACCTCTTTATTTCACTAAGAAAAGGGATAGACCCACTAGTCTTACATCAACTCCCTCTTAAAATTCTCAGAGCCAAAGGTTTGCACTGCCACACCAGTCTGACACCAAATCTTGTTTATTGTCATTTGTTCAGTGGAAAGGTGAGTTTCCATGACAGTGAAATTCTTACTTTGCTGTCCACATCACAAAACTAGTGATGTTCAATACCACAATTTTGTTTTCCGATCCAATACTGAGGCTGGTATCAGCCATACCGATACGACACCAATACTTTGTGCAAATACAACTAATGTGCCTGGTAAATCTATTAAAAATCTATAAAATCTATTAAAAAAAAAAAAGTGTACTTAAAGTCATAGCTTCCTATGGATACAAGACATCCGAGTAATGTATATATCTATTTATTTTAAACTCTTAAGTATACTGAGGTAGCTAATACACCAACATTAAAAACCAAACAGAGGACACAGTCATACAAAATATGTACACACTTACCCAGGCGGAAGAAAAAGTAGTTCCTAAAAACTTTAGACAAGATCTCAATAGTTCAGTTACTTTCCACCATGTTCCTGTTAATGACATACATTACCACAAGTATGAAGTATCAAAAGTATCGATATTTTCATTTGAGAATCGATTTTTGAGCACACAGACCTGGTATCGATATTTCAGTATCGATCTGCACATCACTACACAAAACGCCAGCAATTATAAAAACTAGGTATAAAAATAGACATTTAAAAAGCAGCAATAAATGAACAACTGTTATGAAGCAGAGGTCCACATTTATCAATTCATATCACAGCGAGCTCGGAGTGGAACTGCTGCTCTTTCGCAGTGACAGATATTTTGGACTTTCAGAATATGACATTCCAGGTACAACTGATGAGACACAAGGCACTCAGACTTGGTACAGGTCAGGATCTCATATATCATCTTGCCGGGGATTATCCTCGTAAACCTGGATACGTGGATCTCACTAGTACCCATCTAGTCTGAAGACGGTAAAGAATGTATCAGTATAGAGGGATTATCGGTGGACATGCCAGATAAACTGGGGGCACTGGTTTGTCAGGTCCAATACCTTAAATATTTGATATCACAAGTAGACATTTGTCATGTCCACGGTAAGAGTATGTGAGTTGCAGTAGGCTGTAGCTAAGTGGACAGTATCAGATTCTACTGTCAAAGCTCACAATCCACAGAGATGTCAATCATTCCTCTCCCGAGCGACAGATGACCTGTATCACATACAGCCTTTCTTCTTTCTATCTGCACTGCACTTCGTTCTCCTCTTTTTTTGCTGTCATCCTCTATGTGTCCCTGTCTCTAGCCATCCTCTTGCATCTTTCAGTCTACCTTTCCATCATATTTTTTTCTCCCTCTATTCCCCTGTCATTCTTTTCAAGCTCTCCCCTCTCTCATCCTTGTTTTTTTTAGATCACCTCCTTGTTCTGTATCTCCCGCTCCACCCAAAATCTACCCTTTTCCCTCCTGTTCTGCTTATTCATTCAAAACCATCTTCCTCTTCTAGGTTTCCTCTGTTCCATTCTGCCATCGTTATACCTGTGGCTTCGCTCTGCCGTCCCTGAATTTTCTACGTTCCCATCACCTGTCTTCGCATTTCTTCTGGTTCTGGAAGCCCCTCAGAGGAGATCCAGGCCATCTGTTAGCTGATCAGACAGGGCTGAGTACGACTGTAACACGGGCAGTGGTCTTGTGCACTGGCACGGTCTGGTGTCTGGCTACGTCAGCACAACCAAGACAGCCAAAAAATGAACAGCCAGCTTTTTACACTGTTTATGAACACTTTGATTGATTCATTTGCAAGCACCTGGCTGAGACGATGGAGATGTCTTTTTGGTCAGCACAAGGACGACGTGACTCGGCTCTGGACGAGCAAATACACCCTGTACTCATTTCTTCCCTTCATCCTCCTTCACGCTTCCCTTCGCCTCTGTCGCCTCCACCTTTCTTCCAGGAAAGAACTATACCTCCAACACCAAGGCATTACACATCGACACAGTGTCCGCTTTGCCCTCCTTTGCAATCAGGTTAGCCGGGCAAAAAGGTGTGAAATTGCTTACTACTTTGTTCTTGTGTTAATCCTGGTTTCTGGAGCCAAACCTGTGAGGGCTGGTTTCCTTCGTGACAGGTAGAGCATGCAAATATTCGTGTGACAGCAAATGAAAAGCACACAAAGACAAAACAAAAACCCTGCACACTGGTTGCTGGTGCACGGACCTGTAGATTTGGTGTATGAGTACAGGTCTCCTTTCTTTTTTCTTTTTTGGAGACAATTTCACACATGAAGGTTTACTTGTGTTTACTTGTCATCAGGAGTTTTTCTCAGCCAAACATCTTTAGTTCAGAAAGGTCATCAAGGTCAACACATGAGAGGTACATGGAGTTTGTAAAATAAGGGTATTTAGTGGCTAAGACGGGTCCAAGGAAACATTATTTTAAAGGGATAGTTCAACATTTTGGCAAATTGGCCCGTTGCTATAATCCCTATAGTTTTAGGAGTAGGTTCATTAACTTAAGTTGTTGGTGCAAGATGTTTTTAGAACGGTGGAGCAGAGCCGCAAGCTGCTCAGAGCTAAGCTATGGAGGCTAATGGAATTTCTTTGTTTTCTCTCATCAGACTCATCAAATACACAATTCAATGCAGAGACTGCTTGCCAAAAAAAGGCCCCCTGACGGGAATGCGCATCAGTGTTTTTGCATGAATTTACAAAAAAAAAAAAACTCAACGGGCAACGTTCTGTTATTATCCCATGTGCAGGTCACAACTTGACCACCAGAGCGTTTTGTATTCTGTATTTGATAAGTTTGATGAGGGAAACCAAGAAATCCAATTGGCCTCCGTAGTGTAGCTCTGAGCAGCTCACGGCTTGGCTGTTCCAAAAATAACTTGCACCGACAATTCAAGGTAACGAACCTACTCCTAAAACTATAGGCAAATACTGGATCCCATATATATATATATATTCAGTTGTGACAACACTGGGGGTCAAAGTCAGAGGGGGGGTAAAGTCAGAACATTAGTGAAAGTACCAGTGTTGTTAATAATAATTGTTAATACATTTTCCAAGTATTCAGAGTAAGAGCACATTCTGCACAACCCTTCAAAAATAGATGCATTTCAGCTGCATTCTGGGAAGAGCTCTTCTTGCTGGCCTTCTTGTGTTGCATTTCCAATTTCAAAAAGTCAACATTTGTCAAAGGCAACCCCCAACATCAGAAAGGCTATACCCGCTGAACATGTGACCATCGCTGCAGTTGAAGGATATTAACAAGTTTGGTCTCACTTTCAGTGAATCAAATTACTGACATAACATAACAGTAGAGAGCATAATTTATTTATCTCCTAGCCAATTATCTTAACTATATTCTATTATTCATATTAGAGTTTCAGTAATGTAATTAAGGTTCTGATTAAGCATTGCTGATGTTACTTATAGGTAGCTTGTTAACTTAGCTTGTTCATTTTAATGTCAGAAAAGAGAAATTAGATCTTTTTCCTGTGGGACTTAAACCGCTACTGCTACAAACACAAACACACACTTTGATAAATAACCAACCACCAAAAAAAAAAAAAAAAAATCACACCCACAAGTCACTGGTGTCTTGTTTGAAACCTGTTGTTTTAGCAATCTACATGGCTGAGTAGCAGAAAAGCATTTGGTGGAATTGTAGTTTTATTTTCGCTTTGTTGCTTTTGTGAAGTTGAAATTCACATCAGAAAAGATTATAATCAGTGCTTACATGACTGTAATGATCTGCAAGTGATTGCCTTTAATTATAGCTCACACCAAATATACAGTAGATGGTGCATCCAAAAACGCTCACAGTGAGCTAAACTAAAACAGCTTCCAAATACCTAATCAACTTTGCTCATATCAAATTCTTCTGGAGGTAAAAAAAAAAAAAAAATCAACTAAGGAAGCAGAGATTCCTGCCTCGTTATTAAAAAATGTTGACATTTAAACTACAGCTTCCATCTTAAGATAATTACCTTCAGTGTCTCAAAGCTCTTAAGGCAACACTGAATACTTTGTCTATTGCTAAACCTGGCTTCACTTCTACTTGTGACACAGAATCCAATTTAGTGGAGGGAATAGACTCGCACGTTCCGTGTAATCTTTAATAACAAAACATCTCATAATGCGCAGTGCTTCAGCAGGTTATTCTGGGAAAGAGCTGGGATTAACTGTCACAGGTGTTCTCACAAGAAAAAAAAACAGAGCAAATGTGTGTGTTTTGATCTCTTTATAAGACGATAACCATGAAAAAATTCCATAAGGACATAGTGCCAACTATTATCACAGCTCCCATGCTGCTTCAATCATCTGACTTATCCACCAGTTAGTGCATATAAAAGGGAACAGAGGGAGAATAAAGCGATTCTGTCTTTTATTTAGGATCAAATAGGCTTTTATAGAATTTGTTTTCTCCCATTTTTGAATTATGTTATCAATGATATTACAAGAAACAACACGGCCTTGGAGATAGAAAGCGATGTTTTGGAGAATGAGGGGGAAAAAGACGAAGAACTGCTTTGGGCTTGCATGCTTTCCAGCAGATAGTGTAGCAGAATGAAATATCCAGTGATTGTAGACTTGAATTTCAGGGGTAGTTCTGTATTCATAGTCCTAAAACACAGGCTTGTCTCAAAGGGCTTCACAATCTGTACAACATATTACATCCTCTATCCTTAAACGCACCTGAAAAGACCGGTTCCCCCTGTATCGCAGGATGTTCCATCCTGTCCCTTCCCGTGTGACTTCTGCTTCCTCGGTCCCAGGTGGAACATTTTGACTCGGTTGGACTGTTTATCACTCACACCTCTTACACTGAGGACAACACAGCTTCCCCTCCCTAGACTGATTGGTGACAAATGCTGTGTGGCTGCTGAGTCTGCTCTGACTCTGTCCAGACCCATCTTCTCTAAGTGGAGGCGGTCTGGATTTTCTCTCATGGATAAAACGACCAGATAGCACCATTCCTAATGTTGTTAAACAATATAAAATCAATAAATCACACAAGTGTGCCTTGTGGCCTTTTTTTAAAATTCAGTCAGCATAGAAACACAGGTATGATTTTTACAATGATAATAAAGATCTCCATTCTAGATAACACAAAACTAGTATAAGATGGTATTGGCTAAAACTGAATATCTACTCACTGTTTTTTTCAAGATACTCAGTACAATATACAATATGAACACATCGGGTCTACTACACTACACAGTGAAGTATGAGTGGAGCGTCTGGCCAATAGGGATGTTTGAGCATAGTAGCATACACACCATGCTAATTACCAGCTGCAGCGGTGTAGCTGGTGTTGTTTTCACCTTCCCGTTGTTCAACTGGATGTGTCTGTGTGTGTGTGTGTGTGTGTGTGCATTGCATCACTATATACAGACTTCATCTGTGGTGATTAAATATGTGCGGACAGATTTCTGTCACGGCAGCGGCATCCCAGCTGTGGAGTCCCTGAGGTTTACAGGTGTGTTTGGGATTAAAGTGAAGGCAGTAGCCATGTAATAATGTAGTAATAACTACCACATACCCCTGGGATGAAATGTGTCTGTGCTGCATACTGCTGCAGTGCTGGGGCAACACCACTTTAAAGGGATATGCCAACTTTTTTTTTTTTTTTTTTTTTACATGTCCTGCCTCACTCCTGAGTCTATGACCAGCGGATAGACACCATGCTTTTGACTGTACATGTAGTAACGAGGGAGCAGTGTTGCCAACTCCTGGGGGGGGTGCGGTCGGCAGCGGCGCTCTGTATGTGTTTATGGATTGGATCAGTGCGTCTCTGAATGCAGCGGAGACAGCTCTGTGACACTACTGTGTAGGCTGACAGCCAGTGAGGGCTCATGGCAGCGCCGCTGCTCATTGAAAACAGCTATAATAACCTGATTTCAGGTCCTGAAACGTTTGTAATATGTCCGGGAAAAAGTCGCTAGATTTGTCGCTAGTCGCTTTTTAGAAAAAAAGTCGCCAAGAGGGTTTGGAAAGTCGCCAAATTTGGCAACACTGCTCGTATCGCCCATAATTTGCCCGTATCGCCCATAATTAGCTTAGCTCAAACGCTGGAAGTGTATAGTGTTAGCCTACCTCCTCCTAAGGTCATCAGAGACACTCTTAAGCAACTCTAAACTGACCGATCTTCATCTCAGAGCTGACAAAACTCTCCGGTAAGGCATCTTGAGCGATCAAATGCCGGTAACGGGACGAAATCGGTCAAAACCTAGGGTTCAAGCTAAGACGGTTTATTTTAGTTCGAGCTAGCTACATCGAGGGTAGCTTAGCTTCCTATTTCAAAGTAAAAGCACTTAATGTTTGTAAAGGGCAACGAGCATTTTATTTTGTGAAAGTAGTGCGTTGGTCACAACAGCTAGCTTGAGTAGCACCAATTTCATCCGAACAAAATAGTAAACAGCTGGTATTTAGACAAATTAACGAGTCCGACACACTGCTGATTTAAACGGCTACTTTCTCACCTAAAGATGTTTGAAATGTTGATGAAGTGTAATATTTACAGAGTTTAGAGCTAAAATGAAATCAGATCCTGACTGCTGATATCATATCACTTTAAGACTCTAATGTTTTTCAGTGTGAAAAGTTTCGGAGACTTCAGACTGAGGGAATCAGGACTAAAAGCTTTCAAACATCAAGTAAAGCATCAACATCCTGTGCGACTATAACTACCCCCTGCCTATATACAAGAGAAAAAAAAAACTCATGTTGATTATTAGACATGGTTTTATTAGGAATTATTTTCATAGCCTCGGGCTGAGAGACAAGTTCAGTGTCTTGACATTGACAAGGATAGATAAATTAGCTCTTGTCTGCCTCCAAAACATGTCAGTTATGCTATTGCCTATCCTTGAAGATAACAGAAATTACCATTGCTTTAATGTGTCACTGAGAGTGGCCTATAAAAAAAAAAGAAAAAAAAGGCAAAACTTTTTTTATTTTATTTTTGACCACAACTTCCAGGGTTCAGCTGAGGAAACAGCACATGAAACATTCTCCTGCGACTGCCGAGGTATCGTTTTTGTTGATCTGGCATCGGCGGTGGGGGTGGGGAGGGGTGGTAGGTCAGGGAGGGCGAGGGGAAAAGGAAAAAAAAAGGAACCATGTCTCAGCTGACTTACATGCTCTGTGGTAACATCTGTATTCCTCTAACCTCACATGCTTGGCTTGTGATATCCGGCTCTTGAGTGGCAAGTGTAAGCCTTTGATTGGAAGATGTCTCTCCCCTCTGGGTGGTGGGCCGCTCTACAAAGTCATAACACAGCACAATGGGCTCCTTGTTGTCAGATGATTAGGCAGACTGGTGTGTGTGTGTGTCTGTGTGAGAGACAGTGTGTGTCTGTGTGTGTTTTCTAGTTTGTCTGACAGCGGTTTCAAATAACAATACATGTCAAAGCCAGTGAATAAGCAGTCTGACTGACAGAGCCTTTTGTCTTCCAGACCTTTTCAATATTATGGGAGAATGTCAGTGTGTTTATTGGGGGGTTTTTTGCCAGAAGGGTCACATATGGAAGAAAAGTGAACTTAAGTCAGTTTAAAAAAGCTTTTTTTTCTCCCGCCACATATCTGCCTCTGATCTAAAACGACTTTGCTTTATTGCGCATGTGGTGAGAGGATGTGTGCGAATGTTCTCACACCCTGAGTGATTGTTAATGACAGACTGTGTGGCTGTCAAAGACAAACATTTGGATGGTTATCTTTCTCTTTCACACGCATTTCTTTTGCCTCCACCAGCTTCCTGCCAAACACTGTTAACACATCCTTGGTGTGACTGATCTCTCTTTCTTTTCTTGTTGTCATCTGTTAAAAAAAAAAAAAAAGTAAGAACGAGTTCAACAGCTAATAACTGTCTAAGTACTAATTTGTATGTGATTGTTTTTAACACACTCTTGTGGCAATATTACAGCTCAAGCTGCAGCAGCAAAGTGAGTCGGTTAATGGCGGCAAGAGGGGGGGGACTATATGGAAGCAAAACCCCCATTTTTTTAAAAGACAAAAGATGGGTTAAGAACAAAAAGGCAAAAAAAATAGTAACACTTTACTTGAGGCCTAGTTATAATGCAGTTATAGCACTGTATAACTATAATTATAACCACTCAGAAATTATCAGCTTTATAACAATAATCAAAACACACTATAAAACATTTTATCATGACTTATAAGATCAGGTATTGTAATGGGTTGTAATTGTTAGTAACTCACTGACAATGACCACATCGATAATGCATTATAAATATAGTTATAATCTGTTATAAATGTCTTATAAACGTGTATAACTATCATTATAAACACTCATTAATTATCATAAGGCTTATGCATAACACTATGCATAAGACATCATAGAGCATTTTATAATGGCTTATAAGGTCTTAGTATTATAATAGAGTTATAGGCTAATGCTCTATAATGTGTTATGCTTATTGTTATAAAGTCTTATGCGATTTATGAGTGTTTATAATGATAGTTATACACGTTTATAAGACAATTATAACACATTATAATGTATTATAAATGTGGGCATTGTCAGCCAGTTACTAACAATTATTACCTATTATAATACCTGACCTTATACAGTAAGTCAAGAAAAAATTATTTATAGTGTGTTGTGATTATTGCAGCTGCAGCAGCAAAATGGGTTTGTTAATGGCGACAAGAGGGGGGAGTACATGGAAGCAAAATCCCCCCCCCCCTTTTTTTTTTTAAAGACAAAAGACGGGTAAAGAACAAAAAAGCATTAAAAAAAGGTGAATGTGACTCATTAAACTAGACGTATCTTGGCTGGAGGGTGGCTGTGGGGGAAGAAGTGTGGGATGGAAGGGGCGAGGTTGAGGAAGTGGAAGCAGGATATTTAACTGCATATCAGGTCATAGAAATCAAAGCCCTGGGGGCACAGCCGAACCAAACATGTCCCACCCGATGAGCCGCCAGCGCCGAGACAAGCTCTGAACCCTGAACCTCGACCTCTCTGTGTTTTGGAGGAGGTCAGGAAGCCACGTCTACCTCTCTGTCTGACACGTCTCGCCCTGAGGGGAGTGTTTTTAAGCTGACAAGGATGTATTGGCAGCCAAAGAGATTATGGCTGATAACACATTTGTTATTGTGTGTAGTTTTTTTTAACATGGAGCCCTTTAGGCAGTTTTAAGCTCTGAAGGTGGTCTGCTTTGCATACGACGAGGTGGTAGGTTTATGCTTGAATTGTATAATGAGTCATAATGTAGCCTAAGTGGAGGGTTCTGCTAAATGTGATTTCCACTCCTTTCTTTTTTTTCAGTAACAGGCTAATGCATTGCATTGTAGCCATTAGTATATATTTAGTTATTGCTGGTGCTATGTCACTGATGCAGAAATTGGATAAAGGCCACTTAAACACCATCACCTTTAATCTATGGAGTTCATAAACCAATCGTTAGCCAGTGAAATGTGAAGTCTCACATGTAAGGAAGGAGAAATCCAGCAAGATGCAAAGCAAAGCACTTGAATAGAAAACAGAGACAGAAGTTCATTTATGAAATGAAATGAAATGAATGCTTGCTGGGGTTTTTTTCTCTCTTATCATTTCCATTCCGGCTCTGTTCCATCTCCGTTTGAATTTCGCTCCACTGCCTCATCACACGTATCAGAAATCACCCATGTATGTCCAAAACAATAAGATTCTCCTCTTCTATTTCTTAAGAATGAATGCAATTAGGACTGCTGGATTTTACTCTTTGGCACCACTGTGTCTTCTCCAAGCCTCAGGGCTTCTGGATATGGACGGTATTATTATAGGATTGACGTGCTCAGATCCTGCAAATAGACAAGCAACTCCGTAACGAACACACACATGCACAAACACATATCATATATTTATTTTTCAAGGTTTGATGCTACTTTTTAATGGTATAATCATTTTCATTTTGGACCCCGTGCAGTATAAGTAGGCCACAACAGAAAGTGCACGTACATATGTGTGTGTTGGTGTGTGTTGAACTCACACAGGATTTTGTGTATGTGCCATCAGCACAGGTTGCAGGCCCAAAGCCACGTTTAACCGTCCTACTTAATCAACATTCACTCAGTTCTCAGCATGATACCTGACCTGACACATGACTAGAAATTAACAGAGGCAGATGAATGTGGTAACGAGTGAGGCGAAAAGGAAAGAAAAGGAAACACTGTGCTGGAAACACTGAAAAGTAAGATGAAAATTTAAAGTGATATGCCAACATTTTTTTCATGTCTTGACTCACACCCGAGTCCATGACCAGCAGATAGACACCATCATTTCCACTGTGTGTGCAGTAACAAGGGAGATAGAGCCATATCGCCAGTAATTAGCTTAGCTCAAACACTGGAAGTGTATGGGTAGTGTTAGCCTGCCTCCTACCCAAGCTGAAATCAGCAGTTAGAAGCTGATTTAATTTTAGCTCTAAACTCTGTAAATATATCACTTTATCAACATTTCAAACATTTTTAGGTGAGAAAGTATCCGTTTAGATCAGCAGTGTGTCGTTAATTTGTCTAAATACCAGCTGTTTACTATTTTGTTCGGACGAATTTGGCGCTACTCAAGCTAGCTGTTGTGACCAACGCACTTCTGGTTACTTTCACAAAATAAAACACCCGTTGCCCTTTACATACAGGAGTGCTTTTACTTTGAAATAGGAAGCTAACCTAGCCTCGATGTAGCTAGCTTGAACCAAAATAAACCGTCTTTGCTTGCACCCTCCGTTTTGACCGATCTGGTCCCGTTACCAGCATTTGACCGCTCAAGATGCCTTACCAGAGAGTTTTGTCAGCTCTGAAACAAAGATCGGTCCGTTTAGAGTTGCTGAAGAGTGTCTCTGATGACTTTAGGTGGAGGCAGGCTACTTCCAGTGTTTGAGCTAAGATAATTACAGGTGATACAGCTCTATCTCCCTCGTTACTGCACACACAGTCAAAAGGATGGTGTCTATCTGCTGGTCATGGACTCAGGAGTGAGGCAAGACACGAAAAAAAAAATGTTGGCATATCCCTTTAAGAGCGCAAAGACAGTCCTTCAACTCAGGATACACTCAGTGAGCACTGATCAGGTGATTTGCCGGTCAAATGAAATCTAGATATCTTGTTTCAAATCGGGCTGAACCTGGTTGGGAAGTGTGTTTCTTAAGCCTGGTTGAGATGGGATTAACTTTATCTTCTCTGTTGCTCCTCTGTATTTTAACTCATCTTTACGGCATTTTAACCTCTGGGATTTTTTTTTTTTACAGGATAAGGTCCAAAATCAGGCACATGCATTCAGCAGAACAAAGCCAAAAGCCTCCTCAGGGGAGTGTAGGAGAGTTGAGAGGGAGGCTAAGATATTGGGTGAGGTGAATTTGAGTTGAAAATATATTGTTTCTCAGAGGCATGGGATCTGAATACACAGACATGGGACATACTATATTCATGTCAGAAATGAACAAACACACAAAGAAAATCCACAAATCACCTTCACCAGTCCAAGCATCGGTTTTTAAAATGCTTGTCATCTTCGGAATAATTCAGTCTAATTTCTTTTCATTCTGGGGTAGGCTATCAGAGAAATAAAACAGATCAGAGCAAGCAGCATCCAGTGTATACAGCAACGTGACATTATACAGAGTTAATGTATGTACATAAAATTTTACCAAATTATGCTTTATGAGATGACATCAGCTTTTCAAATCAGATTCAATCTGTAGAACCATCTAACTCTTTTCTGTCTTTATTAAAGAAGAGATAAACAAGTATAATGATATTCATCTCCTCGATCACCAGTCAAACAAAGAGTACATTGTGGGGGGTACCTGTGCTCTGAAACAGGTCTGTATGATACCAAGCACCTGCACTTTGAGGGGCTGGAAAAAAATATATTATAGCGAGCAATGGAACTGTGTATTTTTTTCAGGTAAAACCTCTTTTAGGCCGTTTCTTTGGGTCCATTCACAACAATGTATGTTGTAAATCTCTGGGCAGGGCTATTATGGGCTGGCGTTGCTAACGGGAGGAGTCTTCTACTGCAATTAAAGTACTTAGGGGCTATTTGTAGATCATACAACCCCACTTTAAAAAAATGCTACCATCCCTTTAAGTTAACATGGCAGCATTTTCAATGTGTACATTTTGTTACACTTCCTGTTGTAAACAAACATGAAATATGTATGCACATGCAAGACGCAGTAATCAGAAACTGGGATACTGTATATATCATGTATACGGGGATACTTAATAACCGGGTTTCTCTAAGTTCATGTAAACACCATATCCTAAATTTGATCAAAAAACGGGGTACTTAAAAAACCCGATTAAAACCAGGGTACTGAAGTGCATGTAAACACAGTCAGTGATGTTGATGGAGCAGCTAGTGCAGACCCTGCTTCACATTTTAGAGGGCTATAGTTGATGCAGAATGGAGACCTCATGTTGGAAGATCTACAAGCAGGAGCATTTTCTCTGTGACCCCAAATTCACTGATACAACATAATACTTCATACAACTACTAATTACACTGTCACACATGCTGAGCTCCTTTGTACCAAAAATACCTTCACAGAAACAGCACTGATGTATAATCTAGACGTCTGAAAAACTTCAACCAAATTTGCTTCAGTTTAACCCACAAGGAAAGACATCCAGATCTTCTACAAAATCAAATATACATAAACTGGCACAGGTAAACGTGCACACATAAATTCACCAATCTTTTGATTTGTTTCAAACCTCTCCCTCTGTTATTCCTCCCCTGTCCATACGTTTGAAAGTGAGAGTGAATAACAACTTATGTGCAGCAATCGTTAGTAATGATCAGCATAATGAGCAGTCAAGGGTGAAATGCCAGAGCAAGAAAGGAAGTAATGAGGAAAAAAAAAAGATCTTAGCCGACTCAAATTGCAATCCTCAGGTCCTCTCTGTTTCTCTCTCATGTGTCAGTCTCTTTTAAGGCGCTCTCACCACACGTCTGCCTCATCCCTCATCGCTTTTATCTGCCTGTTTCACCCGCTCATCTTCACCTCTACCTCATTTACAACTGCTCCTCTCCTCCGGGGAGCGTTAACCTCGGTCGTCCGTTCGCTGGGCCCCGAGGCCGTGATTAGAGAGAGTGGAGTGAGAGATGGATAGACAGAGGAAGTGAATGCTGCTGAAAAGGTGGGTGGGGGGGAGGGGAGGGGCCCGGGCATCTCTGCAATGCGCACAAGCCAGACGCAGCCAGTGACCCACCAATCAACCCCAAAAAACCGCGGCCGACACACAAACGCACACAGACGCACATTCATTTCACGGCGGAGCTCTGCATACGCCTCGCATGCAGAGAGCTCGCGCCGCTCTCCCAATACACCCACAGGGCCTGCTATTTCACAAACAGTCAATTCCAGAAAGGGAATTAAAAGACACCTTTTCAACATTCACACGGCAGTTATACATCTTTAAATGGCTGTGACAGAACAATTATTGTAAAACATCTCAGGCTGTAATAGTCAATTTGGTGCTTTTGCTCACAAGTTTTCTGCTTCTGGCTGGTAGTTGAGGCTGTGTTGGACTGGAGTCAAAAACCATCTACATGTTGCAGCCACAAATATCCAAACGTTTCAGATTGATGAAGCTGAAGCTGGTTTCAGTGCAGTGTGGGTAAGATTGTCAGAGGTGCCTCATGAGTGTGGTGTCAGAAGGTGCAATACGACTATGATGGATAGTGTTAGCAAAATGATAAGTAGAAGGGCAAAAACTTCATTAGGTTTTTGGGGGGTTGCAACAGGACAATACAAGACAGGGAATCAGGAGGGGGTGGGGAGGGTGGGGTGACGACTGCAAGTCAGATTCGACCCCAGGCTGCTGGGATGAGGACCATAGGCGTGTTTCCACTGCAGGAACTTGGGGGTAATTTTATGGGGCCAGCCACGTTGGTGCGTGTCTCCACTGCAGGAACCTCCCACAGGGCCATTTACAGGAAATTGGCTTGGCCCTGAAAAAGTCCCGGTGGGGCTTGAGATTTACTCTTTGCTGATTGGTCTGACTCAAAGCAGGATGTGACGCTGAGAGAAATCCCCCCAAAAAGCAGCATTTTTAAACACCAATGTTACTGAAAATGGAAAAACGGTCGGAGAAAAGAGAGAGACGGCAGAAAACAACAGTAAAAAAACAAAACAAAACAAAACAAAAAACGCTGCACGACTTTGCGATGATCCAAACTGTGGCAGTTCCTAGAAGTCCCTTTCCTTTACCAGGAACGAGAACCAGAAAACGCGCCTCATGTCTATGGGCTGTGCTCTGTGAAAAACTTGAAAAAAAAAAAAAAAACAGTTAAAGGACAATTCCAGGCAAATTCAACCAATTTTAGGTCTAAAAGAAGGAATGTGATGATTTTCAGTTTAATCGCTCCTGTTTTGCGGTAGTTGTGTCTGTCCGCGGGTCGCTACGGCAGCAATGAATGGAGTGGATGCGAGTTCCGCTAGTTTGGCTGTTTACATCCCTCAAAGCCGCAATTTTTTTCCACAGACAGCGTCGGATGGCTACTCAAACATGTACCGAGCAGTTTATTTACTTCAAGCAAGCCGACATGCTTGTAAAACTAGATCTAAATTCAAGTCTCCCGGAGTCTCGAGACCCAGTCGCCGTGCTCGGTGCATTCAGGGGCAGTCAGAAAGCTCCGTTTGTGTCATTAACACAGAAATATCGACTCTTGACTCCAAGTAAAAAAACTTTCCTTTTGACCAGGAACACTTGAAGAACCTGTGTTTATGAAAAACGGTAGCTCCAACTGCACCTGAATGCACCGAGCCTCATTTGTTAGATCTATTTTAGTCCGTCTTGAAGTAAATAAACTTATCGGTACATGTTTGAGTAGCCATCTGTGGTGGAAAAAAAATAGAAAACTTACCGAAAAAAATTAAACTGAAAAACATTCCTTCTTTTAGACCTAAAATGATACACCCCCAAGTTAAATACTTCAACTCAAGTGACTGCACTTTGACCTTTAAAATCATGTGGTACTACTTAAAATGACAGTTGGGCTGTCGATTCACACATCATCTCTGTAATTTTACAGGTTTTTGAATCTCATCTTTTATATTAATTTTACCATTTAAGAAAAATATGGGAGAAAAAGTCTTAGTTTTTCTTTTTACAGTGCAGTTATGGCATTCCAAGACTGACAAAGTGTTCATTGTGCTCTGGAGATGGGAAATGTCTCCAAAGTTTGTCAGATGTTTCTCCCATGAATTTCTGCTCAGGTCAAAGACATTTGGATCACTGACAAATAAAGGTTGGAAACATGATCTATTCAGAATGACCTTAAAAAATAGTTTCAAAAGCATCAGATTTGCTCAAATGTGCATTTTGTATTCATGTTGGTTTCATGCATTTTGAACCTTTTTAACAAAAGTATGACTGAATGCCCCAGAAAATGTTAAATGGTCTAACCACAAAAGAATAATATTGCATCCACCTACACTGGATTTAGGTGTAATTGTACTTTATTCTGAAAATAATGTAATGCATTTTGGCAACACTGAGCAGGATATATCCTTTATTTTTTTCTAATTAATGTGACAAATTATCTAAAATCTTTCAAGAAACATCATTTACATTGCAAAAGGGAATTACATTTATTCCACATTTGAGTCCAGATCTATTGTGCTGTATACAGTCAAACTTTTATGAAAAAAAATAAAAATAAAATACCAGTTACACCTCTTGACATGGGATTGCATCACGCCATTGACCCATTTTATTGTGACATCATGAAAACCAAAAACAATAATTCTGGGAAATGTAAAACATACAACTAAATTCTATGAGTTATTGACATTGCAGGTCCATGTGTCCTCTTACCACTAATCTTTACTTAATTATTTTTTTTCTCTCGATATTTAATTTCCGTCACTGTCATGAATTGACAGCACAGGAGTGACAAAACTATCTGTAGCTGTTTCAATACATCCATGATTTAGATATACATGATTAATTTAGAGTTTCCCATTAAGCCAGAAAGCCACCAAGTCGTTTCGATGGCCCAACTGCACACACACACACCTACACACACACACACACCTACACACACACACATACACACAACCACACCAGTTCCAACTCTAGTCATGCATCCCCATCTCATTATCCAATAAGCCGAACTGGAAATGCAGTGAGGAAAATGTGAAATGTGTGGTGAAAACAGATAAAACATTAATGTGCCATGACTTAAAGGTGCAATGTTTCATTTTTCCACATTAAAATGTCTCTAAATAACTCGACCAAACTTGTGGATTTTACACATTCAAACTGTTTTTACTTAATCCATAGTGTTTCCCTCAGTTTAAAATTAACAATTTCCAAGAGAAATCGTTCATTTTGATCAAGGTCTCAGTTCACTTCTGTCAATACACAATATGACACACGGTTTAGATCTCTTTCAATTTAAACTACATTTTCAGCAGGTGAATCGACGTTACCACAGAAACAAGCATCTAAACCCCCCACAACCCATCTGAGGCATTTGTTGTCCAGTAGACAGCAGTTGTTAACATTTACTTGGAATATTTAGTGTTTTTACCAGATGTAATCACCAGAGGAGACCTCTGTGGATATTTCCGTTCCCAGTAAAAAGCCTCTTGAACATCTGGATCATAAGTTAACGGAGAAACAAGCTGAGCAAACACGTCCTCTGACACATTGTCTGCTCAACAGCTCCAGTTTTTACAGGAACCTTTTTTTTTCTTCTTCTCTTTCTTTTCTGTTACCAATTTTAATCACCGGTAGCTGACTGTGGTGACGACTTAGTGATGACGACAGTAGCTAAATCCCATGATCCCAGGCTGAAAACTAATATTAGCTTTTCAATAATAAAAAAGAAGGAGGAGATGTTGAGTTAAACTTTTATGTGACCTGATCCATCAAAATGAGTCATAGTGACCCAAATTTCAAAGTTGAGATTTTGGTATCAATGGAAAGATGAGAAAATAAGCTTCAAAATTATACCCTAGTCAAAATCATATGTTTCATAGTTTTCAAGATGTGGCCATTTGAATTATGATCTTTATTTTGTTCTAAAACCTGAGAAAATTCCATTTTGCCAGTGACTCTGGCGTCTGTTCCTGTACCACGTGATTACACGCACCCTATATGGTCCCTTGTTGTCACAAATGCACCATTCAATGACCCTCGGAAAGCAGAGAATCTCACGATTCAGATGCTGTTTACAGCTTGTCAAGTTGTCATCTTTTGTTGAAAAACAAAAACATGTTGTAAAACATGTGCAAGCGTTGTGTCGATGCTACGTTCAGTTTAGCATTGATGCTACGCTCTGTTAGCATCGATGCTACTCGGTTTAGCATCTGTTTCTGTGTCCGTCCCTTCTTGTCATAGAGGCACCATTCAATGACCGTCGGAAAGCGGAGAATCCAGCGAATCAGATGCAGTTCACAGCTCGTCTCTATCATGAACGGTTCAGAAGATATTTCATGTTTTGCACCGATGCAACGCTGATCTTCAGAGGGTTTAAAGCCCCAGTATGTGAGATTTACCCCCATCTAGCGGTGCGGTTGCATGTCGGCACGTATTCTTGCTGTTGCGTTTACGTAAACTCGGGCAGAAGTCAGAAAAACAACAGACGCTGCATGTAACAGGATAAACAAGCCTCTATGTAAGGAAATGGTCCGCCAGCACGAGGCAAAACAATACCGGCGTGACAATATGTTGTCATGGTAACGTTGTATTGTTTACCTGACCCACGTTTTACCGTCTTTCTCTCGTCGAGTAAATTAACATCCAGTTGGTTTGCCGATTCACAAATAATATCACTCTTATCGGCGTCATTCAGGTGTCTGACTGCACCTGAAGGCAACACCAGCGCCTCGTCCTTCCTCATACTCGCTGACACGGTGGTGACAGTTTTAACAGGCGCCATCTGGAAAACTTTCTCCCCGAGCCGAGAAGGTCCGGCGGCGGAGTTGTGGTTAACTACAGTCACGATGACACTGAACGTAAAAACATGGCGATTCAACATGGCAGAGAAGGTTCGGTCGCCCCCCCCTGTACATTTGTAACGACTTTTAACAACTCAATTGTAAGGTACGAGAAAGCGCTCGTTTGTATGCGGGCGCGATTCCACTTCACTGAAACACGTATTAATGAAAGCGAAATTTGATTTTTGTCAATAAAAAGCCAATAAAGTCCCATACTGTCCCTTTAAGTAGCATGTCAATTATCATCAATTACTGTACGTGCCTTTTCTCAATTATCTGGACTGTGAAACTTTGGGAGATTGTTTTTGAATGTCATTGCTTTGAAATTAGGTTAAAACATTCTTTTGAATTTTCTATGGGTCTTCCACGTTATCACAGAACGTTGCGACATCCGGGTCATTTTGATAGAGCACGCCATGTGTTTTTATTGACTGAAAAGTCTATATTCACCTTTTAACCCAGTGAGCTGTGTCAGTTGTGAGGATATGTCAATGACCTTTTGTGGATTCACAAATAATATCCGCTTATCCCCATCAGTTCATCCACCCCTCCATACAAACATATTCTCTCCATCTCCTGTTCTCCCATGAGAAATAGAAGATTGATTCTTTCATCCCTCTCCTCTGTCTTATTCTTCCATCACCCCCCATGCCTTTCCCTTCTCTCCATCTCTTCACTCATTTAATCTTTCACTTTAACCCATGCACATGTCCGTCTTTAACACCCCTCCCTCAGACGTGACCTTTGCCCCCTGTTCAATCTCTGCTCCTCCTTATGCGTGCTTTTTTCCCCGTCATCGTCATCCCTCTTCCCTCACCTCTGTGATCCTTCCATCCTTCTTATGTAGTGTTTCGATTTGTTCATCTTTTTCCTCCCACCACCATCGATGCCATTAGATTCCCTCTATTTCTCTTTTTTTCCATTTAACTGTGCTCTCCTCACCTCCCCTGTCTTGCCAGCAGACCCCTCCCTCCCTGCTCTCTGATCGCCCCGTCTTCTATCCAAATGTCAATCCTCATTTCAAACCTCCTTGCATCTCCTTTCCTGCCATCAGGCCACTCTGATCATTTCTTCCAGCTTTCGTCGTTCCCCCCTATCCCTCCCTCCTTCCCTCTATCCCTCCCTTCCTCCCTCCTCCCCCTCTTCCCTCCCTCCCTCCCTTGCTGGTTCCTGACCTCCATCCTCCCTGTGATCATCCCTCCAGAGTTGAGGCCATCTGTTCCTGCAGGAGAACCAAGTGCAGCCTTAGCACCCAGTGCCAGCCAGGATGTGCGTATTTATGCACGTGTGTGCCAGTTTACCGGAGTGTGTATTAAAGTGTGACCACATATTCCTCCGTGAGTGTGTATTTAAAAAAAAGAGAGAGAAAAAAATGGAATAATGCATATTCATGGCACTAAAGGGTGGAGTAGCATTTCCACCTTTTATGGAATTATCTTCCAGGCATGGCCCATCACTGATGGATTGTTGCATAAACAAAATCACCCCAATGTCTAATGCATGATGGATGCATATGGATTATGTGGAGATGATTATAGCTAATAAAGCTGATACCTGTGAGTGCTCTCTCATCCTATACATATGCGTATGATATTGCGTTTTGCATGTGTGTGCTCCTGCCTGCCTGTGTGTGTGTGTGTGTGTGGTGACAGTGAGAGTTCAGGCCCTCAGTGCTCTCCCTGCTCGATTAGGAAGTAAACAATGTTTATTCAGCAGCAGCTGTCTAAGGGAGATGGCTGTGTGTGCATGCACCGACACACACGCCCACACACATGCATGCGGAGGGATGAAGATGAAGGCTTGGAAAAGAGAGACTGATTAGAGGCTCTGTGAAGCCATGGAGGAAAGCCCCCAGTGGAGCACACACACACACACACACACACACACACACACACACACACACACACAAAGAAAGGAATGCAATAAGTTCACATGTAGCTACTTCTGCAAAGACAGACCACCACTTACGATTGTGGCCACTGTGAATAACATTCATTTATCCAGTATTGAGAATCATGAGTGTCATTGAATGGAAATGTGCCTGGTCGCTCCGGCTCTTCAGTCCTTAACAGTAACAGAATGTGGAACTCAAAGTGAACTCGCCCCAAACCATAAGAAATACCTCACTGTGACTTCTAGTCTTTAGAGAAACATGTGGAATACTGAAACTACTGATTTCATTACTTTAGGCTCTGAAAATGTTTACCTTTATTAAAGCCGCAGCATGTGATTTATTTGGCTTTTTATTAGCAAAAATCGAATGTCTTTCATAAATACATATTTTACTGAAGTGGAATCACACCCGCATACAAATGAAAGCTTTCTCATACCTTAGAATGAGTTGTTACAAGTCGTTACAAATATACAAGGAGGGGTGCACCGAACCTTGGCGGCCATGTTGAATCGCCATTTTTTATGTTCAATGGCAGTGTGACCGTAGGTAACCACGGAAACTGAGCGGAGCTGTTGGCTCGGCCTGTTAAAACTGTCACCACTGTGTAGTGTGAGGAAGGACGGAGGCTCTGATGTTGCATTCAGGTGCAGTCAGACACCTGAACGACGCTGTCGGCAAACCAACTGGATGTCATTTTACTTGACGAGAGAAAGACGGTAAAACGTGGGTGAGATATCACCACGCCTGTATTGTTTTGCCTGGAACACTTGTTTACATAGAGGCTTGTTTATCCTGTTACATGCAGCGTCTGTTGTCTGTCTGACATCTGCCCGAGTTCAGGTGAACGCAACATCAAGAATACGTTCAGATATGCAACCGCACTGGTAGATGGAGGGGGATTCCTAGACATTATACCTGTTAAGATTATGGCCACAATAACATTCATTTATCCAGTATTGAGAATCATGAGTGTCATTGAATGGAAATGTGCATCGGTGCTCCAGCTTTTCAGGCCTTAACAGTAACAGAATGTGGAACTCAAAGTGAACTCGCCCCAAACCATAAGAAATACCTCACTGTGACTTCTAGTCTATAGAGAAACATGTGGAATACTGAAACTTCTGATTTCATTACTTTAGGCTCTGAAAATGTTTACCTTTATTAAAGAAAAGAAAGAAAAAAACAATAGTAAGCAATAAAGTAGTAGGTTTTTTTTCCTTTTCTTTTTTTGCTGTGAAAACAAAAGAGAGAAACCATTTGTTACATCTAACAGATGTCAGACAGGAGGTGTAAAAAGAAACCTTGCTGATTTTTGTTCGCAGCCAGAGCACACTCTTCCCTGTGAACATGAAAATACCACGAGCTGAAGAAATTTGCCTTCACAACTAAAACTACCACGATTTGTCGTCCGGGCCGTACTTCTCTCTCGCTCTCTCTCTCTCACACACACACACACAGAGCATTCCTCTTTCTTCTCTCTCGTCTCAGCAGCAGCAGCTGTGCGTATTCCTCCTCGGGGTGAATCCTCCACGAGCAAGAAGGCCTGCTTTACGAGAATGACCCAATTTATCAGACACAGCATTCACACTGTTGATGGATCTAATTAAAATCTGTGTACAAATCTTATAAAGGCCAGTGGTAATCATATTTACGGTGTGAGCTTTCAGTCATTCTTCCACAATGTTAAACCAGGATAATCCACCATATACAGTATAAAAGCGCTTCACCCCCCAAGTTCCATCATCCTGTCATTTTATTTCTGCTCTTCTGTGTGTTTTCTCTTGTATGACAGTATCATTTTATATTATAATCATTTTCTTTGTATACTGATCACTTAAAGTGATATGCCAACATTTTCTGTGTGTGTCTTGCCTCACTCCCGAGTCCATGACCAGCAGATAGACACCATCCTTTTGACTGTTTGTGCAGTAACAAGGGAGATAGAGCCTTATCGCCCGTAATTAGCTTAGCTGAGACGCTGGAAGTGTAGGCCTATAGGTAGTGTTAGCCTGCCTCCTACCCAAGCTGAAATCAGCAGTCAGAAATTGATTTCATTTTAGCTCTAAACTCTGTAAATATATCACTTTATCAACATTTCAAATATTTTTAGGCGAGAAAGTAGCCGTTTAGATCAGCAGTGTGTCGTTAATTTGTCTAAATACCAGCTGTTTACAATTTGGTTTGGACGAATTTGGCGCTAGCTACTCAAGCTAGCCGTTGTGAACGCACTTCGGGTTACTTCCGGTTATTTTCATAAAATAAAACACCCGTTGCCCTTTACATATAGAAGTGCTTTTAAAACCGTCTTTGCTTGAACCCTCCCTTTTTGACTAATCAAGATGCCTTACTGGAGAGTTTTGTCAGCTTTGAGATGAAGATCAGTCCGTTTAGAGTTGCTGAAGAGTGTCTCTGATGTCTTTAAGTGGAGGCAGGCAAACACTACCTATACACTTCCAGTGTTTGAGCTAAGCTAATTACGGGCGATACGGCTATATCTCCCTTGTTCCTGCACGCACGGTCGAAATGATGGTGTCTATCTGCTGGTCATGGACTCGGAAGTGAGTAAAAAATAAATAAATAATGTTGGCGTATCCCTTTAACACTGATTCAGACATGAAGAAAAGCGAATCTCCCTGCACAGCCACAGTTCCTCAGGTGCAGGTGGGTAGCAGGAGTGCGTAAAATAGTAGGACATGATTCAGTCATGTTCAAGAGTGCAGTGCAGGATATAGGACACATACACATCAGATAGGGTTCATTAGAGATTCGGGAATTAGTCCCACAAAAAGCTGTTGCACTGTAGACTAAGTGAAAAGGTGATTTGATGCGTCAGCTGTCTGTGTGGGTCTCCCTGTGATCCTCATATCGAACAACACTTAGCCACAGCCAATCCCGCTCTCTCACCTAAATGTATTTTAAAGATGAGCATTTATTTTAAACAGTGTCCACCTTCCTCACCGCACCACTGCTAATAGCACATTTTATTGTGCCACAAAATTATTAACAGATAGTTAGAGCCTTTCTCATGCTACCAACCCCTTAATGCATTATGAATGTGTGTGTGTGTGTGTGTTGAGACTGGAGGTACTTTAGCTTCATATGCAAATGAGCTAATTTCATCATACCCATTGTGGATCAAGTTGTTTCTAATGGACTCTGAAACTAGCTCCCAAAGCTTCAAATAAAACTCAGCCGCCCTGCCGCCTGCATCTGAATCAATTTTAGTTGGTGAAATATCCACCATTTGGGAAACAAATGAAATCCAATCTCTGCAAACTGAATGAGGCACGGAAAATGTATTTCTACAGCCGGCTGCATACACAATGCTAATTCAAAGAGGTAAAGAAAATAAAAGTGTATTCTGGAGAATTACAGTCATATTTCGCAGCAGAACATGACTATTAATGTTGATTTATGTTCATCTGTAGGTTGGCAGGTGTCTGAAATATAGGGGGGGGTCAAGGGGACCCATTAACCGACAGGTCATACTGCAAAACTTCTGGAATGTCAAAAAAAAAAAGTTGTTATTCAAAGAGTAAAAATATTAGACACACATATAGCTTTATATCTGACCCCCTCACCCTCTCAATTAGGACATGGGACCCCCCAAATTGGTCATGTTAATGAAGCGCTGCACTGTAAGAGAGAACTTATCAACCACTGGCTGGCAGAGTTTTACTAAATTAATATAAGAGACTTGAACTTGCATGCATTGATTTTTTTTGTCCCACTTTGGGAGCAGCCAAACACCCTGCGGCCACAGCATTTACATATTTTTTTACCTTGTGAAGTTGTCATACCAAATAGGCTGTTGATTGCTATTTACATAATCAGAGACATGGAGTAATATTAGCCGTATTGGTCACTTGTTGAATGCGAGCTCAGTAATCAGTTTTAATAAGGAATGTTTTGGTACAACTGAGGATGACGTCTGATTCTTAAACTGTTAAAGTGATAGTTTGGATTATTTATCAAGAGGTCTGACACACAGCCTCACCAAAGCTTAGCCTGGGCTGACTTAAACAGTTGATCTATGGAATAATACGCGTGCCATAGATAAGCCTGAGTGTAAATTGGAGCGTGTTGATCCGAATGACCTGCAGGTAAAACGCCGACTATAGATTTCCGCCTCTGATAATCTGTGCGCATAGCATAGTCCCTTTGGATAAATGTACTTGGAAGGTTTCATAAAGTATGGCAGCCAGTTTTGGATGCTGTGGACCCCTCTGGACTGAGCTTCAGTGTTTCTCACTAAGTTATAAAGCATAGATGACTCTGGCATGACCTGGGATTTGGATATCATTCTGGTGGTGTGCCGATTTGTTCATATCTAATAGTAATCTATGTAAAGTTGTATAACCTGCTCGTGTTTATGCATAACCTTTTAGTAGCTTAAAGATGAACTAAGTCCGGTTGCATTTTTGCTGTTTTGCTAACCCTCCTCCTGGCCATGTGCATTTGTTTACAATGAAGCCGGGGAGAAATCAATCAACAGAGTGGTACATACTGTAATGTTATACATCAAAAACGATGCTACGACATGTGTAGTTTAATCTGTCATGAACAAGAGATTTACGAGTTAAGGGGCGCATTTGTGTTGCGGTGCACCAGGGCAGCGGCGCTGATCTTGCAAAGTTGTTTTTCAACCAAGAGACGCAATAAGTGATACGTGATAAACCTCCATTATCTCTTGTAACAAGTTAAGCCATTTATTAAACCATCACAATTACTCCAAAGCGTTTTAATTAAGGTAAAAATGTAGCATAGTTAAGCAACAAATCCTGCATAGTTCGCAGGAAACATATGGTTCTACCCAAATTGTATGCAGAGGCCAATATGTGCTTTGATTGAAACTAAAAAACAAAAAGATGGATAAGAGTAGTGAGACTGTGCCAAAATTGCAACAGTACAAGCCATAAAACTACAGAACTAACGGCTGAAAGGAGCGATTCACTCCACTGAGCTGAGAGGGATCTCAGTCTTTATGTTAATTCTCCACTGAATTGTCACTTTATCCATTCACAATATAAAAATATTGATTGAAACAGCTTCAACAGTTTACAGAACCTATTAATATAACTGTTTTCGAGGGCGTGCGCACACACCTCCCCAACACTATAAAGCAAAACATACCCAACATATGTTGTTGAGTCTGTGCAAAGAATTGATCATCAGCCAGTAGAAAACAACAACTACATATCATTTCCCCCACACACAGCACACAGAGTCTGAATCAATGCTTTGAAGGCAGAGGAAGCAGCAGCACTGAGGAATGAAAGGTGGTTCACCTGCTTTCATTGTCTGGCCCCGTAACTGACCCTTCTCCTTGGCTGACACAAAATCAAAGCCTCAGTCTTGTATGATGCTGATGACTCGTGTAGACAGCTGGATTTATTGCAGGTAGATCATTTCATGCCAAGTGCATGATTTGTGCTGCTCTTTGCATTAAGGAAAGATTTACAGCTCCATTACTTTACTCAATAAAGAAGAAGATGCTCCTCATCCGGATCTATATGCACATGTATATCAACTCAAAACTCACTCTTCATAGTTTGTACAGTATTTGGCCAAGGCATCAATCAGTTGAACAAAAACGAACGACAACAAAAAATAATCTTTGGATGTCATTTTGATATCACACAAAGTTTTCTAATGGAGGGGAACATTACTTTTGCTGGGTGTGTGTGTGTGTGTGTGTGTGTAACTCCACTTTTATTTATTCTGAATTACATTAACTTCTCCAGAAAATTATCACAGGTTCTGTCACACTTCTTCTCTCTCAACATGTTTAAATGCTCACAGCTTGTGTTACTGAGTTCGCAGCACATTCTGTTTTGCAGGTTAGACAGCATGCATAGTGGCAATTTAGTGGCATGCGCATGCGTCTCGGTTTGGTTTGGAAGCATTTGGTTTGGCGCTAGGCTACTGTTAATATCAGGAAGCTCTCACAACTTTTTTATGATTATTATTCTTGTGACTCCGCAGTAGCAGATAGCATAATCACTTCATGTTCTGCTTTGCAAGTCTATTTTTTTTGTGTGTGCATAACGTGGGCTTCATATTTGCGAGGAAAAAAGTCAACGCAATGGTGTTTTCGTCGCTGATTTCTGATATTTTTTTTTTCCTAGCAGACCGAGTGATACTAGAATGCACGAGATCCTGTGCCTGCTTGGTCTGGTCTGATCCAGTTCTTTTGGAGTTCTTTTTTTGTCTCCCTTGTTCTCTTTTTGCACAGTCTGTGTCACCCCCCCCCCCCCCCCCAAACTCTCTGCAAATATCAGCTCGGGCACAACTGAACAGTCTTAATTAAAAGGGTTGTTTGCACAAAGGCTAAAAGTCCCGATAACATGATGTTTTCCATCCGTTTAAAATTAATGTAGCTCGGTGTGATAGCATGGCTCGGGCTGAAATTAAACAGTGTTGTTGTCACGAAAGACGTCAACAGAAGCCCCCCAGTTCACCACCAGCCACTTCACATTTCTAATAGATTCTCCTCACTGGTAATTGGCACCTCTATTTTCAGCACAGCTCCAGCAATGACAGTTAAATGCATTCCTTGGGGATGCTAAGGCGTTAGCAGGTTGTGGGTGTAATCCCTCCAGAGTATTTAGGGTCTGGCCTGTTAGCCTCATCCCAGTAATCCCTCACGGAAATATCCAGGAGGGATTCACACCAGATCCCCAAACTATTTACAACTACTTCTTTTCAATGCCGTGGAGCAGTGGATACACTTCTGGGCTTACTGTCTGAGCTGCACATACCCTGCTCCTGAGAGTGAGCCAAAATGCCCTTGCAAAAAAAGGAGGAGTTCATTCAGCTGCTTGTTTCTGCAGTGTAATTCATTTGAGCCTTCCCCAGAGCCCAGGAGCAGGCTGTGGGTTAGAATGTAGTTGAACTAAATGAAGACCTTCACCTTCACACCGATTTCCCTCTTCGCTTGCATAATTTCCTGCAAAAGTCCACTAAGTCCATAAAATGAGATGTCTGCAACTGCCCTGTAGAGCAACACTTGATCTGCCAGCGAGACATGGATCATTCGCCTCTGGCTTCAAAAGAAACAAACAGATGATTGCTTGAAAGACACACAGCTGTCGATTTAGTTAAAGTCTGACATTTTGTCTCCCCAAACCCTCCTTCCTCTTTTAGATCCAAACCAAAGAATGGGGCTTTGTCACTTGACTGAATGTGTCTCTCCAGAAGTCATATCACTGCGGATGTCCTACCAGTGGATTACTATGGATCTGTGAACAACACATGGATCTTTTCATGTGCCAACAGGGATTTCCAACACCATGCGGTTCCACACAGGATAGCACAGGTAGCTTTGTGATATTTCAAGGTAAGGGTGGTCCACGCCATCAGCGTCGCTATGGCCTAGACTGGATCAATCAATCAATTTATTTAAAGTGCAAAATCACCATGCTACATGGTCTCAATACACTTTACAATAAAATAAAGTACAATAAGCACCAGAGGAAATTGATAAAACAGTTAAGAATTAGATTAAACCAAAATATTGGGTAAAGAGGTATGTTTAAAGACAGGACTTAAAAATTGCAGTGGATGTAGCTTCTTTGATAACTAGTGGGAGGCCATTCCATAAAAAAGGAGCACGGTCGGAGAAGGCTGACTTTTTATTGATCAATGGAATGACAAGGAGGTTTGAACTCGAAGAGGATGTGGCGGAAGGTAGGGAGTAAGCAGTTCAGTTAAATAACATGGTGCAAGTCCATTTAAAGGAGTCATCACCCGGAAATCGCAATTTCTCTTGTTAAAACATGCATATTGGTGTTTGACCTCAGTTGAAACTTGCCTGAAAAGCTGGAGTTTGAAAGTGGCGCCGTTTTTTCGCTTCGGCTCTTTTTCCGAACAGGAATAGCACACAAGGGTGTGCCTTCCTAAAGCACGAGATTTTGATTCTGCTCCTACGGTGATGTCACCGTCTGACTTTTCACCACCCAACCCCGCCCCGTCCGATGAAATGAAAACCAGGGGGCTGTTTATGTTTTGGAGTCTGCATGCAGGCAAGCCCCCCCGCCCAGCTCTGTCCTTCCTGCGGCGAATCAACGCGCGCCTCATACAATGCACATCCGGACCAGTCAAAACCTTGCGCGTAATCTCGCGTGATAAAGTCGCGGTAGGAAAAAGGGTCAGAACAAGCTCAATGTTTGATTACATTTTTTTTTTTTTTTCTAATAAGTTTTACGAATTGATCCAAAGCGATCCAAGAGGGGCTGGATACGTAAAAAAACAGGTTATGACTCCTTTAAAAATAACTAGTGGGAGGCCATTCCATAAAAAAGGAACACGGTCGGAGAAGGCTGACTTTTTATTGATCAATGGAATGACAAGGAGGTTTGAACTCAGAGAGCGAAGAGGACGTGGCGGAAGGTAGGGAGTAAGCAGTTCAGTTAAATAACATGGTGCAAGTCCATTTAAGGATCTACACAACTTCTCCCCAGAAGTTTGAGTCGCTGCTTCACTGTCTTTATCCCTCTGATAGTTGGAGCGTGCTGTCCAATCTGCCTTGTAAAGATGGCGCCCACCATCCTATCTGCCATTCTGTAGGAAGTCCAGTCACCGACGGCAGCTTTGGCCAGGCCCTTCCTTCCCTTTCCTTGGTTGTCTGATGCCTTACCAGAAGCCAACCGATATATTTACAGTATATAAATATAATATTTTTTCTTTCCGCCTCTTCCTTGAACACAGTTTTCTGTACACCCCCACTGTTACCACAACTGGAAATGCCAGTTTATTTGATTCCAGCCACATCAAACATTGACTGGGAGCCTCATTAAGCATCATTTTCCCCCCTTCCCTCCCCCTCCTGTCTCCTCGTCTTCTTCACTCCAAAAGTCTAAAACAGATTACTAATAAACTCACTGAGCAAGAGAGAGTCTTTTTTCCACATACTATGTTTTTTTTTACCGCTCCCCCGCCCCCCTCTCTCTTAGTCTTGCTCATGCTTTCTCTTCCCATCATGCTCTCTCACAGTCTTTCTTGGCTATCTCTGTTCCCTCTCTTGCAAGCACAAACATGGACACACAGTTAAGATATACAACAAAATTGTTGATCCTTATCTCTTCTTTCCCAGCAAAGACTCTCCTGTGTATTGCAGTATGTACGTGCTGGCGTGATGCGTGGAACAACAGATGGGGAAAAAAACTCTCCCAGGTGAAGGGAATATCCGAGGTGCTCTCAGAGGAAACACATTTCTGGATGTGTCTCCGCAAGCAAACACACACATACTGAGGTAATACATGTGAAAACACTTAACAGAAGCTTGCTGCTTGCATTAAAAAAACAAAACAACTATGTTACCCAATCTGAATTATTTTTCCATCATTAAGAGACCTCAGATTATCGTCTTTTGTCTAATCATGAAGAGTGAACAAGGCCTTACAGTTACCTGAAGCTGTGTTATGACATGAAGAACTCTTTTATTCATATAGGGAGAACATAATAATGATGTTTAACATCGCCTCCTGAAAGCATAAATATGTGTAGAACAACATCATATGTATATGTGGGTATGTTTTGATAAAGTACGTCCAGAGAAATCAAAGATCCAGCTGCCAGGTTCATCCAGTTTACCTTCGGAAGAGACACAAAGTACTGAATACTGCAGATAAAACATACAAACAAATACGGAGGATTTCAAAGCATACCATTATCTGTCCAATAGCAGACTTCTCAGCGGGAATTCCCCGAGGGAGAAAAAATGCACAGCAGGATCCACTAGCTTTTTCAACACTGACAATAACTTAGTCCCTAAGCTTAGGATTGAGGAATATTAATGCTCTTTGGAGTAAGCTCGCAGCTACAATGCCTTATCCCTAAACTGCAGCGGATTCTAATATCTAAATCCAGTAATAAAATCAGCTGTTACATATGTGAGCCATGTTGACATTTGGGGATGCACATTTGGCGTTAAATCAACTTTGTGTCCTATAGTGCTGAATGTCACAACATCCCACACTGAGTGTTTTTATGTTTTAATAACCATGACCTTTTTCTTTCGCCAATTGGACTTGATGCACAAATCAATATGCTGGTTCTGGTAAAGCTACTGATATATGGATTTTGTGGGAAGGTCATAGCCAGCTGGTCTCCATGGTCACCACAAAGGAAAAGCATAAGGGGTTTGAGCAGTTCTCTGTTTGTACAACCACACACACAGATTTTGGATTATTGGTAGTAAGGAAGTTTTTTTTTCTTCTGCTGAGTCACCATCATGGCACATAGGAGAGACTTGGAAGGACCTTGTGTACACATCCCTGTCTACCAAGACTCTGAGCACATGAAGTTTCCTGATGAGCACTCTTGTGTCTCATGAGCCAAACCATTTGGATGCATGAGTCTGGTTGCCTGGCAACCTCATAGTGACAGTAAAGAGTTTGGAGCTAATTGTCCAAGCCAAGAAAAAGTCAAAAGCGTAACACTGATTAAACCACAAGGTATACCAGTGGGTTTTGTAGGAGCTTGATTTGTGAATGTTAAAGGACCGAGTCACATAATTTTCCAGCCATTTTAGCAATGGAGCGCCCCCATCTGCAGTTTATTTGAGGAAGGAATTTACAAACTGCCCTGTTGCTAACTCAAAGCACGCTATGAGATAATAACGGAATGTTAGGAGACGGGGTTGTTTTCGAGGCTGTTTTTGAGTTGTTGGATTGTGTATTTGATGAGTCTGATGAGGGAAACCAATAAATCTCAATAGCCTCCATAGCGTAGCTCTGAGCAGCTGGCGGCTCTGCTCCGCCATTCTAAAAATAGCTTGCACCAACAATCAAAGGTAATGAACCTACTCCTAAAACTATAGTATTATGGCAATGGGCCAATTTGCCAAAATGTTGAACTATCCCTTTAAGATGTGTTGCTTTTTTAGAGCACCCATTTATAAATCTAAAACTTTTTGGAAGAACAGCAGTGATCAGGAGTCACCAACAGAGGTTAAAATGGGTTGCATCAAGAACGACTTTCCAGTACCTTCAATAGGCTTATGCACAGCTCCTGTACTTCCTGAAATAAGCCAGCTCCTTTATTTCCTGTCTTACATTATTGGACAAACTGATTCATCCAGGTGTGTCTGACCATTGTTGTGAGGTCCGACACACCTGGATGAATCAGTTGGTCCAATAATGTAAGACAGGAAATAAAGGAGCTGGCTTATTTCAGGAAGTAGTGGAGCTGTGCATTATTACATATGTGTGTGTGTGTATTACATAGCATTTACATCAAGGTCTGCTACTACATTGAAATGTCCTTTGTCATTTGTAAGTCACTTTGTATAAAAGCATCTGCAAAATGAGTAAATGTAAATATGCAAATATGGAGCCTTTTTACTGGAACAAGAGGATGATGTGCTTCAGTTCTTGCAAGACATCCGATTTGAGATGGATGAATAGCAGCATATTGTGCTACCTCAAAGACTGCTGCACAGGCTTTGTCTTGGTTGCGCTTGCTTCTTTGGCTGTGAGGCTTCATCTTAAAGTGTACCAAAGTTTCTCCGTTGTTCTTCCTCAAGGCAGCCAATACACGTAACTTGGGAAACACGAAAGGTATTCTTTGGTTACTACTTCACAATGGTCAATTGTTTGACTGAGCCCCTGAAGCTCTAGTGAGGCTTTTGTAGAGTAGGTGCTGTATTTGTGGATGGTTTCACTGATATTTTCTTAGTGTCTTGCAGCTGAGGAATCTTTTAAATGTAGTCTAATGCAGGAAGTTCTTGACAATGAGCAGCCCCCCACTAGATTGAGATGAGAGAAGAGCACAAATACTGGAGTCTGGTAGCCACTCCAGTGTTCGCATCAAGAAAAAAATAACCGAACAATCACACTTGAAACCGGCTTTGTTGGAGATGGTTCAGTGGTTTGCCATTCTAGAGTTAAACGCAGTAGATTGGCTTGTAGTCCTTCATCGATCAGTCAACTGAAGAATCTGATTGCAGGATTTCACCAGAAAGAACATGCAGTGTACCTGGTCATTGCCGTGTGTTGTCCTGAGATCCACGCTGTTTGTGTTGTGGAAAGTCAGCAGCTTCCTCTTTGTGAATGAAGTATCCATAATAACCAACAATTCTTCAGTGACCACAGCCATTCTTCCAAAGCTTAGATGTCCCTAACTCCTTTCCTTCTCTAGTTACTCCATACACTCTTAGAAATAAAAGTGGTATATATAACCATATAAGTTTCTTAAGCTTGTCCTAATAGGAGAACCCTTTTTGGCTCCAGATAGAACCTTTAAAGGTTCTACCTGAAACATTTAGGAGGGTTCTACCTAGAACCCAACTTGAAGGGTTATACCGAGAACCCAACATAAAGGGTTATATTTAGAACCAACACATAAAGGGTTATACCTAGAACCATCTGTGAAAGGTTACACCTAGAAATCCCAATGAGAGGTTCTACAAAAATCCCTTTTATGGCGTATTGGTTTCACCCAGAAGCCTTACTGGGGGTTTCATGCAGAGCCCACACAGGGAGTTCCACCAAGAACCCTTTTACTGGAACCCTTGAAAAACCATTTCATTGGAGAAAGGGTTTTTAAAGGTTCTCTGATCAAAATGGTTCTTACTGGAACCCTTAGTGTTACCAAGAAGCCTCGAAAAACCCTTTCTTTAGGAAAGGGTTTTTCAGAAGCAAATGGTTCCAGGTAGAACCTCAGCCCTTGTAGAAGAACACTTTTGTAACCCTTATTTCTAAGAGTGTACACTAACCTGTTCCCTCTGCCCTTCATTGTACAGTCCCTGCATTTTTCACAGTATCAGTTCTTGTGGTTTAATCATTTTCCATGAAAGAGTGAAATAGGAACTTTTACTCTTGCTTTTCCCTTCATATCAATAGCTTTTTTTCTGTAGAGAAGTTGAAAATAAATGGATTTGTTGATGTTTTTTTGTTGTTGTTTTTTACCAATTTTACTTTAAAGATTAGAAAGCTGCCTGCTTTCAGACACACACAGAGACAGGGATTCTTGCTTTATAGTTAGATTAGATAGATGTATGCTGCCAGCTGCAGCTCATGATAACCCATATTACTGTCTGTATTTCTTAATATTCCCTGTTGTTTGCTTGGTTGTGAGTCAGTAAATTACGGCAGAGCTGCAGTCGACCGCAGCTCTGCTCGGCTCACATTTTAAAGAATGTAATTAATATTTTCCTCATTAATGAAAAACCATTCTACCACCAGCCAGCAAGCATAGTTTTAATTTCAATGATCCAACATGTCTGATCCACTGATTAACCATGGTGACCAAAAATATTAATAGAATCGCTGCTTTCCATGTACAGGCTATGTATTACTGTACTTTCAGTGTTTATTGAAATGAACAAAATCTATGTTTTACCTGATGCACTCTCACACACCTGTAATGTTAGCTAAGAAATAATGTTAGCAAGCAGCAGCTAACTGTTTCAAGCCTACTGTATGAATAAACACTTTCACTCATTATCTACTCACCCCTTCATGTCGAATAAAGGCTGTGAGAATTTTCAGAGTCCTCCGTGCCTTCTCTGAGTTACGGGGGGGTTCGTGCAGCAGTATTTGTCCATATAATGGTTGTGAATGGTGCTCACTTTTCTTCGTCCAAAAAGACACACCAAAAAACATCCAAATACCTCCATACTGCTTGTCTGTAATGTCCCTGTTCTATTGAAGAGCAGTGAACTGAGACACTTGGAGTTTCCGCTACAAACAAGCTTAAAATATAGACTTTTTTTTTTCCAGAACAATTTCTCATGTCGGGGCTTCAATACAAGGGAGGGACTTTACAGACGAGCAGTATGGAGGTATTTGGATGTTTTTTGGTGTGTCTTTTTGGAGAGAGAAAAGTGAGCACCATTCACAACCATTATATGGACAAATACTGCTGCACGGACCCCCCCATAACTCCGAGAAGGCACAGAGGACTCTGAAAATTCTCACAGCTCTTAGTCGACATGAGGGTGAGTAGATAATGAAATTTGAATTTTGGGTGAACTATCCCTTTATGACACTGGGCATCTTAGGGGACAAACATCTTGAAGACCTGTGCTCCTTTTTTGGGCAGTGGCCCCCGACCTGAGGCCATGGATAAAAAGAAAGTGTTCATTTACATAGTTTAAATCTGTAAAAGACAACAGGGCTGCTGCATTAGTCATAATCTAGTTAAACGCCATATATTCATTTTATATTTGACATTTATGGTTGTATTGTTTCTCTGTGTTCTCTTTGGATAGGTAGACCTACATACTCAGTGTTCACACAAACACACAGACAATAGACAGCAGGACAGAGAGGGTGTTGGACACAGACTGACAACCAGTCCCAAAGAAGCTTGTCTTTCCAAAACTGATGGATGGTGTGGAAAAGACTTGGGAGCAGCTGTTCTAGGGTGTCCAAGCTCTAGATACCTACTGGCAAAATCATGTAATCCCCAGGCCTTTAGGGTTGTGATCTCAAGGAGAGCTGGCTGGCTGGAGTGTAGGCTGAGGTGCAGGCTGTAGAGTAGCATGCTAGAAGCTAGCAGGGCTGAAGTTAGCCATCTGGGATGCAGACTGGGCAGATAGCCAAAGGCTAGCAGACTAGTCATCCACTACATTTCCAATAGCAGCAATCCTCTTCATCCAAGATTCTGACAACTAGAAATTGAGGTTTGCTCAGACAACTTTTCAGGTCATTTTGTACTGTCAGTTTCAATGACAGTCGTTGATAACAACAACAACTGAGGGGGTGGAAATTAGGGGAATAAATAGCTCAATTTTACTCTCTGGAAAATGATAGACATAAAATTTCACATTTAATTCAGTAATCATTTAATGATTTACCTAAAATCCCTTTAAAACCTATTTAAATCAAGCCTCCATTGCTCTGTTATGCATTGTTTTCTGTTTTAATTTAGTTTCTACATGGGGGTACATATTAATGAATACCTCATCGTATACATTTTACACTTAACCAAGTTCATCATTCATACACTTGTATAATTCCTCATTTAAAATTCTAGTTAATTCATCAAGTGCATATGTTGATGTACATTGTTGAGTTGTTAGCATACATCATAATGGTAGCATGATTTAAAATTTAAAATCATTAATAAATATTGAAAACAAAAGTGGCCCCAAAGAACTTCCTTGTGGCACGCCACAACTCACAGCTCCCGGCTCAGAATAACTACCATTAAAATACATTTCCTATCATGTAGATAACTTTCAACCCACACAACAGTTGGTTCAAAGCCGTAGCAGCTCAACTTATTTAATGACACCTAGTGATCAAGAACATCAAAATGCTGTGCTCAAATCTAGCAATACAGCTTCAACTTTTTTTTTTAAATCATCAGTGTTCTTCATCCAATTATCCGTCATCTGAGCGAGTGCTGTAGCAGTGGAGTGCCCTGTTTTGTATGCATGTTGGTATGCCCTGTTACAAAACCATTTTTACAAAAATAATATTGAGTTTGCTCATATATTATATGCTCCATTATTTTACTGAGGACAGGTAGTAAACTAATTCATCTAATTTTTACCCCAAAATGTTTGTTTGCTTTTCTTTAGCAGTGGAATAATCTCACCTATTTTCCATCCAGAAGGACAAACACATGTTTTTAAACTTAAATAAATGATGTGAGCAACAGGCAGAGCAATCAAGATCAGCTACAGGTTTCAAAAACTTCACATCCAGGTTGTCAAACCTGAGGGTTTTCCTTTACCTTTGGTGGAACACAGACACACAGGGGAAGGCAGGATGATACGGCGAAGCCACTGCAACAGAATGAAAACAAGCTCACACGAAGACACACTGATGGATGAGCGAGTAGCTGAGCAGGCAGGCAAATGAGAAAGAGCAGGCGACAGGAAACCAAATTTCTAGTAACTGGCACAAAGGACACAAGACAAGCCATTGCCGGCTTCTCTCCCATTCTCCATGCTTGCAAATACCGTGGTTTAATACAGCCACGCTGTTCACATTGACACTTTTTTTTTTCTTCCACTTCAGTGTGGCCCCTTAAGTGATTTTCTAAGCTGGTGCTCTGCTCTGATGAATCCTGGTTTTATACTGTAACTGTGACATTGTCTGAGAGAATTACCAAACACATAAGTTAAAGACAAAGACCGTGCTGTGATTCTGGCTATATTTATTTGGAATAACATCACTCAGAGAAATAGTTAGAAGCTCAAGACCATGTGATCATGATAGAGATGTGTGTCTGTGGTGGGAAATTCCAATCTTTCTCTTGAGGGGGGGGGTTGTCCAAAAGGTTTCTAGGACTACATTTACACATGCCCTGCTATTTTCATAAATGGACATTTCACCCTCTCCGTTTACAAAAATAACTGCGTGTACACCAGTCCGTTTTCAGAAAAAAAAAGTTTCCACTAGCCCATGTATATATGCCGTTGAGAGCATGCCAAACCTGTAGGTGGCAGTGTAGCGAGAAGCTCAAGCCCACGTTAGCCAATCACAATCATGCACATGATCCCGCATAGCAACAACAACAACATCACCAACAACGTCACTTGCCCTCCTTGTGTTTAACTTTTTAAAAAGTTTAAATATTATTTCGTGCTGGAAAGTAACTGTTTTGATCCCAAATCGACGGCCAGTTTATCCAAATGATGGCTGTTTAGAAGTTTGCTCCAATGTTTTTCGGAGATGTGAAGCTTCACCTGTGTGAACAACGACCACAACATCACACTCAGCCGGCCAACCTCCGTCGTCATCCCGGGGGACAAAATGATCGCTAATTAACTTACCCGCAGGTTTTTAGAGGTTTACCACCAGCTGGTAGTATTTTTAGGAGAAAAATGTTGGTCTCATTGATGAAATCTAACAATTGTGGCAGTAATTTGTTTGAATGAAAAGTGAAGCTTCCTGTGAGTATTGGACAGAAGAGCAGCGCCTTGGGGCTCTGTATGTACAGAAATCACCACAATGAACACATCAGTCTGCATTAAATATTATTGTTATTATTATTATTATTATTATTATTTATTAAGTAATTTGATTGAGTTATAATATGGTTACGGTACACGGCAAAGACTTACTTACTCTAAACCGTCTTTGGTCACGGTTATACGTCAGGGTCTGACGTCCACTCCCCAAATCTCAGTTTTTCTCAGTTTACATACGTGCAAACAGTTTTCCAAAATCTCCACTCTGGCCAGAGTTTTTAAAAAGCATAGTTTTCAGGGGCAAATTCTCTGTTTGTGTCTAAACGGAGGGTGCAAACAATGGTCAATATCTCCGTTGTTAAAAAATAACCATTTACGTATAAACAGGGCCAAGATCTGTTGCTGAGTGCTTTTTGGAAAATTGTCTCAGGGGTCTGAAAGGTTTGTGTGTCTGTCAACAACGGCGCTCGGAGGAAACAGGAAACCCCCAGCACAAGGCTGGCCAACCATCAGTGTAACATCTTGACTCACATGGCACTGAGCTGACTAGTGATGTGACTTGATCACTCAGTCGGTCAATCAGTCAGTAAGTGAGATACCATGTCATGTTTAAAGGGCTTGCCCCACTGTTGCAGTCAATCCAAAAAACGCCAGGAAACAAAAGCTGACAAGAGATACATGAGGAGGCACCGGGGAACTGAAACGGACAAATTGACATTGAGCTGGTGACAATGGGAGGTATAAATAGAGGCAAGGTGATGAGGGAATGAGGTTCAGGTGTGAGAGTGGAGGAGGGAGCCAGGTGATTAGAGATAAAGCCAGGTGAGTAAGTGGAACAGGAAAAAAAAATGTCTGATGGGAGGATGGAAAATGGCAGGTCAGATGAAATGAAAGGAAAAAAAAACATAGTCAGAGAGAAGTAAACAAGGGCTGAGGGGAAAGGAGAGGCTGAACATGACACCTGGTAATTTCCCAGGAAGGATCTGATACTTAACCTGGGGCTGATGATGACATACAACATGAGATAACTGTCAGTGAACTTACCACACACTTCATTCTGTAGACGTCTGTTTGCTATATTATTAGAGAATATTGCAAATCGCTTTATTAACTGCTTTAGTGCAAACTTGACTGATTATTTGTATGGTTTTTGGATGCCTGTGAAGAGTCTAAAGGCTTTTCAGTATTGAAAACTATTCAAAACACAATCTGGTCAAAGGACCCGTGTGTATGATTTTGGGGGATGGGTGTTGGGTTGCCAGTCACTCTGGTCTTTTGATCTGAAGTGTATATTATAAGACATGAAAATATCACCATATACAATTAGTCAGTTTACCAGTTGTTTGTGAGACAGAAAATTAATCAACTCATCACCTATTTTGAATTATTCTATTTGTTTATATAAAAATATCACATTTGACCTCTTTAAAGGGACAACGAGGAGTTTTGGAAAAGCAAAGTGTTTTCACACTACATTTATGAGCCTCCGCGCACACCGTAGAATTCGTCGACCGGCTCAAGACGGCCTCATGTTTTCATTCATCAATTAAAGTCAGAAGTTCAAAGAGGTTCAGTTACCGTCGTAGTCCCGACCATAAACAGCGATTCGGCTGCATTATTCTCATGAGCGTCCACGAAACCGCAAGTAAGGAAATGTTGGTCGGCTCACCCAACATTTCCGACACCACTAATAATAACAAAAGAACGATAGAGACAAAACGATATATTTATCGAAAATGGACCCATTAACAAGTGTGGGTAGTGTAGATTCATCCACATTAACGTGATACTTTTTTATAACCAAATAGAAACTCCTTGTTGGCCCTTTAAATTTGCAATTTGAATGTAATACATTTTTTTAGCAAAATGAAAATTAATCAAAATCTATTTAAGGTAACCTGGACTGCAGGATATCATCTCTATTGCGTCTTATTTTATTTTTACAAAATTGCATTGTTGTTTCCAAGAAACCTCCTCATGATCCAGCAACCATGGGGACTGTTAAACAAATTCTTAGTCTCTCTTGTGTAATTATGAACTCCTGTGTTGCTTCAGGGGCCTTGAAGTGAACACTGAGCCTTCTACTTCTACCTGGCCTTGTTTTTGTACCAACATGTAAGCTCAAAGCAATCTTGTAAGGAAAAAAAGAAGAAAACACACCTTTTGTCTTTGGTATGAGATTAATTGAGAGCTCAAGATGTTTGTCATTGACATTGTTGCTAGAGTCTATTTTTGTCTATTTTAGCTTAAGAAATGAATATTAACCACGTGGGGGCAAATGGTAAATCAAATTGTGGCATCACAGATATTTATAAATTTAGGGGGTGAGAGTTGATTCCTCATTAAGACACACAGCCAAATAAATTTGAAATGAGAATAAATATAAATATAAAAAACAAAACAAAACAAAGGGAGAGATATAAAAGATGTTGCTTGATTTTCATCCTGACAGCCAAGTCAAACAGCTAAAGTAAAAACCCAAACTCAATCACCCAGTGTCAAGCTAAAATCAGATGCTGGCGCCATTAAAATGCAAACATCATTCCATTTCATTTTCATGTTTCATCCTTTTTTTACCTGCAGAATGTTGTTGTGATTTTTCTTTAACCTTGCCTCACCTCGCTCAAGTGTTTGTCTTTTCCGTCTTAAGTAGACTGACTCACAGGTCGCCACGAAGTGGATGTTTTCACTATCTCCCTGCAAAAGATTATTCACTCCTTGCATACTCAGGCACTTTATTCAAACAAGGAATTGACTTTGTTGGGAAAATAGGGCAACTACAAACAAAAACAAAGCTCTGGATGCCATTTCTGTTTACCATGGGACTAACAGTCCCGTACAGTGAGGGAACAAACTGTAATGATGCATTTTGGAAGCACAATCCATTTAATTAGTGAATAATCTGGTCAGCTAGTGTTGTAAAAGCTGCAAGCTTAGTTTGTCACAATAACAGAAGTGTATGAGAAGACAAAAAAAGAAACACAGTTGTTTTGTGGGAAATGTGAAGCAAAATACACATAAATGTACGATCAGAAAGATACATTTTCCATTTCCATTTATTTCCAGTTCTGCTGATTTTGAATCAAAGAGACAGAAACTTGTGTGAGATATGGTTTACTGATTGATTTTATTTTGAAATACATTTTATTGAAGCATTGAGTTATTGTAGAAAGAAAGTTTCTTTCTTTCTTTCTTTCTTTCTTTCTTTCTTTCTTTCTTTCTTTCTTTCTTTCTTTCTTTCTTTCTTTCCTCTCTGTCTTTTTACTTCTTTCTTTCTTTCCTTTTCCTCCTTCCGTCTAAACTCAGTGTTTGGAAAAGGGTGTATAGGTCTCTAGGAGACAGGGTCTGTGGGTGACAACTGAAGCATTTTCTGTGTAACGACTGACTAATACACACACACACACGCGCGTGCACACACATACGCCGGTGTGTTCTAACAGACAACACTCGGTGACACCTGCACCCACTCGCAAACAAACAAATGCAGAGACAGATAGTGACAGGTGAGGTCATGTGTACGCACGCACTTCCACGCACACATAAACAGACACGCCTCTCCTCAGCTCCTGAGTTGATCAGAGACTGTTACAGTGTCACCTCGCTCCCCAGCTCAAACCCCCCAGGAGATCGCTCTCTGTCACCGACGCCACCCTGCAGACAGCCTCACACACAACACACTCTGCGCTCTACCCGGGTGAGTGTGTGTGTGTCTGTGTGTGTGTGTGTGTTTCCACAAGAATCTCAAAGTGTTTACAGTATGAATCCTGAGAGTCACAAAGTGTTAATCACATCAGCATCAGTTCAACTGCCTCTGAAAAGAAAGGTAAACAGTTCAAGTGTAGTTAGCTTTGAGTCAACTGTAAATGAAGAAAAATACCCCTCCCCAGAGCTGCAGTTCAAAGTGGCTAATTTCACATCTTGTTTTACAGTTTTGGCTACATAGACGGAAAAAAAGAAGTCCATGTTGCAGTTAATATTATATTGTTTCCCAGCTGAGAAGGACATAATTCTTTTCATCTCTCACAAGGCCCAGGGAAATGTGGATTCTACGCACAGAGCAACAAAGAAGGAGCACAGACTCTTGTAGTCCCTCTGTTTTGACATCTCCAGGCAGAATGCCACAGCTGAGCTAATGGTGTGCTACATGATAAAATGTAGGTTTATGAGGGATTAGCCGACTCTGCCTGTGTGTGTGTGTGTGTGTGTGTGTTTGTGCGTGCAACCGACACACAAATGCGCGTGCACTCAAGCACACGAGATTCCCCAAGTTTAGTGATGCATTAGCGATGTTTACGACAGCTTTGAGTGGAGCTTACCCCATGCTCCAGCAACATCATCACCCCTACCCCTCCACTCCTCCACTCCCCCCCCCCCCATCACCTCCAGCAGTCCTACACACACTCACACACTGGCCTCAGAGACCAGTGTGACAGGGGTTTAGTTAAAGACTGGAATTCTCAGTCACAGATGGTCAGGTCAGTGAGATTGGGAGGGGTGGTGGTGGAGCGTGGGTGGGTGTGTGTGTGTGTTGAGGAGAGAGAGGGGAGGGGTGGTGGGGGGGGTGTTCATCCTGCTTTTCATACTGTGAAGTTCAAATGGAGGCAAGGCAAAAGGGAGATAGTCTTTATAACGACTGGTGGCAGGGGTGTTGATAAAGATAAAGTGCTGAGAGACTACAGACATAGGTGGGGGGGCAGAAGTTGCATAGGCTCCCCATGGAATCTAATTGGCCAATGTGAGCCCCCCTCAGTTTGATTCAGGGAGTGATACTGTAGGTGTCTCATTATTATCATAAAGATAGATAACTAAGGAGGACCATCAGACATACAGTAAACCAACCGGCGTTGGTCAAATTAATGTGATTGTTAAAAGGATATGCCAACATTTTTATTTTATTTTTTTTTTATGTGTCTTGCCTCACTCCCGAGTCCATGACAAGCAGATGGACAACATCCTTTCGGCTGTGCGTGCAGTAACAAGGGAGATAGAGCCGTATCGCCAGTAACTAGCTTAGCTCAAATGCTGGAAGTGTATGGGTAGTGTTAGCCTGCCTCCACCTGAAGTCATCAGAGACTCTTCAGCAACTCTAAACGGACCGACAAAACTCTCCGGTAAGGCATCTTGAGCGGTCAAATGCCGGTAATGGGACGAGATCAGTCAAAACGGAGGGTTCAAGCGAAGACAGTTTATTTTGGTTCAAGGTAGCTACATGGAGGGTAGCTTAGCTTCCTATTTCAAAGTAAAAGCACTTCTGTATGTAAAGGGCAACGGGTGTTTTATTTTGTGAAAGTAACCAGAAGTGCGTTGGTCACAACAGCTAGCTTGAGTAGCTGAATTCGTCTGAACAAAAGTGTAAACAGCCGGTATTTAGACAAATTAACGACACACTGCTGATCTAAATGTGTCAGGCCATCATTGCAAATAAGAACCTGTTCTTAATGATTTTTCGCTAAAAATTTTTGAAATGTTGATAAAGTGATATATTTACAGAGTTTAGAGCTAAAATGAAATCAGCTTCTGACTGCTGATTTCAGCTCAGGTAACAGGCAGGCTAACACTACCCATACACTTCCAGTGTTTGAGCTAAGCTAATTACAGGCGATACGGCTCTATCTCCCTTGTTACCGCACGCACAGTTGAAAGGATGGTGTCTATCTGCTGGTCATGGACTCAGGAGTGAGGCAAGACACAGAAAAAAAAATGTTGGTGTATCACTTTAAAAACTCCGTGATGGGACATCTATCAAACTACCGCAGTGACACAAAGACTTTCAAATGCTACAAGTGCACGCCTAAATACCACAAAGAGGTGGCAAACAACCACAAAGATACACACAACATTCATAAAAACAGCAGAAACTACTAAAACAAGAAAAAAAATGAGCTCAAAGGAAAATCAAACAGTTGACATATGTGATCTCAAAGAGTTGGAAAACAAGCACAGTCCCAAACTGACCTCAAAAGATGACCAGAAAAAGATACAGAATAAACAAAAAGACAACAAAAAGATGGCAAAAATGGTCCTATGGATAAAAATGACCTCAAAGAGATGTTATATGACAATGGAGAGGAGATTAATGACTTCAAAGAGGTGCAAAATGAGAGAGAGAAAAAAAGATGCAAGATGAGCACGCACAGACAAAATAAAGACAGAGAAGGAAAACAACCACAAAGAGATGCAAAATGACCAAAAGACCAAAAGCCTGACCAGAGAGATAAGTCATTAAATAGCGGCAGCTGCAGAATTGTGGGTGTGGTCGGCAAAACATCAACAGAAGGAATCTTGGTTTGTTGCAAATGGGTGAAACATGGTTTTAAGTAGAATTTAATTGGCTGTTCAGGTCTGCACTACAGTCATTTTTATAATGTATTATTAAAATCCCAAATAGCCTGTATTTAGCAGGACACACACTTATGCAATCTGACAGTCTGCGGCTGGGACCTCCAAGTGTTCATAGCCTGCAGCGGTGTTTAAAGCAGTCCACGCTAAACGCCACAGAGCATCTCATTGACTGTAATTTTACTAGATCTTTTTGTTCGCTGATGATTTCTTTTTGCTTTCAGAAAATAGTTTTGCCTGTGGAAGTTCAAAGGGAATTGTGCTCTATACCCGCAAATTACAATTTGTTGTATATTTATTTTATTTAACCTTTATTTATCCAGGAAAGATCCTTTGAGATTAACAATAAGGATGTCCTGGTTTTCCTCCTGACATGCAGTACTTCAGTGTGTGTGGGTGTGTATACAGTACATGTGAGTGTGGACATGTTTGAGTACACTGGTGGAGGTGTGATTTATATGTATCTATGGTATTTTAGCCATTTACTTGTGTTTAGAATGGTACGATGTAGTAAGAGGTGTTTATTGTCAGTACAGTCAATCTTACAAAAACACTAAAAACTGCTCAGCTCTCCCCTCCTATCTCAAGTGACAGATTAAACATCTTTGTAATGGATTTTTTTTTTCCTTTTTTTGCATCTAAAAGACGGGCTGTGTTTGATAAATGACACACATACACACACACACACACACACACACACACACACACACACACACTTAGCTAAGAGCTTAACAAACTGGAATCTTCTTAAATCTATACTAATCCATTATCCTCTGGGTGTGCTGTTTCTGTGGGAGGGACCACTGTTGTGCTGTGCTGATGTTGTTGTGGTATAACCAGTCTACATATAGAATGTGTGTGCGACTACATATTTGCAGAATATTCATAAGGGATGTATATTAGTTTTGGGTTTATTCAAATTAACATTGCAGCTGACATAGAATCACGTATGACGACTTGTGTGTGAATGAAAACTTGAGACTGACCCCCAAATATCTCCCATTTCCCCTTGATGCAATAATAGACAGTACGTTGTTTGTTTGTTATTAACTCAGTAACACTTTACTTGACGCCCATCTCTATAACGCATTATAACCATACTTATAATGAGTTATAATGCAGTTATAACACTAAACACTCATAACTTATCATAATGCTTTATAACAATAATCATAACACATAAAGCATGTTATCATGACTTATAAGGTCAGGTATTATAATAGGTTAGCAACTCACTGATAATGACCACATCAATAATGCGTCAGTTATAATTGCCTTATAAACTATCATTATAAACACATCATAGATCATTTTATAATGGTCTTAGTATTATAGAGCTCTATAATATGTTATGCTTATTGTTATAAAGCATTATGATCATTTATGAGTGTAACTACTGTATAGTTATACAGTGTTATAACTGCATTACCTCATTAATGTGTTATAGAGATAGGCATCAAGTAAAGTGTTAACCATAACTGTATTGACTCTTGCCAGTATTCTGGTGGGCCTTATGGGGGTAATTCAATACTTAATTCAGTATTACATCTCAAAGATAGAGGTATGTTTGGGAGCGTGGCGTGTTTGATTGACATGTCTGGTCTGGATTGACAGACAACCAGTAATGAGGCAGCATCTGTTGTGTTCTGTAGTTCAACAAAACACCAATCACAGATGATTATGATGTTGAAAAAGTTACCCAGAAGATGGTACTTACTCAGCCTCTGTAGGAGCCGACTGTTAAAAAAAAGAACAGAAAAAAAAGCATTCATCATGGGTAGATTCATGGTGGAGCTGGTGTGTGAGGTTAGGTTATGAGTTACTGCTGAGGCTTTAAGCAATTAGCAGGATTCTAGAGGTGTTGTAGTGAACTCCTGCTCGCTGGGGGAAGAAACTGGTCAAAGCAACAGATCCAGGATTTTCATCACTAATTATTTTTCAGTTTTTCAGGCAATAATGGGGGGTGGTTGTGATTTTTGAGATTTATGTCTCTATTTTCATAGATTTCCCAATTACAATGATTTATCATTACAATTTAAAGGTGTACAGAAATGGCTGTTTGTCCTGTTTTTCGCGCCGAGTTGTCACAAGGTGCAACACAAGTTTACCCGAGTAAGGACAACAAATTTGACTGGTTGTTATTGAGCGGGCGGGATATTCAGAGCTTGGGGCGAGTCTGAGCTCCGTGTGTGTGTGTGTGTGTGTGTGTGTCTCAGACGTTTGAATGACGGATGACAGATCCAATATCAGTGGCTGATGAATACCACTTTCATCACGGATTTACTCAAAAATAGAATTTTGCACAAAGTTTGGCCTATACATCGTCTGATAGATGAGTTATTACACTAATTTTATGACCCAGAGTGGCTCAAATTCAGTTTTCTTTTCTGTGCACCTTTAAAAATCATTGTTGTCAGACAATCTGTGTGACATCAAACTGCAACATCAAAGAACTTTAGTAATATCATTTTAAAGGGACAATGAGGTGTTTTGGTAAAGCAAAATGTTTTCACACTACATTCATGAGCCTCCGCGTGCACCGTGAAAGTCTTTAACCGGCGCAAGACGGACTCATGTTTTCATTCATCAAGAATTAGAGGCAGAGGTTGGAAGACGATCAGTAGTTCTGACCGTAAACGGCGATTCAATGGCGTTATTATCATGACTCGCTGGGCAGCATCCGCAAAACCAAAGGTAAGGAAACGCTGGTCGGCTCGCCCAGCATTTCCACCACCGCTAATAATCACAAAATAACGATAGAGACAAAACATATATTTATCGAAAATGGGCCCAATAACGTAGATTCATCCACATTACTATGAGAATTTTTCAAAACTCCTCGTTGTCCGTTTAAAAGTTTTAAAGAAATCAATATATTTTTGTAATATATCTATAAGACTTCCCAACAGCTTTTATTATCATGTTGACAGCATGCACCATGCAGACCATGGTCATTACAGAACCGTCTTCAGTACCCTGCATGGTAGTTGATTCTTTATGGCTCTTCATGCAAGTGGGCTAACTTCTTTTAATCTGCGATAACATGTTGTGCCTTGTATTTAATGTTTTACATTGATTAATGATCCATAAGTCTGTGTATGGTATCTTAAAGGTGTACAATTGACTTCCCTTGCTTTTTTCCACATCAGAATGAACCGTCACAGATTACAGGATGAGGACAACAAAGTCAAATCTTGATTGTTATTGTGCTGACAAGCAAGCAGATGTATGTCAAAGAGCATGAATATCCTCATAACCGATTGTCTGATTCCATGAGCTTTAGGCAGATATGTAGAGGGCCTAATTCCAGGAACACATGTTGTTGAAAGGATTGTTGCTTCATAATTCCCAGGAGTCATCCAGGGATACTGTGAGCCCCCCTACAGTATGTTTATGGCACACCCTCAGCACTGAGAGCTCTTTGAGTGGAGCCATTAACCTGACCTTTAAGACGAAGACAGGTTGAAGTATTCATAGGAATATAATAAAGAACAAACAGGTTGCATGTATTTTTATTCCACTCTGTCAGTTTTATTTCTTCTCTTTGTCTTTCCTGCTCCACTATTTCATTGTACCGGCTAATCCACTCAAATAATGCACTCAGTATGTAGGAGTTTTCCAGTAAACGTTTTCTCATGCTGAGTGAATTTGGGATCATTTAAATACTAAATATAAATTGAGATAGTTTTCCCTCTGGATGATATATTTCATCGTTTGAAAAGTATCTCATCTATGCTTTTACTTAAAGCTAATGTACACTGGAAATTCATTTCTTTCTTTTCTTCTATCCTGCGCCGATCTGTTCTTCCATCCCTGCCTCATCCATTATTCATGTCGCTTTCTACTTTATCTGTCTCTAACATAAACCGACTCCACTTGAGCTGTAAGCAGATACATGTTACCTCTTCATACATCTATTTACCCATATTTTCACCGTCCTGTCCTTTTCTAAAAAGAAACACATTTGTTTTTCCGAACATGAATCATCTGGGGTTTTTTTCTCACTCCATTATAAACCCAGATAAGATGACTGTCCTATCCATTTACACAGCAATTATAGCGCACCTGTGCCAGCATGCCGTTGCGGCTCATACTATTACCTGATTTCTTATGCTTATCATTCCATTTGATATTAAAGGAAAATCAATATGAAATAAGACGACATCACACTGGGAGGCAACCTCTGTGAAAGGGAGGAAAGCTATGACAAATATCCTTCTAACTACATTACAGACCTGAATCAACACGGGCCCAATGGTGTGTTGAGGAAATTACACAAGATTCCACTTGAACATCCAGCACATCCATTTCATTGTTCTCCTGCTCTTATGTAACACACAGAAATAATCAACATGGGATTTAAAGGGGACATGCAAATATCACTTTTTGAAGGCTCTATTTGGGTGTTTGTCTCCTTCTGGCCCCCATAATGTGAGAATTGACAAAAAAAAAATCTGTAATAGGCATGTGGTTTTACAATCTGTTCCCTCAGTTGTCTTCCAGTGATGTAACTAGGATTCAAATTTGCATAATACCCCCCCATACCTGGTACGGGGTGGGGCAAGCAGTGGCTCATTTGCATTTAAAGGGACAGGCCGTTCTGAACAGGACTGTTTAGAGAGGATTTGGGCAACTATCCCAAACGGTATTTGTATGGTTGCCTTAAAGGGCAACTTAGGTTTTTTTCAACCTGGGCCCTGTTTTCATATGTTTTCCTGTATATGTGAGTGATGGATAACACTTTTTTTGAGGTGGCTCCAGTATTGAGCGGGGTAGGCAGCCTACAGCCCAGCTAACGCTCTTGCATGGGGCAAGTGGCTCCCGTCAAAGTTCGCCGTAAACGAGCATTTTTTTTCAAACTGACAGGCTCAGATAGTTACAATGAGTGTCCGACAACACACTAGAGAGGAGAAATGAACGTAATCAGGGTTTTTTCTGGCCAAAATTTGGGTTGAGGCGGCCGCGGGGATACGTATCTCTCCCTCCGGTCAAACGCCCCGTCCTGATCCACATCCACTGCAAAGTAGGTGCCGCCAGCTGTAATAGTGAAATAACCGCGCTTTTACAGCCGATTTTAGGATAAAACTCTGAACATGACGTAGACATGGAGATCTAGCCGGGTTAAAATAGCCACCCATAGTTGCCTACAGGAGAGAAAGCCTGTTTACGGCGAACTTTGACGGGAGCCACTTGCCCCATGTAAGAGCGTTAGCTGGGCTGCAGGCTGCCTGCCCCGCTCAATACTGGAGCCACCTCAATAAAAGTGTTATCCATCACTCACATATACGGAAAAACATATGAAAACAGGGCCCAGGTTGAAAAAAACCTTAGTTGCCCTTTAATGTGTATAGCTACAAGAATCTGTAGTTAGTGTGTCAGTTGAGGGTCCTGTCACTGCACTGGAAGACTACATTTCCCATGAACTCTAGCGCATACTGTTGTAAAGATACTCATCTGGCTTGTGTGTGCCGTCTCTTAAATCATTGGTTGGGTATAGGGGTTTTAAAACCCAATGGCAGCTGTATGCTTCACTTGACTTATCTCTTGTGTGTGACAAGAAGTGTGTTGTGTGCATTGTGCAGCCACCTGCAGTATAAAGGTATGTGTTACTGCTAACACATACGATCAGAGTGAAATACATACCACTGCGTTGTACTACTGTATTTTCTATTCAACTTTAACAAGTCAGGTGTTTCCAGTTTTATTCTTCTAATTGTCTTCTAATAGTTGCTTGCTGTAACTTCATAGCACGAGACCATCAAAAAGCCTGAGCGTGGTGTTAAAGCAGAAGTAAGTGATAAATAGTTATATCTTCCGACTTCACTTACATAGAGTGTTTGGACAGTCAGTCAGACCATCAAAAATGAGCCTGAGCCAAGGAACGTGGTGTTAATCTTTTCATCTTCCATATAACATACCCAGAATGCAAATGTGTTGTGACTTGAAGCTGTTTTACGATTTCAAAGCCAGCACGGACGGATGTCAATCTTTCCATCTTCCATAAAACATACCCAGAATGCAAATGGCTCACATCTTCATCTTCATCTCTTCTTCTTTTCTCTCCGTCCTCTATCTATCTTTCCAGAGTTTATCAATAAAGTAGTTTTGGCATCCTCACTCCATCTCTTCAGTGAAGTCAGTCGAGAGTAATAAGAGTGTGTGTAAGTGGGCACACTGATGCACGGAAAACAATGGAGAGCTGTGCGGCGGTGCTTCAGAGACACAGCATCCTGGAGTCTTCCAGTGTTTTGATGTTTTGCCACTTTGATCTTATTGGCTGCTCCACTAAACTAGATGGCACACGATCAAAACCCTACCTGTGCCAGTGCTGCGTAATTGTCAGAACATGCCAGTTACTCGAGATGCACCTAAAGTTAGTCATGTTGTTGGTGGGTTTTTTTTGTTGTTTTTTTTGTGTATTTTCCACATGAGCTGACCCTGTGCTGTTGCAGCTTCACAGCTTCTCCAGTGCTGTGATCAGTGAGCAATTGCAATTGGCTTAAGTTTGGACAGGATGATTCATTTTAAATTATTTTCCTCGCCTAAGAAGTCTTGACCTTACCACTGTGCAGACATTTGGTAAACACTTGTCAGATGCTCCCTGACCAACCTTTCCAACATCATTTTTTGGTTTCCCATTCCCCAAACACAGGCAGAGAGAATTCCAATTAAAGAAAAAAAGTGATTCATGCAGCCACAGGCGGGGTTCATGTGCCAGAATTTAAAGGACAAATCCAGTGTGAATCATTCAAGGTGTCACTGTTCCCCTTAGGCTGAAACTTAACAAACATGTCAAACCTATAGCAAAGCCACAATTAGGGATGTCAGTAGGTGTTTTGCATCATCTGTTGGAGGAAACATCTGCTGGGACATCACCAGTTGTTGCGTCAGCAGCTCGGCTCCACCTTTAGAGAGCAGTGCAGCAGCTGCTGTGATTCAATGTGGATTAAGGGGAAACAAATATGTGACATTGAGGGGGACATGTTTTCCCTGTCTCCAGGAGTGAGAGGATACCGCACAGTTTGTCCCTGAAGACAATTACAGAGGTTATTAAGTATGTAGAGCACCTAGCATGCGGTAGGTGCAGCTGGAGCAGCTGGAGACGAGCTGCACGGTGATGCATTTACTGTAACTGCACCTGTTACGCTGCGTCCAAAATGACTTTTTATTATTCACTCATCCCTTTCGTACAGGACACTCGGTAAAATTGGTGACTTATGAATAAACACTATTCATCATCTCTGACAGGTGTGGTGTCAGATTGTTGGATTGCTAGTGAACAGCATCCATATTATGGCCGTCGCTTTCTTGTTGCATTGTGGGGCTTTTGAGGCCATGTGCTATCACACACATTTTACAATGGGAATTCCGACACTAAGACAAAGTGGGTTAAAGTTAATAGTTAATGTGCACCGTCTGGCAACTGTGACTTCTGGTACAGGCCAGCAGATTCAAGTAAGACTTCTTTAAAGTCACATATTGATTATTTATGAAAAAAGCTGGGATCTAAACTTTGGAAATGATTGGAGGCTGGGACCAACATGGAAGTTCAGATGTCACATATTTTCATCCTCCTCACCAAATAATTATATTTTATTACACAAGTTTTTATTTATATTCTCCCCATGGATACCGGAGGAGACTATTGATTGTAGCCTTTATTTTATGATACACAATACATAGTGTCAGTGGTTGATGGGTACAATTGTAAAGTAATGCAATTTAATAGTGCACCCAGCGCTAACATCCATCTTTATGTAAGATAAAGTTTACTGTTTGTTGATACTGTATAAATATAGTCATATTTTTATTTCCGAGGTCATGGTTTAAGGTGGTGTTGTACTGGACTGCTTCACTTTGAGGAGTATTATTCATATCTTGTCTTAGCCATTAATAACATTGTGGGGCAGCTGGATTCCTCACAAATAACAATTTATCTTCCCAGCTATTAGCCTGTGGTCTGAACCACATGTTTGGACCATTCAGTCTGGGAGCATCTGCCTTTGTGTTTTGAAGAAGAGATCTTCTTCTTCTTTGTGAATTTCCTTAACAAAGATGACAGGAATCATCTACAGATGTGCTAAACAGCTTCCTGTGCTGTGGGCTCCTGTTGTGTTTGCTTTTCAGCACTTGACAGACAGATGATTCATCCAATCAAATGTCTTTCTTAAAATGCACTTTTCCGTTTCTAACAGAGCACAACAAATCACATGCTGCGTCAGGGTTGATATGCCATTGGAACAAAGTATTAGAAACACCACTGGATATAATGGACACCTTTTTTTCTCATCCACCTGATGTATGTTTAATGCCCTGTTTACAATCTGTGTCACAATCAGTTACTCTTTTCCCCCTAAAACATATCAAGTATTCATTTGGATAGCAAAGTTAAATATTTATGGGATGTTATGTATGTGTCAGTTGCAGCTGACTAGCTATTCCCACATCTGCTAAGGTCTAAAGGTGGTACTTCTATCTATACTTCTATCTATACATCCATATTTTTGATAATATTACTGTAACTTCTGCACTGATATACAATCACCTGTGCTAGGTTTTGGTCTCTGGCAGCAGCATAATGCCTTTAACTATAAACCTTTGGATCACGAAGACAGTGTGGGTCACCCTCATGTGGACTAAGGGCTGAGAGAGTTCAGAGTCCTCCATGCCTTCTCTGAGTTACAGGGGGTCTCGGTGTAGCACTGCATGTCCATATAATGGTTGTGAATGGATACCACTTTTCTTGGTCCAAAAAGACACACCAAAAAACATCCAAATACCTCCATACTGCTCGTCTGTAATGTCCCTCTTGTATTGAAGCCCCGACTTGAGGAATTGTACTGAAACAAATTAAATAAGTCTATAATATGCTTGTTTGTAGCAAATCTTGTGTGATTTCCACTGACCGGTGGAACAATTTCTCATGTCGGGGCTTCAATACAAGAGGGACATTACAGACGAGCAGTATGGAGGTATTTGGATGTTTTTTAGTGTGTCTTTTTGGACGAAGAAAAGTGGTATCCATTCATAACCATTATATGGACAAATACTGCTGCGTGGGCAACTCAGAGAAGCCATGGAGGACTCTGAAAGTTCTCCCAGCCCTTAGTCGACATGGGGGTGAGTAGATAATGAGTGCAATTTGAATTTTGGGTGAACTATCCCTTTAAAAGTACTGTAGCTCTTTGGTTGAAAAAGTGTGTGATCACCCCTGACATAATGGATCTGTCTTTGATGGAAATTCTTACCCAAGGAACCAAACCAGAGAAAGTGCTGTAGCTTTGTGAAAGGTACAAGTCTAGTGTATGTCTTAGGGTTAAGATGTGGTTTTATGAACAGAGGCTGGGGTTAGTCATTCACTTGTGATGGTTTAGGCTGGGGTTAGGAGCTAAGAAATATGTCATGTCAAAGACGAGTCCCCGCAAATACAGTAAAACCCCGTGACTGTGTGTGTGAGGGAGTGAGAGCAATTTAAAGGTCACTGTCACAATGAGGCCTACTAAAACGCGTGCATCGCACACAGCCTGACCCAGCATAAAACCAAGGCAATTAAAGCCCAGCCACAGACAGGGGAAATCGACACAGCACAGCAGTGGAGCGGTCCAGCATGGCCCCCGGTCGCACAGAGTAAACAGAGACTGAGGGAGTGGCTGAGGCGACTGGCAGTGAGAGAGGGGAATAGGTTATGCAAATGACCCCGGCCCCCGACAAAAGGGAGTCAATGGAGTTCCTCCACGCTGACGGGAGCAGAAAGTTAACTACACAAACAAGTCACTGGAGCTCTGAACCCGTTCCCTCCTTCACACACCCCCCCCTCCCTCTCTCTCTCTCTCCAGCAGCTTGTTTATCTGAGCTCAGACTCCGCTGATTGTGAGGTTGTGACCTGGATAAAACAACATCACATAATTGTGCATTTATTTCTTGTTTTTTTCAAATTAAACCCACCACAATAAGAAAAAAAATCCCCCCTTAATGCATTTTTAATTGCATTTTTCACCCTCAGAAGTTCCATCTTTTGTCTCCATCGATCCATCAAAATCCGTCTGTATTCCATTCAACTCACCAGCGCTGTTATCTATGCTCGCCGAGTGCGGCTGACTTGAGAGAGAGCGACAGGACGACTGAATATATGTGGGTATATTTTCATGCCATTCTGGTGGGAGAGACTTGGCCTGGTTTTCAAAGCCTGGTGCCAGATGGTGGGAGCAACTTGCGAGGCAAAGGAGGAGAAAAAAAGAAAACAAGCTTGACTCCATAATGCCAAGACCAGATGAGAAGACGTAACCCAAATCACACACACACTCATAGGCACACACAGAGACATCAAATCATGAATCCCGATCACAACTTCAAAAGCCCACTTTAAGAGATGTTCTTGCACAGGGGCCTATCCCACTTAGAGGATCATACATGTGCAGTACATACATTTCTTTATTCACGTGCACACATCAGCTGTTCCTATGTGCTCCATGCCTTTTTTTTCCCATTTCATAATAGGGTCTATTATAAGCAATTGCATGTTTCAGCACAAGGTTATGTAAGTATTTCTCTGTGGGAACAAAAATACACAATGCACCGCAGTGCTCTGGTTATTCTCCTCTCTATTCTACTTCCCAGCCATTTTAGTAGTGGAGCATAGTTCATCCACACTGTGCACCAGAAGTTTTTAGATGTTTCTGTCATCCATGGAATCCATCTGGTTGGTTTTCTGTTGGCTACAGAGACTCAACAGTCCCTTCTGGCCAAGCACCATATATATATACTGTATATATGTGTGTGTGTTCTGCTGGGAATGTGTGTACATAACCTCATATTGAAAGGAAATACCACTGTGTAATGTGTGTACATAACCTCATATTGAAAGGAAATACCACTGTGTAATTATTGCATCAGTTGTAAATGCATTATATTATAATGTTATTATAAAAAAAATTTGGGGTTGTCAGAGTTAATTCATTAATGTATCTGATTGATCTGGAAACAATAATGCAAAAAAAAAGCATGATTATCACCTCACTAGACATAGAGAGAGCTTGTCTGTGTACTGAGCAGCCGTCCACATGAACATGGGTATTTTTTAAACTGTGAGTTTACGGAGTTTTTTGTAACTGGAGTCCAGGGTGAATTCTTTTGAAAAGTTCAGTAGGAAAACCACAATTGATTAGCCTCGTAAACCAGCCTCACCCGGAAATGCATTCAATTCATTTCTCAGGGAGAGTCTGGCCTCATCCCCGTTGAAACCGTTTCGCCAGAAATCGGCCGTCTACCGCGCCAATCAGCGTCACCGCTGTGATTGACACAGCACGTTGGCCAATCAGGGCCTGAAAACATCACTACATGGACTGGACTCACCTACAACAAACATGGCGGAGCGTCAAACAGCGGCGTAAAAACAGCAGTAAGGGAAGTTCTAAATGAAATACCATCAATTACAGAACTTAAACTAGAGCAAGAGTCGGCGCTTGTTGAGTTTCTTGAAGGAAAAGACGTTATCGCTGTTCTTCTTCGGTCCGTGGTTGGCCAACGTGCTGTGTCAATCACAGCACGTTGGCCAATCAGGGACTGATTGGCTCGGTAGGCGGAGTGTTTCGGTGAAACGGTTACAACGGAGATGAGGCCAGACTCCCCCTGAGAAATGAATTGAATGCATTTCCGGGGGAGGCTGGTTTACGAGGCTAACAATTGATCTCTTGTCGCCACTGTCTGACTTCACAGTGTGTGATGACAAACAGTAAGGTGTATCCATGGAGACCTGAGGACGTGACCACTGCTCAATAAAAAGAACGTGTATATTGCCGTATAGCCTGCTTGGACTGACACGACTCCCAATCCACATTTAGCTGAATTTTGTTGACTTTATATTCATGTGTGACAGTGAGTAGTAACTCCACATTGTTGTCAGTCTACACAAAAGCCGCGGTTCGCCATTGTTGTTTTGTCCATAGAAGCCTTGTGATTGGCTAAAACGGCCTTCCTGTTAGAAGTTTATATCACCACCTCCTACTTTGACATGTGAATGACATTGATCAAGGTGGATGTTGCGGTTTCTTGTGGATGGGGATATTTTTTATTACACCGTTGGTGTGGACTGGGGTCGTCTTGTCACCCATACTTCAGTCTTGAATGCAGCAGCATCTCACCCGAATTCTGTGAAGCCCCGTCCCACTCTGTCTTTCAGGTAAAACTCGATGCCATGGCTGCTTTGATCACAGACGAGAGTGGGACAATTCAAACTCTTGATTTGACAGTGTCAGTGCTAATGCCCATTAGATTAGTTGTAGCCTATGTCACCAATTTTCACCAACCTGTAAAACTGCATCCTTAAAGCAGATATCAGTGGAATGTTTTTGTTAATATAAGTCCTAAAAAGTCCTATTTTCCGTCAGCAATCACTTACATGGAGTGTTTCAGCCGTAACACGAGTCTCTCCGTCACTCTGCTCTGCTGTAACCCGAGGAGAAAATGTTTCTTGTGGGATACAAGTGTTATCCAATGAGGAGAGAGAACGGCATGAAGGGCTGTGTGTGCAGCCAAGGGATGCGCGTGAATGTGGTGACAATAGATGCCTGAAGGGCGGGGGCTGCTAACTCATGGTTTGAAACAGTGTTTTTCCTTCCTGTGAAGTCATACCGGTTCGATCTGGTACGAGTTCACGGGTCGGAAGTTACAGTGGCCGTTATAGTGAACTTTCACAGGCAACAGGACGGTGAAAACACCAATTACCTGGAACGTTACAAAGTCAACTTGAAGCTGTAAAAAAAGCTGCATCCTTGATATCTGCTTTAAATTCTAATGGATTAACTGTAGGAACATACATGATATTATTTGTTGTCACCTGGTAAAGTGTGTTCTATATTCTCAGAGTGAGACATTGTCACAATACAGTAGTACAGGTTTGAGTCCAGCTCTGTCCTTCTTTCCCTCTCTCGGTCTCTCTCCTCACTCTCCTGTCTGTCTCTACTGTACTGTCGCTAAGAGAAAAAAAAATTGGAAGTGCTGAAAAGATAATCTTCACCCAAAAACCCCCCAACTACAACTGTAAACAGGAAAAAGCCAATTTGTGTTGCACTTCTGTGAACCTAACACTGCTTTACTGGGCATTTCCACTCTAGCACTTTCTCACCTAGCAAGAAAATTGACTGAGATGTGAAATATGTGCTCACTGCAAATAAATTCTATGCATTGGACTTGAAAGTCATAGCTGTGTTGAATTGCAGGTGTGGATTCAGGGGGGCAGGGGTGAGCCGGTCCTTGATGGCAGGGGTGTTGTTATTACTCAGCATATGGTGAGGCCAGACAGCTTAGGCCCTGTTTGGACCAGTTAAAGGGGTACAAGTCAGGTCAGGCAGCCTAAGCACAAAGATTATGCTGACATGACCTCACCGTCCCCTGCAGACAAAGACTGCATTAGATGCTGTTGTATTCAACATGCTGCACCGTGTACCTGAAAGCACCACGATATGTATGCATTGTCGGATTTTAAGACCTGGCATGAACCTTTGTTTCCACAGTTGGCTGGGCTCAGACAAATCGGATGAGTTGGGCATTTTGGTTTAAAGTTGTCTTAATGCTGCTTGTAGATAACTGGCATGTATGTGTTTACAGTTGTGTGCTTTTAAAGAGGTAATTGTATTAAGTAATTGCATTAGTTAATTGCAATCTATTGCAAACTTAATCTAACACTAGACTGCAGTAAAACAGATTCATTTCAATCTGCCTCTCTACAAATGAAGCAGACTGGATATAAAAACCTGAGGTTCACTTACAGTATGTGCAAATTTTAATAATAAACTGCAATATTGTCTATTGCTCCAAATTTAAAATGCAAAAGGAAAACGGTAATGATCGCTGCTCTCCAGTACAGAGAAATTACAGAACAGTTTTAATCACAAGAGTTCATTGCCACTGGATTTTCTCTGTTTATTCAGTAATTGGATTAGAACAAAGACAAATGCTCACCGAGCCCCGTCAATGAACTATATGCCAGATGAGGTATCAGGGATGCAGCGCTCATACACACAGAAAATGACCTACTAACAACCAAACTTATAAGCGCGCTAATGGACGGCAGCAGACTCGAGGGAGCTGTCAGTCATCTCAAGGCTTCATCTGATGAGCCGAGGCTTTAAAGAGTTTTTGAGGAGAGGTGAGGCCACGTCGCAATCTTCTAAGAGTAAAGCGATCAGGGAAAGCAGATGACAGGATGATGAAAGATTACATGATGAGACGATAAGGTGAAGGTTATGGCTGGGTTGGGTCTAACTGACCTACATACACTATGCTAAACAGCCAAAGGACCACACAGATCTTCATGTTTTAGCACATTTTTTACACAAATCACATGTCTGAGTTGTGATGCAATCTTATATGCAGGTGTTCATTTGTGCTATTAATTAACTCATCAAAGTCATTCATCATAGTAGCAGATCAGCAGCAAATATTTCTACAATAATACAACATTTCACTAAAACTGCAAAAATGTCACCATAATCAAGTTAAGGTTAAAGGGATAGTTCAACATTTTGGCAAATTGGTCCATTGCCATAATCCCTATAGTCATAGGAGTAGGTTTGTTACCTTTATTTGTCAGTTCAGGCTATTTTTAGAGCAGCGGAGCAGAGCCGCAAGCTGCTCAGAGGCTAATGGGATTTCTTGGTTATCAAATACACAATCCAACAACTCCAAAATGCTCTCGTGGACAAGTTGTGACCTGCACATTCACCAAGCTATGAAATAATAACGGAACAAGAGTTGTTTTTGAGGCAAATGCAGAGACTGCTTGCCGAAAAACTTCCCTTGACAGGAACGTGCATCAGCTGTTCCATTCTTATGTCATAGCGTGGTGAATGTGCAGGTCAAAACTTGTCCATGAGAGCCTTTTTGGAGTTGTTGGATTGTGAATTTGATGAGTTTGATGAGAGAAACCAAGAAATCACATTAGCCCCTGTAGCATAGCTCTGAGTAGCTTCGGCTCTGCTCCGCCATTCTAAAAATAGCTTGCACCGACAATTAAAGGTAATGAACCTATACTCCTAAAACTAGGGATTATGGCAATGGGCCAATTTGCCAAAATGTTGAACTATCCCTTTAATCTAAGGACAATGAATGTGTGTACAAAATCCCACCATCCTTCATTCAACATTGTTTAGGTTTTACAGGTGGTGGACCAACCAACAGGCCGAGCATCAGGCCTGCGGGCTGCTCCTTTACTGCCTCATTACCTTATACGTGTTTTTAAATTGTTGTACTTAACTACCAATTACACAGTGCATATAGCTTGTGATTGTTTAAATTACTTTCGGCAGGAGTTTATGTTTTCACCAGTGTGCGCTCGGTGCTTTGTTGCCTCCATCAATCAGGTCATATGTTCCCCTGCATCTGTTTGCTCATAGCTTATTCATTAAAAAAAAACAAAAGAAAAACATGGATAAATAAATAAGCTATGAGCAAAGCTCATTCATCCATGTTTTTTGTAGATCATTGTCATTTCCAGTCAGAGCTTTTAGTTTTACTTTTTATTTTTTATTGACCTTTATCGAAACTATTTATCAACTGCAGTGGCGTCAGCTGGCCTTTTAAAGAGGGGAAGCTTACTTTCGGCCTATCATAAAATTTATCCATTTATTCTGCTGTCAATCAGTCTCTAGAAAGATCCTCCAATCATCATGTAGAAGCCCAGCGTCCAGGCCCCGCCCACTGCTCCATCCACTCCTGGAGATACTGAGCGGCCGTGAGAGGGACAACATCACAGCATTTATCCAATGACCGTCTAGTTTCACTGCAGTGAAATAAACTCTTCTCTGCGCCCCATTGAAGTCCATGGTCACTTAACTTCAGCAGGTTTAATGCACTGAGACGCTACAGGACTGCACGAGAAGGAAATACATCATCCGACCAGTGATAAGTAGCTGAATCTAAACAAACTCAGCTTAGTTCTAACGCATTTTTCCTCAGTGAAATGTAAACACAGCTGTTCTTTTTTTGGACATTTTTAAGGAAGCAGAGTTTCCGTTCAAAGGAAATAATATATAGATCTTGATGTAAAAAATTCAATTAAATGACTTTTATTTGTATGTTCTGGTGCAGATTATTTACGATAAATAGAATAAATAAAAAAGAGAAACAAATAGAAAAATGTAGTGAATTAATCTGAAGCACAGACCTGATAGTGTAGTGTTTCTATAAAACGCTACCTTGGACATTTTTGTCCACCTGGCACCCCCCCCCCCCCCAAAATTAAAGGAAAGGTCACTGGGGCCTGATTTTTTGTAAGGATGTGTATTTTTGCATCAACTCTACAGTAGATGTCCCGAATTTCAGAATGAAAGTCAGATTTTTGGGCTCGTAATGAAAAATAACTATGTTAAGGATCCTTCGTTGTCCACCTCCGCCTGTGGGATTTTTAATGTATTTTTTTAAATAAATAAATATATTAACTAACAGGTATCGCCATGTAATGTTCCAATTTTATTACTCACATTTAGACAAACATTTTTTGTATTACAAGTTTTCTCAAATTTTATGTATAAATATGTAAATGAGGCAATATTTAATGAAATACGCACTGATTTGTCTACATTTACATTTCCAGAACTGAAATGGATAAAGCCATTTTGAAAATTATTTTTTATTTTTTTTATTTTGTTGACATATTAGTCATTAGTCTAAAGTTTTAACCAAGGGAATTTTATCTCTTTTTATTACTCTGTAAATGAGAAAAAACTGTCAACCATAAAAAAAAATCATATTTCATTATATGCTTATGAATAAAACGTTGTATGAATGATATATCAACAATCCACTCAGAAAAAAACAAAACAAAAAACTTCAGAATATAATACAGATTGGAATAAAGAATAAAAAATATTCTTATTAAAAATCAATGAAAATAGAGAACTCATGTGTTGTTGCTGTAACAAACAACTGGCCAGGAAGGGGTTAAAACATTTTGCAACCCATGTCGAAAGTGATTTTTATGATAGGTCAAGATCCAGCCTTATATGTATCACAAATATTTTGGGAGTAACTGATGTCTAAATGTCTCTTGTCCAGGGGTAAAAATTGAAAAAGGCTGAAGGGTCGTCTGAGGGCTAAACAAATAATAGAAACCAGCGTTCCGCGGGAACTGGGACAGAAATGAAAATATAAAACTCATGTTTGTCTAGAGTAAAACTGATGAGATTTACTAAAACTCTGGTCTGGTCCTGTCAAACAAGCGCAACCATATTTGTGAGAGCTGGATATCTCCAACACTGGGATGTATTATTTGGCCTAACTAGATTATGTACATCACAATAAAGTGGGGTAAAAGAAAAAAAAAAAGTTGAGTGCTTAGACATCAAACTTCTGAGACTTGGAAGTGACTGTAACAAATATGAAACTCCACTGTGGCTCAGACATTACCACCTCTGAGTGTTATGGCTGTTGTCAAAGCATTCACATAGTTTATTATCGATTTATTGCTCTGCTATGAGAGGCGTTTATCTTCATTTCTATTCAAAGTGTGCTTCTGTGTTCAGCAAGGCAAATACAACCGAGCTGAGAGACTCTCTCCAGCCTCTCCTCATTTAGCGCGATACGACAAAGGGAGATGAGTTGCATTTTCAAACGCATTCATTATTCCTCTTCTGTCTCTCTTACTCCCTCTCCCTCTCTCACACACACTCTGTCCTTGCTATTAAAATCTGTGGGTATTTTTGTTCCCATTAAATGAATTATACCCATTACTCTCTCTGACAACTCTGCATTGAGTGTGCGCGCCCCGATTTAACATTGTTCTAATTCCTCTCACTATTATTGCAATAAAACATTCATCATAATAATTAACCATTTTGACATCTAATTTAAGCTAATTAATTTGAGAGAAAGAATGCGTGTGTTATATGGAGCTCTGTGAATTGCCGCGGAATTTCTGCTAATCATGGGAACGGGAGTCAGGAGCCCTTGATGAGTTTCAACATGCTTTAAGACTTTACACAAAAGCACATTCACGCACACGTTACATGGGTCACCTGTCCATTAAAACCACAATGACAGCCATCCATCTTGACTGACGGTAATGGGCGATGGGATAGCCGAGGGTGGTCGTTCTTCTGCGCGCCGGCGTAATGACATACATTCACTGTAATGCTCTATTCTTAGATTGTTAGCACTGTAAACTATCTGGACAGAGACAATCTAGCTTTTCAAAATCACACTATTGGTTTTTCCTCTTATTGCTCTTCAGTTATGGATCCCTCCGGGCGGCACATCGATACGCTATAATTTGAGTGTCTTTGTTCTCTGCATTTGGCCGAAAGCGTGTTTTTGTTCAGATATTCGCAAGCTCTAACAATATTAGGCAGATATATTTTTTATCTGTGCATTGTTTTCTCTCTCGTTTCTGTCCTGCTAAGAAAAAACATTTTGTGTATTGATTACGTCTTTGAAACTGCACTGCAATCTCCACCAAGTGCTATCTATCTATCTATTTATCTACCAATGTGCACTCTTTTGCTGCAACGTTGGGCGTCACCACACAGCTTGGATGCACCGCAGTGACACCACTAGATGATATTTAAAGTGAAAAGTCGTCAGCAGTACTCAGCGGTACAGGTATATTTATCATACATACTAATAGAGTGTGGAAACACTCATTTTGTCTCACGTCGTACAAGTCATTAATTACACTTGCTACTAAAGTGATTTGTTAGCAGGCTCTACGGAAGCGTGCCGGTGATAAATATGTACGTCTCAAGCAGAACAGATTGTCAGACTGCAAATATAAATTCCTATTAAAGGTGTATGAGACTTCGAGCTTGGGCAACTTTTTTGTGAGACCAGACAGGAATGTAGATTTAGATGCTGAGGTTTCATACTTCAGAGAAACTTTACTCCCCATTGAAGGCAGCGCAGCGCGTGACCGGGATCACAGTGGGTCCGTTACATTCATGGTTTCCAGAGGATAGATCCTACAAACTGTCCACTTAACCGCTAACATTACATCACATTTAGTATGTTTACATGCAGAGCTTAATCCAGCTATGCTCAAAATTCGATTTTAGCGTCTAATCTGACTTCTGTCCTTGTCTGAATTTACATGCAACCTGTCCTGTTGACTTTTCTCACCTCGTAAAAAAACTAAATGTAAACAACATAGTGAGCTTAATAATAAATTCTCAACTGCAGTTCCCAACCAGGCGCGTCAGTCTGGGCCAGATTCACGCTGAGAATAGGATACAGGCTTCCTTTTTTCCCCTCTCTCTCTCTTTTTTTAAAATAAAACGCTCTTGCTGGTCGCACTCTGTGAAATGCATTGAATCGGTGCTGATGTTGGGTTTTTTTCTTTACTTTGCCGGGTCCTGGCGGCTTCTCTGCTCCAGTTGGCGCCACCTCTACTGTTGTGGAGCATGCGCACATGCATTGTCCAGCTTCAGTCCGACTAAGGCGTATACATGACGGAGAAAATCAAATTCAATCAATCAATTGCATTATCTGGGTGTCTTCATCGGAGTTGGAGAACTCCAACTTTAGTCGGACTAAGGTATTTGTACTTCATTTGTCCAGTTATAGTCGGATTAAGGCAATAATTAGTTTTTTTTCAAGTGTCATGCAAATGTACTGATTGTGAGAATGCTAGTAATCTAGCATCTTAAAAGTACATTGTGTAGGAATTCCTCCCTTCTAGTTGTGGACCTGGCGGAGCTGGCCCCCCTCCCCTCTGGGCCCAGGGATCGGGCCCAGTTGCATTCTGGGCCCGATCCTTGGGCCCAGAGGAGCTGCGGCCATGCAGATATTTTTTCTATTTATCTCAACTTCCAGGGCGCAGATACACGTGATGTTATAGGTTGCCCCAGTCAGGATGAGTTATGGTTGCTCAAAACTTTTCAAGATTGATATAAGTGTAGTACTAGTAGTAATATTTAATAAAAAGTTGTGCTAGGCTATTTGCTCACATTTTATTTACGACGTGCAGATTAAGTGGATCGGTGATATTGTCTCCAAGTGTATTTTGGGTAAATCGCCTCACTGACGCAGAGAGCAACTTCCGGGTGAACATTTTCAATGCATGTCTTGTCAAAGGTCTGTGGAGGATCTGGTAAAAATGCTCCTTGTCAACCACCCAGCAGTAACTTCTACATTCAGTGAGGTTTGCATCGCCCTCCTTTTATCTCTGACTCTCATGTCACGGTTACAACCTCTGAGCGCTCATTCTCCAAGTTAAAATTATGAATTAAATCCTAATTAAAAACCACTTGAGGAGCACAGTAGGACAGGAGAGACTGAGGCCAATATGAGGCTTCACCGAATCTTTTCTTTTTCTTAATCGTTTTGAAAAAATCTCCGTGAACACGGCATCGTTTCCAGAAATATCTGCGTCCACATGGATCCAGTGAAAACGACCCAAAACGCTACACGCTGCAGGTGTGTGTGGAGCGTGTGGCGCTGCAGCGCGGCCACAGAGAAGAAGACGGGAAGTCCCCGCTGAAATTCAACAGAAGAAGAAGTCCCCGCGCTTTATTCAAACTAAAGCATGGGATTTAATGTTGACAAAGTCGTGTCAGAGACGATCAGTGTGATGATTAAACGCAATTCAAGTGCAGTGCGACCATGGAAGTATTATATTACGAGACGAGTGCGACCAGGTATCGGCCGTCGTTGTTCCAGCCGCCTGCTGTAGCGGTGTGTGTGGGCAAGGCTCTCCTATGCTCTTCAAGTGGTGAGTAGGCTATTGAAATTGTGTTTGTACACCAGTTTTATTAAACTTTAGCCTGTATCCATTTATATAGCCTACTGTGCTCTCATTAGTTGAAATAGTGGGTGTCAAAATGATGTGATCGCTATCCGTGGTGCTGAACCTTTTCTTTCTTTTTTCTTTTTTTTTTAAATCAGTGATGCTGAACTGCTTTTGTGTTTTTTGTTGTTCTCTTGGTTTGTTAGATGGACTTCAAAATGACTATAGGCTAGTTGCTCTCAGTGCTGCTGATGTGTGTAGGCTAAGCCCCGCTGTTGCGGGCATGTGTAGGCTGTGTTGTAAAATGATGTTATGATTATTTGGGTTTAAAGGGCCTGGTCATGAGCCACGCCCCCGGCCCGGCTCTGATTCGTTCCGCTACTGTGTCATGGCGATGTATTGTTTACCTGACACACGTCTGTGGTTTCCTACCGTCCACTGCCACTGAAAGTTAAAAACATGGAGACACGACATGGCAGCCAGCAGCGAGCTGACCCGCTCATTCAGAGCTGAAAGGAACACTTCACTTTGTTGATGGGGGATTACTGATTAATGAAAAACAGACTTTTGAACGAAATAATCGATTTTCGTGAAGATAAGAGGAGAAGTTACATAATGTCCCTTTATCCACTGCTGTGCCTCTATAAGGACAGCAGCCTTACATGGTTAATGTTCTGCAAGATTTTCTTCAGAGATGTTAGTCTCTGTGGAGCAAGGTTTGTGTATCAGAAATCTGTTTTTTTGTGCTTTTCTGAAACACAATGTGTTTTTCTTGGTTGGTGTTGTTTTTCTCCTTCCCCAAATATCTGTCCTTCCAAATGGCCATGTGTCAGAGAGTCCCTTTTACACTCTATCCTGTGCCTCTCGCTGCTGCTTCAAAGAACCATAGGTTTTATGTTCTGAGTCTACACTTTAAAAACACACTTTTGCAAGTCCATCATAAGGTGTAGGTAAACAAATATGGAGATATTCTAAAAGCAGTTTTTGAGGGAAAAATGCATGCAAATGTCCAAATAGACAGCTTCCATCTAGTCATCATCTATGCTAATACAGGTAAGATTTAGAGACACAGTAAGATTTTTTTCATCAGAATTGGCTTTTTTTCCATCTGCAGTTTTCATAACATGTCTTCAATGACACGAGCTCCATTATCATCTTAACCACGGAAGAAGAAAAATGAGGACAGCGCTTCCTAGAATAAAACTCTTTATTCAAGGGGAACATTGTAAATTCAATAACTAGAAACATATGAATTAGAAAAACATATATTGCACTTGGTTCCTCTTCTGAGGTCGTCTCCTGTGTTCTAACTTTGCTCTTTGGTTGTCAACAGCTTCTCCTTCCATGTTCTATTATTGGTTTCATCTTCTCTTGAGCACATGAATATTTGTAGAAACCTTTTCTCTTGAGTGTTTTATTTAATGCTGGTCTCTTTGGAGAAAATGTTGAATATGATTAACTACTGAAGTTTGGGTAGCTATACAATATCCATGTTACACAATTTAAAGGGACATTCCACTTCGTTTACCTTCTTTTTCCTAACAATCTATGAGTTGGTTTGCTCAAATTTGCTCAAATCAGACTTAAAGCTACAATATGATACTGCTGGAGGACGCTCCTAACTATGTTGTCCTCGGGGGATAGCAGCATGGCTCCGTTTTGGTTCTACGTATCAGATTGTCTGTTTTAAAACCATGTGCGTATGTGTCCTCATGACATTTCATGCTTCATTTAAATAAATAAGTTAAATGTAATGTAATTTATTTTAATTTATTTACATCAGACAAGGGAGCTGAGGGGCACATGTCAGGGTCAGGCTAAGTACCCTGAAAGAGCTCTTTAGATTAGCCCAGGCAGAAATATTGTTCTAGTGTGACCTGAGGGGAATAAGTAAATAAATACAAATATAAATAACCCTTTCCCCTAATTCTGCACAGATAAGAGGCAGACTTTTTTTTGATGTTATTATTGCCCCTTAGAGAGTCTGTGCACATCGCTGGCTCCTCTGTCTGTGATTTGTATTCATGCATTCTAAATAAGTTTGAAAATTCCCCAGCTGACTTCTTCTTACAGTCGTGACTAAACTGAAATCCACCGTTCATATCTCTGGAAGAAATCTTGTATCACTTACTTTCAAATTAAGTGTCCTGTTGCTGTTTTCAGACCTGTTCAGACATTAAAGGGATAGTTCACCCAAAATTCAAATTTCACTCATTATCTACTCACCCTCGTGTCGACTAAGAGCTGTGAGAATTTTCAGAGTCCTCCGTTCCTTCTCTGAGTTACGGGGGGGTCCACGCAGCAGTATTTGTCCATATAATGGTTGTGAATGGATACCACTTTTCTTCGTCCAAAAATACACACCAAAAAACATCCAAATACCTCCATACTGCTCGTCTGTAATGTCCCTCTTGTATTGAAGACCTGACATAAGAAATTGTTCCGAAAAAAAAAAGAAGTTCATATCTTAAAGGACTCATCACCCGGAAATCGCAATTTCTCTTGTTAAAACAACACCTCAGTTGAAACTTGCCTGAAAAGCTGGAGTTTGAAAGTGGCGCCGTTTTTTCGCTTCGGCTCTTTTTCCGAACAGGAATAGCACACAAGGGTGTGCCTTCCTAAAGCACAAGATTTTAATTCTGCTCCTACGGTGACCTCACCGTGGAGGCTTCTTGCCTCTTTCACCACCCAACCCCGCCCCGTCCGCTACCTGAAATCGCCGAAGCGGTACCAGGGGGCTGTTTATGTTTTGGAGTCTGCATGCAGGCAAGCCCGCCCCCCCCCCCGCGGGTCTGTCCTTCCTGCGGCGAATCAACACGCGCCTCATTACATATTATACAATGCACATCCGGACCAGTCAAAACCTCGTGCGTAATCTCGCGTGATAAAGTCGCAGTACGAAAAAGGGTCAGAACAAGCTCAATGTTTGATTAATTTTTTTTTTTTCTAATAAGTTTTACGAATTCATCCAAAGCGATCCAAGGGGGGCTGGATACGTAAAAAAAACAGGTTATGACTCCTTTAAGCTTGTTTGTAGCGGAAGCTCCCAGTGTCTCAGTTCACTGCTCTTCCTGTGTCAATTGATGGAATGAACACGTGGTTGGGTGCTGGTGCTGCTGGTGGGGACGGGGGGGGGTACACAGGTATGGAACGGCTCAACGTTCACAGCTCCGTCTGCCAGACTTCCGTGGCTAACTGCATTAGTTCTGCCTCAGTCACAGTTGGAGACCCCACAGAGGAGGAGAGCGCGGCGAGCCACCCGGGAGACAGCCAGCCAGCAGCGGTGTTTACTCCTCAACTAAACATGTGTGATCTGAACACACGCGCGTGTTTTCGGCTTTTTACAAAATCTGTGTTTGTGTGTCTGTGCAGGTGTGCTCATGTCACGAGAGGCGGTTTCTGGGCTGGGTTGCCACGTATACGCCTGCATTGGAGTGTCTTGCTGTGCCTGTTTTTCAGGGAGATGATTAAAGTTTATTAGTATGGGGACGGTACGAGCCTTCTACCTGATAGTCAGATGTTGCAGCGGCTGTCGCATGAAATTCATTGACTTTATAAGGAGGGCATGACTAGGTTTTTCGGCTGGCAGGGGGGCGCCCGGCAGCTTTGTTAAATGTTCAGGAGATAAAGCCCCTGTGCGTGTGTGTCTGTGGGCGGTGTGTGAAGAAATCTGTGTGTCTGGCTGGGGTGTAAACAATGGCTAAAGGAGTCTCAGTAGAATGTCACCAGGGCGTTTGACCTTGTTTGACAAATTAAGGAGCAAATAAATAAATCGGCTTGGATTGCATCACCACGGGGGAGTAACACATAAGCACACACACATACAAAGAGAGACAATACAAAATTCAAGGCAATAAAAATTGGGGGGATTTTGTATCTGAGGTTAATTCACACAGCTGCAGGGTTGATGAAATATGCTAATGCATTTCTTATTGAATTTCTTTTAATCATCAAAGAGTAATGGAGGAAACGTTCAGGTAACCTCAGCATCACCAACACTGTGGCTGTTTGAAGTGATTAAAATTGCACTGGAAATTGCATTGCATCTATTAAATTCCTATGTAACATGACAGAAGTCCAAAACAAATCTTGGCTTGTTTGGTTTCCATACCAATACACAAACCTGAGTGAACTGTTTTACGAAAACCAAAACTTTATTGTCCACAGAGTGGAAATTCATCTTTGGTTCCACCATTGACATCTCTAAAGACAATCCACAAGTTTCCGAATGTCGTCTATGGTCAAAACCGGAAGCCGGTTTTGCATTTCTGGTGGAATTGTATGTTTATTTTTTCATGGTTTTCAGTCATTGTCATAGTTGCGGTAAACGCATGGGTCTATTAAGGCTGGCTTTTAACACAGATGTCAATTTGTGTGATATCCATTGTTAAAAGTTGGTGTGATGATCCATGTGTTTTACAGATTTTAATTGAAAAAAAAAAAAATCCATGCATTTACCACGTCTACCAAAATCATGGAAACGTAAACATAAAATTCCATAATGCGGCTCAACTTTTTGGTATTCGGAAAAAGGTGGATAGGACACAGAACATACAGTAGGTACTACTTCATTTTGGCCGACTTCACGCGAGATTCTCGCGTGAATCACGCGTGAATCACGCGGCTTTTTAGCAGAGGATTAATTGTGTTTTTATGAGAAGCGCCAATGTGCCGAAACAACCGCCAGGTGGCATCTGTGAGCAGGAGGACGAGTCGACAACATGCAGCAGCAGGGAGCAGTGAGCACGAACGGCAATGGACAGTTTCCTGATTTATGTTTCTGTTCGTTGTTGCTTCAATACAATAATGTAGCTAATAATAACACTTAACCGGCTTTACACCTCATTCCAACTCTTTCCTTCAGCCTGTCGCTACAGGGTCCCTCTAGAAAGGACAGACTTACTATACTATCAGGCCTATTACAAACCGTATTTTGAATTTATCTGTGATATTCCCATTTTATGTTAATCCGTTTTCGTTTTGCTTTTATGTTTAACTGTGGTCTTTTTTTATGTGCACACGTCGGCGCCAGATTCATTTTAGAGGTGGGGGGGCATGAAGGTTGGGTTGTTACGGGACATAGGTTTACACATTCACTGTTGGTGGCGTGCAATAGTCATATTGTAGCGTCCGGCTCCCAGACCGTCATGTAACTTATCAAAAAAACAAACAAACAAAAAAAAAGCTGTGTACTCAGTCTGGCTGCAGGTTTGAGCAAATAGAATGTTGTGAATACACCTCGCCGGACTCACAAGCGTCTCTCGGCTTGACCACAGCAAAATAAATAAATAAAAGAACCCCGTGGTCCGACCTGACGCAGTGTTTAATCATAATAATAGAAAACATTTGGGCTGGGCGATAAAACGGTATACATTTTGAAATAACTTTTCTTCTAGCCTATATAAATATGAGACGTAGCCTACGTGGTCGTGTTTCATTCATCCATGTTTTGGCAGACAATACAAATAGCACACAATAAAACAGTGTGATTGGTTGAAAACTGATAATTAGCCATGTGCTTACAAGCTGATTGGCCGAAACCAAGAACAAAGCCGCGTGAATAGCCAATCGGCATGTGTTAAGAGCCGACATGTAAATCAGCTGTTTCGATGGGCGATGGAGCGCAGAGATGAATAGAGATGTTGTGTCTCCGCTCATACTTTGAAATGAGGGTTTGAATCTCAGTTTAGGTTGTATGTTAATGTTGGGCCACTGTTTAAAAATAATCAGAATATGAGGAAAGAATCTTAAAGAACCAAAGCAGCATTCATTCACAAGTTTAATCAGCACCAAACGTAAACATTCAATAACTGGGTGAGGTCGGACAACGGGCTTCTTTGCTCTGCAATCCCATAGTTTCAAATAAAATGGATTGATTGATTTTTTTTTCCTTAACGAAATGAAACGAAAACAATATTATATTAATGTTGTAAATTTAGAAAATATAATCCAGGGAAAAAAGGCTTACAGACATGGACCAAAACAGCTCAGTAACAGTAGGCGATGTAAAGTAACTTTATTTTACTTAAAGCCTATAATTTTTAAATACAGCCTCTAAAACTAGAATGAAAATTATTTTACTATATTCCACCTACTCGGCTCTATTGAAAGTAATGATCTTAATAGACATTATCAATGACCAATAGGTGTGCTTGTAGCTGTGACGACAGCTGGACACAATGTAACACATTTGCGACACATTAGCATCCTCTTTATCTCTGACCAATGGGTGTTTGTGTCCTGCTCCACCCTCCCCCTCACAGTGCTTCACAGCTGTTTGCTCTGAACAGAAAAACCGGTTCCTACAGTAGCTCTCCTAACACTCCAAGAACTCCAAGACACGCCAGACGCACAGAGCCATGCATAGGCTAAAACACAGATTGAGACCATGATGTTTAGTTTTTTTTAGTTCATTTTCGTTTCGTTTGGATTTTGTGCATATTACTGAGCCGTTTTGGTCCATGTTTTTGATTTTCACACGCCAAGTCTCGCTTTCAATAAAACACTCGCATTCTATGAAAACAATATAAAACACAAATTTAAAAAATGACAGTTTGCTATAGTTTTTTGTTTTGATAAGATTCGTTTTAAAAGCGCAATGTTCAGCTGTCTGAAATTAAAAGCAGCCTCCACTTGTTAATTTGCAGCAACACTGTTGCTTCAGGCTGTGATCAGCTTTTTTGTATCGCTCGTCTTTCCATTAAAACAACCTGCTGCTCTTGGCTAAAATCAGCCCGTTGTCGCTCAAGTAGTCCTATCAAAATCAACATCTAATGTGTCCCTTCAAATTGTGTGTTTGGAGCAGCTGCTCCGCTCGTGAGTCCAGTCGCATCGGGTCCAGGCTGCTGGCACGGACGAAGCAGTTTAAACGAGCGGTCGTCGGCTCTGAGCGGATTGTTACATCTACAAAAACTTACAGAAAATAGATAAGAGACAATTTGCTCCAACTCGGAGCCATGCAGACCCGGCCAGGCTACAGGAGAGATCACAAATATGGAGGGGTTCAAGACCCCCCATGAGAACCACTGATCCTGTTGTACGTACTGTAACCACTGTGAAACAATAAACAACAACATTGATGTGATTGAACGGCAGCATTGCGGTCCCTCTCTCCATTTTCTCTCTAGCTCTCTCGACCACAGCTGGAGGTGAAGCAGCCTGTGGCCTGAGAACAGCGCCACTCTCCATTGCAGCTACGTTGTGGTCAAACGCGGAATTACTTTGAGCTGCATCTCAGTACGATGCTTCCACCTAGTGGCTACAATGTGACCTACAATTTCACGCAACCGCGTGAATCGCGTATTGCGCGAGTGAAATGGCCACTTTGAAGTAGTACCTACTGTAATAGAACATTGGAGAACTGAGAATCAATCATCTAGAATTAAAGGTGCAATCCCAGGTGGCTCAAAACTCTAATATCTGCTTATTATTAGACAGTAATAATGACATTTGTAATTTGACATATCAGGGGCAAAAATTGTGCCAACCAATCAAATTAGTCTCAGAAAGCTTTGGTTGGATTGCCCTCCTGTCAATCAAACTGCCAAATCAACATGCATTCTATTCTGCACACGCACTCCAATGCTAAGTGGTGTTGTCCTAGCAACGGCCGCGCCGGTCAGCAGCTTGTAGTGGAAAGAAGCACACGCATGAGCCGAGCAGTGGGGGCGTGGTTTTGGTGATTCCTAAATGGAAGGAGGGGGCTTATCAGCTGTGAACAAAAAAATCGGAAGTCCAGCCGCCTGGGATTGCACCTTTAATTCAGCTTAATGACAAAGAAAGAAAAGGAAATAACTGCACTTCAACATTTTTGAATTCACACATATTAGAACATTAGAAAACCACAGCTAACGTGTCACAAAGCGATCATGTGATCATCACATGATTACATCACATTTCATTTCAGTATCTGAAATCTCTGCATTCAATTTTCCTGGTTCGTCACTTCAAAGCCTCTAAGTTTGTGAGCTGGGATCCCCGTATTTTTAGCAAACTGCAAAATGAAGTAAACGTCACCTGTTATTTTGGTGCCTGCTCTATACGCCCAATCAACACCTGTATCTCAGGCTGCTGCTCTCATTCTGAGGTGGTGTTAGCAGGTCATAAGCACCACTTGGACTATAAGCCACCGTGCAAACTGTTGCGCGAGGTCTCGGCGGAGAGAACACCAGCTTGAATCGAATCCTGCAGAGAACTGGTTATAATTTGTGTTATTGAGTGATTTAGCTCATTTATTTTCAATTTAGCGTCGCACCGGCTTGTAATCAGGAGATATTCAATGAACACAATAGTGAAAGCGGAGGCAGCGTCTGTCCCTACTAGCGTTGGTCAGGCTCAGAAATGCTTTATAATTCTTAAAATGCAAGGTGGCATGATTAAGGTTATTTCATCTTTTACAAAAAGTGCTGAAGGCTGAACCAAACAGCTTTTGATTATTAGGGCTGTGGCTATCCTAGCGTGCTTATTATAGTGTTTGAGAAAGTACAAACAATGAACCATATAACATTGCTCATGGCACTTAGTGATTCCATTATTAGCTGCCTGCCTACCTGTATGCCTTCCTCCTTTTTCTTCCCTTTGCACCAAGGACTCTCTTTAATACCTGTCTCTGCTGAATTTGGTCCTTGTGGTCCCCTTGAAACTCAAACTGTCCTTCTCCTTTCAGGGTCACATGCATGTAGCTTTGACTGGAATACAGCACTTACCACTCAAAAGCAGTACTTTCTTTTTTTTTTCTCCCCCCCCCCTTCAAACATCACTTTAAGTTAACCTTGACTTCAACACGCTGAACACTTTCTCAGCAAATGGCTTAACTTTCTTTATGTGGAATATTAATAGTATTCACCAATGTGTGTCGAATATTAATATCAATGCATCGCTGTAGAATTAATTCAACTGTATAATGACAAAGAAAAAAAAAGGAAACAACTGCATTTTAATGGGGGTAGCTGCTAGAACATATAGTTCAACATGGATTTCACACAGCCAGCTACATACAGCGGTTAGATCAGCCTTTTTTTTTTTGCGATATATTAGAAAACCACAGCTAACAACGTGTCACAAAGGGGAATTTCCTCAAACAGTAAAAGACCTTTTTAATCCTTCAGTTTATAATCATACGTGCAAATATACAGAGATACAGTACACAAAGTACTCGATATCACAAAATGCTCACAAGTTATCTTTTTCCTCCCATCCGCCGCCATACAGCCGCAGAAGAACACTGCATCACTGTATGTGTATTCAAAGCATGTCCTGCCTCCACATCACTCTTTATCTACTGTAGTTATACATGATAAAGAAGGGAGCAGCAGTGGAGAGGGGATAAATATCGGCTGAGATTTTGGTGTGGGCCAACCCACCAGAACATCATCACACATGGTCTCATACTTTACACATGTCATGTAGCAAACAGGAGAAAAAACAACTTTACATTCAGCTGGGGTTCTCTCTGTCACTTTCCTCAGTAGGCATGAGTGGCTATCGAGGTGATGAGACCAGAGGTCAGACCTGGCAGTGCAGCCAATAGAACACCAGACCAAACATCTCTTTATTTTATTCCTTTATATTGTTTGAAATTCAAGACTAGATTCCTGATGTCTCCAGCTTACTGCGTATACTATACTGGGAGCAGGGCCGTTGCTAGAAATTCTAGGGCACCCTGACAAATAATGAAGTGGGCCCCCTATGCAGGGACGTACCACCAAATTCTGGGACCTGTACAGTCGTAATGTCAGGATGCACGATGTTGTTTTTGAGATAAATTTATATAAAGCCGCCAAAGTGCTTTTCGGGGGCAGTTTTTCAGCAAGCAATCTCTTTACTATATTATACTGGCTTTGTATTTACCTCGAAAACAACTCATAATGTTCTGTTACTATCTCATATCATATCTCCGCCGATCTAAAAATAGCTTGCACCGACAATTAAAGGTAACAAGTCTACTCCTAAAACTATAGGGATTATGGCATTGGGCCAATTTGCCAAAATGTTGAACTATCCCTTTAACAGTTGCTTCCCCTAATTCTGCCTTCTTTCTTTTTCTTTCCGCTCTTTCTTTTTCTGATACCCTGATTTATATTTTTTGGGTGGCATGATGACAGCTAGCCTCATTTAATCTGGGCTCACTGACGTTACACTTGTCGCTGGCTGCTGTCTATGGGCGGACTAAACCATGTTACGCCTCCAAGAGGGGAACCCCAGAATGTCCAATATGTTGGGAGGACTTTGACACAGAGTTCATTCTCTTGTGATGTTATCTTTGAAATAAATTATGACACCAATTAATTGGGGGGTTAAATTCATTCGAAATAAAAACATCACACAAAAAAATAATAATTTCAGGATTTTCATGGGCCTTCTCCCTACTCAGGCCCTCGGTAGTCAGGCCCACTTTTCCCCCCACTACCATGCCCATGCTCCTGTATTAATTTTATTTATTTTTTATTTCTTCCCAGAGCCGGCCCAGGGCATAAGCAAACTAAGAACCTGCTTGGAGCTTGACCACTAAGGGGCCGCAAGAGCAGTTGAATGGTGACTGTGTCTGAGGCTGCAGTCATACAACGCAAATAACAGCGGCAAATATTCCTGCAAATCTGCATCCTGGCTTTGTGTGGAGTCAAGTGACACAATGTAATGTTGGATAATAATATGGTAATAGTATGGTTAGTCATAGAAAGGTCAGGCCCTATTGAGCTGTGGGCCCCTACAGGTGTCATCACCTTTCTCCCCTATGCAACGGCCCTGACTGGGAGCTGCACTCGGAGCTGCTCTGCTGCTCTGCTGCTCTGCTTTTATCTGTTGTCTGCAGACACACAACTGTTAGAAGTACCCACATTTTCTCTGGATTTTCTCTGATCTGAGCATTTCAGACAGTTATTTTTTGTTGTTGTTATTATATATTACAGTAGATCTATAAAGTGAGTCAGCAACACTCCACTGCTGCCTCAATGTTAAACATATAAGCAGGGTGGAAAGCAGTTTGCTGGCATGCAGTTGTGAGGGAGCTGACCGCCCACACAGAACCACAGAGTGACGTGCAGTCTCAAGTCTTTTGAGGATAAGTCTTCAGTCTCAAGTCGACCTGAGTCCAGGTGTCAAACTCAACTCTGTTTCATCAGCAGGTGTTCTGTAAGTTGCGTCAAATTGACTTTACTGTACAGTGATCAAGGCAAAACGTTAATATGCTTTACAGTTAATATCCTCCAAACGCCAAATCTGAAAACTTAATAACGGTTAAGCAATTAATATAGTAGTACATTTCACTTAAAGAGACCCCTTCAAACAATCAAAGACATGGAGCACATCAAATCATTTTTCTAAATTGTTTTTTTTATTTCCCCAGGAAACTTTAAGTCTCTCATGCAGCAAGAGATGAAAATGTAGCTGTTAGCTTTTGAACATGAACACATCATCATTACTTTGTTAATTCTGCCTACATTCTCTTTTTTTCCTCTGATTAAAGATGAGTAGATGGCGGATTAAGCGTGTCGGTATTTCTTTAGTTGTCCCCCTCCATGGTGGATTTGACTGAATATTCTTGTGTCACATCTTTTTTTTTTCTTTTGTTTTCAGAGTTTTCTACTTCAGGTCACTTCCCCAGTGTTTTCCATTCATTGTGGGAGTGTGGATGTCTGCTTGTAGAAGTTCTGTTTTCATTTGCACACCTTACTTTGCCTCACTCATATATTTTATGTAAATATTGGCATTTGATCATTGATTATTTAATATTTTGTAATTGAGAAAGTTATATTAACCTCTTAGGCATGTTCAATGCCTTCCTATGAAGATGATATTTTATGTCTACAATCAGAATCACATTATTAGAGCCACTGAACACAAGCTTAAACCCCAGTACACCAGACACCATAAAGCTGCAGTTCAACAATTCTTTTTCCACATCAAAATACATTCTAACTTTCTGCCACAGTCTTCACCAAGTTTTACGTTGTACATGAATTTTAGAGGATCTGTGACGGTGGAGAAGTTTCAGACCTGCTGTGAAAGGATTTATTTTTCAAAGTAAAAAGACTGAAAGATGTGGCTCATATAGAGGAATATAAAACATGTATAATAGCGTCATTATGACTCTGAAACTCCAGATCAAAGTGAGAAGGTCAACAAGATATTCAGAATCATCTCAAAGAATTTGACCTCAGTCTATTAAATATCCACAATGACAGAAATGTTTTCTGTTGCTGAGCTTATAGGCATTCCCCAAATGCCACCCAAGCGTTTCATGAACATAACACCTACCTCTCCTATTTATGCAGGCACTATCACCTGCTAGTTTTTTTTTGTTTGTTCTGTTTTGTTTTGTTTTTCCTTAATGATAATTGCTGCTAATACTTCATGCACTTTACTTTATGCACTTTACTAGAGGCAACGCAAAGCAACAGTTAGTTGTTTAGCACTGTAACCTGCTCGCTAACTGCCTATCTGTGCAGATTTTTATCTATTTTTCCATTGCTATTAACAGTTTATATTCTGATGTGTATGTGCAGGTGACGATGCCATGCAGCGCTCAGATGCATGGCATCGTCACTTGCCGTCCTCGTTTCCACTGTTGTTACTATTGTTATTACTATAAATGCTCTGTAATATGTCAAGTCTGTCTTTTAATGTGACGACTGCGGATGGAAATTAGCTCTGAGCTAAATCCGGCACACTTACAGGACGCCACGGCGTAAACTCTTCATTATTGTGCATTGTCCTAAACAAATAAAATAAAATAAAAAATAAAAAATTGATTTTAACACTTTTGCTAAAGGATCGTTAAAGATCCCGTATTATACTCAATTCTCAATTTCACTCAGCTGTCAGACGTCCAACTAAACTGTATTGTAAATGTATTGCCCCAAACTGAACCGTGGTCCTGAATGTCGGTAGTCTAAAAGTGGCTCAAATGAGCTCTACTGAGAACAAGCTGTTTCTGTGCAATGCACCTTTAAGTAACATGGTTACTGTACACAGCAAAGATTATTACCACTTTATGACTTAAAATTGGTGGGTACTTCATCAATTTAGCTCAGGAGATTCTTGCAGCCATAGAAATAGAGGTGGTAGGCGTTTTCTGGCGCTGAGGGGCCGGCCTCACTCCCGTGGTGACATCACCACAGGAGCTGAGTCTGAACAGCCTGTATGAGCAGCGTTTTACCAGTCGCTGGGCTGCAGAGTCCATGCAGGACCCGTTTGCTTTCCTCATTCTAGGAGTTGGTTGGCTCAGGGAGGATCACTTTATGTAAGCTATGTACAGTAGAGACCAGGAAAAACATGTTCTTCATAATATGGGAACTTTAAATGATTCAACTGCAGAAAGAAAAATCCTTCTTTTTTTTTACAAGACAAACTGTTGAAAACTGAGAAGATCCCATGGACCCTGCTAATCTGTTGCTTCCCTCCAGCTGAATCGGGATCACAAGGAGTTCTTTTGGTTGCAGGCACTGGTTTTGAACCTCCATGCCATCAAACATGCTATGAGAAAGAGTAAGAGACAGATAAAACATAGCATCCATAAAAATATGTCTAGTCCAATACAGAGTATGAACAACCCTCACAACAGACATAATAGCACAAACACAAATACAGCCCATGGGATCTCTCAACCTCAAAGGCATACCACCTGGTTAATGTGTACAAACACATTATAATTTTAACTCATGAACATGTATCTATCATATCTAAACATTGTTAAGCAGCTATGTTACAACCAAAAACGTAATAACTGCCAATAACGTAATAATTTTGGCCATTTCAAATGTAATAAAGCCAATAGTGTAATAATATGCCAATAATGTAATAATTTGAGCCATAATGTATCTTCAGTCATCATGAAATGAGCTACAACATTGTTAAGCAGCTACAAGGCCACTGTCCTCAGGTGGTATTAAGAAATCACTAAATAGTGAGTCACAAATATGTAGTAATTATCCCCCCATCAGATCAAGCTGTAATTAATTACCAGTCATTATTAATGTGCCTTGCTTTTTGGACGTGTTGGCTTGTTGGCTTTAAATGGGATGAAGACAGTCAAACAGCTGTTTGGGTTTAGGAGGATTTTTAGACTTTGGTCTCATATTGAGCTTGTTTGGATTTGAGAAATGTTTTGTGGACCAGTTTTCAATGATTCATCGCTCACCTAAAACCGCTGTCTCAATAAATAATACCTGCAGTCAGCGTAGTCTGTATGAGGCTGCAAGACTGGGAAATGTCCTGTTCCCTTTTACACAGAATAAAGCACTAGAACCTTTTGCAACTGGGATAAGAACTCATCCTTACGTTGAAGTTATTCCAGCTGGTTCATCAAGACGTGTTGTGACACTGTGACATTTCAGTTTAACTAAATTTGGTGAAAACTGAACATTTGTTATTGCTTTTACTAAATTTCTAAAATTGAACTAGCCAGATTTTTTTTCCTATTTCTTTTTCATTATAGTATTAACTGTGCAGCTGATGTTATGGGCTTGAAGCGTACTGGCAGTGCAGTTCTCCAGACCATGAATCACTTAATTCACCTCCCTACTGCAAAAACGTAGTAGAGCTTGTATCCTTAATAACACCATATGCACTGCTGTCCTTACTCAAACTGATTCTACCCATGGTGTGTGGCTACCATTTAAATATGCTTTACATATGGCTAAGAGTGCTTTACATAATAAAAAAAAACAAAATACACACACACACACCCCTGTATCACAACCGTGCTTTTACCCGAGCACTGCCAGATGCCAAATTTGCTACATGGTGTGCACGAGGCTTGCTGTAAGTGCATGGAGGGCTATTTGGACTTTTAGGGTGAATTCCAATTCCTTAGCCCTAGCTCTTGGCCCTAAGCCTTTGTTTTACACGTTCAGGTGAAGTGGTAGGGGTGTCCCAATTCTGGTTCAGGCAGGGGCACACTACAAACTGAGGGCTATGACAAGTTTCCCAGAATGCATCTCGCGGCAACCGGCAGCTGTTGTATTTCTAGCACTGTTATTACGTCACTTTGTTAAGTTTTAATATTTTTCATGCGAGAAAGTAGCTGTTTAGATTCCCAATGTGAGGTCGGTTTATCCAAATGACGGCTGTTTTTTGCTCTGATGTTTTTGGGATAAGTGAAGCTCCGCGGTGGAGCAGATCAACAGCTCGTCATGGAGACACCACTGGTCAGCCGACCAACCTCCGTCGTCATCCCGGTAGAAAAGACGATCGCTAATTAACTTACTCGAAGGTTTTTAAAGGTTTACCGCTGGGTAGTTACATTCTTTTTAGGAGATAAATGCTGTTCTCATTGATGAAATGTAACAACTGTGGCAGTCGCATTAGTTTGTCTGAATTAAAAGTGAAGCTTCATGTGTGTATTGGACAGAGGAGCAGCGCTGCCTGGGGGCTCTGCAGCCTATACGTACACTTTTTTTTTTTTAAGTACATTTTTTGGCTTTTCATTCCTTTATTAGATAGGACAGTTCAGAGTGTGACAGGAAATGGAAGGCAGAGAGGGAGGGAACAACACGCAGGATAGGGCCGTCCGACGTGGGACTCGAACCGGGGCTGGGGCCGTTGCTAGGAATTCTGGGCCCCCTGAAAGAATACTAAAGTGTGCCCTTGCCCCCTGACTTTGAAGACTATGTTATCATTTTTTTATTTAGCCTACTTTGTTTTGATGCTAATGCAACATTAGTCAGGATCTTATGCAGAATAATTCAGTCATACAAAGATTGGACTATTGTGTTTTTTTGTGGGCCCTACTGGGCGCTGGGCCCACCTTTCTCCCCTAGACAACGGCCCTGGCGAGGACTATAGCCTCTAGACATGGGGTGGGTGCTCTACCAACTGAGCTAAACACCGCCCCATACGTACATAAATGACCATATCTACATCAATAAATAAATGTTTTACAATGAACTGATCAGTCTGCATTACATTTAATTTAATTTTATGGAGTTAACATGGTTTTGAATACAGGATTTGTGTCAAAAGCTAGTCAAGTCTGCTCATGTGAAAGCCAGCAGAGACTGATGACGTATGTGACTGTTGAAGTGGTGTCCCAAGGTTGACTTTCTACCCCTACCCCTTGTAGCTCCGTTTCAAGGGGCAAGGGTTAGGGGCTAGGGCTAGGGGTAGGGGTGAAAATAAGAATTGGAATTGGGCATTAGATTCAGAAGTTTGCGTCTTTTGAACTCATCAATTGAACTAATAGCACAATCTGCACTATTGTATGTAACTGCACTTGTGACAGGCACACACTTATCTCTCTTACGCTGAAGAATAAGAGGCCCATCACCAAATTTGTGAATTTCTCTCAGAAGCCTGCATCCTTCAACTGTATTAAGAAGTATTGAGGAAGGGAAATCGATAGCGTTGTTGGTAAAATATGGAGGACTGCACTTCCCCGTGTTCATAGTTCAATAAATAGCAGACAGGTTAATTCAGTTCAAAGTGATTCACTGTTTTCATTATTCTAAGGTCATGTTACATAAATTTTACCCATCCGTGTTTCCAACCTGTGATAAATGTAAATCAAGTGACTGTGCGGCGTCGCTTTATTTTTGAAACCGTCCACTCACTCACTCATCCGTTCAGAAGATGTTCTTTCCCTTTTTCATCACAGAGCGTTCGTTCTCTGATACTTAGAGTTGATACTGACAGGATTTTTTAATCTTCTCTTCACACAAACTGTTCTGTTGGTGGCATGGATGGAAAAAAACAAACAAATCAAGGCCTGGAAGACACAAACTCTGTGCTTCAAAGACTCTTTCCATAAGCTTGTGATAGTTATCTACATGCTAAATAATTTAACATAACATTAATGGGAAGAATCTATTTCTTTCCTTTTATATTTATATTATATATTAGTTTTCTTTCTATTATTGAAATTAATTTTTACATTGAAGTGGAATTAATCTCATAAGTATAAGTACTGTATATGTTGTTATCAACAACATGAAATATGAAAAGTAATATTCAAAAGAAAATAATAAATGAATAGTGAGAAAAGAAAAGAAAAACAAGGCGCTACTGCTTTATTTGTTTGTTTTTCTCAGTTATCAACGGAGCCGCCACACTCCAATGCACACTTTTGTTCACTTTTCTTCAGCTGTCGACAGCTGGAAGAAGACACTGTCCATCAACAACGAAGAGGACTGCTGAATACTGAATGGTTATTTCAACCAAGACGACGTGTCCTCACCTATACAAGCAGAACAGCAGAGAAGCACACTCTACTAAAAAACTAAAAGAAAACAATACTGTACAACACTGTCAGGTTCATCACAAACCTACATTCTTAAAGTGATACGCCAACATTTTTTTGCCTCACTCCCGAGTCCATGACCAGCAGATAGACACCATCCTTTCGACTGTGCGTGCAGTAACAAGGGAGATAGAGCTGTATCGCCTGTAATTAGCTTAGCTCAAACACTGGAAGTGTATGGGTAGTGTTAGCTTTCCTCCTACCCAAACCGAAATCAGCAGTGAGAAGCTGATTTCACTTTAGCTCTAAACTCTGTAAATATACTTTATCAACATTTCAAACATTTTTAGGCGAGAAAGGAGCCGTTTAGATCAGCAGTGTGTCGTTAATTTGTCTAAATACCAGCTGTTTACAATTTTGTTCGGACTAATTCGGCGCTACTCAAGCTAGCTGCTGGGACCAAGGCACTTCCGGGTTACTTCCACAAAATAAAACGCCCGTTGCCCTTTACATATGCTAGCTTGAATCAAAATAATCGGTCCGATTAGAGTTGCTGAAGAGTTTCTCTGATGACTTCAGGTAGGAAGCAGGCTAACACTACCCATACACTTCCAGCATTTGAGCTAAGCTAATTACGGGCGATACAGCTCTATCTCCCTTGCTACTGCATGCACAGTCGAAAGGATGTCTATCTGCTTGTCATGGACTCGGTAGTGAGGCAAGACATGTAAAAGGAAAAAAAAAAAGGCGTATCCCTTTAAGGAGGAATTTGCAGTTAACCAGTCAGCTCAGCTCTTAGTGAAAGAGCAGCGTTCATGCTCTCCAAGTCACCGCTAACTGCTCCTAAATGAGAGTAAATAACGACACCTGTCTGCAAAGTCATCTAATTCGCAAATAATGTAATGACACGAAACAGCCACCTAACTGGTAAACCTAAAATTAGTTTCAGATGGATTGGATGTAATTATAACTCAAGGTTCAGTACTTACAGAGACCTTAGATGCTTGAGTTAAACAGAGTGGAGGAGCGCAGCCGCCGTCATTCCTTCCTTCCATCTTAAAGGATAGTGGCCTCTTTGAAAACTACAGTTTAAATTATGCGCAATCCTCTAGTCATCTTTCAACTTCATGAAGAAATATGCTCAAACACACACACACACACACACGCACAGACACACACACACGCACACGTGCGCACACAAACCCTTTCCGCTTTCCCAGAGCTTCTCTTCCTTTATCTAATCTGTGTTTTATTGAATATGGTAATTATAATGAAAGGACTATCTTGCACTTGGTTTAATTTGTTTTTGTGCCTTTTTTCTGCTCCCTTGCTCTCTCCCTCTGGTGTGTGTGTGTGTGTGAGAGAGAGACAGCACGTGTACTAATCAGTGTGTGTTTGTGTATGAAACAGTAGCCCCTCCTCTGACGCACTGCATTACAGTGGGACCTTTGTAATGGGGAAATAAGACATGGCTGCTGATGTCACTGGGGTTTAACTGTGGCTCTGGGGATGAAGATGCACACACACATGCGCACACACACAAGCCACACACAGCGTTGCAGGCAAACCCAAGACATCAACAAAATTCTTCCAGCATCAGGCCTGTAGGGGGTTCAGGGGATTAAATACAACTTGTAACCTTGGAGACCTGCCTCTGGTTGGCTGAAACATTTTTCGCTCGCGGTGCTCCTGTGGGGTTGTTTGTTGTTTGTGCTCTCGTGTTTTGTCGATAAAAAACCCTAGAATGCTTGATTATGCTTAAAAGGCTGAACCATGCCGCTCCAATTCTGCCACCCAGGTATAAGGACACATTTGATGTGCCATGTTCTTTTATTCTCCCTTCCTGTTATTCACTCATCAGGACCTCAAAGCCAGAGTGAAATTAAATACAGGAGGGGAAAAGGGGAAAAAAGGTTGTTGCTTTCCTTTTACAGACAGTAACCAAACAGATTCCACGCTTATAAAAAAAAAGAAAAGAAAGATAAACAAAGTCACAAGTAAAACGCTCCTTAAGCCCATTTTCTCTGGCTTTCATAGGGAAACCAAGAGATTTACGCCTCCCCCCCCAGCCACTCTATGGCCTTCGTTTCCGTGGCCTACCAACCCATGATTCTAATAAAAAACAACTTCCCTTCAAAGAGCTTCCTCGAGATCCAGACGCTGCCAAGACAGCAGCCTTCTCACCCAATTCCTAGTTGTCATATATTTTAATTGGCAATACAGTGAAGAGGACACAGTGGGAGATGTATAGTTACAGTAATGAGGAGCTTTGATATAATGACTCCATTTGACTGGGGTCTGGGGAGCCTTGTTTGAAAGCATTACCTTTAATGTCGAGCTCCCTCTACTCACTCCATCACCTCAGATGCTCTTCAGCGTTAATAAGTAGCAGAAAGTCTTATCATTTCTCATTGCGCTCACCATTGCCGCGAGTCACACTCAATGGCTTTGAATGCGAAACCTCTGACTTGTAATTTTCAGCGTACGGACGTGTGTGTTTGCGACGGGAGCGGAGGAAGAAGAGAGGGCGCGGGCAAATGTTATACAGCAGACGGTCATAGCTCTTAGAATGAAACGACTGGTTCTGCACTGTGGGTGAAATACTGCACAATGCACTCTCTGAAATAACACGCAACCGAGTGCACTCGCGCACATGCACGCGGTGCCTCCTTAAATGAATACTCCGTCTTCTGAGCTTCTAAAGAGATGAGACCTTAGAGATGTAATTCATTCATTGTGCACACACTTGAGTTTTTACATGCGTGTGTGTTAATGTGTGGAAAAAAGAAGCCACACACTGTGTTTTTTATTTTTTTATTTTATCCCTCTCATGCAGGTCATGGTGCATGTCAAACAATTAATATAACACAGTCGGTCCTTGTGAGGATGTGCATGAATGAGGAAGGAAGAGTATTCAAACCACTTGAACCTGACAGCCGCCTTCTCTTCTACCGTTTGTTTTTTTGCAGATGCATAGCAGATCATACACAATGATGCAATGGCATGCAACGGCATGTTTACTGTGTGTTGTTTGTTTCCTACGGTGTCATTCCTGTGCATACACTCAGCCTTTTTTCTTTCCGAGGGCACATGTGGTTTGTTTCCTCTCGTCTCCACAAGCTCCGTGTAATGAAAGTGCCACAGGAGTGTCGCACGAGGGGCTTCCCGATGCGACTGCCAGTGTTACACCCTCCAACCGACAAATATTACACTTTACTCGCAAAAACGGTTACTATATAAGGGAAAAATGTATTTCCTCTTCAACACAATCCCTATTGGAAAGACTCGAATGTGCAAAGATTTGGTTTTCATATCCTATTGGCATTTGAAAATTGTCAACATATAGCCTAAAGAATAAGAAGAGATAGGCTACAAATAATAGCAAAAAAATGCTTCTTTTCTTCCCGTTTTCTTCCATCGAAGGCCATAGACGACACTCTAGGAAGGACAGAAACAGACCTCACTCTATGGCCAGCAGCTCTCAAGCAATTGCACAGTGTTATTCAGCCCATGTGGTTGCGTAGAGCAGTGGTAGAATGCTGCTCACAAAAGGGAACAGCTGTAAAGAATAAGAACATAATAATCTGCTATACTGTACAACAGTGAGATATCTTTGAATAGCTGCAGGTGTAAGATGTGATAAAAACAAAGAAAGGAAATGACTTCTAGTTCATTAATGGGTTGAACTGTTACATACAGTAGCTACACTGTAGGCTACTAATACTGTTTGTTGTTGTTTTTACAAACTAAGGTCATAGCTAGCCTACAGCTTCTTCATCAAAATGATTAATTTTTCAAAAAGGATACACCCACAGAATGTCTAGAAGTATTGATTTTACTGACAAAAAAAATAAAATTATTGTTTTATAAATTTTGACATCTGCTTTGGCAGTGTCGACATGACATGATCTCTGCGCCAACAGCATTAGAACGTTGACCAGCTCGTGATAGCTCTGTGGAGAAATGGCATTGTGCTAATGCTAATGCTAACTAACGGTCAGCCGGTAGCTACAAGTACTGTAACGTTTCCGGTGCAGGCGGTGATGCTGCGGGTTTGTATCTGGGTGACTTGAATGATTCCTGACTGTTTCCAGTCAGGTGATTTGAATGATTCCTGACTGTTTCCAGTCTGATGTTAACTCAGTAGAACACTTCTCTCACGCCCCTGTGTCTCTCTTCAGTTGTCCTCTTAAAAATGATTTTAACGTTAACGTTACTCTGTAGTTTTGGAAAACGGAGAGGCTGCTAGATCATGTGTATGCTCCCTATAGCTGTCCCCGCATAGTTCTGTAGCTGGATTGATCCAGTCATGGACTGAGGAGCCGTCCACTGCGGTCTGCAGCACTGGGGGAGTTGTAGCTGTTGTTGTGGTTGTGCGCGAGTGCTGACACCTACTGGGAGGGTTTTTTTCTATCCTTTCCCCAATCGGGTGAGGAATTAAACTTTCTTATCATCAAACGTGCTCTCTCTGTGACAACTGATTGCAGTTGTTTATATCTGATGCTATCTATATTTTGCCTCCTTTAACTCTGCTCGTTAAATATGCCATGCACCCATTCTGTTGGCTACTAACCAGTCTAGGGGGGGAGTTCCCTAAAATTAAACTTGTAGCTAACCTTTAACAGCCATGCACCATTCACTAGTCCAGGGGTTCCCAAACCTTTCCATGGCAAGGCCCCTCCGAATAACATTAGCTTCTGGTCGGTGACCCACTTTGCAAACCCACTGAGTTCAGAAACAGTTAACACTTAATGGTCATGATGTCATGAATGACAATTTGTCTGGCAGACAATTAGAAAGATGAGCATTGCAAGGTTTCAATAGCTATCTTATATTATCATGAATTAGGTTAATAATGCCCAAAATACAATAATTCCATTTTATTTTGTTATTTACATTTGTTCTCATTTTCCCTCCAATTTGCTGAAGACCCCCTAGGAACGCCTGGCGACCCCCCAGGGGTCTCCAGCCCCACTTTGTAAACCACTGCACTAGTCAACAACGTTGAAGCATTTTCATGAGATCGAGGGAACGTGTACCTCCTGAATAGTTAATGAAATGAATCATACATAGCTCATGTCTGTGGTTGTTACATTGTGTGTTAATGTTTGAATCATCAGGAATTGTATTATAATTATTATTATGTAATACTATCGCTACATAATATATTTTCTAGATATCTGTCTGCCACAGCATGTAACGTTTTGAGAGGAATGGTGGTGGTTGTTGAGGAAAACATTGTAAAATTGTTTTTTTACAAAGATGAAATTGGTAGAAAAAAGTCATTAGGCTAATTCAAACTACAAGTTGAAAGTTGTGTAGTTGGTTGAGGTCAAAGTCATGCTTAAAGTCATGCTTCAGAAAACATCAAAGTGTTTATGTAAGAGTTAATCCAAAAGAAATTCCTTTATATCAAGGGAACCAGGGCCATCCATGCTAACTTCTAGGTCGGATAACAAAAAAAAAACAGTCCTCCCTACAGTCCTCTGTTGTGTTAGGTATGCACAGAACGTCTTTGATCAGCTTGCGAGGCATATATTTTGGGCTTTGGGTTACATCAGTTGTGATGGGGCCATATCATCAATAGCACAGGTCTGTTTTTGATGATTGAGTAACAAGTAAGTTGTCTGGCTAACACACACTAACGCTGCACTCGACACATCAAGTCTGAATAAAGCTGCAGAACAAAGTTCAGAGTCAGTGTACAGTGTCTTTGATCTCGTCAGCCTATCACAGTGATAATGAAGGGGCTTTGAGCTCACTGGTTAGACATTGCTATTTGATCTGATGAGTCCCAGTCTATCATTTATCAGAAAAAAAACAGCAGTGTCATGGGCAGTTTGTCTAGATTTCACATCGCTGCATGCACATGTTTTTGTAAAAGGGAAAGGTTCTGTGTACATGATTCATACAGTGGCATGCAAAGGTTTGGGCACCTACAGTACGGTCAAAATTTCTGTTAATGTGAACAATGAAGCAAGTGGAAGATGAAATGATCTACAAAATGCATAAAGTTGCAGATGATACATTCCATTTTCAAAATGTCAGAAAATGGAAAGGGCTACAACAAAGGTTTGACCACCGAGTTAGTGCCTAGTAGCCCCCACAGCGTGTAAATAGTGAATATCTTGTCTGATACCTTGGTCAAAGTTAAGCTCAAGTCTCCTTGGTTTCCCATTCTTTTGCAGGCTACTGCTTTGTTTCCTTTTTCACTCTAAAGTTGTAGAAAACAAGATTAATACACTCATATTGCTTAAAATATTGCAGAAGAGTGTTTCATGTTTAACTTCATGCCTTTTGGAGATCATCTTCCACTTGCTTAACTGTTCGCATTAAAATAATTTTTGACTAGGGGTGCCCAAACTTTTGCGTGTCACTGTAGGTGGAATGGGTTAGAATAAAGACTGGAAATCAGCGAAGTAAAAGACATGAGGTACAGGGGATCATCCCTATGTTCCCCGGGTCCTATGTTCCCCAGGTCCTACAGTATGTTCCCCACTTTGTATGGGACAGGGGAACATAGAACCCTTTTCTAAAAAAAAAGGTCCTATGTTCCCCGCTTTTCCCCAAAAGGGTCCCATGTTCCCCTTTGTGTCCAGACCTCATAGAACCCTATTTTAGAAAAAGGGTCCTATGTTCCCCGCTTTTCCCCAAAAGGACCCGGGGAACATGCCATTTTTGGTCCCATACCTGGAAGTGGAGTTATGACTTGCCATATTTTGGTCTATTTTTGAGTGAGAAGTGGAGTTGTGACTTTGAGTAGAAAAACATTTGCCCCATTGGTTAGGTTTAGGCAATGAAGAAGGGAGTTGGTTAAGTTTAGTAAAAAGACCAGGTAGAGGTTAGACAGGCCAGATAGATGGAGTCCATAGATCAGCAACAAGAACATAGGACCCTTTTTTTGCAAAAGTGTCCTTGTTCCCCACTGTTTAAACATAGGACCTTTTACAGATCCTATGTTCCCCAGTTGTTAACTGTTCGGGAAATAGGACCCTTTTTGACTAAAAACGGGGCCCAAGGACCCATTTTCAAAAAGAGGGTCCTATGTTCCCCTACAGGGGAACATAGGACCCGGGGAACATAGGACCTGGGGAACATGGGTACGCTCCCAGGTTGGGAGCGCCTCTAGAGCTCTACATCTTTGAATGAGATCCTATTCTTCATATCTGCACCCAGACAGTGAATAGACCACGTCCATAACCCCTTGTAAAACCACAACTTGTATTATTGGCTAATTATAAGATTAAAATGTTGTTGTTTTTGTTTTTTTTGAGTGGGGCTTTCCCCCTGCCATGCTAAGCTACAATATGTTAATTCTCTCCTGTGATATTGATCTCATCCCCTAAGGCCTGACAGTAGCCTTCACTAATCAAGTGGTCAGCTCTATAAATATCTGTTCACAGTCACACCTGCCTTTAAATCTTGAGTGACTGTGTTATTGGCTCTCAGATCAGATACGAATTAACACATAACAGGTCTGTTGTCAGTGTGCTTATGTTTGAGTCTCTTACAATGATGTAAAGTTCTCTCCACCTGACACGGTGAAATATTTGCATCCCATAACGACGGTGCTTCATTTGCATTTACATGGCTTAAAGAATGTGGTTGCATGCGGCCCACAACACCAAATGCGGTCTGAGTGATGGGAACTCAAATGCGTCCTTAATGCATCTTGAGTGCGTTCACGCCTGAACTTAGAGCTGACCGCCGGTGATGGAACCACCTGAGATGGACGTTAATGGCAGGTCTGAACAGGCTCCGTCTCCGAGAGAGGAAGGAAACAAGCAGAGATCCCTCAAAGCTGAAACTCATGACCCATTACGAAACATACGGGAACATCCAAGTTGTTGTGTAAACAACTTTACTAATAAGTGATATTAGTAAAATATTATTTTTAATTCATTTTTTCATCTTCTATCATTTTGCCATATCAAGAAAAACCTTGTCGCTGCAGCACAATTAAAGAACGAGACTTGCAAACTAATGTTTCAACCTCATCACCCAGCTTTGATTGCAATCAACATCAAATATCTGCAGAATTTGTTTTTTTTTTTCCCCACTGTTTTCATGTTTTCACTCAGGGACAACGGTGCAGACATGAATGGAAATCAAGGATGTTTATTGGCTGCAAAATTTGACAAGTGTCATTCATCTCAGCTGCAGTTAGTTTAGTCTGAACTTCTTTTTTGGCTTTTTTTTTTTTTAAGATCCATCCTGTGCACAGGTTGAACTGGTATACACACACTCCATTTATATGCGTGTGTGGTTTTTGGTATGTGTGTGTGTGTCTCAGCACATGCGTGTCTTGAGGCCTTCGTCCTCTCTTGCCCATCTCCCCAGGCAGAAGACCCCTGTCTCGCCTGCCATTTCTCAGTCTGACAGCTGAGAGCTAGACAGTGGAACGAGAGAAGAAGGAGGGAGGGAGGGATGAGATAGATGGGCAAAAAGCTACACATTCAAAGAGGGTGGCTATCACTTGATCATCCCCCCCTCCCCTCCCCTCCCATCCCCAGCCCCTCCTCATCTTCCCGTCTTTGGGGACCAGGTGTTCTCCTTCTGAGAGGGCACGACTGAAGGGGAAAGGAAAAAAAAAAAAAAAACCTACCCTCATGTTTCACTTGGCATCTCTGCACCTGCATCTTTAGGGTTGGGAGGTGGGGAGGGGGCAGAGACAAGGCGTCAGATAAGGTTGGCCTCCAGAGGCTACTAGTTTTGTTGTTACACCACCCTACAGCGGACCTCTGTGCCCCCCCCCCCCCCTCCTCCACCACCAACACCTCTCCCTCTGCTTGACACGTCTCCTTGAAATGAATGCCAGGCTTTGAGTCAGCAACTCAAGCGTTTCTCTTTTTACAGAGTGAACCCTTTCTTTTTTTCCAGAAGGTCAGGTATGTTCTGTTCTTCTTTTGCTGCGACTTTTTCTTTTGTTTTTTTATCTATTTATGTGACAGCCTGGTGTGCAGTCGGCATTCTCTGTTGTTTTTCTGCGGCTGCTATTTACCTAAACCTTCCCGCTTCCTATTGGTTTTTATCTTATTTAGCAGCAGCGTGTTCAACGCTCAAGTCGCAAAGCTCGGTGATTCATGTTGTTGGTTTTTGAATCCAGTTTTTACAACCTTTAAAATCCCCCCCCTCCCCATCCATGAAAGCTGTTTCTCTTGTTCTAGCCGCACACCAGCTTTTTTTTCCTCTTCCTCTCCTCTGGATGCAGGCAGCTATTGCTCTCAGTGATGTTTGTTCTTTTATAGTAGTCATTCTGAATCTGTGCTTAGCTTGTTTGTCTCTGTCAGCCATGTTGCATTAGCCTATAGCGCTGGAGGCTGAGGTCTGTCCTCCACTGGGTTGTTCCCCCCCTTGAGGTCGGGGGGTGTGAGTCAGAGGCCTGATTCCGTCACCCCAGGTTACCAACTCACTACTTCCTGTCCAGAATATAGAATGAGAGGGGATGGTGGCTGAGGGCAAAACGTTTCAGGCCCTGTGAGTGTGAGTGCGTGTGGGATGTTATTGAAAAACTAAGTAGTTGTGATCAAGGCTGAAAATGCTTTGTTTTTGCCGTAGAATGACAGGGCCCAGAGCTGATCAAAACAGAAATGATGTTCTGTTGTGGTAGTGTCAGTGAACAGTGGACCTTGGAGAGACAGAGCAGGTATTAGTCTTCCAACTTTAAAAGAATAGTTCACCCAAAAATGAATTTTCACTGAGTTACAGGGGGTCTCGGCGTAGCAGTGCGTGTCCATATAACGGTTGCAAATGGACACCAACTGTCTTCATAACAAAAAGACACACCAAAAAACATCCAAATACCTCCATGCTGCTTGTATGTAATGTCTGCCTTGTATTGAAGCCCCGAAATGCAAAATTGTTCCCAAAAAATTTAAAGTTCATATTTCAAGCTTGTTTTGTAGCGGAAGCTCCTCTTCCCGGTTCGTCAAATTTGGACGAACTAGGGTCCGTCCGTACTAGGGTCCGTCCTCTTCCCAGTTCGTCCAAATTTGACGAAAGGGGAAGAGAAGCTTCGAGAAGCTTCCGCTACAAAACAAGCTTGAAATATAGACTTATTTAATTTTTTTCAGGACAATTTGCATTTCGGGGCTTAAATACAAGACGAATATTACATACGAGCAGCATGGAGGTATTTGGATGTTTTTTGGTGTGAGACAGTTGGTGTCCATTTGCAACCATTATATGGACACGCACTGCTACGCCGAGACCCCCTGTAACTCAGAGAAGCCACGGAGGAAACTTTTCCCAGCCCTTAGTCGACATGAGGGTGAGTAGATGATGAGTGAAATTTCATTTTTGTGTGAACTATCCCTTTAATGTTCAACTTTTTGGACACTTATAATCTTTGAAAGTTATAATAAATGTTTCACATTTACACACTGAGTAGACCCTGGGCAACTGAACAACATTAATATTAATATCCACATCGTGACTGCGATGCCTCTGATGAATGCAGGTCCACAACTGACTTTGTTTAGTCTGCATTTATTGCTGTGCAAAAGTTACTGACTCTTGTCAGCTAAATGCTAAATGAGCTACGTCCACTGGCTCGTCCTTAACTTTTGTCCCATGGCAGGTGGCATACGGTGGGACATTGTAAAACGATTAGCCGAAAAGCAGTTCAATAGAACTGAGCAGAACTGCAGAGTCAAGTGATAATCCTCTGTGGGTTCATCATTACAATCCCTTTCACATTACACATTGTTTTTTTTTTTTCCTAATCAAACTGACACAGGTTCTTCCGCACTAAAAAACAACGTGCTTGGATTATTTGTGAGATAATGAATACTAAACCAGCTTGTCTAGGGGGTGTCAGACAGATTTGGAACAAATATGTGAAGGTTGCAGTAACTATGGCCTCAGTGATTTGGAGAAGGTCATTTGGGGGAAAGTGAAAAAAAAAAGTGCCTGACTCCTTTTCATTCATGGCAGCAGATAAGAAAAGCGCAGATTAAGGTAATTTTAGCCTGGGTGGCTTTTCTGGTACAGTCTGTCCATGAATTATCAGACTGTAAAAGATGCTGTCAATAGCACCTTTAATAAAACCTGAGAATAAAAAAACTAAACACAAGATGAATGGAAATAGAGAGCGTCTGTTTTTGACACTCTTTACTTTCTATCAAGTCTAACCACAGATTAATTAACCATGTTGTGTTTAATCAAAAATGTAATTAAAAATGTTTCGTCCTTACTTTGAAAACATTCACATTCAGAGGAGTCATTTCCATAAGTGATTTAATTAAAAAATAATCTTTGGACTTATGATGCCTCATTATACATTCAAATTTCTGTTAAGCAACCAATACGTTTAAAGGTCTGACTCCAAAGTGCCTTTATTTCTCTTTGGAGTGAAAGTGAACTAAAAAATCGATTCACGCAGACAAGTTGTTACTCCGCTGTAATGTCTTGACATTGTGACATCATCCAGACAACCATTTGGCCCAGGTGGCAAAACACAATGTCAAAGCTGCCTCACTGCAGGTGAAATGAATAAAATGAACAGTTGTTGGATTGAGTTTGGCGGGCGGAAAGATAGCAGACATTCCGTTAAATGCACAGAGAGTGCGTCCGGGTCAGTGGGGCAGTGAAGCTACGTCTCAGGTCAATAGGTTGCAGCAGACCTAGCCAGCCCAACAGATAAGGAAAGAGATGGGAGGAGAAATGGGCATCAGAGTGCACACTGTAATAGCTGTCTGCTCTGGCCTGATGAGGTGGCTGGGGAATAGAGCCCAAGGATGCCTGAGTGTGTGTTAGGGAGCGTGCGTGCGCATGCGTGTTGACTGATGGGCCGGCGAAGGATAAGAAGGCAGCGAAAGGAAGCAAGGGAGCGACGGCGCGTCCGGCTCGTAGGAGCGTGTCTGCATGGGCGTGCCGTGTAGCGCACGTGTGAATGGCGGGGCGCGTATGTCTGATGAGGTGGCAGTGGTGAAAGGTGATAGGGCCGGGCTGTGTAAATGATGGTTGATGGGGTCTCTTGAAAGTCTATTTAGCCAGAGTAATGAAGTGCGTCTGCCAGGGGAAGAATATGAGAGACAGGCTCTGAGGCTCAGACAGACTGCTAGGTTACCTCATTCAACCTTGGACTGAGAGAAAAGAGAAGATGGACAAGATGAGTCAGTCGTAATGACTCTTACACTCTCTGTCAACCACACAACCAGATCAGGTCATCTCATAGTGCAGTGATAGAATGTCAGTCTGCACCTGCAGGCTTTCCCTCTGAATTTGCCTATACTGGCCTGATTTCTTAATAAAAGAGCTGGGCATAAAAGAATGTTCTCACATTTCAGACGTTTAGTCTCATTTATTCAAGCATATCTCACAGCTGATTACATTTATCTCATTGCAGCTAAGTGAACAATTGAATCCTGTGTTGTTTATTTAGAAGGTATTTAGAGGGGATGCAGCAAAGTGCTCCAGGTCGGTTTCAAGCCTGTGTTGCTGTGGTCAGGACCAAGGCCTCAGTGGATGCACTCCACCAGATGAGCAATGGGTGCTCCTAAATTGTAATATTTTATAAAAGGTGCATATTAATCATTGTACTGGTACTGGTATTTATAGAATTTTAACATTTAGTCATTGGAAACCTCTTTGAAGCAACTTGATTTAGATATCCAGCTGGACTTTGTAAGTGTGATCATCACTGCTTCCTCGGTTGTATTGTACTTTGTAATATACGATATATTTTGAACCTTTCTATCTTATTAAGTGTCTCTTATCTTTCCATTGTTTTGAAAGCTGCTGATGTGACTCCATTACAGATGCTGTACTTCACAATACCTACCTCGACATGGCCATGCATTGCAAAAAATACTAGAATCTCTTCAAGTCACCCTTTTCATTGCCTTCTATTTTAATACTAATCTTAAGAACACATCTGATCCATTCTGGTTTGGACATTGATCATTATCTAGTAGTACTATACCTGCATGAATTTGTTCAATTTTTCAAGGGTCTTTCCCAGAACTTGTCCAGTTTAGTCTTTGTATGATGGATATTGTTACTGCTGCAGCCGGGTGTAATACTAATCTTTACGGTTTTGTATTGTTTTGTCAAAGGTTATAGCTACAACTTTTTAATCAAAACCATCAAAAATATATCCACAGAAAGTCTAGGGGGATGCAGAATAAAAGTATTAATTTTACTGAAAACTTTTTGTATATTAATTATTTTATAAATTTTGACGGGTCCGAAATATATCAATATCTGGTTACGTTGGCAACATCAACATGAAATGATCTCTGTGCCAACGGCATTAGTGCGTTGATGTCAGGTGAGGCGGAGCTCAGGGGGAGCCAGATCCCGATAGCTCTGTGGAGAAGATGGCATTGTGCTAATGCTAATGCTAACTAACGGTCAGACGGTACTGTAACGTTTCCGGTGCAGGCGTGTTTCCCATTCGCTGTCAACACTGGAGCTGCTGCTCATTAGCGTTAGCTTAGCTTTACTTTCTAGCCGCACCCTATAGGCGTAGCTGGCAACCAGTACAATTGAAGGTGAGTGTGACACCTACTGGCTGGGAGGAATTAGGCCCTGTCCACATGAATACGCGGCTTCACCGAATCCGATCTTTTTCTTAATCGTTTCTTAATCTCCGTAAACACGGCATCGTTTTCAGAAATATCTGCGTCCACACGGATCCAGTGAAAACGAACCAAAACGCTGTAGTACATATGCCAGGCCTGTATGTGGCGCTGTGACAGCCTCCACACCAATACACTTAAACCGGAAAATAAGACAGGCGCATGCGTATCGCCTTTTAAAGTCTGCCGGTTTCCACATTGTTTACAAACACACTCGAAACACAAGAGGACGAACATGGTGGATCCAAGAGCGTGTGGCGAATGTTGTTCTCCATGGCCTTTTGTTGCTCGTCGCAGTAATATAGAAGCTGAAGGTTTTGCTGTAACAGCCCTAATAGACTGAGTAGTTTCTGTAGTACGAGCACAAGCATGTAGTCCGCCATTGCTGCTGTTGTTGTTATGATTCTAGCTGCGGCGGCCGAGGTTAAAGGTTAGAGAGGCGGCTCAGGCGGGGCTATGACGTCATCGTTTCAGAAAAAGCCCGTTTTGGCCGTCCAGACGAAAACGCTGGGGCGGCGTTTTCAAATTTTCCCACTCTGGGACCCGTTTTCAAAAAATACCGTTTTCACCCCCCCGAAAACGCTGGATCCGTGTGGACGCGAGGCCAATCCGATAAAGTATTTATCCGGATTCGAAAAAAACGGATTCGTCTGGACGGGGCCATAAACTTCTAGCTAACACTTTTAGTTTGTTACAATTTGCAGTAGACGGTCTACTTGTGCAATACTGTCATGCTTTTGAGGATAAGTTTTTACAGTCCTAAAATAGGAATAACGATAATGTTTTTAACCTCGTCTATTGATATTCCTTTCTTTTTTTTCTGTTTTGATGTTTTTGCCCTGAAGTCTAGTCTCATATTCAAACACATGCAGGATTGTCTTCGACTTGACTTTAATCGGAGCCCCAAAGGCTATCCATTCCAGCAGGCAACCACCAGATTAGTCACATGCACTGGTCACATGCACCCCTGCTCGTGAAAGAAGGCTAACTTAAGATTGTCTCTCTTTTGAGGCTGTCAAATGAGGGCCTGCTGGGTCTCCCCTGTGACCCAGAAATTCATGTGCACTGATATAACCAGACTCCAGCACTCTTCCTCTCCTTTTTGTGTCTGTGAACTTGTGCCAGGTCATGTGAAGATCACACTGGAGTGAAGGGTTTCAATTGGGATGCAGAGCGCGGTGGCGCAAGTGGTTTTAGAAGGTAACAGACAGAAGGCATGAGTGACAGGCACCAGAAAGTTTTTATTTTTTGTTTGATGAGCTATTGAGGTCAGGGAATAAGTAAAGTAGAGCACAACCATGGTGACTACATCTTGAAAGTCCATAAGATCCTTTTGGGATAGCTGAATATCTTTTCATGAAAATTCATGTTCTGAAAACGCCAGTGAAAGCAGCGGAAGCGCTCTCTGAGTTTTTCAGTAATGTGCAGGTTCATTGATGGGACAAATAGTTTAAATGCTGAAGAGCTCTTTTGGCTGTGATTGTTTCTAAAGCAGGTTCTGACTGTATCGAAGGAACCACTTTAATGTTTGCAACATTATTTTTAGCCAAGGTAATGCCATAGGACTATGGTAATGTCATGTTGTGCTTTTGTTGGTTATTTAGGTATTTTGGTTCAGAATAAAACATTTCAATGTATACTGGATGCATGTCTACGGAATTAGGGATGGACATTTATGGACACCGAAGCACAACTCATCAAATTTTGACTTTTGTGGTGAAATATTTCAACACTAGCAGACTGAAACTAAGATCTCCGGTTATTTAACTTCTCTTCGACAGCCGCCATTAGGTTCCGTGTGGTTTTTGGCTGCAATATAACAGCGTGTCATATCCTGGAATCTGGGATGTCCTTGACTGACTGAAGGACTGATCCTATTTCCACCGCTGGCCAGCCGAGTGCCGACTGAGTTGCAGTTTCTGCCGCTAACAGGTTCTGTCAGAGGGATGATTACAGGCTGCGGTGTTCCCACCTTACTGCATTGTCCCTAGATTTAGATTTTGTCCCTGATACAAGACTGGCTCATGTATGGATTCAAACTACAACCCATCATATAAGCAGTCTGCAGAGCTGCTCCGGTTTCCCATGCTGCTCGGGAAACCAGAGCGTTTTAATACATCAGGTCCACCATTATGACAAATAAAAACTAATATTACAGGTATCGTTATTACTGAAGGAGAGAGAGGAAGAATTAAAGATATGACACACCTAGCAGAGACAGCATGAGCTAGAGAACTGAATATGAATTGAATTGGTGCCCATTTAAGAATCTATCAGATCTGAGTGGCATATGAACTACAGAAACACCAGCATCCCTGAAATAAGACAACATGCTTACTGCAATACGAACAGGGTTTCTAATTTCTCACTGAAATACTAGAGGGCCTTTAATTCGAAATTATTACAGGAAAAGTTGAGTTAAGTAGCGGCTGAAAATCCGGCTTCATATGAAAATATTACTAGGACCAACTTATAGGAATCAAACAGATGGAGTTTGAAATGAAGAACTGCTTCTAATAAAAGTCTGCTTTGACCTGGAGTTGAGGTAAATTAAGATCAACTTTCCAGACAGAGGCTGCGTGCTGTGTGAGAGACTAAATGAAAATAGTCTGTCACGTCTAACTTTCTTCATGAATGATCATTTTACAAACAGTAAATAAAGCTGAAGTCATGACTCGGTGTTAGAATCTCATGTGCACGTTCAGTCATGTATTAGCTTTTGAGCTTGTCTTGTTTTTCCTCAACAATTAGTGGATGCAACGCACCTCGTCTTATTTCAAAAGTGTGCTCTCTCTTGATGGATGATGCTCCAAAACCAAGTTTACACAAATCAAGGGAGAAATGGGAGTCTGGTGTGATAATGGGTACAGAGCTCTGGGCTGAATTGTGTCACAAAGGTCTACCTGGCTGCCACTTCCAGATCCAGGCTAGGACACATTATAACTTCTTCATCGAACCATCTCACGCCACAGAAAGGACATAAATATAAACCTGAGATATCCAACCTGTGCTTTAGATGTAGTATTGAAGAGGGTTCATTTCTACACTGCACAAAACTCATGCCATCTCCCATTAGATCCTCAATTATTAGGAGATACTACAAATATTGATGCATGATTAAGAAAAGCTCAAAAGAGGTTCCTCTCACTGGCCTTTTGCGTTGCCAGGAAGTCTGACTCCCAACTTTCTAAAGGAAGATGGGTTTCAGAAATGAATAGCTGTGTTCCACTTGAAATAATTACATATACAGGTAGAAGGAATGACTATAACACTTTTACAGAGATGTGGCAGCCCTGTTTAGCATATGGACACATTGCCAGGTTCTATGGTGGATGGGTTGTAGTTTTTGCAAGCTCTTTGTTGTCAGTGCTTACTGTTGTCTACCTTGCCTCTCGACTGTGTATTTTTTTAAATTAATTAATTTTATATCATTATTACTAATATTATTTTCATTGTTTATTAATTTTATTTATCTATTTATTTTTTTCTCTTCTCTCTTTCCAGTTTGTGGATGGGTTGGGGAAGGGGTTTGGAGTTGTGTGTTTGTGTTTTCATGTATTTTGTTGAATTGAAAACTGAAAAATAAAATACTCTAAAAAAAAACATAATTGGTGTAAACATCCACATGGTCTGTGATCCTTAGGGCCACCATCAGCACAAAACTCCAATCAACATTCCCATCAGCCCCAGCTTTACTGCTAATTTCCGTGTTCTGAAACCTGTAAAACTGAAGATGACGAAGACGGGTAAAAGATTACACCTGTTTGGCATCAACACGTTTTATTGTCCTTGTGAGGATGTTAGCGATGCTGAAGCTAGCATTTAGCTCAAAGCACACCTGTTCCAAAGTGCGGCCCCACAGAGCCGCAGGTAATGGCTCGCAGGCTCGTGGTTAACCTTTTTATTGATCACTTACATAATATTATTCCCAGGTGAATATGACAAAACACACAGAGAACTTCAATGACACTTTATTTATCACCACTTGACCTGTGTGCATATGTGCGTGTGTGTAGTGTGTGCATGTGTGCGCGTGTGCAATATTGCACCGCACCATGTGTATCGTGTGTTTATGTCCGTGTTTTATCTGAGTAGACCTCTCTTGTATGATTGTAAAACCTTTGATATCTAGCTCACTTGTGATAGTCCCCCCTTCCTGTACATGAACACAGATTTCTGCTAGTAAAAATACACAATAGGCCAAAATAACTCAACTGGTGTCTTCGCTACACACAACAAGGCCCAGCGTCTGTAAACAGTGAAAAGTAACAATCAAATAAGAACATCAACTTAATCCATGGTTGGTGTGAAGGGGTTTGCTTTTTGGGCCACAGCACTCCTCCTCCTGCATTTTATTTGATACAAGTCTTGATTTTTGTAGCACTTTGTATTATTAGATTGAATGACAATATGAGGTGTAGAAACTAACCAATGGTTACACAGTTTTCAGAAAAAGTATATTGTATATATATAGTTATATATATAGATTTATGTTCATTTATAAGCTTTTTAAAATAGCACAGTAAACACTTTGCACACATGATAAAAACCACTGAATGTGTCTGATTGTTTATGTATAGGCCAATGGCATCGAGGGAACCACATCCTGATAAAGGCTCAGTTCACTTTCTCTGCAGTCAGCTCAGGAAGGAACTTGAGAACTGTTAGTCACTAGTGTAGAAATGAGAACATTCATCTGTGATATTTTATTAATAAACCCAACACGAGGATTGTTTTCACTCTTTTTTTTCTTTTTTTTTTGTCTTAAGAGTTTGAGTATTTGTTAAAATTTGCCTTCCTGAAGTGGCTAAACTGGAAAGAGGCCTGAGCCCGGCTCCGGACCGCACGTTCCTGTCTGTAACTGTAAGTTGGAATATGTTAGAGTCTGCACACTTTAACCACACAGAAAGAACAACAGAAACAAAAAAGAGAAGTTATATAAAGACAGTCAAGTCAAAAAACCAGAGATACAGAATTTATAGTACTGCACATCATCTCTGCTCGTCCTCTTTCCCATCTTTTTTTTTTCTGTATTTCATACCTGTACAACACCTGCTCTCTCGCCCTCTGTCTCATTGTCTGTCTCTTGCTTTCACTCTGGCTGTCAGTCTCCATGTTTTCCCCCAACAGTCTCTGTACAGTTGGCTTAGTGGTGACCGTAATATAAGAAATAGCTAAAGGGTTCCGTGTGACGTTGGTTGTAGTTTGTACAGAAACGTAAGTTTTTTTTGTCGTTTTTTTCTTCATGTAAACAGGCACACACAGATCTCTAGAGGCTAACTCCTCAGTCAAGAACAAAAAACCAAACACCTCTGAGAGTTAATCTGGTCTCTCTTCGTCAGTCCTCCTCTTCTTCTCTCTGCTGATGATTTTATAATCTTCACGTGTCGAGTGTTTTCGGCCTCGGTCTCAGTCCTGCTGAGAGGAATAAGGCCTTGGATTTTCCCTCCGACATGTAGAGGTTTTACAGCTACTCAGTATTTATTTCTTCTTCCCTCCCTCGGTGACCACTGCCAAGGCTTTGTTACAGTTCGCCACCCGAGATAATGAAGTTTAACCAAGGCTGCTGTTGTCCAGGTTGCTGTTTTGTTTAGTTTGATTTTCGCTGTCTATAGCATCAGTGTTGGTGGTCTGGTGCAGGAATTTCACGCTGTCTCCGACAGGTCCACGTGGAACGAGCTAGCAAATCCTTTTGCGGGCTGAAAAGACAAGAGGAACACAGTCGTTAAAGACAAATGACACCCTTTCCCTTGAGAATTTCTTAGTGGCACCATCGGCTCGAAATACCGCCTCTTGAAGGATACATGCCACAAAGGACTCTCTGTGAAGCTATTTATATAAACTTACAGGCCGGTCCTCGTAGTATAATGTTAAAACTAATTTGGGAATTGGGTAAAAACATGTCCATCAGCGAAGATAAATGTTCAGAATTTGGTGGCTACAGAATGCATGCATAGAAAATACACACGGCGCTAATTGCTTCATTAATTATCTATAAATGGATCATTAAACATTTATGAACCCTTTATCAAGGCAACCCTGGTGATCAGAGCATCTCCGTAGCCAGTAGTCGCACGTGGTGCTATTTTTAAAAGTAGAACATGATGCCTGTTGGTTAATAGAGCCTCAGCCTCTGGGACTCTCCTCATATTTTTTACAGACTGATGAACAACAAAACCTTTGCAGAGGCAGCGTGTGGTCGATTAATTTCAAAAGAGCAGGAAAAAAAGGTACAGAAAAAAAAAATATATATAAATAAATTAAGAAAAAAAGAAGAAGAGAAATCGTAAATCAAAAAAAAAAAGAAAAAGTGAAACAATATGAAATAAAGTTGTGAGTCCTGGACCGAGCGAATGTGGAGTGCATTTATCCTAAACCCTGGGAGGCAGACGAGATGAGCAGACGCACAGGCAGCTATATTTGGAGCAAGGCAGGCTCTAGCACCTAAAGGCTAAATACCAATTATTTTCCACGCAGTCCTGATGTGCAAGAGGAATATTGCTTGGCTGTGTTTGGTAAGTTGCAAACAAGAAAACAGGATGTGGAGGGGGGGGGGGAAGAAGAACAAACAAAAACAAAAAACAGGTTATGGTGCTCATGGTTTACCTGAGAGACAGCCCACACAGTCAGCATGCGGTTTCATGAAGGATGGCGGGTTAACATGGCGGTGACTTGACTGGAAATGACTTCTCTACTGAATGTGTATATCAAATCCATTCCCTACTCTTAGAGCTAATAGAATATTCATGTAATGTGGGGAGCCTGGAAAGCAATTGAAAATGTCCTGCCATCCTTTTCAAAAGGAGGATCCCATTCAGTTTCTTTGGAGATGCAGGCTTGAAATTCACTTTTTTCTTTTCTTTTACCGCAATGTATTGTGAATATATTGCATCATTTGCCAATTTGAAATCACTTTATATTGCAAAAGCTTCCCTCCCTTTTCTCGCACAGTAACTTGGCGGTATATGTGACTTTTCCAGCAGAAGAAATCTTGACCTCCCGGTTGACAGCCCACCCTTCTTTATGTCAGGTATTGATCCACAAGCAAACAAGTATAGATACTCCAGACTTCCGTTTTAGTACGGAATGGACTGAGAAAGAAGAAGCGTGGGCTGTGTGTTTCACCTTTCAAGCTGCTCAGTAGGGAAGTCATGGCGCTTGAGATTGTTGTTCAGCAAATGGAGAACAAAAAAAACATGTCCTTCAGTACATGAGATGATCTAGGATTTGTTGCCTCTCTATGCGCTTCAGTGTTTCAATCGCAGCGCGTGCAATGGTGGCGAGAATAGAAAGGTGAAGTGTGCATGTGTCTGTGACCTTTACTTATATGAGCATCAGATAAAAAGGACTTTGAGGGGGGGGGGGAGGGGGGGGTTAAATTTAGAGAAAAGGAAAAAGAAAGAAAAAGGGGCCACAGCAGTTTAACAAGAGTCCAATTTTAAATTGTTTATTTTAGCCCAAGTGACATGATTACAGACAGTCTGTATAGGGTCGGGATGGGGTTAGATTGAGAATTTTCAAAAAAAAGAGGTTTTGGAGGTGGGGAGTTATAGAAATAATAGATTACACTTTACATTCAACAAAAGAAATTATAATTTACAAAAGAAAAAAAAAGCAAAGCAAACAATACAACGAAACATAAAGCCGTATTTGAAAGAAAAAAGAAGAAAAAGAAAGAAAAAAGCTCCTTAAAAATAGAAGAACTAAAAAGTTGATAAACAACATAAAAAGTCCAGATCAGAATCAAGAGGCAGATTCATGGTCCCCTCCTTTTTAGTATCTGTACTGGACCAGACCGAAGTCATAGGGTCCCAGGGAGCTTTCATACTGATACTCACAGAGAAAGGTGGGTTTGTACGGTAGGGTCCCCCTATCATACTCTTTCCTCTCTAGCGTGCTGGAGCTGTACTGCTGCTGTTGCTGATGGAGGTGATGGTGAAGGCTGTGGTGTGACTGTGACCTTTGGCCGTCCTTGCCAAAGGTGGAGAATGACCTATCGTTGGACGAGACGGCGGACGAGGTCATGGTGAGCTGGTCGGCGAGGTTGACAGACGAGGGTACCTCAGTGTCGGGCAGCGTGGCGTCCATGCCGGGCACGTGCAGGTTGCTCCGGTAGTCCGGCCCCTGGCGCCCGTCGGACGGCACGAACGACGGCATCCAGCAGCGGTCCGAGTGACCCAGGGCCTTGCACTCCTCCGTGCAGTTGGAGAACAGGTCGGCACCTGCCAGACAGGATACAGACAGAGGGGAACGGGGGAAAGAGGAAGCAGGAGGCGAGGCGAGCAGAAATGGAAAGGGTGGGAAGATAGATGGTAGATTATAGACATGGGGGATGATAAGTAAATGGAAAAGAAAGGAGAGGGAGCGTCGGAGCAGAGGCGGCCCAGATAGTTGGAGTGGAAAGGGCGAGATGGAGGAGGGGGGAAATGAGAGAAAGAAACCAGAAGAGAGAACACAAGTTAGCAATCATTTGCCAATGTCGCGAGCGAAAAAAAGAGCGGCAAAAGCTATTCATCAAAGAGACAAGGCCAACATTGATGAAGCGAATTGTTTGTTTTCCTCCTCACCTCATTCATTCCGAATGAAATGTGCAATCAAAGTGATGTGGTGTTGCGAAAACATTTCACCCCCTCTCCACATCAACATCCTCAGACTCACAATTGATTCCCAAACACCAAGAGACAAAATATGAATCCATATTCCATCATCTTTGCACACACACACACATTCACATGCACAAAAACGACAATTATGTTAAGAAATCTGCCACAAAAAAAAAAAATCTCTGGCTGCTTAATCACACTCTAATGTCAATCATCCCTATACAAACCGACAAAGTGTGTAATTGACACGGAGCTACTGCCAAAAACAAAACATCAACATAAAAAAAGATTAAATTAACATCTGAAATGATATAATAGAATAACACACACACACGCGACCAGCATGACAGAGGTACCAGTTATGTTAATTACGCGCTCTTAGAGAGAAAAGAGAAAAGGAGGACGGGGGGGTGAGGGGGGGGGTATGAGAGAGATTATAAAAGGCAAGAGAAAGGAACAAGGGACGTGAACAGAGTCATCACAATAATGAGACCCTGCAGCCATTCTCTACTCATGTACAGATTGGATTTGTAGTTTTCCTGCTTTTTTTTTTTTCCAGCGGAGCCAGGACAATGTGGGGAGAAATCGCCGGAATGGCACGATCAAAGAAGGAAAATGTGCAGTTTAGGGTGAGAGGAGGAAATAGGCATTACAGAAAGAGAGAGACGGAGAGAGAAACAAAGAAAGCAGACGATCTGTCATCTGTAACTCCCCGAGGCTGAGGGGGCTTCAGATCAAAGGGTCTACTTACACAAATCTATTCTACTGATCCATTCCACTGATAAGGCCACTGTTCCTCTATTACTAAAAGCACACGCACATGAAACGACGTAATGTAAGCACACACATCGATAGACACTACACTGCAGACAGAGCAGCCTAGACGGTGTATTTATACACAGAGACAGAGACGGCTGGTGGAAGAATACTAGGTAACACTTTACATGACGCCTAGAATGCATTAAAACCATACTTATAATGAGTTATAATGCAGTTATAGCAATATATAACTATAGTTATAAACACTAATAAATGATCATAATGCTTTATAACAATAATCATAACACACTATAAAGCATGTTATCATGACTTAGAACAGTGTTTCTCAATCTTGGGGTCGGGACCCCGCGTAGGGTCGCCTGGAATTCAAATGGGGTCGCCTGAAATGTCTAGTAATTGATAAAAAACGACTAATAAGTATTTTCTAAACTAATTATTATTCTTTTTAAATTATGAAAAAAACACCACATTCAGTCTTAACAACTGTATTCTATACTTTCTCGAATATAAATCAAGTTCAAATAAAATGCATCATCATCATGTGACTGAACATGATGGCGGCGTCATCAGAAATAACTGAGAAGGTCAGGTATTATAATAAACAATAATTGTTAGTAACTCACTGACAGTGCCCACATCGATAATGCATTAGAAATATAGTTGTAATGTGTTATAATTGGCTTATAAATTATCATTATAAACCCTCATTAATTATCATAAGGCTGTGTAACAATAATACAACACATTATTAGAGCATTAACTCTATTATAATCAGTCGTGTGCGGTGGCATTTCAGTCAGCGCCCCAGCAGTAACAACCCCCCCTCTATAAAAATGAAAATGTAAAAAATTTTACCCTAACCCTTACTTTTAATAATCAGAACAGAAATAACAATCATCCACCAGGATATCTAGGTGTGTGTGTTTTCACCTCGTCTCACCTGCAGCTTCAAACTGAGGGAAAAAAAGCCTCCTGTTTCATTCTCCTCCTGCATATTAAGACTAAATCTCCAAACATCAGCCTGTCATGGATTATGGATTATGTTTGCCAACAATGAAAGAGGCAAAAAGAGAAAAAAAACAGCTCATACATACTAAGGTGCACGGTGTCAAGGCTCTTTTTGTTTGCTCTCTCAGAAAAGTTGCGTGCATTTCAGACGAGTTCCTGCTTCACGATGCTAAAAATCTGTGACTAAACTTGCAAAGAGGATTCTTATTGAGGGTCACGTCTCTCACTTTTAAAAAATGAATTTAACGTCCCTCCTGTTTGATATCCCCAGTTGATATCCTTCTTAAAGTCTCTCCAGACCGTTGTCCCTTTACTGTCCAGACGACAGAGGGGAAGACCTGATGAAAAATGCTGATATGCTCACATGAGTCTGGCTTCAGTCATTACCAAGCGCTCAATGAGATTACAGAGCAGCAGCACTTTGTCCTGCGTGTTTTGGGGTTTTTTGGCTTCTCAAACTACACGTTCTCCTGCACAGTTCAAAGCGGGGACGAAAAGTCATTTCACTTCATCTGCACGTTGTTCTGATTTAAACAGATATATATATTGAATCTGTATTTTTAGTCACAGTTGATATTACAGACAGAGCATCGGTAAAGAATGCATTAGCAAAGAACTGAGCTCTTTGTGCTGAAGATGTAAACACTGCATAGTTATCACCTCTATCAAGGAAATGAAACACGGATTAGGCAGCGTTGGTGCAATAACACAGGCAGAGATTGTTATTTTTTATTATAATGTTACCATATTACTATATTATTATATTCAGTCATTTATTAAAAATATGAGATGAATTTAAACTAAAGCAGAGAGAGAATATCACGTCTGTTATTCTCACTCTAAATGTCATCCGCTGACACATGAGTATTGTTAACCGCAGTATTGTCAACACGTTGTTTGAGATTTACTGTGGCTGATTTGTTTTGTAGTTGTTGTTTTTTTCATGTGAGCGTGTGTGTGTGTGTTTGTGTGCACCATGTGGATCTAATGGCGTTGCTAATTCAGGCCTCACGGGGAGCGAGACACGCTACAAGACTGTGCAGTGACCAGAGAGGCCAGAGGAGCCGCCGAGCTCACAGACGAGAGACAGCAAGGGCCAGACAGACGGAAGGGAGTGTGTATGTGTGTGTGTGTGTGTGTGTGGGGAGGGAGGGGGGGGCACAGATTTCACAGCCAGCGAGACAGCAGGCAGGAGAAGCAGCAAGACTGCGGGAACCATAAGGAAGGGGAGGGAAGACCCAGGCAACCACAGATGGAAAGAGCAATGGCCAGAAAAGACAGGGGGAGACCTGTGCCTTGCAGATGGAGATGGGAAGAGGGGTGAGACAGAGGTGGGGAGACAGAGAGGATGGGGGGGGGGTTGGGTTTAGGTTTAAGTAGTGGCAACTCTCCACTTTCCACTTTCTTTCTCCTACCATCTAACTCTTCAGGGTCATGTGGATAGGAGCCTTAAATAATAAATAAGAATAAATGCAGATGTAAAATTCATCTTAAACTTTGATAAAGTTTATTATATAAAGGATTACAGTGCAATATTCCTGCAGGAGGAGAAAAAAAACAGGCAGGGAGGAGAGAAGGGGGAAAAAAACAACAACAAAAAACTGCCCATAAGGGCTGACGGACACTTTCCTCCGTGTTTTATTTAACATTTCGTGATCGATTCAGCGAGTTTTGAATATGTCAGGTGTCAGATTTGGTCCGTTTGCCTCTGTCTTTCCTGTCGGGCCCTGCAGAATCAGCAACGCTCACTTTGCTTCCTGCCTGCCAGAAGACTCGGTTTGTTTTCATCACCACCTACTGTAGCATCTAGTATGGGCTGAGCATCAGCAGCAGCAAGAGACAGACACCATGATCAGGTGGAGAACACAAGAAGAATCTCTCTCTCTAAAGTTCCCACTGGGGGGAAAGCTACACTCTTAGAAATAAGGGTTCCAAAAATGTTCTTCTAAGGTTCTACCTGAAACCATTTGCTTCTGAAAAATCCTTTCCTGAAGAAAGGCTTTTTCAAGGGTTCCAGTAAAAGGGTTCATGGTGGAACTCCCTGTGTGGGTCCCAGATGAAACCGTAAGACGTTGAATAGGTTCTGGATGGAACCCCCAGTAAGGCTTCTGGGTGAAACCAATACACCATAAAAAGGTTCTTTGTAGAACCTCTCATTGGGGGTTCTAGGTTTAACTAGAGCACTGGAAAAGAGAGTAACGACACCACCATTGACTCCTGTGGTAAGGGTTATGCACCCCGAGTGGCAGGATGTGGGTATTGCAAAAGCGCCCAGAAAACCCATTCACTCCAATACATGTGTGTTGCCCACTTGCTGTAAATTGATGAAAACAGCCATGTTTTTGTTTCTAGGTGTCTTGGTCATATCAAATTATACTTTGTTGCTATGTATACTTAATTTGTTTATTACAAAATGTAGATTGAAGCATTAATGTCGACAACTGTTGTCTTGTACTCGCCCATGTGTTAAAGTTTATCTGTAAAGGATCCTCAATGATGCTATTAACATGGGTGGTCTATGTCCTTAAATTATTGAAAATACCACACTTGCTCATTCACCAACAATGTCAGAGTTGTCAGTTCTTGGGCGCTTTTGCAATACCCTTTATAAAAGGTTCTACCTGGAGCCAAAAAGGGTTCTCCTATGAGGACAAGCCGAAGAACCTTATATGGTTCTACATAGCACTTTTATTTCTAAGAGTGTACACTGAGGGAGAGGAGAGGGGGGGTCTGTAGCTGTAAATACCAGATCAGATTCTGTGTCTGGTGCACTTGCCTTTCCCCTCTGATTCACCCGGGGGAAGCTGATGTATATTTATGTTGCCGTTAAAAGCTGGAGGCATTAAAATCATGCTATTCCTGTTAATTCCCACCTTTAAGCCGGTCTTTTAGCGTTTTAACAGACTTTTTTTTTTTTTTTTTTTGCAAATGGATTTCCTACTCGGACACACAGGGGTGTTGACCTAACGCCCTCCAATCATCTTGGTGCCACTGTGTGCAATAACATGGTGGGTTGTTACAGTGACTGTAGCCAGGGCACCGACACCAACGTGCACATATGCAGGAAATGCAAGATAGAGTTCATGTCGACGGATTAAGAAGAGGGCTCGCTTTGTTCCATATCGCTCATATCTGAGTATATTATTAAGCAGGCACAAGGGCGTATTGTGCTCCGGAGATGATGGGTAAATATAGTCTGCAGCACTCTGCTGTTTGCCGTACATCAGGCTCAGAAAACTCTTGTCACCGGCTTCCAAACTATATACTCCCTGATTTCTGCCTGGCGGCTCACTCTTTAAAAAAAAAAAAAAAGAAGCTACATTGACACATATGTTTGCAAGCACACACTCTCGCACACACGTTTAAAAATACACTCTCTTAATGTGAAGATATGTAAATGTAAACAGAGAGACGGGCCACGCGCACATGACACCCAGTGGCTGTTGATCCTCGTCGAGCACCTTTTCTTCCTCGGGCAGGAAGCAAAAACAACAAGCAGAACAGTGACTGGCAATGACAGGCCCTGCCAGCAGCCCTATCTCTCATCGTGACCTCATCAGGCAGAAAGAACACACACACACACACACACATATATACACTCTTAGAAATAAGGGTTCCAAAAGTGTTCTTCTACAAGGGCTGAGGTTCTACCTGGAACCATTTGCTTCTGAAAAACCCTTTTCTGAAGAAAGGGTTTGTCGAGGGTTCTTGTTAAAACTAAGGGTTCCAGTAAGAACCATTTTGATACACTCCCCAAAGAAATGTTTTTCAGAAATAAGGGTTCCAAAAGTGTTCTTCTACAAGGGCTGCTCATTTCTATCAAAAGGTTTTTTAAAAAGAAATACTACCTGCTGAACTATTTGCTCTGATTTGAGCTGAAAAACCCTTTCCTGGAGAGGGTTCTTGGTATGATAAACATGCTAAAGGGTTCCAGAAGAACTGTGCAGTTTGTTATTTTGAAACCCTCCTGCAAACACGAGAACCCTTTCATTCGCAAACTGTTTCCATCCCATTCCAATCAAAAAACCCGAAATGTTTTAATCAATGTATTTTAATTTGAATCACGTTCCATCATCATTTTACGGTAAACTAGATGCGCATCTAAACAGGATGGAAACGTTCCAGGATATTGATGCACTCGTGACGGAAAAAAGATGGCAGGTTTCAGGGTTCTTGGATTTTGTTTGAACTGAATAGACCACAAATTGAAAAATAAGATGAATATGGTTTCATATTAAAATACAATGTTGAAGTTGTAAAATTCTCAGCCACTGTAGGTCCAGTCTACAAAGTTGTTTGTTTGCACTGGAACTTTTGAAAGGTCCAGCCTTATTGGTCTGTTTTGTTTTTTGATAAATGTGCATTTTCAAAGTATGTCAATTAAGGCAAAAATAATTTCTTCATAGCTCCCACTTTGTTTAGTGTGGTGAGTTGATTCAGTGGTTTACTCAGCTGTATTTAATAAACCAATCATTTTATTTTGATCAATTCCATTGTTTGTGAATAAATGTGTTGTTAGAATAGATCCCTTGTGATCCGTAATCATAACATGTAGGTTACAAATGTAGGCTTGATGATAAAGCATAGTACTAAAAAACAAAGCTAAAGATTTGGAGTCGACATTTTGCCATTATTTTACTGGTCCGGCCCACATGAGATCAGAAGGTCTTGATCCGGCCCCAGACCCAAACTCAGTTTGACATGCCTGTTCTAGATGAAACCGCAAGAAGTCCTCCCATTGGGGGTTCTAAAAGGGATTTTTGGAACCTCTTTGGGGGTATGTGTTGGGTTCTGAATATAACCCTTTATGTTGGGTTCTAGGTAGAACCCTCCAAAAGGGTTTGAGCCTGTAGCCAAAAAGCGTTCTCCTATTAGGACAAGCCGAAGAACCTTATATGGTTCTACACAGCACTTTTATTTCTAAGAGTGTAGAAACACATACACACACACGTGGCTGCATACACACACCAGGGGATGTAAATGATGCTACATAATGCAAACACAATCTACTTGCTAATAAGCAATCAGCATTTCTGTTCTTTTTTTTTTCTTTTTCATTACATCTCCGCGTGTTTCCGAAATCCCACGTCGGTGTGATTTGACTAATTGCAGCGCCTGACGTACATCCAGCAACTGGGAGCAGGAAAATGAAGGAAAAACAAATCCGGGGGAAAAAACATAAGCCCCCATGTTTGAATTCACTTTGTGGGCATATATATCTGCTTCCACTCAGGTTTGCACTCCCTCCCCTGCGCTCATTCATCTCTCTATGTCCCTCTTTCTGTCTCTATTAGTCCCTCTGTGTTACGTTCCCCCTCTCTCTCTGTCTCTTGTTATTTTTTTGCTCACAGTTAATCCTCTGCGCCCGTTTCTTCCTCCGTCGTTATCTTGTTTTCTCTCAAAAAAAGAAAAAGAAAAGAAAAGAATGGGGAAAAAAACCTCCCCCAGGTAGAGAGTGTCTTCTATCCATACCTCTGTTTTTCATCTTGTCCTCCACTGTTCCACAGAGAATACAGACACAGACGTCAATATTTGGACAGCAGCTCGAGACGGCAGGGGAGCAGCATAGCTTCCTTCTACAAGTTGGCCAGTGAGGCTGTGATGAGTAAACCAGAGACCTCCCAGGGCCAAAACACAGCAATATGGCTCCCACCATGTCCAGTAATGACAGACAGAGAAATTGTTCTGGGTCTCTGAGAGGCAGCTACCATTTTCAATGTTTGTTCCACGGCAACGGGGCTGGAGAGGAGAGCCAAGATGTCCGTTTGATTAATACGACCCCTTGTAGTACAGCGAGGCCGACGGATGACCTCTGGTTTGTATGCCTTTTCATCACTGACTCTCGTCTTTGAACGGAGCTTGCTGCGTTACACAGACAATGCCTCAAACGCCGAGACCTACTGACTGAAACCATTTAATGCTAATTATGATTTATTACTCGGGAATTATTTTTTCTTCACCCCGGCCCATCGTGTCCATGAGCTGATAACATTGTGCTCAGCAGAATAAAAGGTAACACAGTGACATTGCTACAGGAAGTCTGGCATTCAGTGCTAATGGGAGTTGGTCAGTCTTTAAAGGCTAGACTGGACACTGGAATGGCTTTTTTTGCTTTGCCATGGTAACAGAAATGCAGAAGTTTGGGCTACCCTGGTCAAAATGTCTGTTAAAGGGATAGTTCACCCCAAATTCAAATTTCACTCATTATCTGCTCAGCCTCATGTCGACTAAGAGCTGTGAGAATTTTCAGTGTCCTCCGTTCCTTCTCTGAGTTACGGGCGGTCCGCTCAGTCGTATTTGTCCATATAATGGTTGTGAATGGATACCACTTTTCTTCGTCAAGAGGGACATTACAGACGAGCAGTATGGAGGTATTTGGATGTTTTTGGTGTGTCTTTTTGGATGAAGAAAAGTGAGCCCCATTCACAACCATTATATGGACAAATACTGCTACGCAGACCCCCCCCCCGTAACTCAGAGAAGGAACAGAGGACTCTGAAAATTCTCCCAGCCCTTAATCGACATGAGGGTGGGTAGATAATGAGTGAAATTTGAATTTTGGATGAACTCTGCCTTTAAAGCTGTCCTGTGGACCAATGTCTGTTACATTATTACAGCCTCTGCCAAACGCGTTATTAGGATGATCATTGAACGCATCTCCACCACACAACAGTCTCTGGTTTGCCTAGAAGCGCTATTGCCTCTGAGGATTTAGATATATATGTGTGTTTGGACACCCTGCATAGTTAGTAGCTAGCAGCCCCCCCTTTGGAAACTATCACAGCATATAAATAGTAAATATCTTGTCTAGCTCAAGTCTCCTGGGTTTCGCATTCTTTTGCAGGCTGCTGCTATGTTTCCCTCTTTCACTCTGAAGCTGTAGAAAACAAGAATAATACACTGATGTTGCTTAAAGTATTGCAGGCGAGTGTTTCATGATTAACTTAGGTCATTTCATCCTCCTCTTGCTTAACTGTTCACATTAACAGAAATATTGACCATGGCTGCTCAAACCTTTGAAAACTTTTGATTGGAATCCAGTGCCCTGACCTTACCCGACCTAACTGTGTTTTACTTGGAAGAAGCAATTACTCATTTTATTAGAAGACTGTGGAACCTTTGGCCTGAGTTTCTTTTTTTTTTCCTATGAAGTTTGAGGAAATATGGTGGATAGCTTAAGATCTGTGCAGCTGCATCCAGAACATTTCAGCAAGTACAACATGCAAGATAAGAGCCAGGTTGTAATAAAGTAGAAACCCCCCCCCTCCACTCCCTTTGCATGTTTCACAAACTGAGAAGTGATGGAGTTATTGTTCTGAGAGCTGCATGGAGAGCGTTAGAGAACAATTTAAATGAGGCTACTAGTCACGCGTCCCTTTGAGCATTGCCGACACGTACCCTGACGTCATGTTTTATGGTTTCTTGTAGGAAGTGAAGCTCTGCAACCTGGCTGGAGCAGATGTTCGCTGATGTTAAATCTCTGGGCAGGAAGGATGATGGGAGTGTTACTCATGGCCAAAGCATCTTTATGACTCCCAGGACTTTGCTGTTTCCATTAGTCTCACAGCCTTATGTTTCACCTCAGTAATTAATATCTAAGGCCCCCTGTCTGAGCCAATGAATATACATTGCTTTTACTTTCTTCAGTCTGTATGGGTTTTTTTTTTAAATGGAGGCGCATTCATATGCGCCAGCGCTCGGTCGAGAAGATTCTTTTTTCAATCTTTTCAGGGTTGGAGACACTTAATCTGCCATTCAGCTCATTCACGAGGCTCAGCCTTTACATACCAAGAGCACATTCATCAAGCCACTCGAAGAAATGTCTCAGTGTATCGGTAATCATTCCAGGACATGTTCTAATTGCTGTAGGGAACTCATTTTCACACAGATCTCAGCAGGTTAAAGAGGTGAATACACACCTTCAGCAGTGCTGCAGAAGTCGTGATTGATACAGTTTTCTTTTCCTTCTTAGTTTAAGAGGAGAAAGTTACGTTTCAGTAATCTAAACAGTCGAAGTCAATTAATTAATCAAAGGGATTGATTGTTCCCTTTTGCTATTATGAATTTTATTGATGTTGAACAAAGCGGGCAGCTTAGAAGAGGTGACATCTCCACCTGTTCCAGGCAAAATTCAAATTGATTTTTTTTTTTTCATTTTTATCGAGGCAATGTTTTTATCCTTTTGGCTGTAATAGATTTTTACTGTTTCATGTCACATTGAGATATTTTTTTACTCTGTCCTCTGCTAGTGGGGTTTAAAAGACTAGTGCTTATGTTTTATGTGCATCTTCACCGTGTCGCGGGGTCACATCTTTCCCGAGTTAAAATACCTGTTTTTGATGGCTCCAGCTTCTCACATGTGAGCATTTGTTGTGGTTTCTTTTGCGTGAAAGTTAAGGGATAGTTCAACATTTTAGCAAACCGGCCCATTGCCATAATCCCTAGTCTTAGGAGCAGGTTGGTTACCTTTAATTGTCGGTGCAAGCTATTTTTAGAATGGCGAAGCAGAGCCGTGAGCTGTTCAGAGCTACGCTACGGAGGCTCATGGGATTTCTTGTTTTCGCTCATCAAACTCATCAAATACACACACATTCATAGTGTGGTGAATGTGCACGTCTCAACTTGTCCACCAGAGCGTTTTGGAGTTGTTGGATTGTGCATTTGATGAGTTTGATGAGGGAAACCAAAAAATATCATTAGCCTAGCATAGCTCTGAGCAGCTCGTGGCTCTGCTCCGCCATCCTAGAAATAGCTTGCACCAACAATTAAAAGTAACGAACCTACTCCTAAAACTATATGGCAATGGGCCACTTTGCCAAAATGTTGAACTATCCCTTTAACGTTTTGTACTGGATGGATTTGGATTGTTACTTTTTAAACTGCTGGACTGAAAGTTGTGTCCCCAACTGGAAGGGTTCCTTTGAAGTAACCGGTTCTTTGGTGTTGTTCTTGTCATTTTAAAGTTCTTACATCCTCAACACGGTGCCTTAATTGTTTTGATGATTTAAGCTTTTGAACTAATCCTGAGACGTTCCTCCGTGTTTTCCCCCCTGAAATCACTGCCATAAATATGTGTCATGTTATCTCGACGTGAATCGATATTTCTGAACCGATCGTTCATCCTACAGCCCTGGTTCTGTCAGCATCTCGGGGGCCCTGGCTCAGAGGAGGAGGGTGCTTCAAAAGCTTGCATGCTAAATTCCTCTGACAGCTCACTGACATGGGAAACTGCAACACGGTGCCCACCGCTAATTCATAATCAGCCATCTAATACACCATTGCCACAGTGATTTAATTGTCCCATTTGTCACGGCTGTTGTTCTCACCAAAAACAAAACGTCATGATAATGATCGTTTCCAGTCTCCCACCCGTCACGCGGTCTCTCGCTAGCTGATCAAATGTTTCTGAGATGCCAAATTTTCTCACTGATGAATATTTTAGACCGTCTTATCTGTCACCTTTTTTTTGTTTTGCTTGCTCACTCCTCCCGCCAGTTCTTATTAGGATGATGAGGGAAATAATGAGGGAAGCGGTGTCTAATACAAATCAAACAACCTAAGAAAAAAGAGGTTGGATGTAAAAAGGTGTAGCAGTCAATCAATAGTGCTTTGGCTCCTGACGTAACGGTGCCTCACTCCAGACGCGCTGCTATCAGAAAAGCCATTTGCCCACTTTTTAAAGGTATCCGGTGATATCCCAGCCTCACAGCGCGGTGTCCCTTTGATTTAAAACCACGTCAGGAGACTTATTTTCTAAAGTGTCAGACGAGCGGCCGAGCGGGAAGCTACGGCAGGTGTAGTTGATGATATGCCAACTGGAAATGGTTTCCTCTTGATTTGAAATATTCCGAGGCGCACCAAAAGAGGGAGAGTGTGCCTTCGCCGTCCCGTGAGGAAACCTTGCCTCTAACCCTCCTTTGATAATTGCTATGCAAAGGTTCTGGAAATGAATTACTGATCAGCCGAGTGTTGCGGAGAGCCAACGTGTGGGGGAGACAGAATGAAGGATGAGACCCTGCCACAAACCCTGAAAGAGAATGTGTGTGTCAGACACTCACACACACACATACAGGATGCTAGTATATTTACATACAGGCTATTACAGTATAACGGTGTGCATGCATGGATTTGCCTATGCACACAAACACTGCAGTAAGGGATGGAAATACATGTAAGTCTATACATAGACTTGGCTCGGTGCTTATGCAGTTTGGCTCTTTTGCTCAAGAACATGCACTCAGCACAAAACTTATCCCGACAACTGCGCACAAACATAGCGACCACATGAGACAACCAAGCGTGTTCTAATCCCTCTGTATTTGCCCCCACATAAACAAAACAAAAAAGAATAGAAAGAGAAAAAAGACAAAGTCACACATGTAGCCTACATCCTGGTACGTAAATGAGCAGTGGTACTCTGTATGTAGAGGCAATGTGCACCTGGCAGAGAGCCAAGCAGCAGCTACCACTCTCTCCTCTTAAACTGAATCTCATTTAAGCTTCCGAGAGCAACGTCTCAAAGGAAAACTCCTTTTTCAATACAGACATCATCACCGAGCCTTGTTTTTCCTCCACACAGACCACACACACAGCAGCTGATTACATGCAGGTATCATCTATACACCTACATATTAAATCAGACAATGGTATACCTTTACACCCGCACACACACAGACACACACACACACACACACAGCGTCTGGTTTTGTTTACAGAAGTCTGTGGAACTCAAGTGTCCCTCTTTCCAAAATACCAGTCGTGTGATATTACCTCCCATGGAGTGGTAAAGCTGTTCCCTTCTAAATCCAACATGAGGAACAAATGTGGCTTTCTTCATATGAAATACACAGTGCGGCACCAAAGGGGGGCCGGTGCCAAATGAGCGCTCGGAGCCCAGCCAAAGCCGAGGAAACATGATATCGGTTCATAAATGCGATCCTGTAGCTGTGCCGGTGAACTCAAGACAATATTCTACATAAGATCAATTTTTTAAAAATGCACTCAACGGGACCTGTCCTCAGATATCATGTCATTACCTGCTGTCTGAATCTGCTAAATGCATAGCACTTACTCATAACAATAGCACATGTTATGTTTTGCCACTCCTTTAGTGTAAGTCTGTGCGTCTGGTCTGTCGTGTGGAAATGCAGCCAAACTCTGCATGACTGTGCTGTTCCACATATGCATGGATCACATTCTGATGTAAGATATCCAACTACTCGGAGCATCCACGGAGATAATAATCTCACAAAACAATATCTTTTTTTTTTTAAAGAGAGAAATAAAACTTTGGACTTCTTCCAATTCTGCATTTCAGTCTCGCACGGTTTGACCTTCCAGCCCGTTTCATCAGCGAGGGCAGGGAGTGACACTATACCGCTACTGCATATTGGCTCTCTATTTTGGCTTGGTTCATTAATAATATCAAACACAGTGTAGCCTGATGAGGAGCCGTTCACCCATCCTGCAGCACCTATCTAATCTGCTCTATTTGTATTCCCAGCACTGAGATGATATTTGGCAGGTTCCGGTCTAGGCAGGGGTCTTACACAAGCCAGTGTGGAACAATCCTTCAGAGGGAAAGGGCAATTCAATATGAAATGAGATTTTGTATCGCTCCGCTTTTTGTCTGACTCCACTTTGATCAATAAACAGGTACTAACCTAATAGAATTTTAGAGAGAACAAGCAGAGGCTTATGATAAAACCAAAAGCAAAAAAAAAAATCTACTGCACTGTAAAGTGGGGGAGAGAAACAGGAGTCAGTAAATAAAGCTGAAGTGAGAGTGAAGAGATCTTCTCTAATTTCAATACTTTACCTTTACTTGAACTCATGCCAATGTGGGAAAAAAATGATTTTGGCTAAAACATACAAAGATTACAAAAGCTGCTAATGTGTTTGATCAGCTGACTCTATAACCAACATAGCCAGTACAATACACCGACTGCAGGGGCTGATTGAAATGCATCTCATTATGCCACTTTAGCTTCCATGCCTTTTCCCTTTCACTCTAGTGAACCTATTGATTTGTGCCACTAAAGCAGCGGAGGCCTCAGCGCTGCCTCGGCTGCCAGTCGCTGTCCTTTCAGTACCACTCGGTGAATCAGCAGCGGGGTTACAAACGGAGGAGGGGGGGAAGCAAGAGGCAACGAAAGAAGGAAAAGACAATTCCAAACGTTCCTCCCTTTCATCCGGGTGTGAAATACAATCAACACCTCTGGGGGGGCTGTTCATGCCAGCCATGCAACCTCCGGAGCCCGAGCCTTCGCACACTCTCAAATTAAGGAAATTAAAAGTCACCGGTCCGGACCAACAATTCAGCATTATCCCCATTCACAATCGCAAACGCACACCACTGCAAACTAAAGAAAACGGGGCCAGAGGGGAGGGGGCATGGCGAGCATTGTGAAATGACAGTGTAATTATGGGATGAGGGGGGGACTCACCAGCAGAATGACCCCGGTTGGTGGCGTCGTGGTCACTGTCGCCCTGCTCGCTGTCGCCGTGACCACTGTCTTTGGAGCTGACGATGTCTGCTTCTTGGAATGCAGAGCTGGAGGGAGCAGGGGGAGGAGGAGGAGGAGGAGGGGGTGGGGGGTAGGTATGAGAGTAATGAAGAGGGCAGAGACAGAGGTCAGGACACAATATTGGAAAGGGGAAGATGAAGAGAGAGGAGGAGAAGGATTTAATGAGGGGCAGAGAGACAGAGAAAGAGAGGGAGAATCAGAAATCAACACCGCATTAATACAGTCACGGTGGCCGTCAAGAGTCTAAATTGGATGTTACACATGGCATGTAATGAAATCCAGCATTAGGGTTTTAATAGGCACTGCTCTGTCAGTTATGGGACTGATGCCAAATTGAAGATGAACGTTATGGATACACTGGGAACCATGTAGCCTCTCAAAGCCACAATTAACGATGCGGAATATACGGGATTCATACTGATGGGTGTAATATTCAATTTTACAGATGTGTGGACTGGTTTGTGGATCCAGCAGGCCAATTGGATCTTAGAGGTCCTCTGATGGCGGATGGTATGTGCCTCACTGGACCATACACATTGGTAATAAAGTGTGTGTGTTTGTGTGAGAGTGTGTGTGCTCTTCACTACCTGTTGACACGTCTGGGTCTGTCCACCAGATAGCTGAGTTCTGCTCGTTGGTGTTTCGTCTGGAAAAGCCACAGAAACAACAGGCTTGGTCACTTTTAATGCAAAAATAAAATAAAAATATAACAGGCACTGAAGGAGGAGGTTTGTTAATTGAGGGGAAATATAGACGATCATATAAATACATTATTGTCACTGTGTGAGAGGAAGCCGTGACAGCGCGCAGAGATGGAACCGACGATGCGCCGCCGCGCACCCACTTGGTGAGTGAGTGAGTGGGCGAGAGGAGACGAGAGCAGGGGAGAGTGGGTTAGGGAGGCGATTGAATGCGTAAATGATTGAGCCGCCCGATGCTAAGACTGAACAACCTTTGTTCACGGTGCTGCCGTGCTGGGTCGTGCGCGGAATATTTAACGCATAGCAAAAGCAAGGCTGTCTGGCTCCACTCCAGCCGCACTGCAATCAACACACACACACACAAAAAGTCCCCACCCCTCCTCCCCCTCCCCCTCCTCCTCCTCCTCCAAACTCCATCCACACTGATCCCCAAGCAGAGCGCACCGGGCTGAGCATAGAGACAGGTTCGTCAAATCACCCTCTGGCTCCATCTGATGATATTCTACACCCAGAACTCTACAACCTGCGTAGGATATACGTATATGACTGATCCAGCCCGGTGCTGAGGGAGGACAGGGAAGCCTTCTGATGTAACCAAAACTGTGTTGCGCTCAAAGAAAATGCGCACTTGGAGATGTTTTTATAGGCTGCAAAAAAAAACTTTCTGGAAAAAACAGCTCAATCTGTGAACGCATGCACCCGCTTCTTTTATAATTATCACACACTTGATGACAGGTGCCACGCCTTTTGCCAGATAGGTTACCCAAATCTCCCAATTTTTTTTTTTTTTGGAATACATTAAAGACAAATCCCCTCTCTTCCCATCTGTGCGCGCTCGCGTTAAATATATAGGTCAGATTAAAGCACCAGAGACAGAATTAAAAACATAATAATAAAATAAAATAATAAAATAAAGCATTTTCAAGGCTGGAGCCTTGACTGGAAAATTATAAGTACTTTATACCCCAAAGTCTTTCACACACACTCTGTTGCGCGCAACATTAAAAAAGCTGGTCTGACAGCGTTTATTCTATTGCGATTGAACTAAAAGGCCACATGGGATTTCACCATTGACACGTCCCATCGCTATTACGCATGACAATGATTAAAGGCCACTGAGCAGCGCTGAGCCAAGTCAAAAGCTGATAACCATTTTCATGCTCTCGGAGACTTTGGGTCGGCGTGACCTGAATGGATAACGCGCTTTGACGTGAAGCAGGGGACACAGCTGTTGGTTTTCTAAGATGAGCTTTTTTGAAACTGTGGGTTAACCCTTTAAAAATCACGTTCCTGTTGCACTTTCAATTTAATTGATTGGGAGGTGACCGGAAACCCCCCGCGGGCGACAAGGGGGCTGATTCAGGCCTCTCTTACCTCATTAGAGAGAATACTGCCATTGGATATGATGTCCGGTTGTTGGTCACTGTAACCCGTGACTATGGCGCCGCAGGGGTTGGTGTGATCCGTGTCAGTGCTGCGGGAGGGGCTGCACGGTTTCAGGAACATCAGATCCGTTTTGGCGGACTCCGGTGTCAGACACACCTGGTAGCAGTAGGAGTTCTGGTTCTGGTGGTGGTGGGAGCCGAAGCCCCCTCCCACGCCGCCCACACCAGACTCCTCCACGGGCACCTGCCCCACGGGCCCGACCCCTGATGTCACGTTGGTGCTCTGAACTAACATGATGTCGGATTTACTCAGCTTCTTCTGCTTGCGGCCGCGGGCCTGCCTGCTGCAGCACGAGCTGCAGCACAGGCAGCACTCGCCGGCCAGCAGGCACGTGTACAGGTTGAGCGTCTTGTCCTTTTGGCAGCGCACGGCCAGCACGATCATGGCCAGGAGGAAGATGAAGGAAACGGAGCCCAGGGCGATGATGAGAATGAGGGTGAGGTCAAGGGAGGTCTCTTTCGCCTTGGAGGCCGAGCCGCGATCCCCGCTGCGGCCTTCGACCACGCTGTCCACCAGTATTACGCTCACGCTGGCGGAGGAGGAGAGGGGGGGTTGCCCGTGGTCCCTGACTTCGATCAGCAGGTCATAGTAGCCCTGCAGGTCCCGCTTGGGAGAGATCCTGCGGGCCGTCCTCAGCTCCCCGGTCCTCCAGTCCATGCGGAACATCTCCATCTCGTTGCCCCGCAGGATGCTGTAGGACAGCCGTGCGTTCTCGCCGTCATCCGCGTCCATGGCCACAATACGCGTCACCAGGTATCCGGGCTCTGCGGAGCGCGGCAGGTGCTCTTTGGCTGTGCCATTTTTCCCGATGGGGGCTATCACAGTGGGAGCGTTGTCGTTTTGGTCAACTATGATCACATTTACAGTGGCGTTGGAGAAGAGCTCAGCGGCACCAGAGTCCTTAGCCTGGACCATGAAGCTGAACTCCTTCAGCTGCTCATAATCAAAAGAGCGCAGCGCGTAAAGGTAGCCGGTGTCCTGGTTTATGGACACATACGTGTCCACAGACATGCCCTGTATGTCACACTCCAATATGGAGTAGGTAATAAGAGCGTTCTGTCCTATATCAGGGTCCAACGCGCTTACGGCGTGAATGAACGCACCGGGCACATTATTCTCAGTTACATACACATCATAAACCACCTGCGTAAAACGGGGCGCGTTGTCGTTCTCATCGGAGACGTGCACTTTTATGGACTTGCTGGTGGCGAGCGAGGGCTGACCCTTGTCTTTGGCCACCACGGTGATGGTGTACGAGTCCGTGTTCTCTCTGTCCAGCGGTCCGTCCGTCACGATGGTGTAGTAGTTTTTAAAAGAGGATTTCAGCTTGAAGGGAACGTCTCCCAGTATCTCGCAGCTCATTTGCCCGTTTTCACCAGAGTCCCGGTCGGAGACGCTAAAAAGTGCGATCACGGTGCCCGGGGCGTCCTGCTCGCTCACGGACTCGGTCACGGTGCTGAAACCAATCTCCGGCGTGTTGTCGTTCACGTCCACGAGTTTGACCAGCACTTTGCAATGCGCAGGGACCGCGTTGGCACCCAGATCTTTCGCCTGGACATAGATCTGATGCGTGTTGCTCTCTTCATAGTCCACCTCCCCCGCCACCTCTATCCTACCTGTTCTGGCATCGATATTGAATAAGTCCTTTATCCGCGGAGTGTTGTGGCTGCTGAAAGAATAAACTATTTCCCCGTTTTGTCCCTCGTCAACATCCGTGGCGTTGAGCTGAATGACCAGAGTGCCCAAGGGCGAGTTTTCCCGCAGGTTAACAGTGTACACGGACTGGTCAAACGTGGGCGCGTTATCGTTCGAGTCCAGAACTTTAACGACCAGCAGAGCAGTCCCGGTCCGCTGCGGGATGCCCCCATCCACAGCCGTCAGCACGTAGCGGTGCACCGCCTGCTGCTCCCTGTCCAGCGGCTTCTCCAGCACCAGCTCCGCAAACTTGTTCCCGTCGCTCTGCGTCTGCACGTCGAGGTAAAAATAGTTATTATTCGTTATGGCATATGTGCTGAGCGCGTTTGTGCCCACGTCGGGGTCGAAGGCGTTCTCCACCGGGAAACGGGTCCCGGGGATGGCGCTCTCTGATATCTCCACGGAAATGTCCGTCTCCGGAAAGCTGGGCGGATTGTCGTTGATATCCATCACCTCGATCTCCACGCGAAAGAGCTCCAGCGGGTTCTCCAGAAACACCTCCAGGTGCAGCAGGCACGGGATGATCTGCTTACAGATTTCTTCCCGGTCGATTTTCTCCTTCACCAGGAGCGCACCGTTTTCTAAGTTCACCTCCAGATAAGGTGTCCGTGAACTAGGCACCGTCTGAAAGCGGCGAGCGGAAAGTTTGGTAATGTCCAGCCCCAAATCCTCTGCAATATTCCCAACCACGGAGCCAGGCTCCTGCTCCTCTGGCACAGAGTAATGTAGCTGAGAGACAGTTCCATCCAGGATGGAGAGTAGGAATATTAACCAAATCATCTCCTCTCCCTCTTTCAAAGTGCACTTAAAGACGAGCAAAAAAAAAAAAAGAAGTGTTATTCCGTTTTCTTACAAGAAATGAGCATTTCCCATTTCCTCTGTCCGTAAAAAGGCAGTGGAATAAACAGCAACAAGGCTGCCCGATTCGAAAATTCCTCTCCTCTGCCTCGGGTCAGTGGAACATTGTGTCGTTTCAGCTGTGAAAAGCACAGCCATTTGATCCGAGCTTCTCTGTTTTAATCAATTCTGCACCGGTCTGTGAGTTTTGGCGTCAGCGCAAACATTGCAGGCTGGAGCCAGGACGCGTAGCCAACACTCCCTGTGCACAGAACAGACTGCCCCTTCTTCACAGAAAGTCACAAAACAAAGCAGGAAATTCCACATAGGCAGGAAAAAACAAAAAGGAAAAAAAGAAAAAACAACCTCCTATTTACGCAGCGCGGGAATCTATAAGGAATGCAACTTCTAAAATAAAGACTGGCGAATAACAGGACTTTTCCCCCTCTATCTCTCTCTGTGAGGATGTAATCACTGCGCCTAAGCGCTCAAAGCGGATGATGTTCTCAGCTCGGCTTCTGTAAGGCGAGTGTGAGCAGCGGGGTTGGTTTTGCGCACAGCTCCTTTCCCCACCAGCCAATGGTATTCTCAAACACCGGGTGTAATGGCACCTGATTGGGGCTCCGCAACGCCAGCCAGAGCACACATCGGGCCCTCATAACAAAACCAGTTAAGTGCCGCTGCGCTCCTCTCTCTTCTCCTCTCCTCTCTTCTCTCTTCACCATCTCTTCCTCCAGGCCCAGCCTCGGCTGTAGCAGGGAAATTAAATGTTTTACACACCCAGTGAATTAAGAAAGTCGAATAATAGCGGGTGACATTTGGCGTCGGCGGGGGCTGTGTGCAGGATCATATTGCAGCTGCCATGGGAATGCTGGTGTTTCTGAAACAGATATTAGGGGGGAAAGAAGAAAGTGTCAGTGTGTATCTTGACCCCAGTTGTTTAGTTAAGTTTTTTTTTTTTTTTTCGCTGTGTGACAAACGGCAGCTTGTTTACTCAGTAAAAAGGACCACGATGGTTCACGAGGTTGTCCTTGACGCAATTATTTCAACAGTTTGGCATCAAAGCTCCGCTCCGATACAAACCGTATGAGTCAGATTGTAGCAAGGATGCCCACAGCCAAAGACCACCATGTAAAGAGCCTGCGCAAGTAAAGACAGCTAGTGACGCAATACCTTACAGTGGCATGGCCATCGTCTCTCTCTCTCTCTCTCTCTCTCTCTCTCTCTCTCTCTCATATCCAGTCACAATAGAAGAAGAAGGAAAACAACATGTGGAATAAAGTAATATCTCCAGTGCTGTTTGATGTGAGCATCAGTGTGATACAAGGTTCCATCAGAGCAGCATCACACATGACTTAGTTTAATTCAGTGTAATGAAGCGTCATACTTTAGTCCTACCGTGTTGCTAATAGCCTGGAGCCTATTAGTTCCCCTATCTTCCCATTCTTATCATTAACCCCCTCGCATGCTGCCCTTAACTGTAATGCAGTTGCGTCATGCGCTAATTTAATTCATAAAGCAGAAATTAAATATGCAAATGACACAGTGGTGAGGGGGAAACACAAATAGTGGGGGTCTAACTACTTGCACGCCATTTGGAGGATGATGACAAAAAGATGAAAAAGAGAGTAATTGAAGCTAATTAGCATAAGTCTCTCATTTCAAAATGTAATAGACGGGAGCGCGGCGGCGTCGGCCGTAATGCAAAGCGACGTGCCCATTGTGCAGTGGATTAAACAGCGAGTGATACGCGATTCTGCATCTCGCCATACAAGTCAGGAGAAACAAAGAGGAGACGTTAGATGAATTTCCACCCATGTCTGAGCCGGAGCTGTGTGACTGAATCGAGCTGACACTGAAGTCGGATCTCGGAGCGGAGCACCCAGCATCCCCTCTCTCTCTCCTCTCCTCCACTCTCGCTCTCTCCCTGTCTCTGTCAGGGTGTTACAGAGACCAACGTCGCCCCCTCGTGTCTGCCCACTTTCTTAAAAAAAAAAAAAAAAAATCACTGTAGATGAAGGGAGGAACCACCGCCCGGAACTTGGACACTTGTTTCCTCTCACCAGAGCATGCAGATTATTTATTGTCTGATATAATACAGCCAATTAAACTGTGTGATTTTTGTTACTTTCTCCCACTTCCCACATCTTTTTCCTTGACACGTGATCCTGATTACTTCACACACCGTGTTGGAAGAGAGATGCGGATCCTTTTTATTATTATTATTATTAAGCAGAAGAAATAAAAACAATATAACACTAGTCCTGAGTTCAAAACAGATGAAAGTGAATGTAGGCATGTGTAATAACCTAGTCATAGCCAACTTAAAGCATGGAGAGTAACTTTACTTGTTATGTAGACAAATGGCACCAATGGTTCAAATTTTTATATCAAATTCCATTGTATAATTGCTTACACTTCACATAGTTAAGTTTTGATCTCACACACACACACATACACACACATACTCCAGGAGCTTAAGAAGAAAAGGAAAAAAAGAGAAAACTTCCAACTTCATTCTGAAGGACAAACAATTGAATGGGTCATGTGTGTCTCCTTCAAACATGAATCTTAGAATTGAGGCCAAACAGTTCAATCTCAGTTTCATTAGACGAGAAATTCTTGCGTCTTATTCTGTTTTTTTTCCCCCTACACTTTCAAAGACATTTCTGCTGCATTGAAGGCTCCTAAAAGCACAGTGGCTTTTAGTTTTTCCTTGTATGGAAGAGGTTTGGAATTAAGAGAACTCTGGCCATGTGAGAAACAACGGAAGGCTTCTTTGGTCTGAGAGTTTGACCAAGAACCCGATTGGCTGAGCTCCACAGATCCTGTAGTTGAAATTTGGAAGTGGACAACTGTCACTGCAGCTCTCCTGATCTGAGCCTTTATGGCAGAGTGTTCAGACGAAGCCTCTCATCAGAGAGAGTTTGCAATGAAAACCACCCAAAGGACTCCCAGACTGTGAGAAACAAGAATTTCTGCTCCGATGAAATTGAAATTGAACTGTTTGTTCTCAGTTCTGAGCATCGTTTGCAGAGGGAACCAGACATTATGCCATTAGGAGTCAGTAGTTTGATTGATGGCACCATTATCTTACTCATTCTAATGTTTTCTTTCTTTTAAATGTAATGAAATTATTGTCCACGTTTCATAGATTGCTCACTTGGAGACGATAACTCCATCCCTGCAGCATTTCTCTCTTCTGCTGGTGTGCACCTGCTTAAGCAACTGAACTGTTTCGTAAAAGAGGAAGGTGTCAGCCAGCAGGTGCTAGTTATTCTAATGCACAACAAAAGAACACACAGAGGGGAAACAAGAACTTTGAACATTGACTGTGCTTAACCTCTTGTTGCATTAAACATTTAACGTGTTAAAGGGATAGTTCACCCAAAGTTCAAATTTCACTCATCATCCACTCACCCTCATGTCGACTAAGAGCTGTGAGAATTTTCAGAGTCCTCCGTTCCTTCTCTGAGTTACTGGGGGGTCCGTGCAGCAGTATTTGTCCTTATAATGGTTGTGAATGGATACCACTTTTCTTCGTCCAAAAAGACACACCAAAAAACATCCAAATACCTCCATACTGCTCGTCTGTAATGTCCCTCTTGTATTGAAGCCCTGACATGTGAAATTGTTCAGAAAAAAGTTAAATAAGTCTATATTTTAAGCTTGTTTGTAGCGGAAGCTCCCAGTGTCTCAGTTCACTGCTCAATTTCTCATGTTGGAGCTTCAATACAAGAGGGACATTACAGACGAGCAGTATAGAGGTATGTGTTTTTTGGTGTGTCTTTTTGGACAAAGAAAAGTGGTATCCATCCATTCACAAATCCATGGACAAATACTGCTGCACGGACCCCCTCCCCCCCGTAACTCAGAGAAGGCACTGAGGACTTCTCAGAGCTCTTAATCGACATTATGAGTGAAATTTGAATTTTGGATGAACTATCCCTTTAAGAGATGGGCTTCCCACAGATGTGTGAGCATGTGTGAGGTCACCAAACTCAGTGTAAACACTCCTTTTCCCAGCAGGTATTTTGGCTTGTCATAAGTAAGAAAAGCACATGTTTTATAATAACATTAACAACGGCTCCTTGACGGCATCAGCGAGTCTGCTCTGTGAAAACCAAATGTAATTCAGCCATGATTAATTTCATTATGTATACTCGCCCTTTTCCTACTGGGGCATGTCAAAATATCTTTGAATAATAAAAGTGGAATATGCTGCAGGAAGATTGAAGGACATGCCAATCAACAACAGTCTGTGCACGGTCCTGAGAGGACAGCTAATAAGACCCAAATATGTGAAAACATCTGTGTGAGCGGATTGTGGAGGTGTGCTGTGCAGTTGTTTTTTTAAAATATGCCTAAACAGATCCTCGCTGAGGGCGTTATTAAAGAGATAGTTCACCCAAAATTCAAATTTCACTCATTATCTACTCACCCTCATGTCGACTAAGAGCTGTGAGAATTTTCAGAGTCCTCCGTTCCTTCTCTGAGTTACGAGGGGGGTCCACGCAGCAGTATTTGTCCATATAATGGTTGTCAATGGATACCAGCTTGTCCAAAAGGACACACCAAAAAACATCCAAATACCTCCATACTGCTCGTCTGTAATGTTTCTCATGTCGGGACTTCAATACAAGAGGGACATTACAGACGAGCAGTATGGAGGTAGAACAGAGGACTCTGAAAATTCTCACAGCTCTTAGTGGACATGAGGGTGAGTAGATAATGAATGAAATTTGAATTTTGGGTGTACTATCCCTTTAATATTAACAAACAACATTATCACATTGTTCATTCATACCTGCGTGAAATTTGCTTCTTCCCTGAGAACTGGAGGAGCAGACTGACGCCTGCTCTCATGTGGTCCTCCTCATCCCTTCATATTTAAGAGAGGGGATGAGAGAGCAGTACCAATCTTATCATTCAGTCCTAACCGAGAAATAAGCGTATTTCCTAAAATGTCACACCGATCTCTGAAGGGCTTTTATGTTTGTTCAATAAGCTACAACTTCCCATGATAAATCTGTGCAGCATAAATTCATGTAAATATAAGGGAAATATAATCCACACATAAAGACTGTGGTTAACTGCGTTTGGTTCCGCTTCATACTTGGTTGTTTCCCCCATGAGTAAGAATAACATCGGCGGCCATTCTTCTTTCATTCTTGGCACATTTATAATTTAGTGGCTCCAAAATGACAAATGGGACATAATTTTTGACAAATGATATCATAACCGGCCGTGATGTGAGGGGCTAACAGACTAAAGCTGGTCTGTAGGTAAAAAGCGCAGTAGGCCATTAAAATTTCATAATATGAACAAAAAGGCAATTAAGCTATCATTAAGAGGGTTAGCACTCAAAGGATATACCTCAAGCCTATTACGGTGCCCTTCGACAGCCGCGCGCCCAGCTGCTGCTCAAAAAAACTGCACTTCAGAGACTGCAGCAGAACTGAGTTTGAGCACAGTGACAAACGGGGAGGCAGGTATATGGGAGGTATAGACCCTTTCAATATGTCAACAAGAGTCTGTGTGGGTTTGGATTTAAGTGCACAATCACTGCACAGGAAAATGAGTCCAGGGCTGCCTCGAATGTACTCGGCTAGAGAGAAAGGAAGAAAAAAAAAGAAGCTTGTTAATTTCTGTGATGTTAACTCATTGGCTTACTGAGGCCCCGAGGCTGTAAAATGCTGTAAAAACCATAAAAGAGAACAGAGTGGCTCAATAAACAAGCAATGTAAATGAGAGTCGCTCTGTCTCATAGTCACAATAATCAAGGTTGAGAAGGAAAAAAAAAACGGATCGATACATAGCAAATGCAATTTGTTGTTTAATAACTGTCTCACTCCTTCTTGATAGATTCCATTCAGCTGTCTCATGAGGCTGCAGCGAGAGGGGGTGGGTAAACAGTGCGGATGCAGTTGTGTATTAAGAGCATAATATATTCACCCTTCAACCTCAAATGAGTGTGATCTACCTCATTTGTCCCATTTGAGCTCCGGTAATTGCGTTAGTGTAGAAAGTACAGTGTTGCTATGAGCTGGACGAGAACATGGACAGAATGGATGGCTGTGCCCCTCAGCCCAAAGTGACTGTGTGTGTGATCAGTGTCTGTCCCAGACAGCTGCAGGGTGACTCCCTGCCCTGATGGCCATTACTCAGTCTGATGGATGGTGGAATGGCAGAGGGAGTGGTGGTGGTGGTGGTGGTGGTGGGGGAGAGAAAAGGCAAGGGAGGTGGCAGGGAGGAAAAGAGGGAGCGATTGGACTTAGTGGACAGTAGATCAGGGCAGGAGGAGGGAGAGAGAGAGCAGCAGTGTGAGGAGAGGAAGAGGGGCCTCGGGAGGTTGAGGTGTTAAAAGGAGGCGAGGGGGGGAAAAAAGGGGGGGAGAAGAGATGGCGATCTGGAATCCGGGCATGACAGTCTTTGATAACAAATGGAAGAGGAGCAAGCGAGAGAAGAGGAAGATGAAGCTGATGCTACTTTAGGTAATTGGTTTATTTTCACCCAGAGAATCCATCACCATTTCTGTAAATACATCAGTAACTGTCAGTGAGATCATTTTCAACACTTGCGTCTTGGCATGATGCTAAAAAAAACATTTCAAACAACCCCCCAGACCATAAAGAAAGCCGGTGTCATTTAAATCAATGAAGTACACAAACTTTATACACTATAACGAAAGTAAATATAACAGAGCGAGCGCACACTGACAGATAGAGGGAGACTTATAAGTAGAATGGATGTCAGGACCGTGGAGTCTGTTAGGTAAACTGAGATTTTTAGGCTGATTAATTCACACAATCTAAAACACATATCACTAAATAAAACACAGGGAGATCAATGTTTGGCTTCAATGTTGCATAGGCTATATATATTCTGATATAAATTCAGATTTAGGGGATGTAGGTCCAGATCTGGCAGAAGTGAATGCGTGCAGGAGACATTTATAGTGTGCTTTCTGTTCTGCAACACATTTGTTCTCGTCTCCATGAAGCTGAGTTTGCATCAGCCAACACAGATGGACAGAGTACTCAACCCCAGCAAGAGTAATACTACTGGTCAGAATTTACTCCGTTACAAGTAAAAGTAGCTCAGGTGACGTTGTACTTGAGTAAGAGTAAAAAAAGTACTTGCTTATAAAGGTATTTAAGATTACATTAAAGCAGATATCAGTGGAATGTTTTTGTTAATATAAGTCCTAAATAGTCCTATTTTCCGTCAGCAATCACTTACATGGAGTGTTTCAGCCGTAAAGTGGTCTCTCCGTCACTCTGCTCTGCTGTAAACCAGGAGAAAACTTTCCTTGTGGGATACAAGTGTTATCCAATGAGGAGAGAGAACGGCATGAAGGGCTGTGTGTGCAGCCAAGGGATGCACATGAATTTGGTGACGTAGCACGAGGACCAATAGATGTCTGACGAGGGCGGGGGCTGTTTAACTCATGGTGTGTTCAAGGAAACTCGTACTTTGTGTTTTTCCTTCCTGTGAAGTCATACCAGTTCGATCTGGTACATAGTTCACGTGTCACATCCGAGAGGCCGTTATAGTGACTTTCACAGACAACTGGACGGTAAAAACGCGAGCTACGGGTTACCTGGAACAAGCTCAATGTTTGTAGTTGTGACTTTTTTTTTTTTTTTTTCTGTAACTTTTACGGTTTCAAAAGCCTGCCTTGAATGCAGCATTAAAAAAACAGGTTATGACTCCTTTAATAATTTGCAGAAAAACAAACGAAGAGATGGTTGCACCAGAGTTAGCTCACAGCTAATTTCCATCTGTAGTCCCTACACATAACAAAAAAAAATGATAAAAATACACAGAATACACAGACCACAAGCTACTATACAAATGTGACACCTAGAATGACACAAGAGACAACACTTAGGCAATACAAATACCTATATTAAAATGTACTTTCTTATTTTTCACATCACTTCCTAGAAATTAACTCGAGTAAAAGTAAAAAATATTTGTCTTGGAAATGTATTCAAGTAAGAGTAATAAGTACCAAAGAAATCTACTCCTCAAGTAAAGTGCAAATCCTCTGGATATGTACTGAAGTACTCAAGTAGATTCACCACTGTCACCACCGCTGTCAACCAATGGGCTTGACATCCAGATTGACGTTTGGGACATGTACACTTCACCAGAGTGACATGTGTTAACCCCCATATCCCATAACATCTCGCAACAGCCAGTAATCTTTGATAAAGCTTGTAAAGTGAAAAAAAAAAAAAACCTCCCTACATAATGGCACTTGGGATTTTGCAATATCGGAGTAGTGCTTGTCAAAAGCAGAGTCCCTCATATATTAAAACTGACTCCCAGTCATGGCGTCCTTTCACGATGCTCACCTTTGTAGCAATAACTGAGAGGGAGTCTTAGACGGCAATAACTCATGTGTTGATCACCTGGGGCCAGCGGAGCATGCACAGCAGCCTGTCAACATACAACCATATGAAGTCAATGTAGCGCTTGTGTTAGCAAAAGCATTGCTTACACAAAATGTGGAAGCCTTGTGTTCTGGCTACCTGCTGAATTCAGGCAGTTGCTATCTGATTAGCCATCTGCTGGCTGCTGCAAACAGGAAGTGTGCAGTACGGTTATTATAGCTTTTCCTTTCTTCTCTTTTCTCTTTTCTTTTTTTGACTTTTTTACCTCCTGCATAGGGCTGGATATGAGAGCAGTGAGACTGAACTTAAAGTTGCATACCATGAAACCAAAACAGTGACCTGACAGATGCTGAAAACGCTCCCTGAGGCTGAGGAGAACTGCAGAGTGGGTTTATTATTCTCTGTGGGCTCCTCGTTCCAGGTAACACTTCTATTATTCACATGCAGACACTTAAAAAACAGTATTAATATGAAATATTAGATAGATTTTGCACAGGTTTATGGCAAATAAACACCCTTTTTGTTTAATCAACGTACACACAGGACTTGATGGTGAAAATGGAGAAAAGTAAAACTCATCTGTATACAATAATACTATAACTGCCATTGTTTAACTCCAAGAAATTAGTATACAGTCTCCCTCTCTCTGTGTCATGCTGTCAAAGCCATAGAGCACAGGCTATTCTGAGAAAAACACTTCTTCTCAGCCATATGCTGTTAATACCGTCACTCTAAAAACAGCTCAATAAGCAATCTGTATCTGTCTCAGCTTGGCCCTTGGCTCTGATGTGCTCCGCTCAGGGTCTGTTTGGTTATGCAGTGATTGCCTCCTTCCCTGCCCTCCTCACTCACTGCCTCCGAGCCTCGCAGCTCCGGCATACACAAAACTGCATTTCTGAGTTCTCCCCAGACAGTAGACCAATCTATGTGCTCATATTCATCTTAGCTGGAACTGATCTGTTCTCTGTCTAATGCACTGGCCTTTCCCCAGAGGTTAGGCGAGGCCCCCATCATATTCCTCCTACTCTCTCTTTCTCTCCATCTCTTTCTGTTTGGCGCTGGCTGAGAAAATGAAAGATTTAATCCAGTTGAAGATGGCACGGACACTGAAACAAATATGATGCTGGGTGCTCGTGCAGGTGCAGGTGCGGCGTACAGCTGCAGCCTCGGAGTGAGTCGCGTTGTGCCGCTGCTGCCTGCGATTGATTGACAGCGGGACAGGGAGGTCCCCGTCATTGTCGGAGCCGGGGGAAAATGCTTGAAAGATTCGGAGAGAGGGGAATTGGTTTCTATCAAATCCCTTTTAAAAATGGATGAATCGTCTAAATGACTCAAGAGGCCATCTGCCCCCCTCCCCCGCCATCAGAAAATAGATGTTTATGTTCAATATCCTTGCTTTTTTCCCCACTCCAACTCGACTCACCCCCCTCCTCCCCAGCCTCATTCAATTCTGAAATTGTTTTGTTATGTGGTTGGCATAATAAGTTATGATCGATCTCTACTGTGTGTATCTGTGTGTATGTGTATGTGTGTGTGTGTGTGTGTGTGTGTGGTTATGGGGCCTATGTCTTGAGGCTGTCTGTATAATATCTGCTAAGCACTCCATCTAAGCTGGAAGACAAGGAGATTGAACAATAAATATAACCTGATACTCTTGCCGCTGTGATAATTGAAGGATTCATGGTCTAATGGATGTGCAAACTACGACTGTGATAGAGCATTTAAGTAAGCTGAAGGTTTTTTGTTTTTTTTGTCTGTGCGGTTTGAGCGTGTATACGTTTTGTATTCAGAACATCAGCCAAGAAATACAAACACCTTTAGCGTCAAACTGCAATGCTGAATGTTTTCACTTTCCTTTGGGCTTTTTTTTTTAAATGTTTGAGCACATCTTTGTTTATTCAAGCGGCGTCGCATTCGAAGTTCATGACATTGGATTGGTTCTGCAAGAATGTGCCGTATGTAATGCAGTATATCCCCAAACCTCATAATCACCGAGGTACAGCTTGCTTCTTTGCTGTATTAAAGCCTCAAAACTCCTGGCAGTCAATTAGGGGCCGTTGTGCGTGTCAACCAAGCGAGGAGAGTTTGCTTGCTGATATTATGGCTAATTAGCTCAACTCAGCTCCCCCAAGACGTAGAGGGAGACACCGAGGTATTGTTGTGGTTTCGCAGACGTTCTGGGCGGAATCTCTTAAGTCTTTGCTGCATAATCCTCTCCTCAACATTTCTGCAACTGGAAAAAACAAAAAAAAAGTAGAGATCGTTTGTACAGTTGAGACTTGGAAGTCTTTTGGAGGCCGAGGAAAGCTGAGATGATTGGAATTCAAATAGTTTCCCCGCACACTTTATCTGTTCCAGGATTTGTAAGAAACAGTAAATACAGAAGAGCAGAATTCTGCACTGCCTTTCCTGGAGCCGTCATTGGTTTATTGAAGGGTCTGTCAGTTGCTGAGACTACTTCATAAGGTATCCTGATTAGGAAACTGAGGTTTTAGACATGTCAATTGGAAATCTTGTTTCCTTAAAGGGATAGTTCAACATTTTGGCACATTGCCATAATCGTTATAGTCATAGCAGTAGGTTCGTTACCTTTAATTGTTGGTGTAAGCTATTTTAAAGCAGATATCAGTGGAATGTTTTTGTTAATATAAGTCCTAAATAGTCCTATTTTCCGTCAGCAATCACTTACATGGAGTGTTTCAGCTGAAACACGGGTCTCTCCGTCACTCTGCTCTGCTGTAAACCAGGAGAAAACTTTCCTTGTGGGATACAAGTGTAATCCAATGAGGAGAGAGAACGGCATGAAGGGCTGTGTGTGCAGCCAAGGGATGCGCGTGAATGTGGTGACGTAGCATGAGGACCAATAGATGCATGACGAGGGCGGGGGCTGCTAACTCATGGTGTGTTCAAGGAAACTCGTAACTTGTGTTTTTCATTCCTGTGAAGTCATACCAGTTTGATCTGGTACGAGTTCACGGGTCAGAAGTTATGAGAGGCCGTTATAGTGACTTTCACAGACAACAGGACGGTAAAAACACGAGCTACGGTTTACCTGGAACACTACAAAGTCGTAGTCGTGACTTGAAGCTGTAACTTATGGTTTCAAAAGCCTGCCTTGAACGCAGCATTAGCCGAAACGGCCGTGCCGCTGATATCTGCTTTAAGAATGGCAGAGCAGAGCCGTGAGCTGCTCAGGGCTACGCTATTGAGGCTAGTGGAATTTCTCGGTTTCCCTCTTCAAACTCAACAAATACACAACCCAACAACTCCAAAGCGCTGCCGTGGACAAGTTGTGAGCTGCACATTCACCACGCTATGAGATAATAACGGAACGTTATGAGACGGAGCTGTTTTAGAGGTAAATTCATGCAAAACCGCTGATGCGCGTTGCCTTGGGACAGTTTTTCAACAAGCAGACTCTGTATTTACCCTGTATTTACCTTGAAAACGGCTCTGTTTCGTAATGTTTCATTATTATCTCATAACGTGGTGATTGTGCAGCTCACAACTTGTCCACAACAGCGTTGTGGAGTTGTTGGATTGTGTATTTGATGAGTTTGATGAGGGAAACCAAGAAATTTCTGTAGCTCCATGGCGTAGCTCTGAGCAGCTCGTGCGGCTCCACTCCGCCATTCTAAAAAATAGCTTGCACCGACAATTAAAGGTAACAAACCTACTGCTATGACTATAGGGATTATGACAATGGCCCAATTTGCCACAATGTTGAACTATCCCTTTAAAAGAAACCAGCTAGGCAGAGCTAATTTTCAGAGAAAAAACAAAAAAACCTGGTCATGTATACACTTTACAGAGTCTAGTGGGTGATTTTGAATGCGTACATGTGCAGCAGCTCTGACAAGGGATGGCTGCTGTAGCGCTGCAGGGGGATGAAAGGGAAGATTTTTGGTTGTAGCATAGCATACAAAAAATAAATCTATCTTATGTCAGCTGAACCTAAAATAAATATATCAAAGTATGTTGATATGTTCCCCAGCTGAGCAGGAGGTTATCTGTGAAACAGATACATTCCCACAATCAGGAAAAAGCTGTGGTCCCTAATGACAGAAACTGTCATCTCTGCACTGTCAGCCCAAACGTTACCACCAATAACAATCCCTCTCCAAGCTGCACTGTCATATACCACTAAATGGGTTTCCTATTTTAGATGACCTTGCATTGTATGTAAAATATGTCCAAAAAAAGATGAAAAAAAAACTACAGTAGTTAAAGAAGAAAATCTGATAATCCACCAATTGTATGTAGACCGTGGTTTTCCACTAATCAGCTCATACATTATGTTCTACAGAAATAGTTAACATTTGCCTCAAGGGAGTGCAATGTTCATATTGCAGAGCAACAAGGAAGAGGAATGGAGGCTGGTGTTGTGGTTGGCTGTGAAACATGCTTTCTTAATTGCTAATTGGTGCCAGAGGTTGCAAATGTATATTTATATGTAACCATGACTGTAATCTTCTAATCTTTTAAATCCTCTCCAAAGAATTTCATTTGCTGTAAAATAAGAACAGGATCATGAACGTTATTACAGATCATCCTGAGGGTTGTTATCAATGTCTATATTGCATTTTATGGCTATGCCCATATACATGTAATAGTCATGGAATCTTTTTCATGGGGATGGTGAAGGTTCCTGACCATTAATTTCAAACCATTAAAGGGATAGTTCACCCAAAATTCAAATTTCACTCATTATCTACTCACACTCATGTCGACTAAGGGCTGGGAGAATTTTCAGAATCCTCCATGCCTTCTCTGAGTTACGGGGTGGGTGAGGGGGGGTCCACACAGCAGTATTTTGTCCATATGATGGCTGTGAATGGGGCTCACTTTTCTTCGTCCAAAAAGACACACTAAGGCCCAATCCCATTTCTCTTTTATACCCCTACCCCTACCCCTACCCCTTGCCCCTCGCCCCTTGAAACGGAGCTACAAGGGGTAGGGGTAGAAAATCAACCCCTATGAATTGGGATACCCCTTCAACAGTCACATACGTCATCACGTAGTCTTCACTGGCTTTACGTAAGCTGATGCGCCGAGCTTTTGCCAGAAATCAAATAGCCTTGTACCATATAACTTAATAAATATAAGATAGAACTTAATGCAGGCTGATCGGTTCATTGTAAAACATTAATTTATTGATGTAAATGTGGTGATTTCCGTGTACAGAACCCAGACGCAGCGGATGTCTGATACCTACACACATGAAGCTCTTTTCATTCAAAATAATAATGCTCCAGTCAGAATTGTTAAGTTTCATTAATGAGACTAATATTTAAATGCTAAAAATAATTTAACCAGCCGGTGGTAAACCTCTAAAAACCTGCGGGTATGTTAATTAGCGACCGTCTTTTCTCCCAGGACGAGGACGTAATGTAGCCGGCAGACCGGCGCTGAAGACCGGCTGCTGCCTCGGTGAGGAGCCGCTCCTCCTGGAGCTTCGCTTCTCCGAAAAAAAACGTTGGCGCGAACGAACTTCTAACCAGCCGTCATTTGGACAAACTAACCGCACATTTGGGACCTAAACCGCTACTTTCTCGCATGAAAATGTTTTAAAATGACATAATAACAGCGCTGCAGTGAGAAATAAATCCGCTTTTCGTTTTACAGCCACCGCTGCCGGTTGCCGCCAGATGCATTCTGGGAAACTTTTCATACCCCTCCGTTTGGAGTGTGCCTCTGAAAAATCTCCGTTTGGAGGGGTATATAGCCCTACCCCTTTCCCCTACCCCTCCGTCCTAACGGGAATTGGGACACCCCTACCCCTACACGTGAACGCGCAAAACGGAGGGGTAGGGGTGAGGCGTAGGGCCAAGGGGTGAAATGGGATTCAGCCTAAACCCCCCCCCCCCCCCTCCCCCCGTAACTCAGAGAAGGCACGGAGGACTCAGCAAATTCTCACAGCCCCTAGTCGACATGAGGGTGAGTAGATAATGTGTGAAATTTGAATTTTGGGTGATATATCCCTTTAAGTTGACTTCATGTATTGCTACAAAAAAAACCGTAATTGAACATAATGTGTAGTTCTCCAGTTAGAAATCTGTTTGCAGCGTTACCTCTGCATGAATATGTATATGCTGTTGATCGGTGGAGTTGTGGTGTCAGGCGATCAGATGTGACTCATCACACTGCAAAAAAGGGGGGTCTAAAAACTAGATAAAAACACTAAATCTGAGGGAAAATGTACTCAAAACAAGTGAAATTATCTGTCCATGCAGCAAGATAATTTCACTTGACAAGATTTCTTAAATTAAGATTGTTAAATCTAGAAATAAGCATGTCTACAGAGGTGTTTGGAAGGCTTAAAATGAGCCAAACATGCTGGTTTTAAGATTAAATTACTTAAAATGTAACTTTTTACAGCCTCAAAATAAGTTAGATATACTAAATATAAGCATAAAATGCTGGTTTTAAAATGACATTACTTAACAAGTAACTTTTTACAGCCTCAAAACAAGTGAAATATACTAAATATGAGCATAAAATGCTGGTTTTAAGATTAGATTACTTAAAAAGTAATTTTTTAGAGCCTAGGAATAAGTGAAATATACTAAATATTAGCAGGAAAATACTGGTTTTAAGATGAGATTACTTAAAAGTAACTTTTTACAGCCTCAAAATAAGTTAAATGTACTAAATTTAAGCAGAAAATGCTGGTTTTAAGATGAGATTACTTAAAAAGTAACTTTTACAGCCTTGAATCAAGTGACTTATACTAAATATAAGCAATTACAAACAAGATCTTTCTTACTTTTAGCAAATTAAGCTGGAGATTAGTTAAGAAAAATATAAAATTTAGAGAAAAATACCACAGTATTAGTGAAGAATGACTAAACTCTGTCTTAATTCAAGCAGGTTTATCTTGAAACAAGGCTTACTTGATCTTAAAACCTTAAAACCTAAAGCCTGCCCTCATCTTTAGAATATACATCTTACAGAAATCACAACCAGAATGACTTATAAGAGCGTTCAACATTTATTTAACACTCAACATCATGAGCAGTGAGTCAGAGTTGCTATGCATTCTTACAATCAATCTTTACAACAGAGACATTTGAATATAATTTTTTTCACATTCCACAAAAGAGAAGTCCCTAATTCTCAGCTCTCTCAGTTATGTAGCAGCATTTTTCACTGAATGTATCCTGAAATACAGCCCCTGATGAGGTAAAACTTGGACTCGAGATCTGCTGGGAATAATTTAAAGGGACAACAAGGAGTTTTGGAAAAGCGAAGCGTTTTCACACTACATTTTTGAGCCTCTGCGCGCACCGTGAAATTATTTTACTGGCGCAAGACAGACTCAAGTTTTCATTCATCAAGAATTGAAGTCAGAGGTTCAAAGAGGTTCAGTTACCATCGTAGTTCCGAGCATAAACTGCGCTTTGGCTGCGTTATTGTCATTCGCGACGAAAGTAAGGAAACACCGGTCGGCTCGCCCAGACAACACTAATAATAACAAGATAATGATAGAGACAAAATGATATATTTATCGAAAACGGGCCCATTAACAAGTGTGGGCAGCAGATTCATCCACATTAATATGAGAATTTTTTATGGTCACGTAATTTTTCGTTCTGCCGACTGAGAAACTCCTCGTTGTCCCTTTAAGTAAATAACTAAGTGACACTGTAATAAACTTGTAGAATGTACACAAAACTATTGTAAGGCACAGCTAACAATAACAAAAACCACTGACATGACAAAATACTGCTTGACATTCAGCAATGAATGATTTCCAATCAGCCATTGCTTATATGCACTAGTGGCATCTTGATCGCCAATGACCTCTGTCAGAGAAGAGCGATGCAACACATTTAGGGTTTATGTTAAATGCAAAGTAAAGTAGTATGCCATTAACACCAACATCCCTTCTGAGAAATCGTCCTGTGGAAGGGTGGTCACAGGTACATTACCAACAGCCACGATGGTGGTTGATCCATCAAAAAGCAGAACTGGGGAGGAGAGAGGACGCTGCTCCAGGTACAGGGTGGGGTCTCCTCTTCACCTGACTGGAACAGAAAAAAAGAACAATGTGTAGAGAGTGAGAAGACATAAAAATGTATTGAAAGTGTATGATCATTTTTAAAAGTAATTATCAGGTTGTAACCAATGACTTGAGCGCTCTTGAATTAAATTCACGTTAAAAAACTCATACTCATTATTATCAGATTGTAAGAAATAAACATGAATTACAATAGTGTAGGGGCGAAAATGTTAAACTGATGTAGGAATTTAGGATTTATTAATACCTGATACAAGGTGGTATATTTTTAATGTTTCATGAATGAATGAATGAATTAATACATTAATTAATTAAAGGTTTTGCAAACAATTTGTTGGTATTCCTTTCTGTGAACACCATTTGAGGGACACTACAGGCACTTCTGTTTTCCCCTTTTTTCATAAATTAGGTTTAGGTCATATCTGAGATTGTGAACTTAAGTGTATTGTTACTGTAAATGTGAACAAGCACAATGTGAGAAAATAAAGGCACTTCAAAGAGTACAGTAAGAAAAACACAAACATTTTCTTACCTTCAGGGTATGAAGAAGAGCCTCACAGCCATTCCCAACCTTCTTTGGTGGTGAAGTTGGTGAGGGGAAGTGGGATGGGAGTGCATTGAAGAGGGCAAGTGTGAAATCCACTAATGAATAGAAAGATGAACAGAATAATATGAATGTGGTATACAGAAAATATCAATAGGCTCACATATACATACTGTATGGAACAGCAACTTACCACTGCGGACATCCAAAGGGAAAGGGGGTTTCAGGACTGTTTTCCACACACTGTAGAACTGCACCTTGGCACAGAATTCAGCCAATTTTCCTTTTACTTCCTCAATGTATCTGCTGTTGGTGCCACCCACTATGCGCCGCAGCTCATCCAATGCCTAAAACGGCATTGTGCACAGTTATTCAACTATTACTAATGCATTGAAATTCAGGACACAACAATAATTCAAGTTCAGGTAGTAAAAACAAACCAACATACATTTCAACATCTTTGAAACATGGATATGCCTCAAAGATTTTTGCAGGTCGTAGTTAAATACTGTTTTTGGGAAACTTGTATCCATTATCATGGTTGACAGGCTAAGAGTTGTGCTGAGGTGGGCTTACCGACAACATCCTTTGCAGGCATGGTTGGTGAAGCAATCACAGTCGTGGGTGCGGAGCACAAGGCTGACTCGGATGGCAGCAGTGGTGTTTTGGTGCCACTCTTTGGCTTCCTTGGCACAGAGGGGAGTGGTAGTGGGGATGCTTTTTTGGGAAACAATGAAAAAATTCTCAATTATACAATTATAAGCATGATGACAAGCAAAAACGGGCATATAGTACATGTCTAGCCATGAACTCTGGTTCAACAAATGTTGAACCCCCCCCCCCCCCCCCCCCCCACCACCACCTGCCACACAGTCTCCATGCAAACATGTGGTAAATACTGTCGTTTATTGATGGCAATCAACGCTAGATGCGCTGGCTGATTAGTTTCGTTTTCGTTAAGGTTCGTTTTCTCCGCAATGTTGCTTTAACATTTAAGCTCTAAAAGCATCACTACATTAAATATAAACTTTACTCGTGACTTACCCTCCAAGACCGATAGTGGCATCGTCAAAAATATCCGTTCTGGATTCATCAGCTCCCCAGAGAATTAACAGGCGGCAGGCAACCTGGCAAAAACACACAGCCAAACAGAGCTCGTTAGTTAGCATGCAAAAGTGCACATAAGCTAACACCAACTAACGTTAGCTTGCTAAGCTAGTACCCCGGTGAAAGACAATTGAAACGGTAACCGTCACTGCAACAGTCTAAAATATGATTTGGGCGAGTACTATTAAAAGTTCAATGAAGTTTACTGACCTTGAGTCGCTGTTCCTTCACAAATGTAACGTGCCTCTTTCCGTTACTCCAGAGCAGGATGTAGATATCTAGCGGGGAAATCATTTGAACGTAACGTAACGTTAAGTCACTGAAGTCATATGGGTGGGACCGTCGGAGGACATATCGGACGTAAACATGAACTTGTTAATAAATGATTTTTTTTTTTAAAACATTTACCATCTTAAAATTAATGAAATAGCATATAATTGGAGATGTTTTGCGTTAAAATAATAAATAGCCTACAAATTATTGCGTGAGTGCACCCATCCACCTCAGGGTCATCAGCCAGCTGTAGCACTCCTGCAGCGGACAGCACCGTGGCTGTCCCACCTAGTGCCTCTCCACCTGAACCATCACGGCATCTTGAAGTGTTTTGTTTTATTTTATTTTCCATATAATTGAGTGAACTTTCACACTTACCTTGGATAGGATAGACGATATAGCTGCTCAGGTCCAAGAACAGTGAAGCAAATGTGGGTTTACAATAAATGATCCCCCCCTCGTGCATCCTGTTCCTCATCTATTAGTCCGTCCTGCATTATGACACGCTTTTCTCCATAAGGAGAAATGAGACAAAATGTTTTCAACTGCTGTAACCTTATGCAGAGAGCAATAACATTTGCTCATACACTGTATTATTTATGTGCTTTAGTTATTTATTTAGTTTATGTTGTAAACAAAGTAGTAGGCCTACCCTAAGGTTATAACTTGCTGAATAATAACACTGTTAGAACACTGTAATAACTGACTCTGTGAGTCATTTTTACACAAAACCCTCATTGTTTGTTGTAGTCTAATTAATAATCTTGGGGGGGAAAAAAACACTTTTCACTGTAAGAGAGAAAAAAAAATCAACCATGATTGTGTCTATAGCCTACTCACTCTTAAAAATAATTTATCACACTTTCTGAAGGAGGAGGCTGTTGCTGTGACATCCAGAGCCAGACCTAATATTGCTAGATCTGCAACGGCATTCACAATCAGTGTCCGGGAGCAGTGCCACTTACCACAAGTAAATTTGTCTTGATAGACAAATGCTTAAATGGTACTATTGATATCATATTTGTGAGTAGGCCTAATTCCTTGAATCATTCATTCGTTAAAAAACAATCTACTGTAATAATTACTTTCTTTATTTTAATGTTAACTATGTGTCTGTTAGCAATAAGGGGGGAATTATTTATTTTAATATTTTCACAGAGAACTGTCGACAGTGTCATCTCAAGGGTGCCACAGGACTAACCTGCTCTCCTTGACACGCTAAGGGAAAGCATGAGAAGGATGTCCAGAGTCATTCAAAGTCTTACTAACATGTATTTTTTGAAGGTGTTGCACCAGTAAACCTTGTGTTAAAAAATCCTAGTTAACTTAGCTATTATACATTTTCCTTACCCACCTATACAAGATAAGCCATGTCCTATTGGTGTCAGCACAAGCTGCTAATGACAATAAATTAAAACAGTCATGTGGACAAATGTTAATATTAACTGCATTTCCTATTTTCCAGTTAGTTTTAAAGACAGTAACTTTGTTCCCAAAAAATATTTGTGGCATTACTATTGACATTAATATGGATGAACAATAATGGATGTATCATGTAGCCTATTGGGTGACCAAGTTTGCCTGTTTCCTATTTTGTGTTTCCTGTACCAGTTTTGAGAACAAACAGTCATCATCTGCTTGAAGTCAGAGCAATAAACTCTGTTTTTCAGATGATTTTTGTGTGACTCTTGAATCAAGCAAGTTGAGTTTGTTACTGAATCTTAAAACAAGATATATTTTGATGAGACTTTGGGGGAGAGATGTAATATATCTTATTTTAACAGTTATTTACCTCATTTTAAGATTTCCTGCCTTATTGAGACAAAAAAGACAAGGTTTACTTGATATAAAATTATTGTGTAAAATTGAACACTTAAAATAAGAAATTAACTCTTAAAACAAGACAAACTATCTAACACTTCTAAATCTAAGTTTTTTTATCTGGGTAAGAACCAAATAATTTGCAGTGCACAACCGTCCCCCTCACAGTGCATCAGTCGGAGTCTGTAATGGAGTCAGTGCGTTTAAACTGGCAACAGCCTTCCTCATAATCTGTCTGTTCACGTCTTCATTAAAGACAGTCAATTAGTATAGATTGGCGGCAGTGAATAAGCCTTGATTAAGAATGAAGCTAAGAGACAGCTGTTGGATCCCGAGTCTGTCTGTTTACTGCCAGCCACTTTTCCTTTGGATCCTGATATCCAAACATCACTGTAAGAAAATGTATGACTGAAGGAAGCTCAGGACTTATCTCTTGCTTCATCTTGTCCTCCTGGGTCAAGGAAGAAAGGAAAGAAGGACGAAGGGAATGGTCGAGGGGAAAGGGAAGTAAAGACAGAAGGAGGGAGGGAACCAATTGGGTCAAAAAGAAAGGAGGATGTAAGGACGAAGGGAAGGAAGGAAGGGAAAAATGATTGTGGAAAGAAGGATAGAAAGATGGAGGGAGGGAACAGATCAGGTCAATTGGAACAAAAGAGGAAAGAAGAAGTAAGGACGAAGGGAAGGATGGAAGGAAGGAAGGGAAAAGATTTAGGAAGGAAGGAAGGGAGAAAGGAAGGGATGGAGGAAGGATGGAGGAAGGGAACAGATTGGGTCAATTGGATCAAAAGAGGAAGGAAAAAGAAGTGAGAACAAAGGGAAGGAAGGAAGGGAAAAGGATTCTGGAAAGGAGGAAGGGAGAAAGGAGGAGGAAGGAAGGATGGAGGAAGGGAACAGATTGGATCAATTTGACCCAGAAGGACAACAGGGGGGTTAAGACAGCAAGAGAAGAAAAAAAAAATACAGAGAGACTCGTCAATTGATAGACCATCATTATTTCATTAGCTCCAGTCACACTCAGCTGAGACTGGTGTTTAATGTGTTGTGTGCGTTATGAATGTAAAGGCTCGAATGTTCTATATGCAGATATCAGATCACTTCTGCTACAAATGACCTCAGTGTGCTCAGACAGAGGAGTGGGAGAGAAGGAGAGAGAGAGAAAAGGGTCTTACTTTGAAAGAGTGAACAGAAAATGATGAAATGGGGCTGACACACTGTAGTTTTGGTTCGCTGAGTGGGATGAAGGGAGGGTGAGGGATAGAGTACAAAGACACAGGTAGACAGGGCTGTTATGTGTGAGAAGGATAAGGAAGTGAACACAAACATGCACACACACACACACACACACTTGTTTTACCATAGTCACTGGCACCCGTCATTGATATGATGCAATTTTCAAGCCCCTAACTCTAACTTTAACCACCACAACAGGCCGTACCCCCACCCCAACCCTGATTCTAAACTGAATCCTGAAATCAAAAACACAAAACAGGTGTTTAAAGGGACATTGTGTAAAATCTCCTGTTTATCTATTCACAAAAAACGACTATTTGGTTCTAAAGTCTGTTTTTCATTAATCAGTAACCCCCCCATCAACAAAGTGAAGTGTTCCTTTCAGCTCTGAATGAGCCGTTCATATGGAGCGGGTCAGCTCACTGCTGGCTGCCATGTCCTGTCTCCATGTTTTTACCTTCAGTGGCAGCGTGACAGTAGGAAACCACGGAAACTCAGCGGAGACACCGGAGCTGTCGGCTCAGGTCCAGGTGGCGTCTGTGAAAAGTCACCGCGGTAACGCAGTGAGGAGGAATGGAGCGTTACACTGATGCTGCATTCAGGTGCAGTCGGGCAGACGGCCGTCGGTAACAAACCAGATGTCATTTTAGTCACAGAAGTCCAGAGAAAGCTGGTAAAACGTGGGTCAGGTCAACAATACGACATCACCATGACAACATATTGTCATGTGTATTGTTTTGCCTCGTGCTGACGGAACACTTGTTTACATAGAGGCTTGTTTATGCCGTTACGTGCAGCAGCTGTCGTCCGTCTGCCGTCTGCCCAATTTCACGTGAATGCAGCATGAAAAATACAATTGAGTTGCTTGCGATCTACAACCACAACGCTAGATGGGAGGAATTCCTACACAATATACCTTTAAAATTGTGTGTCAAATATATTTGTCCTCACAAATTGCAATGGTCCCCATAAATGTAGTAAAACAGACACACACAGACACACTTGGTGGGGATAGTTAACAACACTTCAGAGAAAGGCATGGCAGGACAGCAGTGGGCATCTATTTTCATTAAACACATGATCACCACACACACACACCTACACACACACACATACACCATGCATGTTATTCTTCACTGCTGGCACCACCATTAACAAACTACAACAATCACTCTCCCCCCCGCCTGCTGTCTTCCCTGCCCCATCCCAACATAGTGTGAATGGACACACCTCGACGTGCCTGAGCGTGTCGCACAAGCTTGTGTATGTGTGTGTGTGCGATTACCACAACAGTAATAATCAACAAGAGGGCGATCCATCAGCTGTCAGTCCTGCTGTGAAGTTTTAATTAATTACAAAGAGTGAGACAAGGTCAACCCCGCGCAGGCACCAGTGGAAAGGTAGCCTTGCCTCTCTACAGGGGATCAATAGGGCTTTACACGCGCCTGTACACTTCTATACAGGGAGTTATTAAGGAAGTGAGACCGGGGCCTATTGTGTCTCCAGTAGCCTTGTCAGAGTGAGCGGCCGTGAAGGATGTCGGTTTGGTTTAAGTTCACAGCAGGGGAGATAGTGAATTGGACTTAATGGAGCTAATGGATCTGGGAAGGTGGGAGTGTTGCAGGGGAGACAGACAAGAAAAGGAGAGGTACAAGGTGGGCTAATGTAGTGTGGCACACACTTGTAGTTTGTTTGGGGAGGGGGCAGTACCCTGGGATCTCACTTCAGTGCCAGCGTACAGTATCAGAATGCACGGCTTCACACGCACCGTCTTCTTCTTTTCCCCCCCTACGACATCCAAGAGACGTTTTAGAAAAATGTTTTTAAAAAGATGCCTATCTCTATAACACATTATAACCATACTTATAATGCAGTTATAACACTGTACAACTATAGTTATAAACACTCATGAATTATCAATTATAATTGTTATAATTATTGTTATATTGATTGTTATTAACACGCTGACAATGCCCACATTTATAATGCATTATAAATATAGTTATAATGTGTTATAATTGTCTTGTAAACCTGTATAACTATCATTATAAACACTCGTAAATCACATAAGACTTTATAACAATAAGCATAACACATTATAAGACCTTAGAAGACATTATAAATTGCTCTATGATATCTTATGCTTATTGTTATAAAGCCTTATGATAATTAATGAGTGTTTATAATGATAGTTATACATGTTTATAAGCCAATTATAACACATTATAACTATATTAATAATGCATTATCGATGTGGTCATTGTCAGTGAGTTACTAACAATTATAACCTATTATAATACCTGACCTTATAAGTCATGATAAAATGCTTTATAGTGTGTTATGATTATTGTTATAAAGCATTATGATAATCCATGAGTGTTTATAATTATAGTTATACAGTGTTATAACTGCACTATAACTCATTATAAGTATGGTTATAATGTGTTACAGAGATATGCATCAAGTAAAGTGTTACCAAAAGATACATTAATAGTTGTTTAGCATTTGTTCCCAGGCCGTGTATCATTTCAAAGGGAGCATCATTGCATAAGAAAAGCTCCAGCTGACATCCGCGGCATCCGTCCCGTCCGCCTTTGTCAGTCAACTTGGGAGGATCGTTAAGAGAAAATGAAGTAGCAGCGGCGGAGAGGGATCGAGACCTTCACTTTATTACGAAGTGTGAAGGTATGGAAACACTTGAGACACTGTACGGCGGCGAGCATCGCAAACACCGAGCGAGAGGGGAGAGTGGAGGGGGAAAAGGACGGGAGCGAGGGAAGCAGGTTTTGAAGGGGGTGATGCATTATTCATCGCAGTAAAGCACACAGCTCATTGATTTAATGGAAATACGATTCTTATCTTTAGATCTCACAAGACAAAGGCCTTATTTCTCACCATATGTCACTGTCTGATTGGATAATGCTCTGACCGACAGGGAGAGACAGTAAATGTCATCCCAGTCTATACAGTCGGGGGCCTGTAATGGTATATCTGCCTTTTTGTTATAAAGTCTTATTTCATGGCCATTTGCTTCAACATATACATGTAGCGTAATCTTTATTTTATTCAAAGAATTATAGCTATACCATATTAAATTATACACAGTGTATACTGATACCAGTCGTTGGTATAACGCACAACATTTGTTTGAGCTCTCCTTTTGTTTAATATGCTATCTGCTACTTAGGGGGAAGAGCTGGATATCACACAGTACAGTCACTGCTGTTATTTTTTTTCCTGACAAGTGCTCCTCTCTGCCATCAGTCACTTCGTAAGTGTAGGTGTTAAAAACATCACACACACAATGCAGTGACGGCTTAGATTAATATGATTTAAGGTAATAACAAATCTGTCTCTTTAGCGCAAGTCGAGGTGTGAAATAATCCACCCGACTGTACTGAAGGGTCATTTAGAAGTGTGTTATGTTGGTGAACAATTCAAAGTCACTTCCTGCTGTTTTTAGAACACTGACATCAACTGGCCTTCTCACCTGAAATAACTTTTTTTTTTTTTAAAGGAACATTGTGTAAATTCTTCTGCTATCTATTCATGAAAATCAATTATTTATTATACCCCCATCAACAAAGTGAAGTGTTCCTTTCAGCTCTGAATGAGCCGTTCATATCATTCATATCTCCATGGAGCGGGTCAGCTCGCTGCTGGCTGCCATGTCGTGGCTCCATGTTTTTTTGGTTTTTTTTAAGTATATTTTTGGGCTTTTTTATGCCTTTATTAGATAGGACAGTAGAGAGTGTGACAGGAAATGGGAGGCAGAGATGGGGGGAAATGACATGCAGAATAGGGCCATCCGACGCGGGACTCGAACCGGGGCCGCCTGCAGCGAGGACCATAGCCTCAACACATGGGGCGGGTGCGGGGTGGGTTCAGTGGCAGCGTGATGGTAGGAAACCATGGAAACTCAGCGGAGACACCGGAGCTGTCGGCTCAGGTCCAGGTGGTGCCTGGGAAAAGTCACCGCGGTAACGCAGTGAGGAGGAATGGAGCGGTCTTATGCTGCATTCAGGTGCAGTCGGACAGACGGCCGCCGGTAACAAACCAGATGTCATTTTAGTCACAGAAGTCCAGAGAAAGACGGTAAAACATGGGTCAGGTTAACAATACGACATCGCCATGACAACATATTGTCACTTGTATTGTTTTGCCTCGAGGTGATGGAACACTTGTTTACATAGAGGCTTATTAATGCAGTGGCTGTCGTCTGTCTGCCCAATTTCATGTGAATGCAGCATGAAAAATGCGCACAAGTTGCTTGCGATCTACAACCGCAACGCTATAGATGGGAGTAATTCCTACACAATGTACCTTTAAAAGCCACTGTTTAGATGGATAACCCATCTAAACAGTGAGTTATCCACCACCACCACCACCTGATTTGGTTAGGTCAAGGATTTGTATGTATTGGGAAATAAAGAATGCATGTCGAGTTTAAGCGGTTTATTCCAACGTGTAGTTTTTGAACATGAAGGCTTATATTCCTTAACAGTGGCTATGGAGAAATTGTGTTTCGTCTGCGTCAATATTGACAGATCCAGTTAGATGTTTGGCTCTGGGGGGCTTAGCTAGTCTGAGATGCACTAAAGCGAGAAGAGCCAGGGGGTGATGCTCAAGTGTCTGTCTATTTATTGCAGACAGTAACACACTCACACATACACACACACAGATAGGCTACACTTCATTTTTTTCCCCCTGCAAAAACATACACATGAAGCGAGCACACACACTCATCACCAGTCATACACTCACACCCGCTTGCTCAGGCGAATCAAACACGCATCTCAACCTCAGTGGAGAGATTTCTTTTTTTTCATTTTAACCCCTTAAGGCCCACGGTGGAGAGATACCTCAATCCTTCTCCTCTTCCCTCTACAACGCCCCTAGGCTTTCACCAAAACGAGGCTTAACCCTTCTACGACAACACGCACTCCACTCTGATTCCAATATCACTGTTTTTCCTGTGGTTACCCAATGTGCCCCGCGGCCGTCCATGCAAAAAGCAGTGGGCTTCTTTTGAGTCTTCCGTGCGGGTTCATGCTCAGGTGGGTGTAATTCTCTGGGTGGCAATGACTTGTGCGAGTGGAGTAAAAGGTGAAGTTGTAGGAGGAGAGTAAATGACACAGGGGGAATAATGATGGGCACAGGATAAGTTGGGGGGGGGTTGATTCGGAGACACAGGACTCGTGAGTTGTGCTCTGAATAGATGGAGCTGAAAATCAAAAGATTTGAGTGAAGCGGGATGGAAAAAAAAATTGGGTGCAAAGCCCCTGTGAGGTTCACACACAGCTTGAAATTGCAGACAGAGCCACCGACACCTGGTTGCAAGCTGCTTATAATAACACATATATGTACAGGCTCCATCAGATAAGCAATCAGACCTCGAGATCATGATTAACAACATCAGTGGCTCCTTGTCCGCTGTTTTAAATTGAACCAGTCTCAGCAGACAGTAGCACTCGGCTACAGTCTCAGCGAAAAAGACTGAAATTGGTAAAAATGAGAGCTCTGTTACGCTGCGGTGCTATCATCAGCTGCCCCAAAAGGTTAGATGAGTATGTACGCGGGTTTGCGCTACATGAAAGAACCTGGAGTTATCAGGTATTATACAAAGGTAATTTCAGCCTGGTAATCTCACTGGTTAAAGACACACTTCAATGGTTTTGATAACTCCTGATCCTTTTTTCTCTCTCTCTCTCTCTCTCTCTGTGCCAACAGTGAGATTGTTAACAGGCTTGTTCACTTTCTCTTCTTCTCAGAAGTATTGAAGACAATCAGGCGCCGCTCTAGACAAAATGTCAGTTCAAACTGCACGGGAGACAGCTCGGAAAAGAGGCAGCGCGAAAGTGGAGACTGTATTCGCATAAAAAAAGAAACAAAAAAACATCAATATTTGATGTTTGTTCAAGTTTCTAATTTGACCTGTGTTTGTTTCCCACAAGAAGAACTTCAAGCAGCTGTGTCAGAAATGACTGTTTCAAACATTTATTCATATCCTTTAGCGAGACCTATAGAGGTGGTTTCTTATCTGAGGCTCCTATCATCATTTGTCTGTTCCCTCCGAAGCCATTCAGTCACTCTGGTGAAAAGAGACAAGACAGTAAAAAGAGGCCAGCATTAAGCAGACTGGTAACGTGTGTAGGTTCAAGGTGAGCAACTTAGACGTTGTATGACTCCACAAACAGCTCTTGCTAAACAACATAGTTGGCAGCGTGTTACGTGCTGTGTTCAAGTACATTATCTCACGGTTCGTTCCATGGAAGAAGTTAGAAGAAGTTGGCGAGCTGCCGAGCTCCAGTCATACACTTCACTAGCTGACTAGCTGTCATCCTGAGATCTCTCTCTTTGGGTGTTGTGTTTCACTGCTATCTCAAAGGAGTTTAAATCAAAAGCAACTGGACTTGGTTATTTTTCTGGGAGGACGTTTCACCTCTCATCCAAGAGGCTTCATCAGTTCATACGCATCTGACCTCAGGCTGGGACTGGTCCAACTGGTGTGGAGACCCAGGTATTTAAAGGGATATTAGAATTTTTTTAGGGGTTATATGATCTACAAATAGCCCCTAAGAACACTGAAGACCTTACCCTCCTGGGAACCAGCCTGATACACTAAGAAGATCCATTCACCATCATTCTTTTATATAATAATTATATAACTTTTTTTTTTCCTGGTAGAGCCTCGGCTCTTCAAGAACCCTTTTGGAACCCTTATTTCTAAGAGCGTAACTGTATTCCCAACAGTCATTTCACTTTCTTTTTTCTTCCTTTTGAAGACCCTCAGACCTCATGTCACAGATTTTAGCACTTGTTGGGTTAAATAAGGCTAAAATAATGAGTTCCTAGCAAGCTGTTGTCTGTTCTCTGCCAAGGATAATTCTTTAGGCTACTGGAAGAAAAATGATAAACAACATTTTAAGACCTCAAGTGTTTTTACAGCTCAACAACTCTGGCAAAGTGGGGCGTCTTTCCCTGCCACATTATCTAAGTGATCTTGCCACAAGTGACCAGCTCTCAGCAGAAACTGTGAACTGAGTCATTGTGCAAATTTCATATAAATGAGTGGATAATCATAGCACTAGTTGATGCAATGACAACAGTAGCTCAGTTGCCAGTTTATGAGTTGCACCTAAATGAAAGTAATGCACTCCAATACAACAATCGTACCTCAAGGGTACTTGTTATACACTCTTAGAAATAAAAGTGCTATGTAGAACCATATAAGGTTCTTCGGCTTGTCCTCATAGCAGAACCCCTAAAGGTTCTACCTGGAACCCTTTTCGAGGGTTCTACCTAGAACACAACTTAAAGGGTTATACCGAGAACCCCAACATAAAGGGTTATACTGTATCTAGAACCCAACACATAAATGGTTATACCTAGAAGAACCATCTATGAAAGGTTACACCTAGAACCTCCAATCAGAGGTATACAAAAATCTCTTTTATGGTGTATTGGTTTCACCCAGAAGCCTTACTTAGCCAGAAAATATCCCACTTCTTACGGTTTCATCTAGAACCCACACAGGGAGTTCGACCAAGAACCCTTTTACTGGAACCCTTAGTGTTCGAAAAACCCTTTCTCCAGGAAAGGGTTTTTTCAGAAGCAAATGGTTCCAGGTACAGTAGAACCTCAGCCCTAGTACAAGAACACTTTTGGAACCCTTATGTCTAAGAGTGTATAGCCAGTAATAGCATAAGCAGTGTTTTATCTATCAGTCTAGAAGATAGGTTGAATGTTCTGCATCAAACTTTAATATATGATACATTAAAGGGTGAAAGGTAATGCTGTTGTTGTTTGTACTGAGGCTAGCATGCTAACCAGTCAGCCGGGTCAGCCCCATCACTTTCTGGTATTGACTCACTGTAGCCTCCAATTTCCTCTGAAGCCATAGGGCTCTAAAATAATATAAGAATAATAATATGCTGGATAATTAAAATCCAGCCATCCCATTTAATTGCACATGTGTGTCTTTAATTTTGGATTTGAAATTAGATGACTCATTATCCCTTACATAGCCTACCACGTACGCACATAACAAATAGGTACAGGGAGTATTTGATCACAATCATATTCCAACATTTTATTCATCATGCATTTATTCTCAAAAACTGAAGGGAACTAGAACCAAAACAACAAAATGATTTTAACTAGACACACACAAACATAGTCAATTGGTTCATACGTCTTTCTTTTGCACACCCACTACATTCAGCATTAAACATTAGGCTACCTCGAAATGAGAGGTATTTAAGTCTCCTGATACAGCGTGCTCTTGCACCTTTTTTTTTGATGGAACCTTGTCGCCAGTGCAATCTCATGTCTTTAAAACGATACAAAAGCTGAAGCTTTTGTAAAGGTGGACAATCACCAGCCCCACTCACAGCAGGAAACCATGGCAGAAAAATAGCCTACCTTTAATGAAGGTTCAAAGTGTTACGTTTTTATACGTAGGCTACACAGTTATTTCCACTAGCTGTGCCTATGCAAAAGCCAGCTGAGTTAATGCATGTTACAAAGTAGCCTAAGACATATTTGATATTTTATAGTAGCAAGTAGCAAAAAAAGAAAGATAAACAAACGATACAACCAAGTCCGTGAATTTAACTCGACTTTTATTTTGAGCAACTGAGATGAATTAAAAACCACGATGTGACAGATGCTCGTTAATCAGCTGTGTAAACACAAACAGTCAATGACAGACCTGTTACTGTTAGATCACACACACAAACTTCAAACATCTCCTGCACCAGAGCATGACCGAACGGCTCCAGTCTCTCTCTCTGCCGGACACCGGAGCCCCGGTTGGGGAGAGAGAGGGGGGGCGGGCGAGCCCCGTCTCCGCTACCTGTCCAGGTGCAGCTGATCTCCGCGGCAGAGTGGTTTTTGTTTTTTGTTTTTTCGTCAGCGGGACCTGTCAGCGGGAGATCTGGTCGGTGTTTCACATCCCTCCATCAGCCGAACCGTGCCAGCGGTGCTGATGGTCATAAAATCGCGTTTGCAGCAGTAATATGCCTGTATTTCTCCTCGATCACTCGTATTTAGTAAACTGCAGGGGCATTTCATGAGATCGCTGGGTTTCCTGACGTGGTCCGTGACACGTGCGTTTGCAGCCTCCATCCACCGGGGTGACGCTTATCAATCATAAATAAAAAGGAGAAAGTGGTGATTCTCCGGGAGTTAGCGGTACAATCTAGAGCGGCAAGGTGATGGCGTAGGTCTCAGTAAAAAGACGAGTAGGCAGATGTCCAGTTCAGTGGGTTTAATTGTGGTTCTCTGGCATCCACACACAACAAACCCAAGATGCACAGGCAAAGGTTGGGTGAAACCAGGCAGAGGTAATTAAAGCTATCCACCACTGCAGCAGGAGGAGAACAAACTTCGCAGCTACGGCATCTCACAGACAGGTGTGATGCGTTTGTGAGCGTCGGCACAACTACGATGCATTCAGGAGCGTAGGAAATATGTAAACCAATATAAAAACTCAATATAACTGAATGGGATTTAGTTCACTGAACATATTAATAACACCTAAACAACATGGGCTTTCTAACACAGCCTGACTGTCTACATAGACAGTCGAATCCAAGATAGAAAGTCCACTCAGGTAACTGAATCTTCAGCTGCGTCTTCCAGCTTAGGGAGCTGGACCAGACGAGCTACTGGTCGAACGTATGTTCGATCTTTGACCTTGATGGCCGCGGTCCGGATGCGTCCATCGGCTCCAGGGTAAGTGGTGGTTACCTTTCCAACAGGCCATAAAGCTCGCGGGAGCTGTGGATCCACGATGAGCACCACTTGATTTAGTTCAAGCTGTTTCCCGTCTTTCAACCATTTCTGTCTCTCCTGCAGGCTGGGCAGATAGTGACTGATAAATCTGGACCAGAAGTGGTCGACGAGGACTTGGCTGTGCCGCCATCGACGATTCCCTAGGGTGTTACTGGGGTCGTAAACCGCCTGTGGCAAGGATGCATCATAGCGTCCCATTAGCAGGATGCTAGGCGTGATGGGATCTGGATCAGATACGTCTGACGAGACGTAACCCAGGGGCTTAGCATTCAGGATGCCCTCCACTTCTACCAAAACTGTGCGGAGCACTGTTTCAGGCACGGACTGCTCCTTAAGCACCACCTTGAGAGCAGTCTTGACGGACCTCACTTCTCTCTCCCACGTTCCTCCGAAGTGGGGAGCACTGGGGGGATTGAAGCAGAACTCAATCTGCTGTTCTGCCAGCTGTTCCTTCAGTTGAGGGCCCATGGCCTCGAAGGCCTCACGTAGTTCTCGGGCTCCGCCGGTGAAGTTGGTTCCGTTATCGGACAGGAGCTCGAAAGGTTTGCCTCTTCTGGAGATGAAACGTCGTAGAGACATAAGAAAAGCGTCGGTGTCGAGGCTCTCCAGGAGGTCCAAATGCACACAGCGGGTTGTCATGCACTTATAGACGATGCCCCAACGCTTCTCCGTCCGGCGTCCAATCTTGACTGTGAATGGACCGAAACAATCGACTCCAGTCGAGTAAAAGGGCGGTTTATAGAGGCGTAGACGAGCAGGTGGTAAATCCGCCATCTTTGGGACAGAAGGATTGGCTCGCCATGCCTGACATTGCATACAGCGACTCTGACACCTCTTCACCGCTTCCCTCCCCCGCAGAATCCAGAATCGACGACGCAGCTCACCTAGCACTCTTTCAGGTCCAGGATGCAGGAGGGTCGCATCGAAATCCTGAATGATGAGGTTGGTCAGCGGATGCTTTGGGTCGAGTAGGACCGGATGGATGGTGTCTTGTGGTAGCTGCTCTGCTCTCCGTAACCTCCCCCCGACTCTGAGAAGTCCTGCGTCCCTGTCGTACTCGGGAGATAGGGAGCCCAAACGACTGGAGGCTGGCAAAGGTCGGTCAGAGATGAGAGCTTTGACCTCCTCTGGGAATGACTCCAACTGCGCCTGTCTCAGGAGGAGGTTCTCAGCCTTGATGTAATCAGCTGCTTCGCTGGGTGAGTCAGAGTTTGAGTCAGCCGCCCCGTGAAGGGACCGTGCGGTTGTCTGCATCAAGTCCTTCCACGTGGAGAACTGGCTGACATCAGGAAGTTGAGGACAGGTGTCAACACTTACATGTCCGCAGAAGGATGTTTTCTTCAGCTCGCTATCATCTGTCTCCGGATAGGATGATGGGCTGATCGGCCAGTGATCCTCTGAGTAACGCAGGAAATCAGGGCCTTGATGCCAACGATGTGGTCGGGACAGCTCCTTCAGGGTCTTGCCCCGAGTGATGTCATCAGCGGGGTTGTTTGCACTGTCCACGTACCTCCAGTTGCTGACTTCTGTAAGGCTCTGTATCTCCGCCACACGTGTACCCACGAAGACCTTATAGTGGCAGGATTCCGACTTGATCCAGTGTAGAACTGTTGTAGAGTCGGACCAGAGTGTGATCTTCCTGATGGGTAAGGTGAGCTCGGTGCGGAGAACACTGGCTAGTTGCGCACCAGTAAGTGCGGCGCTCAGCTCTAGTCGTGGCATGGACAGCTGCTTCTTTGGCGCTACACGGGACCTGGCCAGGACAAAGGAGACGTGGACTTCGTTCTGAGCGTCTTCTGTCCGCAAGTAAGCAACAGACCCGTAGGCTCTCTCAGAAGCGTCACAGAATATGTGCAGATCTCTGGCTGATGCAGGTGAGTCTGCCGATGCTGTCGCATAACATCTGGGGATCTCCATCTGGATGAGGTCTGGAATCTCTTGTTCCCAGGTAAGCCATCTCTCACGGAGACTCTGTGGCTGGATCGGCTCGTCCCAGCCGATTTGTTCCTTCCAAAGATCCTGAACTAGAATCTTGGCTCTGGTGGTGAACGGTACAATATAACCGAGGGGGTCATATTGACAGGCAAGTACCTTGTAGACGTTCCTCAATGTGGGTTCGGTTTTCACCACCGGTCTATGTTTGTACTTCAGGGAGTCACGGAGGCAGTCCCAACGTAGCCCAAGAGTTGGCTCATGCAGGTCCATGCTGGATTGGGAAAGCCACAACTCACTGCTCTCGGATCTGATGTTGGATGGAAGGTGCTCAATGACTTCAGGGATGTTGCTAGCCCACTGGCGGATCTCGAAAGTAGCTGGCGCAGACCATCGGAATCCTTCTTCCTCCTTCGAGTGGGTACTGCGGAGACAGTTATCCACGTAGAATGACTGCTCAACACAATCGACGAGATGGCTGTTGGACTCACCCATGTCCTGGACGTGCCGCTGCAGGGTTTTTGGCACAGCAAGGGCTGCACGTGGTGCCAAATGGAAGGACTTGCCATTCGAGATCTTCTCTTCGGTCCTCTTCATGTCCCTAGATGAAGAGGACAGGTTTGTCGGCTGGCAGAAGGCGAATCTGGTCTGAAACATACTTTTGATATCTCCACTCACCGAGTGTACTGCCGGAACCAATGAGGACTCCTAGCAGCGATGGGCCGAGGGCAGGTCCAGGAAGAAGAAGATCGTTGAGAGACTTTCCTTCGTACTGAAAAGAACAGTTGAAACAATCCTGTCTTTGTTGTTGTGTCGCACCATGTGGTGAGGTATAAACCAGGATTCCAGAGTTGATGTTGCTGCCTCTGGTGACACCACTGCTGCCCATCTTCTCTAGTTTGTTGATCTCCTGACAATAGACCTCGCTGTGGGTCTTTGGCGAGTCTCCTCTCAGTACTGCGAAGACTAGGCAACACTGCTTCCATAGGAGCTTGGAGGGTGGCAGAGTTAGCCCCAGCGGTCATATCTTTGGACCCCTTCAACGTTGACTCTGACGGAAGATGTCTGGAGCAGGTTTAAGGCTTGCTGATCTTGCATCTGGTCACCTGCTTCTCGCTTGTGTACAGCGTGTCGATCTGCCAAAGGCGTCTGAAGAGCTCGGAGGTAGACCGTTGCTGTAAACAAGCACTGCTGGTTGGACGCATTGGTAACCTTGAAGTGACCAGCCAAGTTTGGTGTGGACTGCGATGGGTCCCCCAGGGGGTCCTAGCTGCACCGGCTCTATAGGTGTCAGGAGATGAGCCATGTCGGATCCGATGAGCAGCAGGGGTTGAGCGTGATCCACAGGAGGCAAAGGTAGGTGGCGGAGGTGCTTGTATCTCCGCTGGAGGATTCTCACTGGATACGAATGTTCTGAGAGTCCCAAGTTGTCAGCGGTGAAATTAGGTTTGGGCAGTGAAGACACGTAGAAGGCGACTGATGCACCATGAAGCTGCACCACATCTTGGTGAACAGTTCGGAGGGTAAGTGTTTCAGGCTGCGCAGTGAGGTTCAGGCGCTGCACAGCGTGTGGCAAGATGATGCTTCGCTCCGAGCCGTCGTCCAGAACTGCATAGGTCTCCAGTACTCTGTCTTGATTATGAAGTAGAACCTTCACGACCTTCAACATCACCTTGGGGGATCTGTTTGGTCTGTCCAGATACACTTTTGCAGTCGGAGCGGTCACCATGAGCACACTCTTCTGGGTTTGCTGGACTGCATCGTGTAGTACGGTGAGATGTTGCTCTTTGCAGGTATTACACGGTCGCTTGAGGGTGCAAACATCAGGCTTGTGAGATCGTCCACACTTCCAACATCGAAGTCCATCCTTTATCCACCTCACGACCTGGTTTGTGTTCAATTTCTTGAACTCTGTGCAGGCGTTCAGGAAATGTTCTTTATTGTCACAGTGAGGGCAATATGGTTTCGGTTTCGATGAGGACTTTGGTTGTGAAGGCCGTCCTTTGGGGCTTTGGTCTCCACTGGCAGTGAGGAGGAAAGCTGTCGACTTCTCCTTCGATCGGTTGAAGGGACGTTGGTCCTTCTTCGGTGGCTTGGGTACTTCATAGTTATAAAGTGAAGCTGCTCGACCTGCTATGCGTTTAGCTTGAGATTTCATCTGCAGCCAAGAACTCAGATCAGGTAGGGTGTAAGTTTGGTCGGTACCTGTCCTAAGAATACCTTGGTTCAGACAGTATTCCACAAACCCATCACGATAGCTTGGTGGCATCTTGCTCAGTAGCCGGTCGACATGAGATCCACATCGCAGTTCGTAGCCGTTCTGTCCCTCCAGGGTCCGAAGCATGCCTACCAGTGATTGTATGGATAGGGCGAATGCATCGAAGGCTTCAGAGTCACCAAACTTTAGGGCTGGAGCGTTTAGGATGGCACCCAATTCACTTTGGACGAGCTGACGAGGCTGACCGTACTTGTCCTGTAGAGCCTGCATAGCTGCGGTATACGGTCTTGGATCGTGCATGAAGGCTTTGGCCAGTTGTAGCGCGCTCTGTAGCTTCAGGTGGCCAAGGAGCACTTGATATTTGTACTGCTCATTCAGGTGCACGTGGCTATTCAGGAGGTTGTCGAGCGCCATCTTCAATAAGGCGAAGTCACTTTCTTTGCCACTCTCAAAGCAGGGTATCATCGGTTTGGGGATGCCGTAGGATGGGGCGAAGAACGGTGACACGTCAGCTGCTTGTGGCTGTTGTGGAGTGGATTGAGGCAAGGCTGAAGCGGAGTACGACGCTGCTGGGACAGGATAGGTGTAGGCTGACTGGGCTGGATGATACTGCGCTGGATGAGATGAGTATGGAGTTGGGACCAAGTTGTAGTTCACTGGCGCTAAACTAGGAGGCAAGGATGCAGAAGGAGGAGCAGACTGTAGCAGTGGGGGAAGAGATGGATATTGCGCCGGAGGCAGTGCAGGGGCAGGCTGAGCCAAGGGTACTGGAGGCGGAGCCACACGGAGCACTGGAGGCGGAGCAGCGGGTGGCGGAGCTGCTCGGGGCGCTGATGGAGGAGCCACACTCACTTGAGGCTGAGCTGCTAGAAGCGGAGCTGCACGGAGTGCTGGAGGAGGAGCCACACTCGCCGGAAGCCGAGCTGCAGGAAGGGGAGCTGGGACAGTGAGAGGCAGGGCTAGACTCACTGGAGGCTGAGCCGAGATTGCAGCGGGCTGAGCTGTATGGAGCGCTGGAGGTGGAGCCACAGTCATGGGAGGCTGAGCTGCTGGAAGGGGAGCAGCACGGAGCGCTGGAGGAGGAGCCACACCCACCGGAGGCGGAGCTGCTGGAGGTGGAGCTGTACGGAGCGCTGGAGGAAGCGCTGGAGCTGTATGGAGCGCTGGAGGAAGCACTGGAGGAGCCGCGGCGGTAGGAGGCGGAGCCAGAGGTTGGTTAGCTGTAGATGAAGCCATAGTCATGGGAGGCGGAGCTAGTGTTGCTGGAGGTGGAGCTATGTGTAGCACCGGAGGCGGAGGTACAGGGTTACTTATCTTGAGCTGATGTGATGGAGGTGATGAGGGTCCAGCTCCACCAGGATCCTGTGATTTCTCTTTGAGGAGAGAAGTAACCATCTTGGCTATCTCCAGCTCATTTACTCTCTTCTTTAACTGACGTCGGTTTTCCATCTGTCTAGTTAGCAATTCTTGTGTTCTAATGGCTTCCTCTTGTAGCTGTTGGGCTTCTCTGGCTTGAGTTTGAAGCCGGTGACGCTCGTAGTCAATCTGTTGATTTTCCTCTAGGTGCTGCTGTAATTCCTCGAGCTCCATTTCCTTCACGCGCTCTTCGAGCTGGGCTGTTTCTAGCTCGGACAAGATGTGAGAGGGGAATCTGCTGGTGGATGAGCGAGATGAGCGTGTAGACCTGGAGCTGGAGCTCCTCCGAGATGAGCCTGCCTTTCGGCTATGTGAACTCTGGGTGGAGGGAGCCTGTTGTGTGGTGTGGGGTTGTCCCTCTGAAGGGAGAGTTGCAACCACATAGTCACTCAGGTAAGCTGGGGGGTGTCGCTCTCTCTGTGAAGCACGTGGGGGTGCTGACTCAGTCTGGGCATCTGCAGGATCCATACCTTGTTGTTACTCTACATCCGGCTCGAAGGACCATAAAAAGGAGAAAGTGGTGATTCTCCGGGAGTTAGCGGTACAATCTAGAGCGGCAAGGTGATGGCGTAGGTCTCAGTAAAAAGACGAGTAGGCAGATGTCCAGTTCAGTGGGTTTAATTGTGGTTCTCTGGCATCCACACACAACAAACCCAAGATGCACAGGCAAAGGTTGGGTGAAACCAGGCAGAGGTAATTAAAGCTATCCACCACTGCAGCAGGAGGAGAACAAACTTCGCAGCTACGGCATCTCACAGACAGGTGTGATCCGTGACCGTGACACGATGCATTCAGGAGCCTCCAATATAAAAACTCAATATAACTGAATGGGATTTAGTTCACTGAACATATTAATAACACCTAAACAACATGGGCTTTCTAACAATAAAAACTATCAATCTATCGATGTCCAGATATCTCATGTTGCCGCCCCCTCTCTGTTGACCGTGGAAATGTCAGTAAAGTCCCTCTTCTTGGCCGTCTTCCGTGTCTCCATGTCGTAAAAGGGGCAGGGCGACGCCTCTAAAGCAGGAATATCAGGGCGGGACATTTAAATTACGCTCGTTTACAGCCGCTTGATTTATCACCACCACGCCGGTATACTCCGAAATCGGCAGCGTACACACGTTTAGTAAATCACACGTGACACTTGGTGTACACTGAAATTTACACCAGGATCTACACCAAATCCTGCGCAAGTTTGATAAATGAGGGCCTTGGAGAGGCGCGTGCCTCCCGCCCCTGAAATCAAGGAAACGAGACTCACCTGTGTGTGGGGTGGCGGGGCTGAGTGGTAGTCTGCCATGCTGAAGAAGCTGACTGAACACTGAAGACCTTACCCTCCTGGGAACCAGCCTGATGCACTAAGAAGATCCATTCACCATCATTCTTTTAAAAACTCTGAACTGAAACCTGAAGACGGAGCTCACCGCTCCGGAGAGAGCACCGGTCTGAGCTGACGGCGGTGTCGTCCTGGAAGACCAGCTAACTCCGGTAGGCCGACCCACCTTCACACTGCTCTCTAGTTGAAAGTTCCCTTGTTTTCCTCCTTCACACACACTCCAGGTTAGGATTAGCAGCGGTTATGTTTACATAAATCTCCCTAGTCCGTAACACCAACCCAGAACTCTGCTGAGCGGCAAGCTTACAACAACAGATCTTCCTAGAGTTACAGTAATGATAAACCTACAGTATATAAACTTAAATAATCGTTACACAAGAGCATGACATTGATGTGTTGGTGTAAATTTGAATTCGCAATGTCACTACATGTCGGATTGCTAAATGTTTTCCTCTACATTGGCATATCCTATTAGATTTTTTAAAAAATTGCTTCCTGTCATGTACTGTTAAATAGATTTGATCTAGGCTACTTCTAGCATGTAAGAACCAACCATGTTACTCTGGTTGGCTTAGGCTCTGTTGAAAAGATAACTGTGTTGTGCTGAAGACAATCTGGATAAAGCATGATAATGAACATTGAAAGTGACAGTGAAGAGGCTGATTTAGACCCTTCACAGCCTTGATGAAAGATGCTGTTTTTCTGTCAAGTGGACCTCAACATCTGCTCCCGATGAAAGGAAAGATGAGATAAAAAAAAGAGAAAGAAAGGAAAGAGAAGGGTGCAAAGGGGCAGCAACACTAATGCATCTTGATGTGCTAGTTAATTCAATGGACCAGCACCGGCAACTGTCATCGTTTGTGAGACTTTTAGATAAAGCGATTCAAAGGAAGTGATTAATTTCCCACCAGTCATTTCAAGGAATTGTTTAAACATGTTTCTCATTAATGTGTTTGTGTAGTGTTGTGCAATGTCTGGATAGGAAGCGAGACAACTGGATATATTACATAATACCCTTGTTAAACTGGCCTCTTTGGTGTCTCAGAGATAGAGAGTTTCCCCCTTTTCATTTTTAATATTCTTTGTTCGGCCTTTTTGATTGGGTTGCCCTCGTCGTCTGGACTTCACCATTGTGTGTTAGCCAGTGTGTCAGGCCGCGCTAATTTATAGCGGTAGCATTGGCGACATCGCCTTGGACTGATATGCTTATTTTCTTAGCAACAGAGTCTGCTCAGTCAACGAACTAACAAACCAATTAAATAGCAATCAGTCAGAGTGGTCTGATCCACTGTGTCAAAGAGAAAGAAGAGTAGCCGATTTTTTCACCTCACCATGGCCCTTACATGATGTATTTTATCTGTATCACTTTTAAGTTCTTTGGGAAGCATGGGGCTTTTGATATGTAGCTAGGAGCTAAATTGTGCCCAGTAAGGAGAATACAAAGCAATTCAGATTAATTGAGGTTAAAAGCAACAAAGAGCTGGGCATAACAGAGATAATCAGGTTCTCATCGCCTCTGACTGCTAACAGTTACTTTTCAGTTATAGCCATAATTCAAATGATGGCTAGTGTCAGGGTGCTGTCATCAAGCGAGCCCAAGAGGCGAAAACCAGCACATACTATCAGGGGCGTAACCAGACATTTTTGATATGGGTGGCCCAAGTGGGGCACTGACTTATGCTGGGGTGGCATGAAGCGTGAGCATATGCACAGGGGTGTAACCAGACATTTTTGATAGGGGTGGCCCGCATGAAGCGTGAGCATATGCACAGGGGTGTAACCAGACATTTTTGATAGGGGTGGCCCAAGTGGGGCGCTGACCTAGTATGTTGGGGTGGCATGAAGCGTGAGCACGTGCACACACAAACACATGCCCACACAGGTTTTGGCCATACCCATTTTGTCTGCAAAACCCGTATCTACTTAAATTGCAAGAAAAACTAGACAGGAAAATACAGAAAATACAAGAGTGGCAACTTACAATTGTGATAGAAATCCTCAATGAGAAAATAATTACTTGACAAAAGCCAGTATAAACAACGTATAAAACGCCTCAGACTGGGCATATAGCCCATTATATTTTGGGGTGGCACCTGGGGTGGCCAATCAGATTTCAGGGGTGGCCTGTGCCACCCAAGGCCACTCCCTGAATACGCCACTGCATACTATTAGGTTGTTTTTTTATGGACACATTTTTTCTGTAGATTTTTTCAGTACAGTTTTATCTGTTGGGGTCAATGACTATAACTCCCTAATGTGTGTTGTTTTGCTACTATTATTTCGATGTGGGTCTTTTATTCATTGATTATGATGTGTGCGTTTTGACAGTCTGTTATAATGTTTATGTACACAGATAATGCCATTTGGTTGCTTTCCTTTCATTACGGTTCATGGATGATTGCCACATTACAGTTTCTGTTTCTACTTACCACTTATCGACTGTCCTTGAACTACTCGGTGTATCTCTGCTCGGTGTTTTTTGCATTGATGGCTCATCAGTTGCACTGACAATGTTTTCTGTACGCTGAGGATAGCAGAGAGCTGCTTTTTGTCCACAATACTGTAAATATTGTTTGTAGTTTGTATATGCGAGTGCCGCTATTTTTGTTATGTTACTTTACCGTGCACCTGGACCTGTCAACACCTTTTTGGAGCTGTGCGGATGTGCTCCACACTTTGTTGGTCTTTACCCTTGACAAAAAATGGCTACTTTTTTGCTAGTGGCGTTTTGATTGAAACGTGTTCTTTTATTAGGCTGTGTGAAAAACAAAACAGAACTATCACCAATACACGAGCAAGGACGAGTGGAGTTTCTTACTCTTTTTTTTCTTAATTGGCCGTTGATTCAGCTCGGGTGGTGGGCAAAATCACTCTGGCAGTGCGGCAAAATCGTATAATGTTCAGGAAAAACCTCTATCTCTTTTTGTTTGTTTGTTTTAAATTATTTTGGGGGGCTTTATGTCTTAAATTGAAAGAATAGTCAGACAGTCTGCCTCAGTGACAGTATTGACTGAGTGAGTTTAGTGCAAGCTTCGGGGGCAGAATCACACATTAGTCTAGGAAAATGACAATCATTTTTCCTCGATTATTTTGATTTCCTTGGGAACCCAATTCAAAATCATGATTAAAATTTGATTAATTCTGCAGCCTTAATTGACAAATATATTATTATTGTTGTTGTTGTTGAAGAGATGAAGAAGCAGGGAGCATTTAGAAGAATAGGAGAAAAATCTATACTTCAGGGCCCTCATTTATCAACCGTGCCAGTAGCCAGGTGGGGGTCACAGATCTGTGATTAATGATTCATTCTGCACAATTCCAAATAATGTTGTTGGAATTTATCAACTGTTGTTGTTGTGTTGTTGTTGTTGTAGGAACGAGATGAAGAAGCGGGAAATTAGAAGAACACAACTCTGACCATGTCTGTCCACACAAAATCTAGTGGTAGAACAGTGGAACTACAAATAGAACCCAGTGGAGGACTCACAGTGTTCAACAATCTCAAACTTCACACCTGTTTCCTAATTTAAAAAAAACCAAAAACAATTAATTTAGAAGAATTTTTGAATGATTGGTGATGACAAACTAAACTAAAAGATATCTCAAATGAATAGATTTTAAATAAGTCATTACTTATTCAATAAAAAACTCTAGAACTATCTTTTCAATTTTAAAAAAGGAGCCTTTTTTTCCTTTGATTGAGCAAGTTTTTATTGAAGTGGATGTTTTTTTATTGAAAATATATTTTTTGATTTGAAGAATAAAGACACAAATCTACCTTCATATAAAAGATAGCTTTTTGTTGAACTTTTTTTATTTCTCAGTGATCTTTCCTCTGACTCAACAGAATTAACAGCAGTTGTTACAGCATTTTTTCTTTTGTTGGTCACACCTGCATTTAGTGTTCCAAACAGTATTTTTTGGTTTGATTCAACTTCTCCTACAAGTACCTCAATCTCGTTTGTGTGTAGGCTAGTTGGGAGTCAGAGAAACTCCGCCCTCTTTTAGCCATGATTTTGGTGTGGGGAAAAATCCATTCACGCCTTGTTAAAGGGATTGACCAGGTTGCTACCATACATGGTCAATTGTATTACTTAAATCCAGGCGTTTCCAAATGCAAATGACCCTAACCATGGTAGTTAGGAACAGGTGGGATTTATCATCACTGATTTACTTACTAGTGTAATTGGTCAAATACTGTGGATAAGACGTTGATCAAGTTTGATAAATTATACAGATTTTTTTTCTGAAATGAGGGACTATTCTGATTTCAGGTTGTTTTTCTGATTCTAAATTTCATTCACTGCAGACCGCATGGCCTCATGTAGGAGTGAGAGCAGAATTTAGAACCTTTTCTAATGCGGCAGTGCTGACAAAAATATATTGATAAATGAGGGCCCAGGTGTCTTTCCCCAGTAAAGTTTATATATAGAAATTGTAATTGTATCAGTCATACTTCAAGTTATGTACTATAGGAGAAGCTTGTTGTATAAGAGGGAGCTTGTGTACAACAGTAACACCTTGTCAGTACTTAAGCATTATCAAGCCATATATAAGAATGCACAGCCTGCCAAGAGAGCAGACACCAGCCAAAATAAGGCATTAATCCCAGAGGGTTTTTCGTGATTGAAATACTATATGTATCACTCTAATGCACCAGCATTGCATCATAGATTCCTGAAAGCAAATGCAGGATAAGGCTGTGGTCAACCTGGTCGTTTAAAACGTAGATAATCATGTAGAAAAGTGGTTGAGTGGCAACCCTTCAAGACACGTCAGAGAAAATCCAGCCAGCACTGAGCCAAGTTAAGTGTGATGACAATGGTAAATACGCCGGAGCCAAGGTTCAAAGCCCTGTGCTTCTTAAGTCACTACAAACCACGAGAGGCATCTAAAAAAAGGCAGAGTGCTTTATTGCAGTAATGAAAAGTGATGCCTCGAGTGGTGCACCTCTCGCTCAGCTGCCAGATCCATCAGAAGCAGCTGAAGTAACAAACAGCTCTGGTGAGTGTTTGTTGATTCTGTGATTTCCATCCGTCCATCCATTGTCTACACCGCTTATCTGTGCAAGGTCGAGGGCGGTGGGATGGGGGCACAGGCTGCTAGTCTATCACAGGGCCCAACAACCTCACATACACTCACATTCAGTCAGACATTCAGGCAGAACATGTTGACTCCCAAACCTAGAACCGTCCAGCACCAACCAAGCCTTCCTTCTGTGAATTTCTGTTGATATACTCCAACATTTCAGCCTGAGGTGTTTGTTTAAGGTCTTTAGGTCAGCTGTGGCATCCGCTCAGTGTGATCCGACAGTCAGTGCCATGATAGAAGTGAAAAGATACCTGGCTGAAAATAAAATATGAAGCACTGAAGATCTTACAGTGCTGGCAAACACCTGCACCACCTGTTCCTGTGTTCAGTGGCCTCCTCAGCACCGCGTGCAAGGGTGTTTTCAAAGGCTGGACATTTTCCAAAAAGAGGAACCGCCTTTAGCAAGACAGTGTGAAAGAAGTTTATTTTTTCTTTTTTTGTGAGATAAACACTGAACTTCAGCCCATTCCTTCATTTTTAATTACATCGTTACATGATACACATTTTGAAAGAATAACGAGTCAGTCATATTGGAAGAATGGTAATTAAAGGTGCTATATTGTTCTCTAAGAGGGGTTTTCAAGTTTTGCCTTTACACATTGACTGGAGTTGTAGATGCCGGTTCCGAGTTTGGTTTATGAAATCTTTGAGTTTTGATTAATTTGAACCAATGGGCCTCAGAGTTTCACTGCTTAAAGGGATAGTTCACCCAAAATTCAAATTTCACTCATTATCTACTCCGAGCCCTCCGTACCTTCTCTGAGTTACGGGGGGGCTCAGCGCAGCAGTGCATATCCATATAACGGTTGCAAATGGATACCACTTTTCTTCGGAACAAAAAGACACACCAAAAAACATCCAAATACATCCATGCTGCTTGTATGTAATATCTGTCTTGTATGTATCCAAATTGGAATAACCAGGAAGAGGAGCTTCTGCTACAAAACAAGCTTGAAATATAGACTTATTTAATTTTTCTTCAGAATAATTTCGCATTCTGGGGCTTCAGTAGAAGACAGACATTACATACAAGCAGCATGGAGGTATTTTGATGTTTTTTGGTGGATCTTTTTGTTACGAAGAAAAGTGGTATCCATTTTCAACCGTTACATGGACATGCACTGCTACGCCCAGGCCCCTTGTAACTCAGAGAAGCCACAGATAACTCTGAAACTTCTCCCAGCCCTTAGTCAACATGAGGGTGAGTAGATAATGACTGCAATTAGAATGTTGGGTGAACTATCCCTTTAAAGCAAGTTCCCAGACTATGGGGTTCCAGCCCTTCCAGGCCTGAGCTTCACTCTCAAGACGACTGTCAACAGTCATCCAACATGTGCCATCCCTAAAAACAACATATACATTTGTTTATGCATGAGACACAATACTTTTAATTGATCCCAATCCCAACACAACACACAAAGGTGTTACAACATAACACAAAGAGAACGAGGAACATAATATTTATACTCAGTGTTGCTTGTATTAAAAGGCTGAAAAATATTGCACAGTTTGGGACGGACGGATGTTCAGTCGGTAAAAAAAAAATACAGAAACATAAAGTGAACTCTATACATACAACCAGGTCTAGGTAGTGGAGTGAAACATACTGTATATATCCTCTATAATATCCTATCCACATCCTATATATTAGATATTGCAAAATCCAGATCACTCTGAAGCTGCCTCCATTGTTGAAAACCCAAACTAGGCTTACATTGTTTGGTATGTAGTTCAGGGTGCCTGGGAGATTAGAGTACTCCCAACACAAATAGAAGTGGGCTGTGTTGCCTGATTAGAAAGCTTGAGAGCTCAGCCTCCATTGAGTTAACAGAGGCATTACTGGAATTGATCAGCAACACTTGTGAGCACCCCCACCACCACCTAGCATAAATTATGGTCCAAGTCTGCTATCAACATTCTGTATGTATAAATTATGCAAAGTGTGCCCCTATCTAGCCTTTAATTTAGAGGGCAGGGGCATAGGCCTACTGTCTGTTGATTGGGATGACAGAAGCCTGTTGATCATATAGTAACATAATATTGCAGAAAACTCTGGTGGTGGAAGTCAATTATACACCAGAAACTTAAACTAGCAGACTGCTTCACTGTTTCACATGATTTGACTGCAACTTCTCTTTTTAATGAGATAAAAACATTTTTTTTTATGTCTATATATTTATCGTTTTGAGTTAAAAGTGTTATTTTTTGAAGGTGTGGAGGGCTGGGACACAAAACCAGAACTGTAGATCCATGGCAGCGGCTTTGTATTTGTCACGATCCAATCATTCCAGTCAACAAACTGTCCCCAAAGTAAACTGTAATGAAACTGTGACTTTGAGGTTTGAGGTTTTGGCCTTTTTTTTTCTTCTTCTTCTTCTTCTTCTGTCAGTCTTCTTGCACAAACAATATAACATATACATAGCTTATCTTTAGGAATGCTCTGAGGAAACATTTTGCAGTGTCCGAATTGCTCCTTTTGAATACACCAGTAGTTTCAATGTAGCGTGAGTTTGTTTGCCTGTTTGAACTCCATGGGTGCCTGCAATTGGCCATTAATAGGACACAGAGGCCACCCAGTCTCAAAGTCTGCCTGGTGGTTCACAGATACATTATTGTTCGCTTGCTGGGTTTGTTTGCAGCTTGACATCACAGCCTCATGCACATACCAAAAACACATTGCCTTGGCCCTCTGATCTGTGTTCCTTGAAACTACCGGCGACTGACCGCTACTGGCATTGTGGGATTAATTGCTCAGACAGATCAGAGGAACTGCCATGTCTATGTGTGACAAAATGAAGATCCACGCGCCCAAGCACATCTACTGTATGTATTATAGAATGAGGGATAGTCTGTATTTATGGCTTAATAACAGGTGTCAGTTTGCACTATGATCCACAAACACTTTATTTGATGCCTGTCTCTATAACACATTATAACCATACTTATAATGAGTTATAACACTGTATAACTATAGTTATACACATTCATAAATGATCATAATGTTATAACAATAAGCATAATAAACTATAAAGCATTTTATCATGACTTATAAGGTCATGTATTATAATAGTACTTGTTAGGAACTCGCTAACAATGCCCACATCGATAATGCATTATAAATATAGATTTAATGTGTTATAATTGGGTTATAAACGTGTATAACTATCATTATAAACACTCATAAATTATCATAAGGCTTTATAACAATAAGCATAACACACTGTAGAGCATTATAACTCTAATATTGCACTTGATCTAAGAAGTCATTATAAAATGCTCTGTAATGTGTTATAAACATGTATAACTATCATTATAAACACTCATTCTTATTGTTATAAAGCCTTACGATAATTTATAAGACAATTATAACACATTATAACTATATTTATAACGTATTATTGATGAGGACATTGTCAGCAAGTTACTAACAATCATAACCTATTATAATACCTGACCTTATAAGTCACAATACAGTAAAATGCTTTTATAGTGTGTTATGATTATTGTTATAAAGCTTTATGATAATATATTAGTTTTTATAACTATAGTTATACAGTGCTATAACTGCATTATAACTCATAAGTATGGTTATAATGTGTTATTGAGATAGGCGTCAAAGTATTACCAAGGATGCAATGCATTTACTGTCTCTGGATCCGTTGACAAGACACACAATAAATATGACTGTGAAAATCAACACATACTCACAAAACAAGCATTTATGTTTACCAACTGATACAAGCTTCTCTGACCTGTAAGTGCATGGAAACACTTCAGTACTTCCATTTATTTATCTTCTCTTTGTCAAAACATGTGTTGCTTTGAACGTCAAGAAAAATTATGCTTGAAATTCCCTCTGTACCTTGAGTTCTTTGTTTACCTTGACACATATTTTAAATGTGGAAAAAAGACCAACGATGAGAGCCGAGCTAGCTGTTTAGCCGATTGTAATTGAAATCATGCATAAATTCCTTTTTTTTCTCCCTCTTAAAGGCAATCTTCTCAACCATCCAGCTCAATTATTGTTAGTGGGGTTTGCATGCTCATCATGTGTTGATGTGAAATCACATGACCTGAATCTAATTGTATTGCCTTGGCATGCCAGCAGTGCTTGTGACTGCTGTGAAAATTTCCTCCCTAAGAGGAGTTTTATTTAGATAAACCAGTGACAACTGCAGCATCACAGCAGCAGGTCTGGCTGCTTTAATCGCCCAATCAAAGCTGCAGTGAAGGAGGTGTTGCCAGTTCCTGTTCAGGCTTGGGGCCATGTAACGGCGTTAGGTAATTAGGAGGTAACTTTATGGTTACAGTACAGAAAAATATGTAACTGAGAAAACAGGGGAAAACGGGGTTCAAAATTACCCTGTGATTTGAACTTTCTGTTTGTGTTCAAGTGGAACAGATGTTGTTGGGTTTTTTTAAAATCATGAAATATTGTGGTTTTCCTCAATTATCATTTTTTTCTCCCTCCATGAAGTCCTGTTAGCTTTAGGACTCTCTGACTGATTTGTGACTGATGTTGACTAGAGTGATGATTTTACAACAATGGAGTTTATTCATTATATTATATTTTGAAATTTACCGGATGCACAGTGCATTTGACTTGTCTGATCTGTTCTGATCTAATCTATGTGGTGTGAGATATGCTTAATTTGAAAGTAATCCAGTACATTACTTGAATTTAATGATTCAAATCTGAAACCAGAAAAAAACAAAACAGTGTTCATGGTTGGCCTTAAAGGTGTACAGAAATGGCCGTGTGTCCTGTTTGTCACGCCGAGTTGTCACGAGTTTACCCGAGTAAGGTAAATGGATTTGATTGGTCGTTATCGAGCGGGCGGGATATTCAAAGCTTCGGGCGAGACCGAGCTCTGTGTGTGTGTGCGTGTCTCAGAAGTTTGAATGACGGATGACAGATCCAATATCAGTGGCTGGTGAATCGTGTACCGGCTGACGTATAATCTGTGCGCCTAATGTGGAAAAAAAAAGAACACACTTTCATCCCAGATTTACTCAAGAATATAATTTTGCCTACAGTTTGGCCTACATCGTCTGATAGATGAGTTATTACACTAATTTTATGACCCAGAGTGGGCTCAAATTCAGTTTTCTTTTCTGTACTGCTTTAAAGGGATAGTTAAATTTTTTTGGCAAATTGACCCATTGCCATAATCCGTAATCGTAGGTTTGTTGCCTTTAATTGTCAGTGCAAGCTATTTTTAGAATGGCGGAGCAGAGCCGTGAGCTGCTCAGAGCTACACTGTGGAGGCTAAAGGAATTTCTTGGTTTCCCTCATCAAATCCACAATCCAAAGACCTGCACAATCGCCTCGCTCTGAGATAATAACGGAATGTTACGAAACTGAGCTGTTTTCGAGGCAAATACAGGGTAAATACAGTCTGCTTGCTGAAAAACTGTCCCTGAACGCAACGCACATCAGCGGTTTTCCATGTATTTACCTCTAAAACAACTCTGTCTTGTAACGTTCCGTTATTATCTCATAGCGTGGTGAATGTGCAGGTCACAACTTGTCCACGACAGCGTTTTGGAGTTTTTGGATTGTGTATTTGATGAGTTTGATGAGGGAAACCAAGAAATTCCTTTCGCCTCCGTAGCATAGCCCTGAGCAGCCTATTGCTCCGCTCCGCCATTCTAAAAATGGCTTACACCGACAATTAAAGGTAACAAACTTACTGCTATGACTAGCGATTATGGCAATGGGCCAATTTGCCAAAATGTTGAACTATCCCTTTAACAATGTGTATAAATGAAGTGCAATATTCCTTTTAATCTTTGATATTGACAAACTGTTCATTTATTTTTATTACATATTGTTTTCCCCATTTTCTACGTTCCAAAATTTCATTTCATTTCATAAATGTATTTAAAACAGCTTACAGTATGCTGAAAATTAAGTAGTAGCCTAGGTCGCTAGTGGGATAGACAGCAGTGCCAAGATCTAAGAGTGGCTAATGGTATGCGATTGCGACCAGAGGTCCCCCAGTGGAATAATGCTCATGTTCCACCTGCACATACCATTTCCCAAAGCCAGGTGATGGTTTGGCAGTGGCTGACAGCACCTGCCATATGGCATATGTTGATCCACAGTGGTATGTTGGTTATGTTCTGAAATAAATGAAAGCAGACATATGAAAATACAGAAATAAATTACTTAATTAACAAATGCATAAAAAAACAGAAGGAGCATTTCTCATTATCAAAATGAATTTATATTGTTTATGTATGCATATTAAGTTAGTTTATTATGTATTTCAGTATTTATTTAAACTTGTGTCATAAACCTGTTCGAGAGGCCTTACTTCATACCGCTAAAATGAAATGCGAAACCTGGTATACATCACTGTTTATCATCACTTTTCAATGATCTCAGAGCTGTGAAACGATAAAACTATTTCACTTTGTTCGTCCCTTCCTCTCTAATTTACTTTTTTCACTTCTTTCTGCTGTAGTTTCATGCTCATCTTTGAGGTAAGTGTTGGCAGTTTTCCTTCATTACTTTCTGCTGGGTCAAAATAGAAGTCAGATCCAAACAAAATCAACTGATTACCGGCTGCATCCAAACCTTCACCTGCACCATCCTTGATCCAATCAGCTTTCACCTTGCTTCTCTGGCTTCCTGTCTCCTCAAGACAGCACTCATTCCCACTGGTACTCTGTACCTGCATATATTCATTTACTTACTCATTCACTCTTTATTTTCTCTATAATAATATCCTTCATTCTCCCAAGTCCCCTCTACCACACACTGCATTATCTGCTAATAACCTTAAATTTGTTTGTCACTATGGTGATACAGAAAGGCACTGCCCGTCCTATAACACCTCTTATTGAGTCTGATCAAAAGCCAATTGAATCCCGGTCAAATATTTGTATTTCCCCCTCGTCTGTTTGATTTAACTGCCAATGCTGTCAATCCTGCCACTGCTGCTGCCTTCCTGAACCCTGCCACAGCTCACTGCCCCGCAATCTAGTTTCCAGATTTACTGTGTAACAGCTCCTAATGACAAAGAGAGTCCCTGGATCCCCAAGTGGTGCATTCAGTGATGAGGCAGTCAAGGTTATTCAGGAATATAAAGCGGGGATTTGTTGGAACAATAGGCTTTATTGAATGAATCTATAAAACAATGAGCATAGTATACTAAAGTGCCAAGAGAGGGGTTTTATTACTGAGTGAGACATCGAACATGTGACAGAAATTATGATGTATAAGCAAAGAAATTTCCCCAGAAGTAAAAGTCGGTAAAAGTTGGGAGCAATTTAATAAAAATGTACTTTAGAATAGCTTTCTGTATAAATCATTTTTTTGGATATAATATACCTAAAAGACAAACAAATTGGAACTTGTGGCAAAAACAAATTCTCTGTCTGTAACTTCATGAAAAGTATGTCTTTATGCATAGTCCATATAGGCTTGTTTGTGCATGTGCGCTGTATATGTATCATCCCCCCACTGCTCTAGAAAGCAGCAAAGGAATCCCACCGCTATTTCTCAGGCAGAAATGAGTGTGCCTGAGTTTTGAATGGTCCTCATCTGTTTCCTTTACGAGTGCTGAGGCGGCGGTGTTACCCCCTGGCCAGCAGTATCACTACTTTCTATTACTCTCCGACCTGGAAGAGACGGAGTGGGTTTATAGCTGTTAAAGCCTGCTGGTACCATGTGCTACCTGATTCTATGGCCTGTTGGAATGGCTGTAGCCATGGTCAAAGATACCCCAGGGAGCGACACACGCATACACGCCCAGGCACACAAAACCGCACATGGAGGTGGGCTCGTACAACAAGACCTCATTCTTTTGCCGTATGTCTACACTATCACCATTCCCCCCTTTCACTTTTGCAATCCAGCACATTTCCTTTTCCTTCTCAATCTGTTTTCTGCCCTATTTTTTTTGCATCTACTTTGTTCTCTCACCTTCTCCCCATGTTTTTCGTAAGGGATAGTTCACCCAAAATTGAAATTTCACTCATTATCTACTCCCCCTCATGTCGACTAAGGGCTGGGAGAAGTTTCAGAGTCATCCATGGCTTCTCTGAGTTACAGGGGGTCTCAGCATAGCAGTGCATGTCAATATAACGGTTGCAAATGCATACCACTTTTCTTCGTCCAAAAAGACACACCAAAAAACATCCAAATACCTCCATACTGCTCGTATGTAATGTCCCTCTTGTATGTATGTATCCAAATTGGACTAATCGGGAAGAGGAGCTTCTGCTACAAAACAAGCTTGAAATATAGGTAATTAATTTTTTTCGGGACCATTTCGCGGCTTCAATACAAGACCGACATTACAGACGAGCAGCATGGAGGTATTTGGATGTTTTTTGGCGTGTCTTTTTGTTACGAAGACAGTTGGTATCCATTTGCAACCGTTATATGATGTGCACTGCTACGCCGAGACCCCCTGTAACTCAAAGAAGTTTCAATTTTGGGTGAACTATCCCTTTAACATCGATTCTTCTTTTCTCTCTTTTGTGCCATAATCCCCCCCGCCCCTGCTACCATGCCAGCCCTCAAAAGTATTCTGACCCAACTGCAACTGGCAACCCGCCACCTGACTGCGGCCCGAAGGTGGGAGGGGGTCGTGCGGTGTATGGGGTTGTAATCGACCAAGCACTGTAAGGGAGCACACTGCAGGTGTTCCCCAGCCTGTAGCAGAACTAGCATCACTACTGCCTCAGACAGATGGCTCGACCGTAGTGTGTTTACTCATTTAGGAGGATGCTGGGAATGAGTGCACTCTGTGGCATTATCCCATCTCTAGCTGTTCGGGTGCAGCGTGGAGCTAGGCCTCCCATCTACAGGCTGTTTGCTTTGTTCCCAGCACCGGGCAACTGCAGAGAAGGTCGGAATATAGAGATGACTCACTCGGCAGCTTTGAAGGCCTGTCAACCATGAAAGATGTGACGAAGCAAACCGGGGTCCTTTTGGGACATAGCTGAGGACAGTGAAACAGTTGTGGACATAACTGAAGCCAGTGGCATGAAAGCCTTTCCTCAGTTCACCCTCTGAGAAGAATGCGGTGCAGATAAAAGGAAGGTAGTGCAGATACATCAGCTGTGGTACAGTATACGTCGCTTCGACAGGAAGCAGCAGAGATACTTAATAACCACTGAGTGGTCACGCCGTCCGAAAAGCCTGATCTGTCCCTTCGCCTCATGGGTCACACTCGTTGAATGGCACATTTTAGCAGCTGTGATTAGCCTATAAATTGAACTGGCTGATACTCAGGTATTCCTGCTCAGTACGTACCCTTTCTCACAGTGTGTGAACTTGGCAATGGAACCCTCGAGGCTGCAGCTACACTAATGTGTTGTGGTTGTAAATCATCCCTTTTGCTACATTAGCCTGCTGTAGAGATTTGAGACCTTAAAACCAAGACTTCTAAGTTTGAAAACTCTGAGGAGTCATGGTTTACCCAGACAGACCTGGAATGTTTATTCATTCTTAGTATTTCCTTTGTATTTTTTGGACTTTTGCTTATTTCTGGTTTTATTTTTAATCTTCCTGTCTTTGTCTTGTGTTTCCCCTCTTGTTGATTTCCGACCCTCAGTAATATGTTTTACCAGTGTTCAAACCTTCCTTCACTTTTGTGTGTTTAGTCTCTGTGTTATTTTCAAGCTCATTGTGTACTCCAACCTCCTTCTCACAGGAAGACATGTTACGATGCCACACGTAAGCAGGCACTATCTGATCCATATTGCTCAAAGGGAAACTTTGTTTTTTTTTTCAACCTGGACCCTGTTTTCCTATGTTTTTCTGTATAGGTGAGTGATGATAATACTTTTATTGAGGTGTCTCCAGTATTGAGGCGGGCAGGCAGCCTGCAGCCCAGCTAACGCTCTTCAACCGGGCAAGTGGCTCCGTCAAAGTTCAACCAAAACGGTCTGAGATTTTTTTCACACTCCCGACCTGTGGGGGCTGGTAGATAGTTACAATGACCATAGACCCCCATGTTAAAATCGCCGACTTTACAGCGTTCAAAAACATATTTACAGCCTGGTACCACAACGTTTTTTGGTCTCAATCGATAGTAATGATCCTTTTCCTTATCGGTCGCAGGCGTCAAACAATGGAATGTGCTAGAGGATGAAGTCAAAAAATTACCAACATTTAACGTCTTCAAGAAAAAGTATGTAAACACAACGATTGACCGGTACAGAATGACACAAGAGAGCTGAAAAAGTCAGGGACGTCAGACACAGTAATGAGATTACAAGGGGAAATAACAAAAATCATTGTGTTCCCAAAACAATATGATGAACCAGAGAAACTGTGTGGCCAGAGGTCAATGTCAGTTTTTACGTAGAATGTTATTACATTGTGATGATAAATTGAGCACAAGTGCAATTTCTTCAACTCTACATACTGCCTAATGCTGCAACACATTATGTCAAAATGTCAAATGTTAAAGATAATTGAGAAATGTCATGTAACAAAATGTGTTATGTTAAATTGTTAAATTGTTAAGTTTCGAAAATACTGGAAAAAAGTTATGTCAAAATGTAACATGCAGAAGACAAAGAAAAAATGAATATGAGAGTATTGGGGGCGGGACTAGATAAGCTTTTGCTTCTCCCGCCCCTTCATTTCATTATTGGATTAAGATGATGTGTGATGATGACTAATTGACATGGATGAATTAAATAAATAAATAAATAAAATAAAATAGTTTTCAGGCCCTCTGATTGGCGCAACGTTTTGCTGTTATTCAGATAAGATTCTGGCCAATCAGGGCGCGGAAACGTTCATTGGTCCGTCACAGAGACAGGCTGCGATTTTCTCGGCCGGCCAATCCAACATGGCGCTGTTCAAACCGCCATATTTGAGGCACATAAACGACTGCACAAAACCAATGGGTGACGTCACGGATGTTACGTCCATTCTTTTTACAGTCTATGAGTTCAACCTATAAACCTGCATTTTTTTTCACACTGACAGGCTCAGATAGTTACAATGAGTGTCCAGCAACATACTAGAAAGGAGACATTAACGTATGTCTATACCTTCAGCTGGAGGTAACGTGCGGCAAAACACAGATGGGGAATACTGTTACCTGACTGAGGTGAAGAGACGACTGGAGAATTTACAAATTGTAACAACAAAATGTTGGGTTACTCTTTACGCAGCTTTCACAAGTTGGGGCTAACAGTTAGCTGTGTTACAAATGAATGCTAACACTCGTGTCGATGCACTGCGCCGTCGCCGTGCCGACCACAGGGTCTGCTGTGACCACCGAGGATGACTTGTCGGACACTCCTTGTAACTATCTGAGCCTGTCAGTTTGAAAAAAATAGGGCGAACTTTGACGGGAGGTTGAAGAGCGTTAGCTGGGCTGCAGGCTGCCTGCCCGCCTCAATACTGGAGACACCTCAATAAAAGTATTGTCCTCACATATACAGAAAAAACAGGGCCCAGGTTGAAAAAAACCGAAGCTGCCCTTTAAAACAATGGGCATGTGTTCCACTAAGGGTTATTTCCCCCAATCCGCACACACAGTAACCCAACCTTGGTGTTGATGTGTTTCTTGGCCACAACCTGCCCTGAAAGGGTTGCTGTATACATTTCCATTGCTGTTTGATTTGTCCTCAGCTTTGTGAAAACCTCTGACTGCATGCCACATCATGCTATGCTGAATACACAGCTGGGCTATGCTCTCTCTCATACACTAGCACTAAAATGATGTGCAATGATGAAAGACCAGCTGCAATAGTCATTGCCAGACTGATGCGTAACATTCCCATGAGACCTGGGCATGTACAGCACAGGCCCGGATCAAGGCGGTGATATAACCAGTGTAAAGATCTGTAATTTCAGTGGTGTGGTTATTTCTGTCAGCAGGGTAACCAGAATCAATCACTGTGACAGCATGGTTATTGTCTATGGGATCCACAGTCATACCTGCTGCTTTACAGCTGGGGCTGTCAACCATGTGCCACAAAGAGCCGGACAGGGGATCTTACAGGAGTTAATCAGTGGGTGGAGTCTTTGGTTTATACCTCGCCAATGGCTGGAGGTGCTACATGGCTGACCACCTCTGCTATTAAAGCCCACAGTGATATGGCCCAAAGGCTTGGCCTTGGGTACGGTCTGCCGTTGATACAGCAGAGGCTTTAGCTATCAAGTTTTACCCCCTAATCCCACAAAGCCTCCCATTCCACCAGCCTCTGAATTTCAGTGGATACAGAGGGTAGTTATATGGGGCTCAAATTTGTGGGCTTATCACGGGTTGGTCGACTTAGCGTGCAATATTCAAATTTTCAGCGTGTGTATCTCTAAGCTTGGAAGTTCAAACTCATAAAGCCTTATTAGAGCAGTCACTTGTGTTCAGACAAGAAGAATTATAATACTTAATCATCGTTTCTTAGCAGACCAGTACAATATGTCAGGGAAGTTGATCTTGATGCAGCTGCAATGAAAACAATAAAAAGGTAACTTTGGTGGAAATCCATTAACTTTCAGCGAGGCCAGCAGCTTTTTAAACACATTTGAAGAGCTCTTTTCCAAAACGCGATAAACGCCAAAATTAAAAAAATCGATTTTTCAGCGCTATTCTGTTGATTACCGATCCTTTTCACTGCCCTATGAACGTTTCTTCCCAGACCGCTGTATAACCCTGTTTAAACTGTATGTCAAGGTGCAGTTCCTTTCCAAACCGCGATAAGCGCTGTTGTTGTTTTTTGACTGAACGCGGTATCTCCTCTCGGCCAATCAGCGTTCGATCTGAGTTCTCAACGGAACCAAGATGGCGGCGCCGTGAGCCGAAGTTTTATGAGTGTTTCAACTACATTTATCGATAAAAATGAACGCCTTTGACGGATCGGATCAACAGGTGGAGCTTACATCAGGTGGGAGACGGCGGAAATTAAACAAAGACAATCACAAACGAGAGAAAATAAAGAGAATTCGCCATTCTGGCGGTGGATTGATCCCAGCAGTGGGATGTCAACATACCGGTACCGGCTTTTGCCAAGCAGATTCACTGACACCAGAGGACTTGATGATGAACTTTCGAAAGTTGTATGACAACCCAGAAAAAGTTGAACAGGACAAGGCCATTCTCCATCTGATGACCATATCAAACGTCCAGCGACACCGTCAGAAGGTTGACGAAGAGGAAAAACGAAAGGACAGGAACGTGTCCGTGAAATACAGCCTGCTTTGCAACAACCACCCAAATAAAGTCTCTGTTTGCAAAGCAACATTCCTCACAGTATTAGGTGAGTAATGTTTTCATTTAATGTAGTGTGAGTGTGTAGTGATGTAGTGTAGTGGCATCCGGGTGGGTTTTTATAAATTCAAAATGAAAATTTCAGTGTTTTTCATGGGACCATTAAACATACTTGCGTCTATATGTGCGGCTCTGCAACTCGCTCATGCAGAGGGAGCAGACGTTGGAGCGACTGTCCTCTTTTTTTGGAAATCAAAATAGTACCAAACAGTCATACCATTTCGTAGAGTTTGTGCCAAATGTTTACACACAACATTAACTTTTTGGGGGACAGCTCTCCATTCCGACGCACCTCCATACACCCCGCTGTTCCGAAACACCGCTGTTCCGACAGCCTCCGCTCGTGCTGACAGCTGACTGAGGGAGATGCTTTGGTTGGGCTTAGGCAATGAAGAAAGGAGTTGGTTAAGTTTAGTAAAAAGATCAGGTGGAGGCTAGACAGGCTAGAAGCAGAATGAACGTTAGGTCTTTATGTCAGTAGCCTTTTCGAAATAGCGGTGTCTTTAGAAAAAAAAAGAAAACCCCGCTATTAGAAGTGGTGTACAATTGGGCGATCAGACATGAGCCAGTAACTTACAATTCTCAGTAGTTTCATTATTTCCTGAATCAAGTTGCTCTTCAGTAGGTAGGCTATGTAGCTTTGCCATACTAGTTTTATGTAGTAAATGTTTCTGTGGCTACATATAGCGCAGGCGTTTGTAGCATAGAAAATAAATTATAGAAATTTCATATTAATCACAGACTCTGCCCAGTTATGCTGATTGGGAAAGATTTATTTATGACAAAGTAATACCTAGTGTTTTTTGTGTGTTCAGTGTGGAAGTGCAGATAATCAGTGTTAATCCATTTATGTAGTTTTGTGTGTGATCAGGATATGGTAGGCTTAAGGAAAGACAGACAGTTTTCACTACTTTCACTGTTGTATTTTATCAAGAGGTCTTTTAAGTTTGTTCAGAAAAAAAGTTCATTACCTGAACCTAATGCTTTTTATCTGAAGTAGCCTATAGATGACTGACAACCTCAATTATTATGTTTTTCAGGCATCAGCAAGGACCGTGCCTCCCGAGTCGCACAATATTATGCAGAGACTGCAGAGGCACGTCCAATTAGAGGTGGCGCACGACAAGTGCAACACAATAAGGAGAGAAGACAAAACATCATCCAGCACATACAATCCTTCACCTGCAGAGCCAGCCATTATGGGCGGAGGGGAGCCCCAGGGCGCAAGTATCTACCGAGTGACTTAAACGTACGAAAAATGCATGAGTTGTTTGAAAGTCTAAATCATGCTCAGATCAGTTACTCGCTGTACTATTCAGTGTTTGCCAGTGAGTTCAATCTTGGCTTTGGCCATCCAGCCACTGATGCATGCTCAGTTTGTGCCATGCACAAGCTCAAGATTAAGGATCCAAGCTTGACCGAGAGAGAAACAGATTGAATCTGCTACGTTCATTTTGCAGGCAGAGAAGCTCGTGTCTTCTATGACCTCCTTGGTAGGGTCACTGAAAATTGTGTAACACTGTGTTTTGATATGATGCAAAACCTTATCCTACCTAAAACTCCAATCGGACAGGCTTATTATTCTCGCCAGTTATACATGTACCTGTTTGGAGTGGTAACACATCACGGAGAGAACAGTCATCAAACAAAAGACGATGTCCATCTTTACGTCTGGCAAGAAAATGAAAACAGGAAAGATAGCAATATGATTGCATCTGCACTTAGAGACTGCTTAAGGGTCCGTCTTCAGGGGAAAATCCGTCAATCCAGGGCACTTCGTCTTTTTAGTGACTCTTGTTATGGACAAAACAAAAATATGAACATGGTGTCCATGCTCATGGATTTTCGCAAGAACTTTCCCAATCTTGCCATTGAGTACACATTCCCAGTAAGGGGACATAGTTATCTACCGGCTGACCGTGTGTTTGGGAGGATAGAGCAGAGGATCAGAAAAATAGAGACCATCTTACTACCTCAGGAGTATCATTCATTACTGCAGAACTTTGGAAACGTGCACATCTATGGCAAAGATTGGGAGGCATTTGATTTCCGATCTGCTACTAAAAAGTGTGTGAAGGCTCAGAGAAGCTTTAAACTAAGTGAAGCGCGCATGCTTGAACTGAGTGCCAACAAGATTGGGTTCAAAACCACTTACAGTGGAGCATACTCTTTCCACAGTGTACTGAAACCGGGGAAGCAGTGGGCTGACTTGAAACCTGACATACTCCCTAAGCAGACCACTGTAAAGGATGCAAAGAAACGTGATGTGTTGGCCCTTCTGACAGAAATGGGTGTGTCAGGTGAGGTGCAGGCATTTTATAATGATGCACTGTCTGAAGTTACTGGCGATGTATGCCTGAGTGATGTAGAAGAGTAAATTGCCCCAAGTTTGATGGTGGTCATAACTAAAATTACCACTTAAGCCACTCAGTGTGGTAGGTATTGTTTACAGTGTTCTTGAAAGTCATGTTCGTCAGGACTTCCTATTTTCATCTTCAGTTCAGTTGCTGGTCTAAAAAGCAAACATTAGTGGGCCACCCACTCTGATTTTATGGAAATGGATTTATTGAATGTACTGTAATGATTGTAAACAGTGTTTCTTTGAAATAGTTCCCTTTTGCCTTATACTTAAAAAGATTGCTACTTGAGCTGTGTAAGAAAGTACAATACGACTATTGAATGTATTTTTCTATCATTATATTGTTTTAATCATTGATGTTAGTTTATTTGGCTGTTTTTTTGCCATGCTTTAAAGGTACCTTAAAGTCCTAAGATTGAACACTATGTAAATGTTTTTGTTTTTTAAGCTACAGCTACAGCTGCCAAGGAGTCCACTACTGTATTTGCAGTAGGGCTGTCAAACGATTAATTTTTCTAATATATAATTTATTTGATTTATTTTATTAATATGAGCTTTAAAAACGTGAATTAAACATAAATGAATATACTTTGTTAATTTATTTGATTTAGCAGCTATTTATTGTATTTCATTTGTTATTGGTGATGAATACCTGGATTTGTAGCGTTTTGCTAAAAACATATTAATGTTTGGTTTTTAAAATCAACAATATTGTTGTAAAATTTGAAAATTGTTGTTGAACATGTTCAGACTGAGCAAATACACTGTTTTAACGGAATAAAATTAATCTTTGTAAAAATGTGTGGGTCTGCTTAAATAATGTCATTTTTCCAGAAATTATGAAAATGGATTTATAGCGTTTTGGAAAAGAGCTCTTCATTTATTCAACCAGTTATCATTATAATACATTTCCTGTCCTGTTTTTTTTTTTTTTTTTTTGGTACCTGGAAAGATAAATACCTATTAGGTAACACTTTATTTGATGCCTATCTCTATAAGCCATTACAACCATACTTATGAGTTATAATGCAGTTATATGATATATAATGCATAATGTCAGTCTGTATAACTATACTTATAAGCACTGATAAATGATCATAATGCTTTATAACAATAATAACATACTATAAAACATTTTATCATGACTTATAAGGTCAGGTAACTCACTGACAATGCCCAAATTGATAATGCATTATAAATAGTTATAATGTGTTATAATTTGCGATAACTAACTATCATTCTAAACACTCATCAGTTATCATTATCATAAGACTTTATAACCATAAACATAACACATCATAGAGCATTATAACTCTATTATAATACTTGACCTTATAAGCCATTATAAAATTATTTTAATTAAACGTGTATAACTATCATTATAAACTCTGTAAATTATCATAAGACTTTATAACAATAAGCATAACACCTCATGTAGCATTTTATAATGGCTTATATTATCAGGTCAAGTATTATATTAGTTATAATGCTCCATGATTATAATACTTGACCTTATAATATAAGCCATTATAAACACACACATTTAAAATTTTTAATGGCTTATAGGGTCAAGTATTATAATAGAGTTATAATGCTCTATGATGTGTTATGTTATACAGTGCTATAACTGCATTATAACTCACTGTAAGTATGCTTATAATGCGTTATAGAGTAGTTACCAAAGTGTTACCCAATATTGGATTTACTGTCCATAGCACATAGCAGAGTCTCCAAGCAGGAACTCCCACCTGTGACATTCCTCACACCACCCTCACCAGGGTCTCTCTTCCTACTATGTTTGTAGCCATTAAACTGCAGCTTGTACACTTCCCACAGGGGCTCTACAGGGTCTCCGGACCCTTCCTACCCCACCCCCCTTTTTTTTCAGCATCCCTTCTCCTTTTAATCCCTCACATTATAAATACACGGAGAAGGTAATTATGAGACCATCAGGGTACACGGGTCAGCACAATTACACCATTAACATGTCACCTCGGCTGCCTGCATGGAGTTAGCCTCTGCCAATAGCAAGTTGGCACCTGGGCACTAATGAGTAGCTATGTAATTAGAGGTTGGCGTGATTCTACCTCACTCACCACGCAAACATGCTCACAAAACACACACATCTGCACCACACGTACCAAATCGGTGTGGTTTTGTGCCTCTCTCGCTCACTCCTCTCAGTCTGAATAGGTGGGCCTGCCATATGTCACAGCAGTTGTGCTGCATCAGTGCAGGGAACGGTGTGCTTTAATGAACCTGGCTGTGGAGGAAAGAGAAGCCGTGCCTCTTACATTTGTTTTAAATGGTAATCAGTGTCAAAGTTTCAGGAGGTAGGAGAGTCAGCAGCAGAGGGGGGTACCTTTTAGACAGTGGAGACTATTAGCCAGTGGTTAACCAGCCTGTGGTTAACCAGAGTGACTGATTGCAGGTGTGAATGTGTGAGACGTGCTGATTTGAAGGACAGCGATGTTTAAAAAATGTAACCCAATTGGAGAACAAGGAATATAGAGGTGTTGGAGTGAATTTTGCTGTAGTTCATCACAGGCTTCCTGCAGGGCCTGAGGACTGCTACATGCTGTAGACTTTCAACTACCCTTGCAGGGAGAGGTGTAGTGCCATATGTTTATGTACCAGAGCCACTTTAAGTTGTAGCTTTTTAAAAAATTACATAACCACACACTAAAAACAGTTGGGTTAAAAAATAACTCAATTTTAACCCAACTGCTGGTTCAAATAAGGACAAACCCCTTTTTGGGGTGTTATGTTAACCAAACAGGTTGGGTTATTATTTTTTGACCTCAACCTTTAGGTTGAATATTCAACCCAAAAGTTGGGTTATGCTAATTACAATGTTTTTATCCCAACTATTGGGTCGTGCATAAAGTGCTTGCTCGACCCAATATTCACAGGTAGCTGTGGTGGCGGGCGGAGACACACAAAATGACCTAACCCTTAACCCAACGAATGGGTTACTCACTGAAAAATAACCCAATTACTTGAACAACCTAGGAATTGGGTTAGATTCATATATAACCCCTGAAAATGGGTTACACCCAAAAATTTAACTCAACACCAAAAACTCAGAAATTGGGTTACAGAGATAACCCGACATTTTTTAGTGTGCATTGAACATGATGATCAAATGTTTTGTTCATCTGGTTTTATGAACAATCCCACCATGTTGATGATGTTACACAGCAGTCTGCATCACTTATTGCATTATTTATTTCTAACACTATTTATTAGTCCTCTTTATGGATCCTTGCACATTTTGTACCATTTCTTTTATCTTGTCTCTTACTGATGGCACACAGACTTTATCTTCCAACTTGGTTTTATGTACCTCATTGGTTTTCATCTACCAATGTTTTCTTTTGACTGATTATATGATATTTCTTTTATCCTGTTCTTAGTCTTTTGTTTTTATTACCGGCTTCCATTTATTCATATCTTGTTTTGTTTTTTTACCAGGGGTTGTCACTTTGTCAAACATGTCCTTGTCCCATTCTGTTTGTAAGTGTTTGTGTAAAAACTTACCTAACCTTGAACGTTGAACCAGCCATACAAACATCTAGTTGAGTAGCATAAGATGGAACCGTGAATGTTGGAGATTAAAGGCAGTATAAAAGACTGAGTACACATGTTTTTTTGTTTTTGTTTTTTATTAAAATTTCACTTACACTCTTGTGTTGAACAAATTAAGCCAGAGGTTAAGATTAGAAGAATTGCATCAATTGTCCCCTGTTATGAAAAGTTACAAATTTCTTCTTTTGTCTGTGGAGCAAAGAAGAATGTGGTTTCCATCTATGAATAGTGAATCCCAACAACATTAACCAATGTACTTTATACTGTCAACCTAGCACAAGCAGCGACAACTGTGTGGGGAACAAGGCCTGAACCTGAATTTCTCAACAAGGCAGTTCTAGCATAAATGTATCTCCAGCACCAGTTTTCCTGTTTCTCATCATTTTTGTTAAGAAATTATGTTAAACAAAACATTAATCACAGCAGAGGCTTTTTAAGTTCAAAACCTGTCTGGAGAAGACCTTTACCAGGCTGACTTTGTAACGTTTCTTAAAGGCAGTGTTTCGCACCCGTGCAGGGTAGTTACATAGTGCGGTTTCAGCCGACGCGACCCCGCTCAGACCTTGGCAGCAGCACCATTCATCCTATTAACCATTTTTCTATAACTGCAATGAGTCTGGAAACCTCATTTATTTTAAGGCCGAAAAATCTCTGCAAAACTCTGCAATGTTACTTTAATTTTTTTTCGGAACAATTTCTCATCTCGGGGCCTCAATACAAGAGGGACATTACAGACAAGCAGTATGGAGGTATTTGGATGTTTTTTGGTGTGTCTTTTTGGACAAAGAAAAGTGAGCCCCATTCACAACCATTATATGGACAAATACTCCTGTGAGGACCCCCCCATAACTCAGAGAAGGTACAGAGGATTTGAATTTTGGGTGAACTATCGCTTTAACAAATGCATCACAAATTAAGAAACTGTCAGAAGAGTTAATGAATGAAATGATGTGGAAAGATCTGCTTCATTTTCAACTTTACCGGCTAATGAGATCCAGGTGTAAAAGAAGAAGAAGAAAAAAATCACTGTGCCACTTATAAGAAAATGACCTTTAAGGTGGAAGGTTACTGTATGTTACTCAGTGAATCAAAGAAACCACCTTAACCGTCCAAATGACAATTACTTTCTCTCATCTTCCATATTGTCTCTGCTGTATGATGCGTGCTTTTTCTGGTGATCAATTGATCTTCAACTGCTAAAAAAAGAATGAATTTCAACTGGATCATACAAACTGAATATTCTATTTCCGCATTGAAAACGGTGAGCTCTGGTGTGCTCCAGCTCTTACGCTATATGCTTCCAAGTTCAGGGTGTTTAATTGATGTACCTGCTCTCAGATCTTCTCTTTTCAAAGGAAAATTACCACCCTCACCATATCATAACAGAGCGACTGTGATACTGCACCTAGTGCCTGGCCCTGATGTGTCATTATAGGTGGAAAAGGAAGCTCCGCTGCTTAACATTCTGTTGCTCATCCTTTATACTTGTCACATCACTTTTTATCATGCTCAGTCCCACTGTTTTGTGATTGTATAAATATCTAATGACACGGTGTAAAATTCATTTTTGACGCCTGTCACTGGCATTACCCCGGGCGGAGAGAATCAAACAGTCGCAAGGATACAACAGTGGGAAATAGTACAAATATCATCAATACATCTTGTACTTGCGGCGTCCCACTGGTGGGGCTACGAAAGCCCTGGTATCCCGTCCTATGTAGCAGCAGCCCCTGTGATGCTGTCACACTACACTGGGTTGGATTCATCACTGGAGATCAGTCGCTATCAAACCCTGTAAGAATGAAATGATTTGTACAAAATGTTGAAACATGGAGATGCCGAGGCCTGAAAGTGTGCCCAGTGGTGAGGCGAGCAAAAACTTGGTGGAGCATGCAATGACTTAAATCCATAGAGATACAAATCAAATACAGCAAAGCACTTTTTTGGCAAATCTAAGGACAAATCAGCAACAGGGGAAATGTATACAGATTGTATTTTTGACGTAGTGATGGAAGATCCTTTAACTGAAAGCACTATTCATTAATGAGCTGTAATGTATTTGATCCCTATGTATGAACTCACACAAATGCACAGAGCATTTATTTCAGTTCTATGGATTTTCTTTACCTTTTAGTGTCTTTAAAGGAGACATATTATGCCCCTTTTCCACTAATTAAAATAGTTCCCAGGTGTCTTCAAGACATGTCGGTGACATGCTTTGGTCAAAATACTTACTTAATCCTCTTTGTCCCAGGTGGGACATAAGGCTGCGACGATAGGGACCTGCCGTGCGCTACATGTCACAGAGTGACTGATTGCAGGTGTGAATGTGTGAGACGTGCTGATTTGAAGGACAGTGATGTTTAAAAAGTGTAGCCCAATTGGAGAACAAGGAATATAGAAGTGTTGGAGGAGTGAATTTTGCTGTAGTTCATCACCTGAGGACTGGTACCTGTACATGCTGTAGACTTTCAACTACCCTTGCAGGCAGAGGTGCACTGCCATATGTTTATGTACCGGAGCCACGTTAAGTTGTAGCTTTTAAAAATTACATAACCACACACTAAAAACAGTTGGGTTAAAAAATAACCTAATTTTAACCCAACTGCTGGTTCAAATAGGTCCCAGGTGGGACATAAGGCGATCTGACTCCAATGGGACCTGTTGTGCTACATGTTGCGCCTCGCCCCATGTAAGGTTCATCTCCTTTAGTTCGGCTGTCACGGTTCGTCTCCAGGTTGTTTTAGGTCGGCCTTGACTCCTTTTTCCAGCTGGGGTCCATCTCAATGCGACCTTTGGGATACAGTCTTCATTCTGACCATATGGACCAGCCATCGTAGTCGGCAGCATTTAATTTCTGTCCCAGCACTGGTGCACTTGGTCGTCCTGCGCTGTTCTCTGTTTGAGATCTTCTCAGGCCAGAAGATGCGACAGATTTTGCGGAGGCATCCATTATGGAAGGCATCGATCTTTTCTTATCAATCTTTGCTTTTCCGGGGTGGCATTAATGCACATCACTTGTGTTTTAGAGGCGTTGATGGTCAAACCTGTTTGTTTCGCATACTGGTTGAGTCTGTCAGTTTTTAGTTTTGGTCAAAATACACCAAGGTACAAACATCACTGCTCTTTTCATCCTCTCAAAACAGCCCTATTCAGAACGGCTGGTTTCAGTGCCTGTCTCTTTAAATGCAAATGAAGTAATATTTCCATAGTATGTTCCCTTAAAGCTAAAATACATCAAAATGTACTGATCGTTTTGTGCTATTTGTCCATCATAATGACAGGAAGGAACCCAAGCATGACACCAGAGGCAGGCAAGTGGAGGCAGAGAATCAGAATCAGAGTCAAAGAAACCAGGTGATCCAGCAGAGCAAGGCAGACAAATCCGATGAAGGGCAGGCTAGAATCCAAAATCCAAAAACACAAGAGCAAGAGCAAGGTCAGAGCAGGTATAGGCTTAACTGGAAAAGCTGGAGAGCTTGGTAGAAAAGACTCAAGACAATCTGGCAGGGGAGGGAAACTGCAACTAACAATTATTTTAATAATCAGGCTTTTTTTTCTTCCTCAATGAATCATATAAAAAAGCATTTTTAATTTTTTTTTTTAAAAACTTTTTTTTCTGAATCATGAAAAAGTTGCAAAGAGAAACAGACACAGAGCATCATGGTCACCGTAGTAAGTGACTCCCTCTCACACACACATACACACACCTGTTTGAGCGGTCACACAGTAGAATGGGAATAAATGACAAAAACAGGATATTTTTCATTTTGCCTCGGTGCTCCCATCAATGGCCGACGATGCTGTTGGTGCCATTAGATACTTGTTCACCAATAACGTTTGTGACATTTCCCAGTACTGTTGGTGTATGATGTGATGATAGTGAAGGAGACGGAGCTCAGCTCTGGTTGGTCGGCCCAGTGTTGAGGCAGCTGCTTGATGTGGGGCCTTGTTGCTGAGTTGCTACAAGTTATGTGGTGTTGCAGTACTATTATTTAAATCGTATAATGTTATGTTATATGCCACAATGCCAGCTGCTGCTAGTGGAGATGGCCAATGGAACAGCTGTATCAGCACACATGATGTTTTAACCAACCCAGGAAAAAAAGTGAAATCAGTCCACGCCCCCGGGAATTGTCCCTCCCCCTGATTAGCCAATCCGGGCCTGTTCTAGCATTTTGTAGAGAGAAATGCTCCCACACTTTTATTATTTTGTTTAATAGTAGTATAGAAAATGAGAAGAAAATAATAAAACAAGACAAAAACCAAAGACAAATATGTCCATAAACGTGTTATCATTTCCTTTTAACATTGGACTTCTTTATATATATTTATATTTTAATGTTACGGTCTACCATTGTTATTAGCTTGGAGTTAGTGTATTTGTTCATAATGGCTGTTTGATCCAGATGAACGCTGCTGTGGAGCTTTTTGCATTTGTCAAGTTGCATTGCTGCCTCGTGCTGGTACTCCTTGTATAATAAAATAATTAAGATAATTAAATTAGTTGACAATGCTTTTAAAAATTGATTTTAATTTCTTGTCATTCCCTCTAACTGCTGTCATAATAAAAGGGAAAAAAAAACATATGAAGAGCTCTTTTCCAAAACGCTATAAATCCATTTTAATAGTTTTCCAGAAAATGACATTTTTTACCTAGACCCACCCATTTTGTTAATATTCAATGTATCCTGTTTAAAATGATTGTTGGCTCAGTCTGAACATGTTGAACAATGATTATTAAATCCAACAACAATATTGTTGATAAAAAATTAAAAGTTTATTTATTTTTTCCCCAAAACGCTATAAATCCACATTTAAAAAAACAAAAACTGATGGTTTCTGTCTTGAAAAACCAACCAACAAAAAAAGAGAACATCACTGAGTTGCCCGCACATCTCTGTGTGTGACTCTGTGTGCTCATGTTGCTGTAAACAAAAATACGTCTTTGCTGTTAAAAAAAAAATTAAAAAAAATCGATCGTTGATTCGGAGGACAGCCAGCATTACAGGCGGGGGCGGGGCGCCTACCGTTATGCGGGGGCTGTGGGGGTATACTTAACGGCCCAGTGTCCACCACATAAACAGATACAGTAATTAACACAGAACCCAGAAACTACTGAATGAATGACTGAAAACAAACAAATCTGTTCATAAACGCGCACCGCTGAATGGATGTACGTCTTGAGCTTCTTTGCGCTCATAGAATTCTGAGGAGAGGGAGGAGATGTCGCTTGGAGTTTTGGCTAAAAATAGATCTGGCGCTTATCGCGGTTTGGAGGGAAACTGCACCTTGCGGTGCCTTTTAAACAGGGAAATGTAGCGATTTGACGTGATACGTTGATGGAGCAGTGAATAGGCTCAGTCCACAGCAAAATGGCGTGACAAACTCATTTTTTTAAAATTTGGCGTTTATCGCGTTTTGGAAAAGAGCTCTTCATATATATAATTATAATAAACTAGTCCATTGGTGAATATTTCTGTCATTTGCAGCATAAACAGGTAATTGTGTCAGAGAATGTTATATCAGCAATCTTCTGTTTTTATCCTGCTCCTGTTAACTCAAGACCAAGCCGATCAATCAAACTGTATTCAAGTATCTTTATGACTCATCTTTGTTGAAACCTGCGGCTCATCCGTAAATTTCTCCCATAAGGAGATTAATCTGACCGGCTCTCTCCGGTCGTATGAGAGAGGAACCTGTGATGCTGTGAATCACAGTTATTTAAGAGCAGGAGGGAGTGGGGGTGGGGGGCAGAGAGTCTGGTAATACCACCCTTGCCCTCCTGTCAACAGATGAGGTGGCTCACTGCCACTCACGCATGCATAGAAATCAGAAGATATAAAACCGACACACACGCGTTCTGTCATTCATGATCAAACAGACAATCACATATAAAAACAGAATAACATTCCAGCGTCCCGATCCGCTGGAACAGTGACTGATAGAGCACACGGTGCTGACATCCACGCAGATGTGTGTCTGTGCACCTCAAGCTCCGCAGTGGCTTTGCGTTCGCGTGCGGGCTTGTGTGCGTATTTATACTGTTTCCTTTTCTGGGATTATGCATATGTGTGTATTCATACATATGCATGTGCCCGCATGTCTATCACCGTCTTTGTCTCCGTGCCTGTCTCTAGCTCCTCGCCCCCCGGATTCACCAGCAAGTATTAACATTAGCCTCTCTCCATGCGCTGTGGGGACGGGACAGAGAGGGAATGAGAGATGGGATAAATGAGGGGGAAAGAGGTCATCGCTGTCAGAGGAGGATGAGGGTGTGAATATTGTCATGGAGAGAACACGTGAGAGTGGCACTCCGTAGCCGGGAAAAAGGATAAAGAGGGGAGTGGAAGAGAAGCCAAGCGAGCGATTGTCAAGCAGGGAGAGAGGGAGAGGGAGTGGCATGTCTTAGTTGGAGCATGACTAAGTGGAGGGGGCACGGCGCGGTGTCACTCAGTTTGAGTTGAGTTTAACTAGTCATAGCCAGCGTACCATGTAACTCTCGGGGCTCATCATAGTCATAAGAAATTCCTTACTTCTTAAACCCTCTTTTATCAGAACTCTACATGATTGGAAGATCTTTCAAATTATTCCGATGGAGAGAAATAGTTTGGAGGCAGATGAGGCAATCTCACTGAAAACTGGTGTAGCGCCATGCGTTGATCTGAAGACATTCTCTGTCAGTGGGTCGGAGGAGAAGAGGCTTTATGAGCGTGTCTAGCTGTCTGCTACATTGTCTGAAATTTTTGAAGGTCATACTTTATTTTAAGGGCTCACTGTTTCTGTGTATACCTAATTACATACAGTGTAATTACCTATGTAATAACATGTACTTACATTGTGAATTCATAGTGTATTTTGATGTACTTACAGGTCCCTGTTACACTTGTAATAAGAAAGTCTTGTTACAATACTCTTTGAGTCTTGGAACATGTATGCTATTTCACAACTAACAGTTGTGTTAATACACCGTTGTTACTCTTTGGTACAGTGGAATGAGCACATAAAGTGTACCTGCTGGGATACCACAGTTAACTGCAATAACCAGTGTCTTCAATAGTGTACCACGTGTGCTGTTACACAACATAGTCTATGTAACAGTTGTGTTAGTACACACTATTTTTATTTATTTCACACATCTGTGTGCACAGTAACAATTGAAACGTTACGAGGTTTTATGTTCATCTGAGGCCTTTCTGCTTCCAGGATCCAGATTTGAGGGGATTACTGTACTTCCATTCCATTTGTTCATTTCCATTATGTATTTACTTTTTGACTAGTTATTCCAACAATTTTGACTGCTATGGAGCGGTTAACATATGATTATGATTAGGGGTGTAATCATAAAATCTGTCTTCAGTGTGTCGACCATCTGGAATGGTACAGAAATGACAGCTATGGGATGTATTTCTGAGTGAACACATAATAGCTAAATTATGATCTGTTAATTTAAGACTGACTTTATGTTTTGGGAATGCTTCTCTGGTCAAGCCACCTCAACAGCATACATTTACAATACGTGATAGAATCAGAATGTGGGATATCATTTCATAGTTTGTACTACTGGGAGTTCTGGAGTTTTATCCGTCCTTATTTCAGTCAGGACGACTTTAATCAAAAATGAATTGAGTGCAATATTTCAGAATTGTGATAATATTATTTAACAAAACAGGAGCCAAGGCAACTCTTCTCTGGCAGGAAAGTTAAAACGCCTTTATTTAGAAGGTTCATTAAAAACACCAACATGTTCCAGCCATGCTCTGTGGCCTTCATCAGGGAACAGTTCCCTGATGAAGGCCACAGAGCGTTACCAGAGAGAGTTCCCTTGGCTCCTCTTTTGTTAAATAGGGACCGCACCTCCTGATGAACGAGCACCACCCTGGATACACTGCAACCCACAGCAGCACTTTGTTTGTTGTTGTCTTCAAGTTTATATTGACTGGTAGAACATACTACAGTTCCCCTCCTCCTCAGCCACTCTCAGCATTTCTTCTGCCATCAGTCTCTGATATTACCCATCTTCCTGCCAGTTAGACCCCCTCCCAACCTCTCTTGTCAAAGCCACCGCTCCCTTTCTTGTCCCTCACATCACACACATAATCCACTCTTCCCTCCCCGACTGGAATTGTTCCCTCGCCCCTCAAAACAGCTGCTGTCACCCCAATACTCAAGAAACCTGGTACAGGCCCGTTTGATTTCAATAACCTCCGTCCAATCTTCCATTTCTTTCCAAGATCCTTGAAAAAACTGTTGCCTCTCAGCTCCATTCCCACCTGTCTCACAACAATCTTTTTGAACAATTCCAGTCCGGTTTTCGCCCACTGACTCTGGTGTCCTATCCATTCTCAGCCTGCTTGACTTGAGCTCGGCCTTCGACACTATCTCTCACACCATCCTCCTGGACAGACTCCTCTCTATTGGCATCACTCACACTCCTCTCAACTGGTTCAAATCCTAGCTTTCTGGACGCTCTCAGTTCATCCAGCTTAGCTCTTTCACATCTCAACCACTCCCACTAAGCTCAGGCGTACCCCAGGGCTCAGTCCTGGGGCCCCTACTCTTTAACATCTACCTACTCCCTCTTGGTCACATTTTCCAGAAACATCACATTACCTTCCACTGCTACGCAGATGACACCCACCTCAACATCTCCACCAAACCTGACTCCACCCTCCCATCTCCCTTGCTCACCGGCTGCCTGCACGACATAAAATCCTGGCTTTCATCCAACTTTCTCAAACTAAACAGTAACTGGACAGAAATTTTACTCGTTGGCACCAAACACACCTTATCCAAATCTCCCAGTCTCACCCTATCCATCGACAGCTGTCCCATTTTTCCTTCCTCCCAGGTCAAGAGCCTCTGTGTCATCCTTGATGGCACTCTTTCCTTTTCTTCCACATCAGCAACATAACCCGGTCAGCTTATTCCTCGGCGGAACGCGGAAGCTGTCCCTCCGTCGGTTGGTGAAATAGGTCCAGGCTGTATATCGTTTGAATCCTACGTATGGATATACTGTCGGTTAAAATGAGATCACATTGCAGTTTACATTGCTTAGAAAGGTTGAAAAGTGTGCAGGTAACTCATCATCTGTCATCATGGCCGATCGGCTTCATACATCCATGATTTTGACTCCGGAAAGGAGTCTCTGCAGCCCGTTGTTATGGCGACCATGACGCCAAGCGGGTCAACAGTCACAAGCACATTGTCAGATGTCGTTAGAGGACAAATAAAAGTCAATTTGTTTTCATTCAACATATATTTAGAGAGTAAAACATACATTTCTCGCTAGAAATGTCCTCAAACAACTTGTACAGAACTCCGCAGCCCGTGTCATCACAAGGACCTCATCCACCCATCACATCACAGCCACCCTCCAGCAGCTCCACTGGCTCCCCATCACCTACCGTATCCAGTATAAGATTCTATTCCTCACTTCCAAGACCATCCACAACCTCGCCCCTCCTTACCTCTCTGACCTCCTTCACATTTCCACACCTGCCCGCACAGTCAGATCCTCCTCCTCCATTCACCTTTCTGTTCCCCCCGTTCGCCTGGCCACCATGGGGAGCAGAGCATTCAGCCGCTCTGCTCCCCAGGTCTGGAATTCTCTCCCCCCTGACCTCCGTAACACCACATCTATTAATTTGTTTAAATCCCATCTTAAAACTCACCTGTTCTGACTTGCTTATCACATTTAATTCACTACACTTGTCTTACTTCACTTCATTATTGTTTTTTTCCCCCCCTTGGTACTTTTTGTTTTGTCCCATTTTTTGCTGTGTCTTTTGCACTTTTGTCTTTTAACTTTTAACCCTAACCCTAACCCTTTGAGGCGACCTTGAGTGCCATGAAAGGCGCCATACTAATAAAATCTATTATTTTTATTATTATTATTATTATTATTATTATTATTATTATTATTATTATTATTATTATTATTATTATTATTAAAAGTTTGGTTACACCTTCTCATTCAAAGGTCTTTCTTTATTGTTATTACTTTCTACATTGTACATTCATACTGCATTCAACTATGAAGGAATATGCAATTATATAGTACACAAAGGTTTGTTTTTACACAAAGGTTTTCTCTTTTTTTCTTATTACAGGTATCATTATTGTTTTGCATTATGTACTGGGTGTATTTTCCCTTTTTCTACTTATCATTTAAGTATTCCTTATTTTCTTGAACGACGTGAATGAGAAGGTGTGTCCAAACTTTTGACGGGTTGTGTATATTATATGTAAACTATATACAGTATTTAGATCAGAAATAAGATGATATGTATTGTCTCCGAGGTCTGCTGCTATGGGCTGATCAACAGAGATAGTGTGGACTGAGCTTCAGTCCATGGTCTGCCTGAACTATTCTGCTCAATTTAATTTCAAGCCAATTTCAAAGTGCAGAACAGAGACCAGGAGGCACGTAACAGTTTGCAAGGTAGATTTATTGTTAATTAAGGTAAGACGGGAGTGAGGAGGGGCTGGGGCCGGAGGAGGGAGGAGGCAGAGTACATAACATAAAGGTGTCCTTGGCTAGGTGAGGCTGCATCGGGCCAGGCAGGTTGTAGAGTCAAGTGGCCAGTGAATCACATGTGCTAAGGTGAATGGATGGGTGCTGAGACCAGGGGGGGGCACACCCAGCAGAAACTGCATACACACAGGCAGGGAGAAAGGCAAGCAACACACACACCGCCCCCTCCCAGTCCATGATGGAGTGTAACTGGCTTAATGCCTTAATTAAGGGAGAGTGGCGCAATACTGCCCTCACCTTTTTTCCCAATTGAAATGAGAAATTTGGTGCAATAACAGAGAGGAAATTGTAAATAAAACATGTTTATCTAAAAGATAATCCAATCCACAGCATTATGAAAAAAACCAAAACAGGTATGTGAACAGTGACACTCATGACACTCAGGGCATACTAAGGCAAAATTATGACTGAAATAAATATAAAGTGTCTCCCATTCTTCTTTCACAAATGTAATATTTGTGATATGGTTGAGCATTTTGTTTCATTTTCAGATTTATTTTATCAGATTGTATCCATGGTTTTATCCATTGTGCTTGCAATAATAGAACACAGACAACTGTGTCGAATGAAACAACCAAAACAAAAGAAAAATTAAATCTGTATTGTTTTCTGAGGTTCACAATGTCATGTTGATCCAAAATTATAATGTAACCAGTAATTTCACAAGTGCATGAGAAGAATTCATCAAATGTCTGTTAGACATAGGGCACCTTATTACATGTGCTTCAGCATTACATCCACCCTGGACTCAGGAGTGGAGTAAGGCTTGTTAGCCGTCATCCATGAAGACTTTGTTGGGGGCTTTATATCCCAATCCCACTTAAGGGGAATTGGTTTGAAATGACACTTAATGCGGCAGGCCTACTGAGTGAGAGTGGTTATGGGCTGTTGTCGGGGCTGGATGAGAAGAGTTACTCTTGGTGATGGACCTACACCTGAAACTGCATCTTCCGAGCTTCCGACTTTCTCAATTTTTTAGCAATCAAGCGCACAACTTCACTGTTTTGACTTGCTCTCATGACTTGCTTTCATTGTTTTCAAATTGCTGTTTACAGCAATGACGGGTTAATCTTTTAATCTAAAGATTCATAAATAGGGCTAAAAGAGTATGAATATCAGACAGACATTAATAGTTCAACATTTTGGCAAATTGGCCCATTGCCATAATTCCTATAGCCATAGCAGTAGGTTCATTGTCGGTGCAAGCTATTTTTAGAACGGCTCATGGGATGGAGGCTCATGGGATTTCTTGGTTTCCCTCATCAGACTCATCAAATACACAATCCACCAACTCCAAAACGCTGTCGTGGACAAGTTGTGACCTGCACATTCACCACGCTATGAACTAATAACAGAACGCTACGAGACAGTCGTTTTAGTGGCAAATTCATGCAAAACCGCCGATGTGTATTTCCCTCTGAAACAACTCTGTCTGGTAATGTTCTGTTATTATCTCATAGCGTGGTGAATGTGCAGGTCACAACTTATCTGCTCCGCCGTTCTAAAAGTAGCTTGCACTGACAATTAAAGGTAACGAACCTACTGCTATGACTATAGCGATTATGGCAATGGGCCAATTTGCCAAAATGTTGCACTATCCTTTAACCAGGAACATGAACTAGTCCCCAACTACTGTGAGTGTAAATAAGAGACTGGCACTAATGAGGTCACAACACCACTTTTAAATTGGCTGGTGCAAAGTGGTTTGGTTATTTGGTCAAACTGCTGTTACCATACTTAGTACCAATTACAACTGTTGGGCATTCTTATTTACAAACTGAAAAAAACACTGTGTGTCTGTGTGCATGCGAGGTGCATGGATCAGTGGGTGTAAATGCTACACTTATCTCTTATGCTCCTTATTTCCTTTGACCTGTCTCTAAGCCTATTGCATACTGTACCAAAACAGTAAGAGGTAAAAGGTGAAGGCTGTACAGTAGGCTGTTCATTAATGAGCAAAACATGCACTCGGAGCAAGGACACTGTCAGTCATGTAAAAGTGTGGAATGAAATCCCTGACCCAAAGCTTGTACACAACAAGGCAGGGGTTTCCTACTTCTAGCACACAGCTCCACTAGGAGAGAAAAACATGTTTAACTACGTTTTTTGATTTAGAGTTCCAGAGCAAAAAAAAAAAAAAAGTACCATTCAATCCCCTTATAACATAAAGAAAGGAAATAGATTTTCTGTTAATTCCAGTTACTGAACAAATATCACAGCCAGCATGATTAAAACAGAATAAACATCAAAATAGAAAAAGAAAAGCTGTTTTATCTTCTCTCTCTTTTTTCAACTCATTCCAACAACCATAGTCACTCCCTAGAGAATTACAGTTTGATGCCACATGCTGAAATACACCTCTGCTTTTAAGTACTATGCACAACACCAATAATCCTTGCAGCTAAGAAAAAAAAAAAAAAGAGAGAAAGAAATTCAGGCAGCACTCTGTTTACTGTACATAATGGTGTCAGTAACTCACCCTGATCTTTAAGCTTCATTACTCATGACTTAACAAACATAAAGGGATTTAAAGGGATAGTTCACCCGAAATTTAAATTTCTCTCATTATCTATTCACCCTCACTTCAACTAAAAGCTGTAAGAACTTTCAGAATCCTCCGTGCCTTCTGAGTTACGGGGGGGTCCATGCTTGTCCATGTAATGGTTGTGAATGGATACCACTTTTCTTTGTCCAAAAAGACACACCAAAAAACATCCAAATACCTCCATACTGCTCGTCTGTAATGTCCCCCTTGTATTGAAGCCCCAACATTGGGACACTGGGAGCTTCCACTAAAAACAAGCTTAAAATATAGACTTATTTAATTTTTTTCGGGACAATTTCTCACAGCTCTTAGTCGATATGAGGGTGAGTAGATAATGAGAAATTTGAATTGTGGGCGAACTATCCCTTTAATATCAACTTCATCTTAGACAGTGAAAATAAACTCATTTTGTCCCAATTTATTTTAACATATTTTCATCAAACCATTCACTTTTTTACTTCTTGATTCAAAATGTCCCTGCTTAAAAGCTTGTAACGTATCTGTTCAACCGGTGAGGAAACAACATCATCTGCAGCATTGATACACAGAATAGAGAATTTAGTGAAACTTATCTGTTTTGAACAATGGAAATAAAAATTTGATCATAATGTTCTGGCTTCATCATCTGACTTTGAGTGCACACAAGTCTCACTCCTGACACCTGGACAATCAAGGGATAATTGGTTTAATTAATCACTCTAAACCAGAGGTGCTCATTACGGCGATCGCGATCGACCAGTCGATCGCAGAGACAGTGTGGGTCGATCGCGTGATGAAGAACCAAAAAAAAAGTTTAAAAAAACAAACAGGCATTTTTCTCTCAACCGACCTCAAAAGTGAGGGCACGTGCCCTCATTCATCATTCTGGGTGAGTGAGTCACGTTCTCCGCCCGTTGTCTTTGTTGTCACTTTGTTGCTGCTCCACAGAGCGCACATGGATAGCCTACCATAGGCCTACAGTAGGCGCGAGCACCCACTGGGGGCACGCCACCAGATGCGCATTTCTCCATGCCGCGCCTCGGCCCCTCAGCCCTGTGTCTGTGTATCATGTGTAGCCCGTATGTCTGCGTAACGCCGTAGCTTGTGTGTATGTGTGTATTAATATCTCGCGCGCTCTGTTACTGATGAATAAACACAAATCGCCAACTCTGTGCCAGCGCGAGCCTGGCACCGAGGTGCGCGCATGGCGCATCTGACCATCTGTTAACGGCACCGAAATGAAACTGGCTTTTTTCGCGTCTGACGTTGATGTTAAGCACGTTTTTTATTGATATTGTAGCGTCCGACCCGATGTAACTACAACAACATAACACAAACTTATCTGACAGCTCTCACGTCCTCCTCTGCTCCTCCTCACTAACTCACCTACACACAGACACACACACACACACAACTGTCTTCCTCACACTCACCCTGGCCCCTCAGTTTCTCATCCAACAACCCTACCTGCCCGTATCAGTCAGTCAGAAATCACACAATTTAAACATAACAACAACACCTACTGCGGAGTCGCTAAAATATTTCCAGTTGTGCAGTATGGCTATTATTAACCCTTTACCGGGCAAGTGACTGTTTTTGGACACTTCCGCACATGTTACATTTCCGCCGCGTGCTCGCCGTCAGTAAGAGCAAGAAACATGCGGTCTTCACCAAGCCAATCAGCAAAGACCAGGCTATGTTACGGTATACGGCATCATAGCCTTTGACCAATCAGCAGCGACCAGAAATGCCGCTAAATTTCTCTTTTTTTCAATCGCGGAAAAAGACGCTCAGTCGGCTCGGCTCGCGGTAGTAATCAGATCGATACATCACAACTAATCAAGCTAAGTTGATGACACTCACACATTTTACAGTTGATTAGTTGTGCTAAGTCATGACATAAGTATGTTTTGTGGAGATCTAATGGAAATGAGTGAAAACACACCATGAAAAATGAAGTGTCCATATTTGAGCATATGCCCGTTTATGGTAAACACTGAAGTGTCCGTTTTTGGACATATGCCCTATTCAGGTAACAAACCATATAGTGCATTTCCTTCACAAAAAAGGCAATAAAACTTAGGAAAGTATGTTTTAATGTTGCATAATGTTTTTATATAACTTAACAGTGATTTAGAGAGAATTTTAGACATTTTGAAGCTATACAGATGTTACTGGTTCAAAATTGCGGGGTTTGTCTCGCACTGCAGGATCTCGCGAACGCGAGAATTTTCACCACCACTGTTTTCCTCTAGGTGGCAGCACCGTACTAAATACTGCTCAGACGTTTTGGGGACCATGCTGACACGTCACACAATGTAGCCGCGATGAGGAGTGGCGCTGTTCATGATAGCTACAGATAGAATACAGTAGGATGAAAGGAGAACGAGCTGCAGTCAGTAAATAATACAGTAGCCTATAATCTCTGTCTCGTCAGCTCCAAGTTTTTTTTAAAATGAGCCGGAGAGAGTTGCGGTGATTGTACTGCATCCACTTCATGACTACATTATGAAAACACGAGTCTATATATATTTTCCAGATTAAATCCGTTGGATCAGTGGTTCATAACTTAGCTTCATAAGCCCATTACTGAAATGCTACGTGCGCCACAACTAGTTCCCCCAGAAAACAACAACCTGTAGCACAGCTTTGTATTGTTGCAAAAGTGTTGCATCTAGATTCATTACTGGTTTCTAAAAGTATCGATATGAACAGCGCGCGGCCCGACGCGCGCCGTGCGCACTCGACAGGCAGAGCAGAGGAGAGCAGGCAGCGTCCACAGCGTTTGGACCTGAGTAGTTACACAGAACTAGACCCACGTTTGAATTGAACATGTTGATATTGACGGCAAAACTTATTCTCCGCTGTCTGCCTGCGTGCACATGTGTGTGATGTGAGAGAGGAGGGAACCCCGCCCGTCAGACGAGAGGAGATGCATTGTAATGACTGTAATGAAACAATAGCAACACGCTGGAATTGCACAACTCTTAGTTAGCGTTTCATTTAATGAAAAAACAAACAAACAAACAAACATCTGTTATAAGTCTATTTGATTATAATAAAATAAAAATAATGGGGAGGCACTGCTGCTGTATTGAATATGATGTCATTTTCAGGGTATTGACATTGAGTTTGAAATTTTAGTATTGAGACAATCCTACAACTCTGTGAAGACAAATTTGACCACAACAAACACCACAACAGCCAGAAGCAACTAAAATACAGACAACAAGCCACCGAGTTAATAACCAGCGTCGTGGTGCCGCTGATCTGGTTTTTAGCTGCTCTGCAATCTCATTGTTTCAAAGAAAATGGATTGATTGATTTTTTTTACGCATGGCTCTGTGCGTCTGGCACGTGTGTCTTGGAGTTTTGAATCGAGGCTTATGTTCAGCTCCCCTTAGCCTACATGGGAAATGTATTACATGAAACACAACAAAATTTCTTCACTTAGCCCACGAACTGAATTGTGAGCTAACTGTTAAGAACCGTTTTTTTCTGTTCAAAGCAAACAGCTGTGAAGTACTGTGGGGGGAGGGGGGCAGGACTTTTCTTCCAGCTGGCTGTTTTTCTACCAGTTACAGACAGTAGCCTAGATGCAAAGTATTGATGAGCTGAGACACATTAACACCTCATCTCCGCGCTAACGCCCATCGCAACATCTGATTTACATGTTGACTGTTAACACATGGCGATTGGCCATTCACGCGGCTTTGTTCTTGGTTTCGGCCAATCAGCTTGTAAGCACATGGCTAATTATCAGCTTTCAACCAATCGCACTGTTTTATTGTGAGGCACAGCGATCCCACAGCTGTTGCTGTTATTGTTTTTAACAAAAAACGAAAACAGCGCTTGATTGCTGCTGGAAGGCAAAGCACTCACACTTGGGCCAGTTGCTCTTTATGTGCTGAGGCCATGGATGTAGGCTATAATATAATACATCCATGGCTGAAGCACGAATGCCCCCCTCCTCTGTCCCCGCTGGCCCGCACTCACACACCTCGAACCCAGCATGCAAGCACAGTTGCCTCCGACACACGTTGATATAGAGGGATTATTAGTTTATTTGTTTACCAACACGGCGGATGTGCGCCACCTGACTGCAGAAAGAACAGAGCCTTTTTAACAACAACGGTGATGAGGTGCCGACAGTATAGGCTATAATTGGTTGTGTCCACACACTCATACTGGTTTTATGACATTATAGCGCAGGAGGGAGTGGGAGGGATGCGAGCATCTCCTTCAACCATGCACGGAAAAGGGGAATGATAGGAAACGCGAATTTATTGAGAAACAATGCCCAGGTCAGCAATGGATGACAAAAACATGTGGTTCATTCGTCCCCCTAAGTCACATAAACCAACACAAAGTGGACACACACAACTCCGGTTACGCCGCGGTGACGTGTAGAAAAGCGAAAAAAGTGTTTCCATTACACTTTTGCGAAACACATTTGTATCGATACGTCTCAAAAACCACCTCATGAGAGTCATCAGCGGTACCACGACGCTGCTCAGTAACTCATCTTATTGTGTGCCTGTGGTCCGACCTGACCAAGTTATTGAATGTTGACGTTTATTTAGAAGAAGTCTGATTATGAATGCTGCCCTGGATTAGATTCTGTCCTCATAGCCTAATTCTGATTATTTTCAAACAGTGGCCAAACAACAGATCCATTTTATTATATTAGACTATATTTTCCATTTTTGCTGAGCGGTTTGTTCTGAATTAAATAAAAGCCTGTCCCAAACAGCCGCGTGTGTTACTTCGTTTTATATCATCTTTGCCCTGTGCAGAAGACCTTCATAATTTGTGATACATAATCATGAAGTCATAAAGCAAGCCAGGCTTTGGCCCAATCCCATTTCTCTTTTATACCCCTACCCCTACCCCTACCCCTTGCCCCTCGCCCCTTGAAACGGAGCTACAAGGGGTAGGGGTAGAAAATCAACCCCTATGAATTGGGATACCCCTTCAACAGTCACATACGTCATCACGTAGTCTTCACTGGCTTTACGTAAGCTGATGCGCCGAGCTTTTGCCAGAAATCAAATAGCCTTGTACCATATAACTTAATAAATATAAGATAGAACTTAATGCAGGCTGATTGGTTCATTGTAAAACATTAATTTATTGATGTAAATGTGGTGATTTCTGTGCACAGAACCCAGAGGCAGCGGATGTCTGATACCTAGGCACACATGAAGCTCTTTTCATTCAAAATAATAATGCTCCTGTCACAATTGTTAAGTTTCATTAATGAGACTAATATTTAAATGCTAAAAATAATTTAACCAGCCGGTGGTAAACCTCTAAAAACCTGCGGGTATGTTAATTAGCGACCGTCTTTTCTCCCAGGACGAGGACGTAATGTAGCCGGCAGACCAGCGCTGCAGACCGGCTGCTGCCTCTGTGAGGAGCCGCTCCTCCTGGAGCTTCGCTTCTCCGAAAAAAAAACGTCGGCGCGAACGAACTTCTAACCAGCCGTCATTTGGACAAACTAACCGCACATTTGGGACCTAAACCGCTACTTTCTCGCATGAAAATGTTTTAAAATGACATAATAACAGCGCTGCAGTGAGAAATAAATCAGCTTTTCGTTTTACAGCCACCGCTGCCGGTTGCCGCCAGATGCATTCTGGGAAACTTTTCATACCCCTCCGTTTGGAGTGTGCCTCTGAAAAATCTCCGTTTGGAGGGGTATATAGCCCTACCCCTTTCCCCTACCCCTCCGTCCTAACGGGAATTGGGACACCCCTACCCCTACACGTGAACGCGCAAAACGGAGGGGTAGGGGTGAGGCGTAGGGCCAAGGGGTGAAATGGGATTCAGCCTTTATCATATTACAATAGTTTCTGTGATTTAGGCAGGGTATACAGTAGTTAGTTCTAGTTAAATAGCCTAGAGTTTAAGCAGTGGATTACTGCACAGATCATACTAATTCATCCGCCTGTCGTCCTCCGTTCTCACAGATGCCACCTGGTGGTTGTTTTGGCACCATGCGGCTTTTCATTAAAACCTCGTTGTCTCGCCAAAGAAAAACATGCCTGACTCTTGGGCCGTCTCGCGTGAATCACGCGAGAAGTCCGCAATTTTGAACCAGTAACATCTGTAAATAGTGAATATGAGTGATTTTTCTCAGTTCATGATCTTATAAACATTTGTGTAAATTCTTTAGATTAATTAATGTAGATTAAGGTTTTTATATAACTATTCAGTAATTTAGAGATAATTTTAACTAATTTCAAGACATTTTGAAGCTACAAATAGTGAATATGAGTGACTTTATGACCGCATAAAATATGATGTATAAATTATATACAAAGGCCTATATACATATATATTCTTATTATTACAGTAATATTATAATAATCCCAATGTATAAACCATACATGTTCTAAAACTTAATAATTTTTGCACTTTGTGATGTTTTTCTTATATTTTGTATACATACACTTATTGGAATTTTTCTTTACCACAAACGGGCAAGGAACCAAAAATGGACACTTCGTTGACCTTCAATTTCTACATGAAAATGAAAAATTTTGAAAAATGTCAAAATTGCAATTAAGGTTTGTTATGTCCTAGAATAACAATCTAAGGTTGGAATATTGAATTTCAAACTATTTCAATGAGTGCCCTATAAAGGGTTAATAATTAATAAATTAATAATAATAATGAGTCTCATTACGTGATGGACTTTGTTTTGCTGGATCCTGATGGATATTTCAGTGCAGGCCATCAGAGTAGTAAGGTAATGACCAAAAATGTAACATTTATTGTGCAATATGGGTTCATGCAGTTATGAAAGGTAGGCTACACCGACATATTGTATATGAACGGTCATGTACGTGAATCATTAATAATGTTGGTAGATCACTTTGACTTGGTCACTTGAAAAGTAGCTCTCAGGCTGAAAAAGTGTGAACACCCCTGCTCTAAACTAAAGGCTTCTTGAATAGTTCTAGCCTCAGCTTGGCTGTTTTTGCTCCCCTGTTTGTTTAATTTACTTGAGCTTAGAAATGTGCTTAAATGCGCAAATTCACCCCTTTTATTACTAAATTTATATTCTATTAGTGTGCCTCTACTCAATTCTTCTTTTGCTCTGCTGTTGCTGCTCTGACAAGCTCATTTCCCCATGGAAATCACTGAGCTTCTTTTGATCTTATTTAAAGGTTAGTGAAGTAGGTAAAATATTAGGAACACCTTACAGATACTTAACAGATATCTGTCACAAAGTGATACAGTCCCTGAGTAATTTATCGTACCAACACAGTAGTCCCCTCTGGATGCTATTAGCATCACTGGGTGAAGTCTGATTTGATTTGCAGATTCAGTCAATCACTGAGATTGCAGAAATAATGCATTTGTAATCCCACCACATGACCTTCAGCTACAGAGAACTGCAGCTGACTCCAGCTCTGAATTCTCTTCGGGTTTTTTTTTCTCCTGCAAATATCTGTTGTACTTGCGTGTATATGATCACTCATCTCATCCAAACGGAGACACTGTCACTCCCTTATCAGTTTTTATATCATCCACAGAATCCAGATGCCAGATCCAGAGTTTTGTTTGCGAAGGTCAGATTCAGGCATGACTAAAATCTAGTCGTTGATTTGCAGTGTCAAAGGTACACTGACATGTTTGTTTAGAAATGTTCAGTCTGGCTTAGGCGGTTGTCTTATCTTGTCGCACTTTGAGGAAGTTGTCCAAAAACTGAGAAGACTTTGGCAAACTTATTGCCTCAGTATGTAGTAAAAACCGTGACATCCACTGTTCAGATTCTAGAGCAACGCTCACTCGCTCCCCCCTCCCATCGGCAAAGTCACAGTGGCTGTCGAGGACAAAGACGTTCGCAAACTGACCGCTAACTAATATCTTTGACCAATTACCATCGTTGGTTTTTTTTTTGTTGTTGTTGTTTTTTTTAAACTCGTGCCTTCAGTCATATAAGTCACACAGGAGGACTTACAGGATGTGGCAGTTATGTAGTGTCGTCCAATGTGGGAAGATCAGAGGACACACTTACTCGGACATAGTTACGTGGTATCACCTATGACAACAGCACTGCTAAAAAACTAAAACGAAAAAAAAAACAACTGTCAATCATCCTCCGGGCACAAGCCTAGTCGCAGACACTCAATAGAGCGTTTGAGTCTAGCTATGAGACAGTTTTCATTTGTATATGATTGTGATTAACCTTCAGTAAATATGTATTTATGAAAGCAATATTTGATTTTTGCTAATAAAAAGCCAAATCAGTTACATACTGTCCCTTTAAAGGTAGGTTAGGAGATCCTGGAAAAACGGTACAAGCAAGCCACATTTTGATTTTACTTCGCTCATATTCGTGTACAGTTGCCACCTACCAGACCTCAGTGTGGTACATTGGATTACTGGCGTTGTCTTTTCCGTGTCGTAACTCATTGAAGACGGAAGCACACGTGCGATCAGTGCACAAAGAGCAGTACGTGCAGAGGAGGGAGGGACGGACAGATGTCAATTTGATTGGCACATCACAATACAATTGACTTGAACAAAATGATTGGACGGTGTCAGGCTTGTCTGTTCCACAGGTTTGTTTGTTTGTTTATTATAACCTACGGATCCCCATTAGCTGCGGCATAGTCGCAGCTATTCTTCCTGGGGTAAAAAAAAAAACTAAACTAAAATTAAAAATGAAAACAACTGACTCATTTTTGTGAAAACGCATTACATTACTTGGATGCAATTGGGTTGTGAAGAGGATTTCAAGCAATTCAGTGAAAAAAATGCTCCAAAAAGAGATTTCCAACCCTACCTGTAACATCTTGGTGGCTGGTCGGTTGGTCTTAACCAATCTTGGCCTTGACCTTTTCCTGTTCATGATTCGTTATTTTTCAATCATTACTCCGACAGGTTGATGAGTGACCTCCGCTCTAGCTTCCTCCTGTAAAAGAAGTGGAACGTCTGCTTTATATCCCTAGAGTAGAGCTCGAAGGCAAACAAAGTGAATCAAGAAAAAGAAAGGTACACAAACTGAGTAAATGGCCGCTTACAGTGAGGAGGGAATAATAAAGGAACATTTGACAAGATGACTGAGTGCAAGAGCCGTGGCTTTGAGATGCAGAGAAAATGAGGGCTATGTCAGAGACGGCACTGGTGTCAGATGGATTTACATAAGAAACACAGTGATCTAAGAGCAGAACTTGGCTCTGGTAAAGGGGCTCAGCTCGGGCTGCTATGACATGACATGACATGACACAAGGCCTTATTTCAATGCAGAGGTTCTTAAGTATTTCTACACAAAATGTGTGTGGAATGTAGAGCTACCTAGATCTCCCTCTGTTTATCTATCCTTCCCCCACTTCTTTTTCAATCTTCGCAATGTGGCGGTAGAATTCTAATAAAATTGTCCTGGTGTCCTTCTTTCCCCGCTTTGTCCTTCAGGTCATCTAGAGACATTCAGAGATTTTAATTCTCCTTCAATGTGAATGTGCTAAGAGTGAAGGCGCAGTCACGACAGCATTTGGAAAGGCAAAGTTTTTTTTTTACAACAAAATCAGTTACTTACTTAATGGAATTGGCAGCGTTGGTGGATTTGCTCACAGGGGCAAAGAAAATCCACTCAAATTATTTGCATTAAGTTCAACTTTGGTGAACTCTGGCTAACACCGACTGAGGTAACCTCTGGGGGAACGGAGGTACACTGAATGGAATGAGGAGTAAATTCACCAGCATGTATCCCCACTGAGAGGCGTATTAGCATTCAGCTATAGTATACCAATTAGCCCACATGAGCATGAAACTCAAAGACATTCTGATCACAAGCCCAAGCCAGCTCATTTGTCTCTCCTGTCCCCCCATCCATCCATCCATCCATCCATCCATCCATCCATCCATCCATCCACCCATCAGTTAACACTAGAACCACCAGCATTCTAATCCCCCCTCAAACAGCCAGACCATCCTATATAGTTACATTGTTTCGAGTCCTAAACAGTTCTGTAAGTGGAAAAAATAAGAATGAATTATTAGTAGTGTTCTTCATATTATGTTGTGTTATGTCAGGATTGAGTTTGGTTGGGGGGGGGTAGACTGAATGATGTGATTGCTGTCGCACAGGACAAACGGTCGAGTCGATGTTGCTGTTTACTGGATTTTTATTTTTGCTAGGTCAGTTTGGGAGCGTACCTATGTTCCCCAGGTCCTATGTTCCCTGGGTCCTATGTTCCCCGTTTTTACCAAAAAGGGTCCTATGTTCCCCGGTCGCAATACATACTGGGGAACATAGGACCTTTTTCAAAAAAAAGGGTCCTATGTTCCCCGTTGTTGCTGATGGATGGACTATATATCTATCTGTCTTGCCTAGCCTCTACCTAGTCTTTTTACTAAACTTAACCAACACCCTTCTTCATTGCCTAAACCTAACCAATGGAGCAATTACACTTCTCACTCAAAGTCACAACTCAACTTCTCACTCAAAAATAGACAAAAATATGGCAAGTCACGACTCCACTTCCAGGTATGGGACCAAAAATTACATGTTTCCCGGGTCCTTTTGGGGAATAGCGGGGAACATAGGACCCTTTTTCTAAAATAGGGTTCTATGTTCCCCGGTCTGGACACAAAGGGGAACATAGGACCCTTTTGGGGAAAAGCGGGGAACATAGGACCTTTTTTTAGAATAAGGGTTCTATGTTCCCCTGTCCCATACAAAGTGGGGAACATAGGACCTGGGGAACATAGGACCCGGGGAACATAGGGATGATCCAGTTCAACCTGGAGATGACGTAGCTTACACGCCCGCAGAAACCCGTTATAACCGGACTGGAATGGCCACCGGAGGTATAACGGGCTGTTTCCAACAGACGCATTTTTAGCGCTCTGGCCGTCTACTTTCCTTTCAAACCCTACTGAGTTGGCCGCTCACAGCGCTCAGTGCCCTTGGCGGTAAAACGCACTCAGCGCTTGCTTCTTTCTTTCTTTTTTTTTTCTTTCAGAGCGCCTCAAGTTGAAATCTGTTCAACTTTTAGAACAGTGCCGCGCTCGTCAATGTCACTTTTCCCTGCGCTGACCAATCAGAATCAAGAAGGGGCGGGACAAACGTTACAGACAGCAACATAACCGGAAACATGGCTCGGTTTATATCATGACCCACACTTGTATTGAAGGTAGGCCGACCTCAGGGTCCATGTCAAAAGCTGCCACTAATGCGTATTTCTGACACTCGTTGTAGTGTTTACATTAATCAAGGCAGGAACACGTTAGTGTCAGAGGACTCGTTTTGTAACTTAGCAACAGCGGCATTCTAACGAGGGAGAGCGAGGGCGCTTAGCACTGAGAGAGATGTCAGTGCTAAAAGTGTGTTTGGTGGACACGGCCCCTAAATGCTCAGAAATCATAATTTGTCCATTTTAATAAGTTGTAAGCTTCAGAAACCATCAAACATGTATATTTAGAACAAAGTCACGGACTGAGAGACCTGTAGTTTTAATGTAAATAAACTTATTTACAAAAGAAAAAGCAGAACGCTCTGTGAGACCATCTTGGTCGTTCTAGTGTTAAACAGGGTATTACACATTTTCCTCTCTGCAGTCAAGTCCTCCAGCTTCCGCTGAAGGACCCGGGGATCTGTGGGTCTTCACTAGGCTCTTGGACCATTTTAACTGATTAGGATGGACCAAACAATCTAAGTTGATGCGTTACAGAAATATAGTTTGTGTTACTTCCCATTATCTAAACCCCTCTTACCCTGTCATTAGGTTTGACTCATCCACACATATTTCAATCACCCATATCCATGATCTCATTCTTCTGGCCTCATATCCACTTAAATTTCTATGTGTGGGCTGACCAAGCTGCAAGGGTAAACAGAAGAGGTCAGGTTCTCAGTCAACAGTAGACTGAGGCACGGTCCTTTACCATGCTGCAGAAACCTGCTCTGTGGTCCTTCTAGCTTCCATCAGTTAGAAATGCAAAAACAATTTGGGCTTTGAGTTGGAAAGCACATTGTCACTTCTGATTTTCTTAGAATTCTTTTGGTCGATACCCAGAGGTCATGAACATGCAGCAGCACAGAGACGCACAGATCACCTAAACAGATCTCTATGCTAAGCCTCCCCTGTCACATGCTTTGCTGCAGATACGGTGGCAATGCACTGCTGACCTCATCTTCATTCAGAGCCTTAGACAGTTTCAATGATGCAGCATTTACATTATTTAGCATATGAAATGTAAACGCACACACTGTAGATTGCCATTTTGTAAACGAAAAGCAAGTCTTCCTTCCACACAGTTTTGCTTTGAAATAAATGTTTATAAAAATGAGAAAAAAAAAACATCACTTCTGGTGTTGTATTCAGATCTTTCTGACACACACACACACACACACACACACCGCTTCATGACCATCCTAAAAAGCTCGCCGGGCTTTGTTCTTCACTTGAGTATGAGAGCCTTGTTCCTCTATTACTGTCTGCTTCTCGCTCTCACACTCATAAACATAAGGCTGCAGTTTTACATACAAACACACGGTACAGAGTCAACCGTGCACACTAACATAAACACACACAAACTAATTCATTCTCTCACACACTCATATACACACACACACACACACCATGCCGCGCCCCACTTCTGTTTAGGGAAAAAAGTAATTACTTTCTCTCCCTGCCTCAATGCCTTCAAAAGCCTCAGTGGGGCGATTCCCCGGTGAGCCAGTGAAATTCACTTAAACAGCTTTTGAGAGAGTAAGCAGTCTTATTGTTGTGCACTGAAACTTTGATTGGAAAGGAAGAAAAAATGAGAGGAGGAAGAGGAGGGGGCAGGGGAAGATTGGTAAATAAAACTGTTGGCCGGTATTATTTTTCTGTCTTTTTTTCCCCCCCTGTTTCTTTTACCTTTTAGAGTTTTTGTTCTCACTAAGCTAACAACTGTAGGCAGACAACAACAGCAGGTAAAGCAGAGCTGCTCGGTATCCTGCGGTATCTTTTAAAAACACCAGTTGGTTACAGCGTTTCTGTGTGTGTGTTTGTGTGTGTGTGTGTTTTAGGGGTGTATAGCCAGTGCACTACTTATATTCAGATCCATTGTATTCGGGCTTTAAAAAGAACTTCGCGCACTGACTTCAGCCGAGCTAGTGCTACGGCGAGCTAGCCGGCTAACTTCCACTTTAGCTCTGGGCTAACTAGAACGGGAATGTAATAACTTAATCATGCGGCTCTTCTAGACTTTCCAAACATAATGGGACTGAATGGATCACATTCTGTTAGTGAAACCAGTCCTTTTGCAGGAGTTGTGACACTCAAAAAAAAATGATCCACCGTTTTATAGCTGCTTCTTTTCCCATTATCGTCTATGAGAAAAATGCTAAGTTGTTGAACGGTGACCCTGGAAGTATCGGTGAGCACTTCCTGTCTACTGTAATGCAATGCATGCTGGGAGTTGCTGTTTCTTTGCAATCCTAATGTGAACTAGACACAAATGAAACAGGGTGACTCAGGGCTGCCTGCTCGTGTTTGGCGCTCTACTGGTGTTGTGCTTGGTGGGCACACCAATGTGTGCATTAGCACCTCCTGTGTTGAAGTGTGAACCAGAATCACCTGGTCATGTGCTGTTGCTGACAGGGCCGTTGTATGGCCATCATTGCAAATAAGAACTAGTTCTTAATGATTTTTTGCCTGGTTAAATAAAGGTTAAATAAATAAAAAGAAAGGTGATGATAATTCTAGGGGCCCAGCGCCCAGTAGGGCCCACAAAAAACCCCAGTAGTCTAATCTTTGTATGACTGAATTATTCTGTGTAAGACCCTGACTAATGCTGCATTAGCATCAAAACAAAGAAGACCAAATAAAAAATGATAATACATACATAGTCTAAGAAAAAAAGTGGAAAGTCAGGGGCCCACTTTAGTATTCTTTTAGGAGGCCCCGAATTCCTAGCAACGGCCCTGGTTGCTGATCCAAATGTTTCTTTTTCTTTAGAAAAAAAGCTCCCGAATAATGAGGAGAAACTTCGGACAGCAAAACTTTTCGGTTTCAAAGCATTATTTGTGTACTTCCGAGTACGTATGCGGGTTCTTGTACGTCCCTGCGTGCTTGTGTGTGTGTGCCTCCTGAATGTGTCACAATCCCGTCTCCATTAAAAATCCATATCCCCTCAATCTTTCACGCTCAATTTCCATCACGTCGTTAAAGAGCACACAAATCTATTTTTAGGATTGCTCAACCTTGACTTTAACTCCGCTCACTCGGTCCACCTGCAAGACGCTGTTCTCGCCAGTTGAGGCTCTTTAAGCGGCATCAAAGTCGGCACACAAGACTAAGTAATATCTTGCAGGAATCCCACTCAGGGCGGCTGACGGAGAATCCCAGTGGTGTGCCTTCGAGAGAAGAAGGACTAAATAAATTAACAAAGCTGGCTCTAAACGCTCTGATGATGCGTCCCATGGTGGACTTGGGGGTGGGGGGGTGGGGTGGCTTCTTTGAGCAAGTTATCATGTACAAGCCTTATAAGGCACCGGAGAGATTTGCAGCGTTATGTTAGAAATTTCATCACATCGCTGTAGTGCTAATATTTTTGTGAAGTTGTGCAAACAATGTGTGTTCGCTCGGCTTATGAATACATTAGATTGGACATTCCAGGAAGCGTGCACACGCACACGCCATGCACATGCATCATGCTCTTGATCATGACTTGTATGTGCATCTGAGTGCGTGTTTGGAGACTATATAACACTCTAGGGGAAATAGAAAGGGATGGATGAAGCGGCTCTGAGAACAAAGAAAGTCTAGGGGGACTTTATTAACATATGAAGAGTTTTAGTGAATGTAGGTGTGTGGCGTGTGTGTGTGCGCATGTGAAATAACTAAAAAATCTCCGCCTGTGTATAAGCCTGTTTTTCTATTTGTTCAAATGTGTGTTAATATAGTGTGTATGTTCTAACAGTTAATTCCCTTGCTTTACGGTTTTAAAAAAACCCAAAGACACAGACACTAATAGGGCTGTGAAGAGAACAGCAATGCATGCCCCCCCCCCCGGCAGCTTCAGGGGCTGAACATCTCTATGAATGTGGGAGTTTGTGTCTTTTCTTTCCCCCCTCCTCATTCCTTTTTATTCTTTGTTTCATCTTGTGGTGAATCTTTCAGAAAGAGCCGACGTATCTTTTGCTTGTTCCTCGTGTGTGCTTGAATGATTCCCTGGACTGACGTCAGCCGTAACGACATATATTCAGATCAGAGGCGAGCGGAACAAGGAGAAAAGAGGGTAAAAGAGAGATGTGGTGCAATGGGAAAAAGACAATACAAGTGAAATGGCAGGGTGGGAAGTGTAAGAGAAGAGGATAAGAGGAGCGAAGAGATAAGTTGGAATGAATATGTCTAGAGATGTTTAGAGGAAGACAGACTTTAAGATTCAGCAGCTGGAGTGTGAATGAAAAGAAAAGTGCAGGCAAGAGATATGCGTGGGGGTTAGCTTTGCCTCTTTCCATCTTTCCTTGCCTTTGATCTCTGTGACTCCTTGCCTGCGAAGAAAGTCGAGAGAAACTGAGAAAGGTAAAGAGAAGGAAGGAGAGGCTGAGTCATGAAGGAACAGAGAAAGATGAGAGGGAAGGGAGCAAATGAGAATTTTGGTGAAAGAAGAAAAGAGAAAGTAAAGTGAGCGAGAGAGTGAAATCATCAAGCACTGGAGGAGAGGTGAGAAAATTAGAGCGCGGTGGCTTGAGTTAGAGATATGGAGAAGAGAAAGAGAGGAAGGCTGAGTCATGGGGAGAGATGGAGACAGATGTGACAGCTTGGAGTAATATGGAGGGGGGCTGAAGGGGGGGGGGTGATAAATTTTCACAGCACTAATTACTATTAAGCAAAGCAATCAACGTCAGTTAGCATTTGGAATCAAATTAGCTGGCGATGGTGCAGGTGAGGTTACGTGCATGAGAAAGTGGGACTTTAAAAAATGAGGAGGAGTTGGAGGAGTATGGTGCTGTCTTTTAATACGCCACAGCTTAAGGGGAAGGTTATGGTTGTGGTGTTGAGTGTCAAGTAGAAACTGAAAGTCGTGTCACAGGGAGAGATATGAAGTAATGCCGTGGAGGGCGGGGGGGTTGTTTGCGTGTCTTGGGTTTCATGTTCAAATTATTTTTTATACTATTCTATACTATACTAACTATTCCATCAATTTGTGCTCAAACCCATTCACTCTGTTCAAAGAACCCTTCAACAGCCGCTAAAATCTGGCCTTTGTCACCAGTCAAATGACTCCTCAGCAGTATTAAAGCAGATATCAGCGGTACAGCCGTTTCGGCTAATGCTGCATTCAAGGCAGGCTTTTGAAACCGTAAGTTACAGCTTCAAGTCACAACTACGACTCTGTAGCGTTCCAGGAAACCCGTAGCTCGTGTTTTTACCGACCTGTTGTCTGTGAAAGTTCACTATAACGACCTCTCGTAACTTCCGACCCGTGAACTCGTACCAGATCGAACTGGTATGACTTCACAGGAAGGAAAAACACAAAGTACGAGTTTCCTTGAACGCACCATGAGTTAGCAGCCCCCGCCCTCGTCATGTATCTATTGGTCCTCGTCCCTACGTCACCACATTCACGTGCACCCCTTGGCTGCACACACAGCCCTTCATGCTGTTCTCTCTCCTCATTGGATAACACTTGTATCCCACAAGGAAAGTTTTCTCCTGGTTTACAGCAGAGCAGAGTGACGGAGAGACTCGTGTTACGGCTGAAACACTCCATGTAAGTGATTGCTGGCGGAAAATAGGACTATTTGGGACTTATATTAACAAAAACATTCCACTGATATCTGCTTTAAGGTATTCATTAACAGTGATGTCAAAACTCATTTTTGCCTTTCCTCTGTCACCTGCTGAGCACATAGCCTTTACCAACACGTGCTTATGCTAAAATAGTGGTTGCGGCCTTGAAATAAGTTTAAAAGACACATTATCAGAAGCGTTTCACATGGAGCCTCTGACACTAACCCATGGGTCATAAAAGAGACAGAACACATCTACAGTATGGCAGCAAGCAGCTCACTTGTATATGTGCATGTGATGACGTTGCTCACTTTTTAAATTATGAATAGCCTTAAATGTTGATCCCTTTAAAAGCTCCAGCCTAGTCTTATGAAAGAGTTTGTATTATATTATGAATGAATGAATTCTTGATTGATTGATTGATTGATTGATTGATTGATTGATTGATTGATTGATTGATTGATTGATTGATTGATTGATTGATTGATTGATTGATTGATGAAAACTAACTTGTTGTGTGCAAACTCTGCTGGAAGAGTGAAATGTATCAATTTCTTTTTTTGTGGGTTGACCCTTGTCTAAAAAATCCACTTATACATAAGCACATTATAATTTGTTGTAAATACCCCTTTAATTTGGCTAACCATAATTCAATTATGTTCACAATATTACCTTCAGATGCAACCTTATTAGCTGGGTGGTTGCAACTATTTGTCATGCAAATACATGTAAGGTGGCCGTTAAAAATGATTTATCAAGACACTGAATGAATTTGTTCCCCTTTGAAGCTTTTCCTGGAACCAAGGCTATAGGACTCAGCCACAGAGAATCTAGGAATAAAGGCTTGTGACTGGGCTGAGGAATCACTGGGGAGCAGGGCGGGCAGCAGAGCAAAGCACTGGGAAGAACTGGAGGATGAACATAGAGCGGTCTGGGTACTGGATCTCAGGCTGGGGTTTGTTAACACGACAAGGAGCCCAGGCAAGGCAGGTGACGCCGGTGCAGAATGGAGGGTTTAAACACTGCAGGAGCTTGTGGAGTGGAAGGAGTGATTGGAAGCAGTAGGTGGTTTTAGTTGTAGCAGGTATTGGGAGGCCACAAAGATGAAGAGAAACTCTTTGGAAATGTAAAGAAAGGGACACCGCAGGAAGAAAAGGGCTGAGAGAGGCAAAGCCAGCATAGGAATGCTGCAGTGGATGGTCTTGACTAGCTGTTCAGCTTCTCACCTGGTTCTTCTTGACCTTCTCCACACTCACCACTGTGTATCTTCCTCTGTGATGTGATGCTTTGTGTCTGATGTTCAGCTTGTTAAGGAGCCGTACTGACTGACTGATGCTGGTCTGAAGTGAGAAATCAATCATAAGTCTACGTTTGGTTTAAAAGAAGGAGAAGAAGAAGAAAAAAACATCACAGAGTTTAAAATCCAGTCATTACATGTTGTTCCCTGCACAGACAAGAAAGAGAAACAATTTTGCGTCTGTGCCTGGCATCGTCTTCACAGCAACGGCTGTTAAAACTCTTGGAATTACCAGAACTAGCTGCAATAGCACGGACAGAGAAGAAACCCATAAACCCACGTTGTTGTCAGACTATCCCCAGGATTCTTCTGAATCTGTAGAAACATTGAGGATTTCATTGAAAGACCTTTGTGGTCGTCTGCTTCTGCCACTTTAGTCTCAGATTACATCCCAGTTTAGGCATGGTGATGTAAGGTTTTAATTATTTGTGTGAAACTTAAGCTGTATTTCAATTTGAATACTTCCAGGAGAACTGTAATGTAAGATATGCAATTAGTTCTGTAGTGTGCAATTTTCTACAGTAAAGGTGCATTCACATCAGGCCCTTTACTTTTTTTTTTGCTGTCCCTCGTATCACTAGCCTAGAAATCTAGACGCACGGCAGCCAATCAGCATTGAGCGGCTGTCTGACTGTCAGCGAAATGACATCATCTTGGGATTTCTCATCTCAAGCAATGACCGATTTTTCGCCTGACCGAATATTCTCTCAATTGCCCGTTTGAATTGACTTAATGTGAACCCGTCACCGGAGAAAAAAAGTTAAAGGTCCGGTGTGAACGCACCTTTAATTTGTCTCAAATTGAAATACTTTCCGGAATTAACAATTGCAACGGTTGCCAACATCTTTTTTGGACCGCTTTTGTCACCCATCAACACATCTACGGGCTTGTTTTGTTTGTATTTTGCTTGTGTGGGCCACCGGTTTAAAGTGAGGTGGAGATTATGCCGCTGCTGCCACGTCAACCGGCTCCTCTTACTGCCAGAAAACATTGGCCAACCGGTATGTTGATTTACACATTAAATATTATATAAAATTCCGCCACGAAGCCAAGGCGGTGATCATTGAGGGTGGGAAGTGTCCATCCTTCCACACTCAAACTTTTGACCATTATGAGTGCACCATCCGGGCACTTAAAGGAGTCATCACCCGGAAATCGCAATTTCTCTTGTTAAAACATGCATATTGGTGTTTGACCTCAGTTGAAACTTGCCTGAAAAGCTGGACTTTGAAAGCGGCGCCGTTTTTTCGCTTCGGCTCTTTTTCCGAATAGGAATAGCACACAATGGTGTGCCTTCCTAAAGCACGAGATTTTGATTCCGCTCCTACGGTGACCTCACCGGCGGAGGCTACTTCTTTCACCACCCAACCCCGGCCCGTCCGCTAAAATCGCCGAAGCGGTACCAGGGGGCTGTTTATGTTTTGGAGTCTGCATGCAGGCAAGCCCCCCCCCCCGGCGCTGTCCTTCCTGCGGCGAACGCGCCTCATACAATGCACATCCGGACCAGTCAAAACCTCGGAATCTCGCGTGATAAAATCAGACAGAACAAGCTCAATGTTTGATTAAAATTATTATTATTTTTTCTAATAAGTTTTACGAATTGATCCAAAGCGATCCAAGGGGGGCTGGATACGTAAAAAACCAGGTTATGACTCCTTTAAAGTACACTGCATTTTGCCATACTTGCACTTATATACTGAAAATATTGTAAGTATGTTTGAGACACAATATTTGTCACAATGACTGTGTGAAAACTTGAGTAATGAGTAAAAAGCGTTTTGTGAGGTCACACTGATGTCAACCTTTGAGTCCTTGCACATGCCTTTTCTCTATATTAATAAATTCCACAAAGGTTTTTCTAAGATACTGTGTCCATGAGAATGGGCCGGTGAGCCTGTAAACAACATGTCTCCAGCTCTGGCTATCAACAGAGAACTTTTGTTGCAGTTTGAGCTGGATAGAAAGCTGTTTTAATTACCAAAGTGTTTCACCTTGTCCCTCTGTCCTTCTTCATTCATATCTCAACACAAGGCTTTCTGTCTCATCTTGTTAATTCTAATATCTAAATATTAAGTGACGAGTATAACAAGTGCTGGGCGATATCGCTCCATAAATTACAGCGCCTTATGTGTGAGTATGTGCCTCCATGCAAACTCTGTGGCTTAAACTCCCGGGCTCAGGTGCGTGTATGACAATTTGCCCCTAGTTTGTTGGCACATCCGACAAACAATTGATCGGCTAATTGAACTTGGGAGCTCTTTTATGTTTCGACATGTGTTCCTGGATAGATGACGGTGATGGGACGTTTGAAGAAGAAAGCTGCCGCCGTAATCAGGACGCTCTGTCAGCTTCAAATGGATTAGTGCTTGATTTGCGTGCTGGCACTTCAGAGTTCAATTGCTAAGTGGTGGAGGGGGCGAAGGGGGTGGGTTAGAAGACGGAGAGGGAAAACGCGTTTTTTTTTTTTTTTCCCAGAGAAGGTGGTGCTCAGCGGATTCAAAAGCAGGATGCATCTTTTTTTTACTCATTAGCAACAGGGATAACTGTTTGAAGTTGGCGTGTCTGGCAGTTTTGGCAGCAAATGCGACAAGAAGCCTCTGTGATGAAATGTAGTTGCTTGCGTTCTGACGAGCTTCCCTGGACTGATAGGAACACACTGAAATCCTATAGCTAAATGTTTTCTTTGGATGTCGAGCCCTTCACTTTTGTCACCACTCCCTCCCAGCTGGATGCCACTCTCCCTCCTCACTCCTCTCTGTCTCGCTCTGTGTGTTATTTCTTTGGCGGTGTTGATTGCATGAGTGCAGACTGCTGTGCTGGTGTCGGTGCTACCAGGTGTTCCACATCCTGCTCTGATGCCTGGTTCCTGGTTCTTCTCGCTGCCAGGTTGTAAACCCTGACATGCAGTCAGTCTCATTCCTGCCAGTAGAGCACTTGCTGATTTGCGAAAGCAGCTTTTGCTAATTCCTGTCTCGATCTATCCACGACGTCTCCACCCTGCTTCATCTGAAACCCTTCAGGACTTCCTCTTCTCTTCAAGACCCCAGCCAGCTTCACTCAGTTCCCACTTTTAGTTCTACACTCTTGGAAATAAGGGTTCCAAAAGTGTTCTTCTACAAGGGCTGAGGTTCTACCTGGAACCATTTGCTTCTGAAAAACCCTTTCCTAAAGAAAGGGGTTTTCGAGGGTTCTTGGTAACACTAAGGGTTCCAGTAAGAACCATTTTGATCCAGAGAATCCTTAAAAACCCTTTCCACAAAGAAATGTTTTTTCAAGGGTTCTTGGTAACATTAACACTAGAACCGCCAAGGGGTAATTTTTACCCCCCTGGTGTTTTTAAATGTGTGTAACTCTGTTAAAACAAAACCTCCACTTCTCTCAGTTTATGACTTTTCCTAAAATGGGTTCCTTAATCATCTAGTGAATTTTGAAGTCTGTGGGTTAAAAATAAAAAAAAATATGACCATTTATACCTAGAACCGCCGAGGAGTCATTTTTACCCCTAATAGAAAACAGCTGTTTAGTGCCGTGCTCAACATTCACGCCGCTGTCCGGTTGCTTAGCAACGGCTATAACATGCCGTTTGATAAGTAGCCTACCTATCCTGCTGACCATGCCCGAAGAGAAGAGGAGGAAATGCGGTGTCAAAACGCACTAAAAACTAAATCTCAACAATGTGCATGAAGTGCCTGTGGACAGGCAGCGTGTGGACAGTGTTCCGTATTGATTAGAATACAGGACGATCGCGCGTGTGTACAGCGTCTGTGTTGCTACTGAAACTGCAGAACCACGGAAAGCGCCAGTCAAACCATACACGTAAGTTTGTTTGTGTGTGTGTGTGTGTGTGTGTCTGTGTGTGTTTGTGTGCGCATCTGTGTGTGTCTGTGTGCGTGTGTGTGAGAGAGAGCGAGAGAGGGATAGGAGAGGGAGAGAAAAAACGGCGAAATGTATTTTTACGTTTTCACTTCATAACGAAATATGAATAACTAAGTATTTTTATTATGCACTACTTATTATTTAAAATAAATGATGAAAATGAACAACTTTACTGCTTTAAAAAAAGTACATCCTTGTGATTGATCACGGAGTGGAGGGGGGTAAAAATTACCCCCCTCGGCGGTTCTAGGGGGTGTTGGAATGTCGGCGGTTCTAGTGCTAAGGGTTCCAGTAAAAGGGTTCTTGGTGGAACTCCCTGTGTGGGTTCTAGATGAAACCGTAAGAAGTTTTTGGATGAAACCCCCAGTAAGGCTTCTGGGTGAAACCAATACGCCATAAAAGGGATTTTTGTAGAACCCCTCATTGGGGGTTCTAGGTGTAACCTTTCACAGATGGTTCTAGGTATAACCCTTTATGTGTTGGGTTCTAGATATAACCCTTTATGTTGGGTTCTCGGTATAACTCGTTCAGTTGGGTTCTAGGTAGAACCCTCCAAAAGTGTTCCACCTGGAGCCAAAAATCTTTCTCCTATGAGAAAGCCGAAGAACCTTATGGTTCTACATAGCACTTTTATTTCTAAGAGTGTAGCACGGACCCACCTCCCCCCACTTGCTATCTTCCGCCGCTTCCCTTGGCTCAGAGCTTCAGTCCTCTTACCCCATTGTCAATAAACTCCCTTTGGATTTCCTGTCACCTCTTCTCCCTTGAGTGCTGCGTTTGGGTTCCACTGGGTTAAAATATGCCATTCTATTATTATTTTGTTTTTTAACTCTTCAGATAGTTCTTCAGCACTATGGGGCTTTAGCTGTGCAACGGTAAGTATCACTGGAGCTGTAAATTATACACAGTGTGAAATTTCAACATTGCAATACTGAGCCATCTGTTAATCCTGATGAATTTGGTATGCAGTGCCGCCTTACACATGCTACATTAACACAGAGGTGTGAAGACTGGTTTATCTATTCCCTTTTTTTCTTGACTTAGTGAACCCCAGAAGACTATTTATTTATTTATTTACTAATTCATTTGATCAATACTTAAAGTGACTGTGAAAATGAAAGCACAGCATTTACCATAATACGTGAAACTGAAAAATGGAGCTAAAAGCTAATACTGATTATTATGTGGTACATGTTTGGTGAGATTATTTGCATGTTTTTACACGATTATTTATTCAGGATCTGTGTATGAGACAAACAAAATGGGAAAAAAAGTATAATTCTATTTTTCATTTGAAACATAATAAAGTGTTATAAGTTATTGTTGAATGCCTGCCAATAGCAGCAAGGAGCCCTGCTGAAAGTGGCTAATTATCACTCAGACCATCAATTAGAGGAGCTACTATTGAACAAGGACTCTATTAATTAGAACTTAAAAAGTGACGAGACAGGGAGGGGATACACGAAAAAAAGAACAGAGACGAAATGAAAGAGCGACAGTGATTACATACAGAATCGCAGACTTGACCCCTGAGAGTGATGCAGGCCACTGTGTAAATTAATTTTAATATGAGTCGTAATATTGAGCTAATTATCTGGTGTCCAAAGGACTGGCATCACTAGATAGACCATTCTGTCAATTACAGGCTTTTTCAAGCCACCTGATGTGGGAACAGGAACGCGGTCAGACACTTAGCGACGCGTTAAAATGCAGCTGACAGTTGGTGATGGAGCTTGTAAAAGTGAGCATATGCTGATTACAGACAGGAAATGCAGAGTTTCTTCATTGGTTCTTTTGGAAAATTAACACAAGCCTCTTGTTTTGATAGTGTCAGTGACACTGAATGACTGAGGGAGTCACACGTACACAGCAGATGAGACAAACTAGTGCAAGACATAGCACATCATTTATTTACACTTTTGTTTTTGCTCAGGCATCACACTTAACAACAAAAAACTTTGCTTCAGTGCGATGAACATCAACTGTACAGATGTGGACATCCAGTTGTGTTGGTAAATAAATACAATAACAAATGCTTTTATTGTGTTGTCTTCCCTACAGTGTATCATTTAGATCAGGGTTCCCCAATTCCTGTCCTCACAATGTTTTACAAACACACCTGATTCAAATTTTTACAGGCCACTGCAGAGCTTGATTGATCATTTGAATCAGGTGTGTTGTAGCCTAAAACAGTGTATTGGGGAACCCTGATTTAGATGTTAATTTGTTACAAATAATCTTCTCATTGCTAGGTCACAGATCCTACTGTATGTCTTCTTTTTATATTGTCTTGTTTGCTTCCTTGTAACTGTTCAGTTTTTATTTTAATCAGTAAATATGCTCGGCCAGAAAGAGACACGATGGTGACTGTTTTTTAATGAAGCTTCACTTTAAGACAACACCCTGTTTTGCCTCACAGAAACATTACATAGCCTACAAGTGAAATGAATACAGTATTGGTGGAGAGTCTCAAAAATACAAACAATTCAAATTTAGGGGCTTTCACTGGAAGGGGAGATGAAGACCACAGAAATGTTACTCAGAACTACCTGCTTATGAAATCACTCCGCCCAGCAGCCGTGTCTGAAATGTAGTTTCGGTTACGCATTTGCCTTGCAAACTATTCTGTCTCGTAATGTTCCATTATTATTTCATTATTTCGTGGTGAATGTGCAGGTCACAACTTGTCCATGGGAGTGTTTTGGAGTTATTGGTTTGTGTATTTAGTTTGATGACGGAAATGATGGTCTTCTCAGCATAGTGAACCACCCACCTGAGAGCCAGCTGGTCCATTTTGGTGGCGTTTCCCATCCAGTTTGTGATGCTCCCACTCAGGACAGTCTCTCTAGTGGCTCTGGTGATGTTAATGAGCATGCGCAACATTTGCTGCAAGATGTTTGTTGGTCGTTGTAAACCATTGGATGTTTGATGTAAACAAGGAAGAACATCACGCAGCAAATCTCACGCAGCCACTGGGAGCTACTGAGTTATAATGCAGTTATAACACTGTATAACTATAGTTATAAACACTCATAAATTATCATAATGCTTTATAACAATTATCACAACACACTATAAAGCATGTTATCATTACTTATAAGGTCAGGTATTATAATACATTATAATTGTCAGTAACTGGCTGACGATGCCCACATTGATAATGCATTATAAATATAGTTTTTTATAATATAATAACTATCATTATAAATACTCACAAATTACCCTTAGGCTTCATAAGCATAACACATTATAGAGCATTATAATTATATTAGAATACTTGACCTTATAAGCCGTTATAACATGCTTTATGATGTGTTATGTTTATTGTTATAGAGCCTTATGATAATTAATGAGTGTTTATAATGATAGTTATACACATTTATAAGCCAATTATAACACATTAGCCTTGTTGTAGTGTGATAATGCATTATCGACGTGGGCAGTGTCAGTGAATTACTAACAATTACAACGTATTATTATACCTGACCTTAAGTCATAATAAAATGTTTTATAGTGTTATTGTTATAAAGCACTATGATAATTGATGAGGGTTTATAATTATAGTTATGCAGTGCTATAACTGCATTATAACTCATAAGTGTGGTTATTAGGCGTCAAATAGTGTTACCACTACAACAAGGCTAAAAACAGAGATCAAATGAATTTTATTCCAAGCTATTTTTTCATGTGGCGGCTTCAGGACACTTGGGTCAGTAGGACGAGCAGTATGGAGGTATGTGTGTTTTGGATAATTCAAAAGTGAACTCTATCCGCCGCCATTATGAAAATCCGTTGCCAGTCGGACCCCCCCTGGAACCACCGGCTGGTGCATAAGGCAGCAACTAAATCCCTCCGCTTCTGTCTGAAAATCGGTGAATTATTGATTTTGGGTGAAGCCCTTTAAGGTTATCCACTCTCTCTACCTGGGCCCCATTTATGCAGATGGGTTGGAAGTCCCTCTGCTGCTTCCTACCAAAGTCCACTATCAGCTCCTTTGTTTTGCGGATGTTGAGTGTTGCGTTGTTGTCCTCACTCCGGTCCATGAGATGTTTAATCTGGGTCCGGTGCAGCCTCATGGTTGTTGGAGATGAGACCCACTCCAGCTGTATCATCCAGCGCTCTCTCTTGACTCTCAATTAGTTTTTGTTTTCTTTTCGTGTTTTTGACTTTTATTAGATAGGGCCGTGGATGTGTGACAGGAAACAGGAATAGAGAGTTGGGGAATAGACGAGTACTAAATGATCCTCCCAGTTGGGAGTTGAGTCGGCGATCTCCTGCCTAAGGGCAAGAGCCCAAATGGGAGAGTACCCCTCAACATTCATTTCTCTTACATATTTTGCCCTAATAAAGTCAGCATGCTAACCAGTCTGGTTAAATCTCTCCTTGGTTACTTACAGATAGGCACCCACAGTCGCCTCTTATCTGCCCTGTGGCCTACTGTAATGCTCCTTGGAGGACATATTATAACCTCTTATATTATAAAGACAACAATGTTGGAAGCTCTTGTCAAGCAACAATCACCACCTGCTTCTTGCAAGAAATCACATTCAGCAGCAGATTTACAAAAAAGTCTAAATCCCTTTGTTCTCACTTGTGGCCTAGTTGCCTTGTTGAGTGGGATTTCAACCTAAAAACAGTAACATGCAGTAAATGTACAGTTTGTAGAGGCACTTCTTGAGATTAATTCAAAAGAAAAGACGAAAAAAAAGACAGCAAAGAACTTCCTGTGAAACACTAATAGCCTATCTGACGACTTCATTCCCACTTTTTTTTATAAGCAGTATCATTATGTTCCCAGAAAGACAAGAAGCCGCTCTGAGATGTTGTCTTGTTTTCTTTTGGTGCGTCGGAGACGGAACAGAGAGGAGGAGAGAAAACAAGGTCCTGAGTCGCTCTCTTCTCCCCCTGAGAGCACTGACGTGGTCTTCCCCTGGTGCCACCAGGGACGTTTTCCATCCTCCTTCACCCACTTCAGAGAGCGTCGCCCGTCCCCAAAGACTCCGCCGTGTCCCCACTCCCCAGAATAACTAGGGCATCGGGGAGAAAACTTCACAGCATAATTAAAGGAGTGTTTGAGGCGTACGCCCCGTCTCCAGTTGGTGTGTGCGTGTGTTTGAACATCACAGCGCAAAGATACTTTTGGGAGGAGAGTTAAGTGATTAGTTGCAACGTGCAACCCAAATGCGGTTGACCGTTTTCTACCTGTTTTAACTGCTATCTTCAAACCGTGATGAATTGTGTTTTAGATAATGCAACTACCTGCTTTTTTTTGTGTGTGTTAGTGTTTTTTAAGAACAAGTTCCTCGGCTGTGACTAGTAAGTACACATCGTCCCAGAAACCAACACAATGGGAAACCGTTGAAGCCGATAGTAACCATTTGTTTAAAGTCAGGACTACAACGGCACCAACGCATTATCTTGTTATCGTACTCCTTCTAGTCGCTCCCTTTCTTTTGGCCTCATTACCTTTTGTACACTCCTCTCCATTTGTTTTATTCTCACCCCCTTCATCTCTGCTGCTCCCTCCGTCTCCCAGCGCGTTATTCTCTCTCCTCCTCATAACTGTAATGAGCTATCCTCCGCTCCTATTCTTTTTGCTGTGGGAGGTGAGGGTGTGTAAAAATGGGAAGGAAAAAAAAAGAAATAGAACGCTTAAAGACAGAAGAAGTGAGAAACAGAGTGAGACACCAGAAGCGGGAGCAGTGGCAGAGAAGAAGAGACTGGCGGCGTGAAGCTCAGTCATTTTCCCTGCCAGTCAGTCGTTAAGTTAGTCAGTCAGTCCGAACAGACTGTACCCTCACAGTGGTTTCTTCTTAACTCTCCATTTCATGGATGTAGAGGGAGAGGTAGCACTCACTTTGCAAAACATGAAAGAACACTTTACATGGCAGGGTCCCCTCGGATTCCTTCCCCTCTTCGCACTCCCTGTCAAAATACTGACACAGGAGGGGGAGAGCAAGCTGCATTTTACTCTCATGTATCAGAAACTTTCGTCCTTTTGAATTATTGATATTCCTCAGAGGGGGGTTGTGCTGGACACAGTGCTATCCTCAGGTCTTTTTCTTTTTTTTTTATGCATCTTCAGTGCTAGTACCTGTGGAACCAATGTGTAGCTGGCAACAGATTGCCGGCTCAAAGCTCGTCCCTGTTAGTAACTGTAATGTTGCTCAGGGTGGAATGAAAAGAAAAAAAGAGAGTCTGAGTGGCTCTTAGTGAGACACCTGGCCTCGTGGCTTGCAGGGACTTTCAGAATGTCGCGCTAATGGCAAAAATTGTCCAGGTTGTAGGTTCAAGTATGCAGGATGGCCGCGTTGCCAAAGTGCCCTTAGGTGTTGGGACTGGCATATTCATTCGTAACGCTGCCGAGAGTACAGAGAGGGCAAAGTATGGGGAGGTGATGACTGAATATGACCTTAAACTCTCCATGAAAGGCTCATATCCGTGTCCCTAAAGCAGACCATGCATATAGGTAACAGCTGCAGCTGCTGGCAGTATATGAAAACATCCAGATCGCAGCTTCCCTGCACAGAAATGGTACCTTAACTGGTAATGTTCTGTGCAATGAAGGAACACATTATGCTCTGCTCAGATCAAGTTTCGTGTACCGTGTACGCTATAGGACACATGCTTTCAATTATTAATGTTAATGAACAAGTCAATGAATTAATAATTGTTTTGGAGTAATCATTGTGTGTGTGAGCCAGTTATCATATTGGGTACAATATGAGATGACTGATTAACCCCACACACCTATTTCCCATCTGTATTTGGAAAGAGTACAATCTGAGGAGAAAAGAGTCCTCATCCTCTTGGGGGGAAAAAAAATGAAACATGAAATTCTTCCATTAAAGCAGAAAGTGCTGTAACATTTATGCAGGTTGTCTATCAGTCACATACTCAAACCCATCTGTCAGGCTCTCAAAAGTGGTCACCATACTTTCCTCTGACTATTAGCCTTTTCTCAAACTGTCTTTTTTGAGTTCCTTATCAGGATACTCTGTGACACTGGAAATTCTCGGCTGTTAGATGTTTCAGTTTCCTGGTCTGCTGCTGCAGCGAAGGCTCGCTTCCAATTTATTCTCATCCGTCAGGAATTTACACGTGTGCTGTCAGGAACTCCTGCTTTTAAAACTGGCTTTCATTAATACTTAATGTCGACTAATTCTGAAAGACACATGATTAGACATAATGAAACTCTGTCAAGAAGATGTAAGTGTTGGTGTGGTACTCAAATTTGAAAAAACAAAACCTTCCTGCCCATTATGCTATAGTGGAGTTTATAATGTAACATAACATAAGAACAATGTATGACAGTGTTTTTCAACCTTGGGGTTGTGACCCCACGTGGGGTCGCCTGGAATTCAAATGGGGTCACCTGAAATGTCTTAATTGATAAAAAAAAAAAACAATTTTTAAAGGGATAGTTCAACATTTTGGCAAATTGGCTCATTGCCATAATCACTATAGCCATAGCAGTAGGTTTGTTACCTTTAATTGTATGTGTAAGCTATTTTCAGCAGGCTGCTCAGGGCTACGCTATGGAGGCTAAGGGAATTTCTTGGTTTCCCTCATCAAACTCATCAAATACACAATCCAACAACTCCAAAACGCTTTTGTGGACAAGTTGTGGCCTGCACATTCACCACGCTATGAGATAATAACGGAACAATACGAAACTGAGACATTTTCGAGGTAAATACAGAGACTGCTTGCGGAAAAACTGTCCCTAAACGCATCAGCGGTTTTACATGAATTTACCTCTAAAACAGCTCTGTCTCGTAACGTTCCGTTATTATCTCATAGCGTGGTGGTTGTGCAGCTCACAACATGTCCACGACAGCATCTTTGAGTTGTTGGGTTGAGTATTTGGTGAGTTTTATGAGGGAAACCAAGAAATTCCATTAGCCTCCATAGCGTAGCCCTGAGCAGCCTGCTGCTGCGCTCCGCCGTACTGAAAGTAGCTTACACCGACAATTAAAGCTCACAAACTTACTGGTATGACTATAGCGATTATGGCAATGGGCCAATTTGCCAAAATGTTGAACTATCCCTTTAAAGCTAATTATTATTCTTATGATTAAAAACGCCACACATAATAAACAACTGTATTCTATATTTCCACTTTCTCTAATATATACGGAGTTCAAATAAAATGCAGCATATAAAAACAAATGAGCTGGCGCATCTTGATTCACGTCATTGTGGGTTCGCCAGAAATTTGTGATGTCAAAATGGGGTTATGAGCCAAAAAAGGTTGGGAACCACTGATGTATAACAATAATACGGCTGTTTGGTGATACTGGGTGATTGGGTGAGCTGAAAATGAAATTATTTTATTGGGTATAGTTTTTAAATCTGGTTTGGATCCTTCTCCTTCTTCTGTGAAACAGCCACTGAACCTGTCTGAACCTCTCACTTTAAAACCAAGCACATGAAGTGGCTCAGTTAAATTCACAGTGTTTCCTAACCTCATAATTATGTGTTTCACAACACCACATCCCGCACAAGAACTGTGACCACAGCTTCAACTAGTATACCTGCTGCTCTTTGATTATCAGCTGATACACATTTAACATAGTACATGCTACAAGTTCCACCCGCACTTCATTTAACTCCCACTGCTTCGTAATGACATGCTGCTCACCACTGCAACAAAGGCAAAAGAGTCACACTTTCACAGGAAGTGTGTATTTTCAAAGTATGTGCCCTTTTTTCAAATCAGTCCCTCCTCACTTACTGCTCCACTCTGCATGATGTCAGGCCCACAGCTGTGGAGGACAATCTGTAGTCAGTGGGAGCGTATAAATAAATAGGTAATTTCTTGCCATATACGCTGAAGGCAGCAATCACCATGGATACAAGCAGAAACCTTGCTTGCTCAGTGCTTGTCATATATTGCGAGCTGTTAACCTATAAATGCAAAGGTAACCAAAACAATGAACACATGCTGGAAAATGCATTTACACTACATTATTTGATGCCCACTAGAGTATGGGCACACAGCAATGATAAAATATAAACGATGACAGTGGTATGATGGTTGTGCCTCTGCTCTGTTTCCATTCATAACAAAGATACAGTATGATCAGTCAGCACAGGTGTAGACCATCAGGGTGGTTTTATGTTGAACGTCTTCTCTCATGCACAAATTTGGAGTGGTCATGTGTATGGGATGGGGTGGGGGCGTAGTGGACATGATAGGGTTGAGCTGTGATTGCAGGGGAGACCTAAAGACCCCATCATACCATAATGCTGGTTACCAATACCAATAAGTAGCCAACATGACCATGCAAAAACACATTGAATGTTTTTATATTGAGATTGTGCTGACAAATGTCAGTAAATGCATCTCAAGTTAATGTACTGTGTGTAGGTGTTGCTGCAGAAAAGTGAGACACAAAGCGAGCGTTGGTCACTGAATGGATTCCAGGTGGTGGTAAATGTGTGGACAGTCAATATCTGTGCATATAACAACACAGCGAGGGTCTGAAAGTCGGCGGTTTAACTTTCAGTAGTAATTGAATGTTGTTGATGTGGGCAGTGGCACAGACGCATTTAAGCACCCACTTCCATCCTCCCTCCAATGCCAGTAGATGTAGGCTAACTCCAGGCTAGCGCCATGTTTTTGAGTAAGTGAAGAGGCACTCACCCCACACTGAAAAGTGCAAAATATGTTACGCTCGACAATAACCACATAACCAATAACCCCCCTCCTCCATTATTCCCCTGAATGACTGAATTCAAGCCTGCCCGAAAGATCCTCATGGAGCCCACAAACTCCACAGCTGCTCAGGTTCAGGGGAGTCAAGAGCATGTGAAAAATGTATTCCAAACAGTGCCATTATGTCAAGCCTGACCACGTCTATTCATGAAGCACTCCTAACTAAATAAGTAGCACAGCAGATGCTGCTTTCATGATTTACCAACATAAAAAAATCAAGCACTGCCAAAATTTAAAAATATACTCCTATGTTCCATGCAGCTTGGTTAATCAGATGTTGTCAATCCCTGCAGTTTTCCATGCTCCTGTCCTCACCAAGCCCAACACAGAATAAATAAAACACAGTTTTTTTTTCACAAAAAAACATAATTCATATTTGACCTTGACATAATATTTTTAAACTCATTTAAGTGGTAGAAAGACGGTCAACAGTATCGCCATTGCAGCCTGATCGGCAGTGTTACCGGCAGCAGTACCAGCAACAGCGACGGAAATGACACCGCTACCGGAAAGGAATGACGGCAACAGTACCGGTTGCAATGACACCGCTACCGGAAAAGGACAACAGCAACAGTACCGCCGGCAACGACACTGCTACCGGAAAGAGACAATGGCAATAGTACCGCCGGCAATGACACTGCTACCGGAAAGAGACAATGGCAACAGTACCAGCAACCGGAAAAGGCCGACTGCAACAGTACCGGTTGCAATGACACCGCTACCGGAAAAGGACAACAGCAACAGTACCGCCAGCAACGACACTGCTACCGGAAAGAGACAATGGCAACAGTACCAGCAACGGCACCTCTACCGGAAAAGGCCGACTGCAACAGTATCGCTTGCAATGACACCACTACCGGAAATGGGTGATGGCAGCAGTACCGGTTTCAATGACACCACGATTGGAAAGAGACGACAGTAACAGTACCAGTTACAATAACACCGGTACTGGAAAGGGACGACAGCAACAGTACCGGCAGCAAAGACACCACTACCAGAAAGGGGCGATGGCAACAGTACTGGCAACACTGACGGTAACAGTATCGGCACCGGTACCGGCAACAAATTCACGTAGGCTACTGTGCTTCTCTGGGAAGGACACAGGTAGCAGACAGTATCCCTTCTCAACCATATTACCAGTACCAGGTAACCTACATAGTAGGGCTGTTTTCGACTAAGGATTTTCATAGTCGAATCTGATTCGTCAGATTTTGCCGTAGTCGACTAATAGTCGACTAAACTAATTGTTTGTTTGTTTTTTACATAGCAGCAAGATCGTAGTATTTGCAACTTTTTCCCGTTTCACAGATAAACCGGGTAAAACCAATACATCCATGGGTAAAAGAAAACAAACGGAGGTCACAAGGACTCAACAATCCGTACATTACGTTGTGTGTTTTAATCTTATAATCTTTTAATCAATATACACTGTGACCGCGACATCGGCAGAGAGACAGACAGGCTGCAGAGGGACGAGATCACAGCTGCGCTAATGGTGCGTTCATGACAACTCGGAAGTCGCATAAAACGAGATCCTCTTCTGAAAAACTCTGACATGTCAAACTTTAGGATGTGTTAGATAACTAATTATTCTGTCTAAACATCAGAACTACGACACATGAAACGGTAAACACAGCTGATCGATCGAAAAAACAATTACAGCTCGAGATTTCCAATTTCCGTGGTTGAAAGCAGGATCTTGAATGCAACCTGGTCAAAGTCTGCATCCTCCGTATGTAACCTGCATGCTGACAAAGTTAGATGTCAGACCGGTAGCCTGTGCCTGTGAGAAAATTGCCTTGATTATACTTGATTTTAAACTTTGGCGGCTCTGCCTCTCCTCTTTCTGCCGCTCAGTGAGCGTCTGCAGTGACTTCACCGTGACGTTGATGGTCCTGTGTGCAGAGCAGAGCGATATCGCTCTGCCTGCGCGCTGCTCACCTCTGCGCATTTGATTACAACTGCAGTGGGTGATTTATTAACACATAGTAAGAAGCTAAAACTACCGTTTAAACGCACATTTCATTTTGAATGCTTTATTAACAGAAAGTAGTCGGATTTTGTATCAAAATGGGCTTTTTATAATGAAAAAAAAACACATTGTGTGAAACAATTAATGCTCAGCAGCCGTGGGCACCCCCATATAGTCAGAATGGTATGATTCGACTACGAGGTTCATAGTCGAATCAGACCTCTCCGAATCGAGGTCAGCCCTACTACATAGTGTTGCTTTAACATTAAGATTATGGTATTCTGCTGCATATATTTAATTATATTTCACAATTTCGAAGGCTGTTCAAGGAAAAAAAGGGAAAAAAATCTTCTTCACTTTCATAGCAAGTAAAGGTGAGAAGCCACTGCTCTTGATAAGACGTCTATGGCTGGTCCTCAAGTGAAAAGCAGGCCGGAGTCCCTCCTCTTCAACCTCACCTTGCTCAGACAGGTGTCGCAGCCCTGTACGTTTGGCTCTCAACTGACCGAGAAACAGAGTTTGAACCCTTGGACCTCAGCAGAATGTGTGAGTGCTGCCTGGGGGTATCAGACAGTGTATGATAGGAGCCAGGTGGGGCGCTGACATTTAGCTAACAAAGAGTGTTGTAACGTAACCCCTGTGGGGTTGTAGGCGAGTCGATCGCTAAGCCATGTTGCCGTGTATCAGATGAGCTGCTGACATTTTTTATTTTTTATCATTATCACACCCACAGTCGCTCTCGTTCACGCTGTGAAAAGTCAACTCCACATCCACTTACCTCCCAATGCATTTACAATGAGTCACAAGATCGAGCGAGAGCTGGGAACAGGGCACGGAGGAAGCCATTCCACATCGTCTTCAGTGGGCTGTTCCTGTGCTTATACTGGACTTTACCATGCATGAGCTATGTGGATAGGGCCATTTGAGTTCATTTCTTTCATTGCATAATAGATAGATAAATATAATTTGATTTTTATTTGTTTTATACTGTACTGTTTCAGAATACTGTAACTACCTGTCATCTGGAGGTGACAATAATAGTGATATAAGAGCAACAGAATAGTTAAATAATGAAGCATATTGAGCCACATCTTTAACCTCCAGCTTATTTTTTCACTATATATCAAAGGCCCTCAAACCTTATGAAGCTACAAACACGACCCTTTCAAAACCTTCCATAACCATAAGTTTATTATTGTTTCCATGACAACAGGGGTCTGTGTTGGCTGATTATGGTTCCCTACTATGTATGCAAAGGACCAATGGAGACACTGTAAGTTGAGGTATAATAATCTATAAATAATAATATAATAATAATCTTGCGAGTTCAACTCGAGTTGTTGAACTTTTCAGTTTGTAATAAAGTATAAGGCAAAGATTTATTAGTCAGCTTAACAAATTGTAAAGATTTTTCAAGTCAGTTGAACAAAAGCTGGGAAATGGTATTTACAAACACAACATTCATTTGTCGACCAGCTCACTTTTTCATTGTTATTATTTTTCATTTCAGAGTATTATCAGGGATCCTGAGAGAGGAGCTCATTTTCTGTAAACTGCTTTTAGCAGTGACTTGCCTGCAACAACTGTTGGAGGGTGACAGTACAGTGACACTACAGCTGGATGCTGCAGCAGCAATAACACTGAGGCATTAGAAATTCAATACACTTGAAAAGTGCTTTCTCTTTTCTTTTTTTTTTCTTTTATTAAAATACAGTGCATGCAATCCAATCAAAACACATGTGACCCATTTTTGTGACATGACCCACAGCAGATGAGGACAACGATAGTAGAAAACTTGCTCCATATGTTAAGCGGTAATAATTGAATGTGTAATTGCCTACATTTACATGTAAATCATTGCAGGAGTAGATATATTAACATATGAAAAGTACTCTTATATGCACACACAACATTGCAATATCAAGGAATGAGTGCATCATCCCTCATTGTCCCATTACTTCCCAGTTCCCTCCTAGGCATGTGCTGACACACACACATACTTTGTTCCACAGAGCAACGGCTGAATAATTTCCGTTGACTTCCTGGTGCATCGGCCACCGCAGGCAAATTCATAAAAGCAAAGATCTAAGACATTAATTCACATGATTTCATTAAAGATGTGTGATTGCATTAAGCCTATTTGTTACACAGCAGCAGTAGTATATACTTTATGCGTTTCACCCTGTCGTGTAATTTGATTCAGGGGATTTCCAGGCTTATTTCGTCACTTAATTAACTAGTGAAGGAGTGTCACCGGTATATTTTTACTTTTCTGTGTCAGGGTTTTTTCTTCTTTTTCTTTTTTTCCCCCCATCCCTCAGCCATGGAGGTGTGGAGTCATTTGGAGGTCTTTATCATTGTTACCATTAACAGGTGTCACGTGAAGTCTATCACGCCTGCTGACGGCTTCCATTTCAACAGTGATTAGAAGATGACAAAACCAACCTAATGAAGCCTCATCTCTCAAACATCCTCTGTATGTCTTTATGGTATCATGTAATATTCCCACATGAGCGCATGCCCATTATGACAGCAATTAAAGGCGTTTTTTTTTTTTTTTCAAAGCCCACACAATGGGAAATTTGAATATTGTACCCAATGATATTTCTCATAATAACATCAACCTTTACAATTACCCCTGCCTTGTACTAATTACAGACAATTAGTTGCAGAGACAGGTAGAGATATCAGACTCTTTCATCAAGTATTAGTTTCGGCTGATTATGAAGAAGCAGCACATTGCATCTCCACACACAACTCTCCCCATAGGCCTAATTGGGTCTTGGATGATTCCGGCGTTGTTTATTTAGCCCTGATTACACCTGGGATAAAAGCTTCAATTAAAACCAGAGCCATAATGATCTCGTCTAAAATGCCAGCCGTGTACCTCCAACGGCCTCTCACAGAAAGGTCAGCAGCACTCACAGCGCCACATTGTGCGGTATCATTCTTTTTTTTTTTAAAGATTTAACGCTCCAGCATCTGAGAGATAGTGGCCTTGTTGAACGCTAAACATCATAAATACTTAATCACAAACTTTCTTCTCCGAGTCATCAGGGAGGAAGACAACAAAGTTAGTCATTTAAAGGTACTCAAATGAGATATTTATTCTATCTGTGTTTATATCACACAGCGCCTCAGGGCTACAACCATACCGAAGCCTGATTAACATGCTGACAACAACAGATGAGGAAGCGTGCATGCGTGCGAACGTGTACGCATGTGTGTATTTATGTGTGTGCGGTGGAGAGGAAGAGTGCTCTTGAATGCTTCTCATTGGCTTCCCTTGTTTACCTGGAGGGCATCGCACTAGAGCAGAAGCATGAATTGCCTGCTATTGACAAATCACCCAAAGCTGATTGCTGCATTAGCTCTGCTTTTAAAATTACTCTTCACTTTGATTGCTTCATCATTGCTCGCCCAAAAAGCTCACTGTGATGAATTCTGAATTTTATATATTTATCCTTACATTATTTTGCGATGTCAAGGACAAGAAATGGAGAAAGCTATTTGTTTGTCTCGTCACAGGCTTCTTTTTTTTTGGTGATTGCGTCTGAAATAATAGGGTTAGAGCGAGCTGTGTCTGTGGCACCGGTGGCAGGCGGGAACCTGATTAGGCCGCACAGGAAGTGTGCTTTTCATCTCAGATTTCTCCAGGTTGCATCAGTGCAGCTTGTCAATGACACATCCTTCCTCGCTTGAAAACACATGGGGTCTAAACTAACATTTCCCCACCTGTCAAATTATTTCCTTTTTTTTCCACAACAACATCATTGTCAACTTGACATCATGCATATACCTACGACTGTCAATTTAACTCATTTTGACACCGTGTACCGCTGTAAAGCGGGTTCCTTTTCGTCTCCCGTGTCAGAGATAGCCTCGACAAAACCATGCTCCACTTCTAATTGTCACCGGGAACACATAAAACATTTCCAGCTGCACGACTCACCCCACATCCAACCTCCCCCTGCATCCACTGCTGCTACAGAGGCAGCTGCAGACTGACGATCCCTATCACCATCTTGCTTATACTGTATGTCAACCTCAAAGAGAAAATTAACAGATTTTTTTTTTGTTTCATTGTGCCACGACTGTATGATTAAATTTGACATTCTGGTACCGATCATGCTGATTTTCTGCTGCGGTGCAAAGCAGGTGCAGAACAGGAAATAGCACAACATTTGATTTATCTAAAGGCTCTAAAACCCTATTTTCATAATCAGCTCTTTCGGTCGCACGCAAACATAGAATGTTATGCCGAGTTCAAACTGTTTTGCTGATTCCACATGAGGGAATTCTATTTCTGTCCTTGCTCCTGTCGCTGAGGTCAGGGCTCAGTTGAAAAATGGCGTGTCACATAAGTTGCAAAAAGCAAAAAGCAGTGGTTGTCTCCCTCTGTGCTCAGCTTGCTCCTTTATTGAGAGCAGTAATGGACTTTTTATATCATGTTTAGGATACTGTGGAATATGCCCATCAATATTATTGTATTGTTTGGTTTTCTTTCCCTACCTTTACATGTTTGGACCGTGTACTTCCGATGTTTTTAGAAGTATCACAAGGTGTTGGTGTGTCTTATTAGCTGATGTTACTTGGGCGTGACTGTCGCACCAAATCTGACAGGACGATCACGCCTCCTGCTGTCTGGTCTCTCCTTCAGGTGTGTGACAGCATAATGTGCCCCCTCTTCCGGGTTCATCATCTTGTGTGCTTCCTTATCAGAATCAGAACTGTTTTTATTGCCAAGAGCAGTAAAGGTCAGTTTACAGCACGAGGAACTTGTCTTGGTGTCAGGGGCAAGAATTTAAATGAAATAAAATAGAATTCATTAAAATATTCTAGTGCAAAAGATACACATATACTATAAATATGCATATTCTACATAAAAAAATTGAATAAGAATAAAAATAGAATATAGTAAATGAATAATCTCTTTCCATCTCACCTCCACATTCCAGCGCTGGTGTCTGTCTGTCTGACTTTGGCCTTCTCCCAGTCTATGACATGATTTTCTCTTTTGCAGTGGTCCACGCAGGGCCGTTGCTAGGAATTCTGGGTCCCCTGAAAGAATACTAAAGTGGGCCCCAGACTTTTCCCACTTTTTTTTCTACGTATGTATTATCATTTTTTATTTAGCCTACTTTGTTTTGATGGTAATGCAGCATTACTATGAGTATTAGTCAGGGTCTTATGCAGAATAAATCAGTCAATCAAAGATTAGACTACTGGGGTTTTTTATGGGCCCCACTGGGCTTTAGGCCCCTAGAATTATCATCATCTTTCTCCCCTATACAAACGGCCCTGGGTCCATGTTGGCTGACTTTGAGTGTTCCTGTTGCACCTTGTCTTTTGTTGCTTCTGTCTGGCTCTTTCCCACTTCTTTTTCACCTTCCTGTTTGTGTTCTTTTTTCCATGTGTTAAGACATCTCCCTGTTTCCTCGATGTATACTTCCTTTTTACCATCAAAACAAGGCAAGGTATGGAAAGAATCATTTGTCAACTATGTAAGAAAGGAAAGCAATATCATTGTAATCATAGACATAATGAACCCTATTGAGCCAATATTATTTTTGCTTTGAGCAGTCAAACAGCTGAACAATCATCACCATAGTTATCGTCAATTAATTAATTCTCGGGAGAACAGTGAGGTAAACACCCTCGTAGAATGGTTTCAGAGCAGTTTATGCATATTTTCAACAGTATGTTTTGTGGATAGTCAGTTATTTGTGTCTCATAGTGCACATATGGCTTACATATGTACATACTGTACATACATGCAAAGATATAAAATTCAATAACAACCTACATTTTGTATCATTTTAAGTAATAATCTCTCTTTCCATATCACCTCCATCATCCAGTTATGGTGTGTTTTGTCTTCAGTACTGATGACTTTGGCATTTTCCCAGATTATGATATGATTTTCTCTTTTGCAATGGTCTGTGATGGCCGATATTGAGTTTTCTTTTGTTGCTTCTGTCCGTCTCTTTCCCTTTACATGCTTCTACCCCATGGAAACATGTACAGTAAAGGTATGGATAAAATAACTTGTCTACCATATGAGAAAGGAAAGCAATTATGAGCCAATGTTATTTTGCTTTGAGCAGTCAGAAATTGCTGAACAATCATCACTGTAGTTATCGTCATTTACTAATTCTCAGGAGAAAAATTAGGCAAACACCCTCATAGAATGGTTTCAGAGCATTTTATGCATATTTGCAAACGTTCATAGATGCAAAGATATGAAATTCAGTAACAATTTAGATTTTGTAGCATCTGAAGTAATAAGGGGAGCTCATTCATTCAGAATCACACTCTCAAGTTAAGGGATTCATAAGAAAACAGAGTCATACAGAAACAAAGCAGCAGGTAATCTAAATTGCAGTCTCTCTGTTATGGGCAAAGCCCCCAAAAAGCAGGCCTCTACATTTCCCAGAATCATTGAAACTTCCCCTTTAACGTTAAAAGGACAGAACTGAACAGTTGAAACCAGGTTTTTAGGAGCTTTCTTCACTTTTCCTACCCATTGTGATGTGATTCAGTTTTGTCTGTAGCCATGTTTGTGTTAAACAACTATTGAGTCCGTGAACTTCATGACACCCATTCAAATAAGTGTAAAGAAAAAAAAACTCACATCACCTTCAGATTTCAGCATTTATTTACTAGAAATGTTGTTTGGAGCCCTTTCTTCTGTCCTGTGGCAATCCTCCACCCATCTTGCGATGCAACAAATACCGCGAGTATTATACTCTCTGATTGCTATACACTCTTAGAAATAAAAGTGCTGTGTAGAACCACATAAGGTACTTCGGCTTGTCCTCACAGTAGAACCCTTTCCAGGTAGGAAGGTTCTACCTGGAACCCTTTTGGAGGGTTCTACCTAGAACCCAATTTAAAGGGTTATACAGAGAACCCAACATAAGGGCTTATACCTAGAACCATCTGTGAAAGGTTACACCTAGAACCCCCAATGAGAGGTTCTACAAAAATCCCTTTTATGGTGTATTGGTTTCACCCAGAAGCCTTACGGGGGGTTTCATCCAGAAAATATCCCACTTCTTATGGTTTCATCTAGAACCCACACAGGGAGCTCCACCAAGAACCCATGAGAAACCATTTCTTTGGGGAAAAGGGTTTTTAGAGTTCTCTGGATCAAAATGGTTCTTACTGGAACCCTTAGTGTTCCCAAGAACCCTTGAAAAACTCTTTCTTCAGAAGCAAATGGTTCCAGGTAGAACCTCAGACCTTGTAGAAGAACACTTTTGGAACCTTTATTTCTAAGAGTGTACTTCCTTTAGCAGTGAAACACAGATGACTTGGTTTTTAAGCATTGGTGGAAGGAACAAGTAGGCATATTCCATCCAGATTGAAATATTTGTCATCACGCTCTCAGTAGTGAGTCTACACCTCTCTCTCTCTCTCACTCTGAGAAATATGTGCCGTACTCAGACTCCACAAGCAGCATAATATGACTCACCAAGTTAAGATTTATTCCTTCCATTACCTCGCTCCCTTAGTGTCTTAATATTAGGACTTCTGAGCACCACAGAGAAGGGAGGCAAGGCAGCAGTAGCCTTGTTTTGTTTTTCACTGCTCATATAATTTACAGTCTTGAAGCAAAAACCTTGAGATAAAAACTGTTTGTTTTTTTCAGTAGATGAATTTCCCCACCTCTCTCTCTCCCTCTCTGTCTCTTCATCCATTGTTATCAGAGCATGCTTGGGAAATGCGACTGACAGGTTTGTGTTTCTGCTAATGTATTTGCCCTTCGCATGTATAAATCGGATTCTCTACGGTGTGCAGGCTGAGGCTTTTAAATGTGACAGGTATCAGTGCCGAGATCAACTCATCAGAGGGCGCGGCGCTGCTTGCCTCTTTCTGCTAATTCTGTTAAAGCCACTGGGACTCCTAATAAGGAACAACAGCGCCTTGATGTTTGGCCCTCTGGCGTGTGAGCTTTATTTGTGGGCGGCGTGCAAAGACACACATACATATCTACGCATACATATACAGATACTTAGCGAAAAAAGCACATTTCCACTCACTTTTTTTTACTCTCCATCAAAAAACAACATGCACACTAACACATGCACACGCACGGTTGCACACAGCCCACAGGCATAAAAAAGAGGTGCAGAAATGCTGGAGCATTCATAGCAGACTCACAACAGAAATAGGCCCTATAATTTACCTGTGCTAAATGCAGCTTTTTAGTAAGTGCCAAAGCAACCCGAATCCTACTCACCCATTCCTCTCTCTGCTCTGCTCTTACTCCTCCTCTTCCTCACCCCTCTTGCTCCAGATTGTAATTGTCTCCGGAAAGAGCACACAGTAAATAAGGCTAATGCAATTTTTTTTTTTTCCACACAGCTTGCTTTGTGAGAAGTCTAAGTTTTGAAATTGAACTCGGGGGCTGGTTAGATGAATAATAGCTTTTCTGAAATAGTTTTCAAGGTTAGCATTTACTGAAAAGGACACACTCTCACATTTGAAGTCCATTTCCCTCGTGTGGAAAATGAACACAACTTCTAGGAGTCAGGATTTTTATATTTTGCCTTTGCTTTAGTGCTACTTTTTGTTTATGTATATATGAAATACAGAGGCACACACACTGACAGTCTCCTCCCTGGCTCTCTGTCTGTGTTTCCCTGTGTCAAAGTCTCTCTCACCTCCATCACCTCCTTTCCTCTCACCCCGGCTGCTCCCGCCGAGCCTCCTGTGACATCTCCTTCAGCGTTTCCTCAGCTCTCTCCTTTGTACCAGGCGTCCTCTCCCCCTACCTGCCATCCTCCTTTCTCTCATCCCTAAGTGCTGCTTTCCCCCCTCTCCACCCTCCCAGTCAGCTTCCCACTGATGTCTCCATGGTGTAGTGATGGTCACCATGGCAACTGTCAGGCGAATGGAGGATTGCCTGACAGGACTCTGCACCCTCCATTTGGGTGTGGAGGCTGTGGAGGTAAAGAATGGACCAGTGAAGTATGTTAAAGGGATAGTTCACCCAAAATTCAAATTTCACTCATTATCTACTCAGCTTCCTGTCGACTAAGAGCTGTGAGAATTTTCAGAGTCCTCCGTTCCTTCTCTGAGTTACGGGGGGGTCCACGCAGCAGTATTTGTCCATGTAATGGTTGTGAATGGATACCACTTTTCTTCGTCCAAAAACACACACCAAAAAACATCCAAATACCTCCATACTGCTCGTCTGTACACAGAGAAAAATAGAGGTACAGAAATGTACCCAAAAGGTACAAACCCTTGTCACTCCAGGTGTATCTTTTTTAGAGATAATTTTGTTCCATTCTAGAACATTTATGTGCCTTTTTTACCCCCAAAAGGTACAAATAGGTTAAGTGGCCCTATAGGGTACAGTAGGACAGAACTGTACCTTAAAGTACAGAAATGTCCCCCTACTGTACCCCTATTTTTCTCTGTGTAATGTCCCTCTTGTATTGAAGCCCCGACATGAGAAGTTGTTCCGCCGGTCAGAGCAAACAACGTGGGATTTGCACTGACACAAAGAGCAATGAACTGAGACACTGGGAGCTTCCGCTACAAACAAGCTTAAAACATAGACTTTTCAGAACAATTTCTCATGTCTGGGCTTCAATAGAAGAGGGACATTACAGACGAGCAGTATGGAGGTATTTGGATGTTTTTGGTGTGTCTTTTTGGGCAAAGAAAAGTGGTATTATGTATTATGTATTTTATATACCATTATATGGACAAATACTGCTGCGCGGACCCCCCTGTCAGAGAAGGCATGGAGGACTCTGAAAATTGTCACAGCTCTTAGTCGACATGAGGGGTGAGTAGATAATGATGATGAATAATGATTTTGGGTGAATTATCCCTTTAAAAGGGTTTTGGCCGAAGCCGTGGCGAGGCAGCGCTGAAAACTGTTGCTCTCTTTCTGTGTCACCCACACACGCATGGTGCTCATTAAATGTACATACTGTACATACATCGCGCTTCTTACAGTGGGAATGTATGCACCGTGTCGCACACACACACACACACATACACACTTAACAGGCACAAAGAAGCTCTCAGTACAAGAGCATTAGAGTTGAGAGGCTTACCATTAGAAATGGGGTTTAAGACTACCTGTGGATTCCCATACAAAGAGAGAGAGTGAACTAATGTAAAACTGGCTTAGACGGAGAGAGAAACGCAACATGCGATTTCACAAACTTAAAACAGCGTCAGAGAACTGAGAGAGTCACTTTTCCTGGAATAAAGTGAAGAGAAAGGAAAAGTGCCTATTACCTGCACCCGAGGAAAAACTCTAAGCTATTGTTTTATTTACCAATCTCTCCGGCTCCGTCTCCTTGCCCCCCTCCTTCTTCTTCCCCCATCTGCGGGCTTTAATCTCAGTATGCAGCTGAGCTCCCTATGAAGAGAGACATTAGATTACCATAGACAGCTGAGAAACACAAGAGATATATAAAAAGAAAAAAAATGGTAACTGGAGATGGGAGAGGAAAGAAGTGAGTCAGTACTGAGGTAAAGATCTCCACAGAAGAAGACAGTAACACATACATTATGGCTAGAAACGGACTGGCAAGAGTACTGACACCAGTGAGTGGGTACATGGCAGCAGATAAGTGAGCTTGACAAATAAAAGTGTGCTGGCAGGTAGACAGACAGTCCAAGAATGTGTCAGACATGTTAATAGGTGGTTGTCAGCCAGCCAAGTAGTCATAATCCGTAATTCCATCCTCACGCTGATGTATTTGGGACCTGTTTTCATTAACCTTGAAGACCCCTGTGTTAGCGCACTGCATATATGCAACACTTGCAAATTCAATCAGGGCCACACACACACACACACATGCACAAACAGCTCAAATTCACTTCCGCGCTGTAAGCCTAATGACTGGAGTTTATTTGTGCACAGACACGTGAAATGGTTGAGCAGCCGGTGCATAATTTCTGCAAGGTCTGACTCGTTAGTGCCGCGCCATATTTTAATCGAGCGGGGCGGACTCGGCAGCAGCGTCACCGCGGCGACGGGAACACTGGCGTCAATGTGAGAATACATCGGGGGGACGTGTGTGACATTCAGTTCTTACTTAAAGTCAAATTCATTTCATAGTGACGGTCTTATTGGTCATTTTTTTGGTCATCACACAGTTATTGGTTAAAGAGCCCATTTTTCACACTAAATTAATTACTATTATTGACTCACCGTCATGCTGATGAATACTCCAGAGTAGTTTTTTATTCGTCAAAGTGCATCTGGAGACCTGGGAGGTCGGTTTGTAGTCCAACTAAATCCTTATATGGAGTCAATAGGTACACAAAAAGGTACATAAAACTACACAAAAAACCTTATTCCTCCTTACTGCTCGTTCACTGCAATCGAAGTGTCCTGAAGGGATGTAGTCCTGAGTCCAGAGCGCGCCCCGGGCAAATTCAATACAGACTGTTTAGGCTGTAAAAATGTTCTAAAATGATGTTGTTTCAAGTAAACTCTGGTATCTCTATATCCCTTCAGGACACTTGGGTTGCACTGGACGAGCAGTGTGGAGGAAGACTACAAGTAGTTGTATGGATGTTTTTGTGTCGGGCCCTATAGAGTGCTGAAGCGGAAGGAGGAAGTAGGCTAACAGCACCATGGGTCCTTAATTTGGAAAAAGTCCATACAAGTGAACGGGAGTCCAAGTTTTATTTTGTGATCCGTTTGAATTGTGCCATGAGAAAAAAATATTACCTTCCACCATGTTTCATGCCGAGAAATCAGCAGTTTGTTGTAAACCTATTGTAAAATAAAATTCAGAAGAATCCATAACCAGAAAAACTACAGGTTGTGTTGGTGATGTCATACACCAAATGCCGCCCTTTCCTGTGTCAGTTGGTGACGTATTTTTTGTGGGACACCAGATTTGTAGTCCGTAGAGTGTCGTCACACAAAATACATTCTTCTGCCGTTTTACAACAAACTGCTAATTTCTCAGCATGAAACGTGATGTTTTAAACAGATAGAGGTTATATTTATTTCTCATTGCACAATTTAATCGGATCACGAAATAAAACTTTGACTCCCATTCACTTACATGGAGAGTTTTTTGTAATTAAGGACCCATGGCGCAGTTACTTCCTGCTTCTGCTTCGGCACTCTATTGACTCTCATAAGGATTCTATTGGACTATGAATTTGAATTTCAGTTTTTGGTGAACTATTCCTTTAATGATGATTTTGATTATTATTTTAAGTTCAGCTGCATCTTTACATGTAGTAACATGCAGGAATAACTCAATATTGAGCTGACAAATGAGAAGTTGCTCTTGGTAACCGCTACTGCAGCTGCTGAGTGAACGTGGATTGATATTTGCACTCCATTCATCTATGCACCAAGGTTATTCATTTATTTATTTATCTTAAATGTATTGATTCATTCATCTACACTTGACCACCTTTGACCTCCTTTCGAGTGTGTGGCAGTATAAGCAGATACAGTAAATGGCCGCACTGATTATATCCAAGCTTAGAGAGGACAAGCAGGGGACAGACACACACACAGCATCAGACAGACACAAAGAAATTGAATTTCAGAAAGAAAAAAAAAAATCCACCTCGATAACACTGAAGTCAGGTGTGAGGAGGGAAAAAAAGAAAAAGAGAAAAAGTGCAAGATGCGCTGTGCTCGGAATACAAGTGAAGCAAATGAAAGAGTCTTTGGTCAATCAAAGTCAAAAGTTGACTGGAGTAAGTGCTCTGCTACGGGGACAGGTTAGATTCCATCTCTCTCATTCCTCTGTGCCAAAGAAGACAATGCAGCCGTAGAGCAAAGCCTCAGATTCCTGTTATTATCAGTGCGCGCCGCAGTAAGTGGCGAGCTGCCTAAAATTGAGAAAGTGAGAGTGCATTGAATGTAGATTTTTAATAACCATTAGTATGTCTGCTGCTATCGCACAATGGCTTATTCAATCTACTTCCCAGTTTCAGGCTGTGAAATGATAATGATTAAGGTGATACGTGTGCGCGCGGCTGCGATGCATGCGCGTCTGTGTGCTTGTAAGCGCTGAATATGTGTATTTCTTTGCTTGAACACACACGTTTTGATATATATGCAGAGTTTTGGGGGGATTGAAAGGATTTGGGAGGCTGTATAGTTCACACTTCCATAAAGCTCTAGTGTTTTGCATATGCATCTGATCAGTTTTGTACTTTTTTTTTTTTTTTTGCCTGACAATTGCCTGCACACTTGTGCTTCTTGAGTGTTGCTGGTTGTTTAACTTTTCTTAGTAGTTTTGTATGCCAGCATGCATGAATGACTTTGTAACAGTGTGTGTGTGAGTGCGTGCGTGTGTGTGAGGGAGAGAGAGGGAGAGAGAGAGGATGGGGAATGAGCAGTCTGTCATGCCTGAGAGGGAGCCAAGCCTGTTTAAATTGCCTTCTGGCTTCCAAGCCTCTCATCTGCAAACTGGCACCTCTTGTTCTCTCTCTCCCTCTCTCCCATCTTCCCTCCCTCTCTCTCTCCCTCCCTCCCCCATCCTCTCTCTTTGCTTTGTATGTCCGCCTCTGTCTTTCCTCCTATTTTGTATGTATGCCTCTATTCTGTCCTCCCCCGTCTCTTTTTTTTTTTTTTTTTTTGCTCCTCTCTCTTCCTCTGTCTGCTTTTCCCTTCACTGTCAGTTGCTGTCAGTTTTTCACCATGATGCACCTCTGTACTGAAAACAACGACACTATTAACTTTCCCCCTGCAAACACATGCGTGCTCACACACTCGGATGCTGTCAAATCGCACTACTTGTGTGATGCTTTTGGCTGCAGAGTCGTCTTAAGAAAAACACACAAAAAACAGATACTGCTTATACCCACTTGTTGCCCACACTTAGTTTATAATTCAATACAAGACTGACACAGCTATTTACAAATCAAACCTGGTAATTGCAGTGAAAAGTGTCACAGACCTGCTAAAAGCAGCGGGCTTTTAGTTCCTGCATGTTAGCATCAGTCCTCATTCATCACACATGGACTTTCCAAATACATTATTCATAGTGTACAAGTGGAGACAGACAGACAGACAGACAGATTTGTCCTTTACAGGAAAATTGTTTTCACCATTCCGTACAAACGGCCTTGAGAAGTGCAGACAAGTCAGGGAAAAGGACCACAGGAGTGTGTCCTTAACCACATTACATTCATTTACATACATTCCCACATTTCATACACCCACGAATACCGATACAATACAATACCAATCCTGGAAGTGATGGTGTGGCCGCCCCCCACCGAGCCCTGAGCTCAACATCATGCAGTCTGTCTGGGATTACGTGTAGAGAGAGAGGGATCTGAGGAGCTCCAAGATATTTTTTGGGGGAAAAAAACGGCCCAAGTTCTTCAAAAACTGTGCAGGTGAACCTACCTAGAAGAACTGATGCTGTTTTGCAGGTGTGACAGTTGAGGGTCCTGTCACTATGCCTCCAGTTGATCATATGTCCTGGCTACTTGGCCGAGGAGAGGTCTCTTTGGTCAAGTGGTTAGCACGCATGACTCTTACCCGGAATTCTGGGGATTCTGGGGTTTGAAGCCCGTCCAGGCCCTCTTCACCTTGCCACACAGGTTCTCGTCTCTTTATTCACTGCATTTTGATAATTGATGAAAACACTTCCATCTTTGAAAGCATTCAGGTCTTTTTCCACCTAAAACCTTTGCACAGTACTGTATATAAATGTGTGTGTGTGTGTGTGTCTATGTTTGTGTATGTGTGCATGCACATCTGTTGATACAGCGCTAATAACTCCCATTTGTTTGTCCTTCAGAGTAATGGCCTCCATAAATCACATCATACTCTCAGCAGAGATTCGCCACTGGGCCTCGTGCTCCCTCTCCCCCCTGTCATCCAGCCTTGTGTATCTGCTGCTCCTCCCACAACTCTGCCCCACCTCCACTCAACTATTCTCACTTTTCTTTTTTTTTGTCTTCCTTTTTCTTCATTTCTCACATTTCAACCTCCCCACTCCCCCAAGCCCACCCTCGCGCAAGGTCTCTGATAGGCCCTTCTGATCAAATCTTTTTTCTTTGCGAGGTCTTTTTTGTTTATCAGCTTGAGCACTTTGTGACTCTCGTCATTGATTATCACATTAGCCGTGCTCCATGTCTGAGTCCACGCACCCCCGTCTTTTGGTTGTTGTTTTTTTGGGGGGTTGTGCGAAGGTTGTCATCGGGTTGTGGTGCTAAACGAGGTGAAAAGGCCACATGTCAAAAGAAGTGATTAGTCTTGTTTACGAGGAAGGCGCTCCAAACAATACGGCTAAGCGGTTTTTACCCCAGGATGCCTGTGTGGTGTGTGTGTGTGTGTGTGTGTGTGTGTGGTGGAGGGTATTCATGATTGTCCTTGGATACTTTGACGTGATATAGAATTCTGAGTGGTTTAAAAGCTTCATGCTGTTTCAGCCAAGGTTGTTTTTCACACTGAGTAGTGTCCTCTCTTTCTCCCTCTCTCGTTTTCTGCCTCTCTACTTCCTCTTTTTCACCAAACACACACACACACACACACACACACACACACACACACACACACACACACACACATTTTAGGATTCCTTTGTCCCTTACTTTGGACCCCTTGCATAAAACTTCTATGTACTAGACGCTTACTAATGTACACACCCACACTCTTAGAAATAATGGTTCTAAAAGGGTTCTTCTAGAAGAGCTGCATGGGGTTCTACAACAAGCTTGTTGATCAACAGTAGCAGGATTTGAACCCCAGCCTCCCAGTCCAAAGTCAATGACAATACCTGAAACTGAATACTGAGCTATCTACTAGCTATTGTGCTGAGACATGTTACATTACACCTTCTGATTATACTTCCTAACAATGTCAGTCCTATACACTCTTAGAAATAAGGGTTCCAAAAGTGTTCTTCTACAAGGGCTGAGGTTCTACCTGGAACCATTTGCTTCTGAAAAACCCTTTCCTGAAGAAATGGCTTTTCAAGGGTTCTTGGTAACACTAAGGGTTCCAGTAAAAGGGTTCTTGGTTGAACTCCCTGTGTGGGTTCTAGATGAAACCGTAAGAAGTCAGATATTTTCTGGAAGAAACCCCCAGTGAGGCTTCTGGGTGAAGCCATAAAAGGGATTTTTGTAGAACCTCTCATCGGGGGTTTTAGGTGTAACCTTTCACAGATGGTTCTAGGTAGAACCCTTTATGTGTTGGGTTCTAGATATAACCTTTTATGTTGGGTTCTCGGTAGAACCTTCCAAAATGACAAGCCGAAAAACCTTATGGTTATATGGTTCAACGTAGCACTTTTATTTCTAAGAGTGTAAATTAAAAGTTCTGCTAGCAATTTATTTTCACAACCATTATTTATAAGAAAGCAAGCTCTTCATCAGCAAATCTTGTTGACCCAAGCAAAGATTAGTTGTGACAGACATTCTTTTTCTTTTCCTTATTAGGATCCCGATTAGCACCTGCGGCAGCATCGGCTATTCTTCCTGCGGTTCAAACCTTTATAAAAGGTTGTATCAGGAGTCAAAAAGGGTTCTCCTATGAGGACCTTATATGGCTCTACCTAGCACTTTTATTTCTAAGAGTGCACAAACACACACGCTGCTCTCACATGAATTTGTTCACAACCTAATGCTATTACTCAAACTATTGAGGATACCCCTTATCTGTTGAACTGCACCCACCAACACAAAGAAGACACGCACACTCTTACTCACACACAAACACACTCCGCCACCAGATAAGCACATTTACAGTCTCACCTACGCATACCGAGTACCTTATACACTTCAAAGTGGGACAGCCTATCTCTCAAGCAGCCAGTTGCTCTGGTTACAGCATTAGAACCAGGATAAAGAAATATTTACTGAACCTGAACATATGCTCTCAAATACACCTAAACCCTCCAGTGGAGAAAAAGGCTTTTGAAGATTGGCTAACGGAAGCAAAAGAGTGGAAGTGGGAGCGAGCAGGGAGGTGGTGGGGCATAAAACCCACCCAATCTTGTTTCATCCACATTCCTTTATTTGCTAATCAGGGAAAAGCTGCTTTTCAATTTAGCGTGACTGTTTTTTTGTTATCTACAGTCAAAGAATTTCTTTATTAAATTACATAGTAAATATAGTTGCTACATTTGTGTGGCTTAATAACCCAAATCAGATTTGATGTGACAGTTTTGTTTGATCCTCACATATTTAAAGGTTCTTTATTTTATTATTTTTTACTGGGTTGATGTGTCTGCTTTTTGGATTTTATTTACTTTTCTTTTATTACTTACCCCCAAACTTTCTCAAAATATTGAAATATAATTCAAGGTCAAGTCACACCGCTGTCACCACAGAATGAACTCATATAAACACATATAAACTTTCACATAAACCCAACATTTAATGCTTCTCCTGACATCTTAATCACCAGAGATGCGAAAACTTTCACCAAAATCAAAATAAATGCAGATTGTGTTCTTTTCGGGTATGAATGGTGCAACCTCAGATGACATTTTAAATACTATAACCCTGGCTCATCATGAGAACTGCTGCATTGCGGAACCTGTCTTCTGCCCTTAACAAAAAGTAGTTTATTAAAGTGTACTACAAGTATACTCATTTTATACTAAAACTGAGGCAGTGTACTTGGAAGTGTACTTTTAAAAACTTAAAAAATGACCTACCTTGCTAAGGGTGAGCTAACCATTGGTCTTAGTATTTGATTAAAGAGACTGATACAATGAAAGCTTGATATAGAGACATATATTTAGGTAATGCTAATCAGTTTCCTGATTGGACATACAGTATGTGATATCTCCTAAAAACAAGTTCCCATTTAAACCCTTGAATTACACCAGCCCCAATTGGATGTCATTACCCTTTAATTCTTTAGCTTTAAGCAGAACATAGCTGTTAATGTTAGAACTCTGATCCAGCAAAGCATCATCCGGATCACAGTGGAATCTACAGCATGTGTTAAGAGCACAGACGCCTTTTGTCACTTCTGCTTATTGCTCATCACTTTTTTTTTTCTCTCTCTAGCAGATCTGAACAACTGAAGAGGTTTTCCCCTGCAGCAGCTCTCTTAATCGTGTCACATTCTCTCCTGCACCTTCCTGCAAGAGGAATTTAAATTCACTATCAAAAGTTGAAATGGAATTCTTTTCACATCCCTTAAAAAATGAATGTCTGATGTGTTCATTTGATGCTCATTTTTTAAAATCACAAACAATTGATTCCAAACAACAACAAAAAAAACTAACTGCAGCCTCTTCACCTCCATATCAAACATGTCAAGATCAAATATTACAAAAGTCTGTTTAGTCCTGGCTCCTTCACAGTCTCTCAGGGGAGATTTGTAAATCATTGTCCCAGAAACAGGTTGCAGGCAATGAAGCAGACCACAGAGCAGGCAAACTCAAATAAAAATACAACATTGTTTGAAGTCACCACTGCAGACCGCCTCCTCGCAGTAAATGGGTCATGCCTCAATATTTCTTAAAGTTTCAAATTATTGCACAGCCTTGCCTTGTTGAACCCTCCCTTAATTAAGGTAGAGCACTCTGGGAGAACGGGAATAAGAAGTATATGAAGAGGAAACACTTTTTTTTTCAAAAGCTCAAGTTGTTCCCTGGGATTAACTTTTTCTTTCCTCGGTGTCTCCTCTATTCCACCTATTTTCATTTGTCTGCTCATCTACTCGCCAAAATGGTCCAGACTGAAATAATAATATATGAGAGTCTGATGGAAACACGGCAATTTCTGATCCACAGTGAATGATTCACACACTGTTCTAGCACTGGAATTTGGTCAATTGACTTTTCCTCTAGTGCCACCACAAAGTTACCATCAGTGGGACAGATTGAAATATTTTTTTTTACAACTATTGGAAGAAGAATACAACATCCACTTTCCCTTTGGCACTACCAGTAATTATTTTTATTTAACTTAATCATTGAAAAAAATAGAAACATCAACCAGAAATTTTCGACAAATATTCAAGGTCCCAGGCAGGCTTTTGAAACCGTTTACAGCTTCAAGTCACAACTACAACTTTGACTTCCAGGCAACCCGTAGCTTGTGTTTTCACCGAATTTGCCTGTGAAAGTTCACTATTGAAATTTCTATTTACCCGTGAACTTTGGCTCAGATCACCAGTTGACTTCAAAAGGAAAAACAAATTACACTTCCATTGAACACACCATGAGTTAGCATCCCCGCCCTCGTCAGGCATCTATTGGTCCTTCTAAATCCCTCAAGTCACCAAGATTCATTGTCACCCCTTGGCTGCAAAGCAACAGCCCTTCATAGAGTTCTCATAAATCATTGGATAACACTTGTATCCCACAAGAAAAATTTTCTCCTCGGGTTGCAGCAGAACAGAGTGACGGAGAGACTCGTGTTACGGCTGAAACACTCCATGTAAGTGATTGCTGACGGAAAATAGGACTATTTAGGACTTATATTAACAAAAACATTCCACTGATATCTGCTTTAATCATTGAAAAAAATAGAAACATCAACCAGAAATTTTCGACAAATATTCAAGGTCTCAGGCACCGACCTCTTGACCTTTCTTTCAGCACCAAAAAATCTTGACTCTTGGGTTGTATTGGACTAAGAATTTGTGGATAATAACTTTTGAAATTTCTATTTATACTTTGGCTCATGACCAGTTACCTGAAAGAAACAAATTACACTTCCATCTGCCACAGCTGTACAAGCTCATTCGTAATTATGGTCAGCATTGTGTATTCTAAATATCAAGTCAAGTCAAGAGTTTTATTGTCATTGTTGAAAAGCAACAACAATACATGCAGTTACATAAATAGAGATTTAAAAGAAATACCCCAGGAACCCCACAGGAGGAGTGTGACGTGAGTGTTACAACAAAGCAAAGTCCAGTTAACAGTTCTTATGTGTGAGTGTCAGTGTATTGCGTGTGGAACTGGCAGGGATATGGGGTGGGGGTGTATGACAGGTGGGTTGCCCATTCAGTAGTTTGAGCTAAAGGATCTCATTGGCTGGAACCACAACCCATGTATAAAACACATTTGTTGCAATAATCCTCTTTTGGAGGAAGGAAATTCAACAGGAAAAATGATTTTTTTATGACTGTAACAAAATACGTTTAACCATTTACTGTCCAAGGTTGTTCTGGCTTGTTTACAGACTCCAGAAATTTTATGCCTTGCCTCCTTCAGTGAGCAAATATTTGGTCAATGGCCCAATTGTTGAAAAGCTTTCCTAAGTTTCCTCAGGAAACAAAAAGCGTGGGTAAAGTGCCCTCATGGGGGCCAAAACATGTGCTAAACTGCCGTCTAGGAGTACCCTCTTGGAAGCCAAAACGCGTACTAAAGTGCCCTCTTCAGTGGTTAGTGCCCTTTTTCTGCCTTTTCGCCCCTGCCCTTCAAAAAGTCTGGGCACGCCACTGCTATCCGTTCAGTACCATGACTGCTTTGGGGAAGAAGCTCTGGGCCAGCCTGGTGGTTTTGGCATGAACGGACCTGTATCTTCTTCCAGAAGGAAGCAGGTGGTGAGCAGGGTGTGAAGGGCATGTTCTCGTTGCGATTGTAAACATGACAGCGTAAAGTTGTGTGCATTAGCATACATGCTAAACATTCCTTCTCATTATCTGTTAACTGTAATAGCGAAAAATATATACAGTTTCTCCTGAATGCCCTAGAGGCGAGCAACTTGGCTGACCCTGCTGCTGTGTCTTTTACTGTGTTTTCTTGGAATATTCTAACCTACTGTTGATGTATTCATTTCTGACACATAACATTTCTCTACTAACCTGAGCAGCTGTGCTTTATGACCAGGTCAAAGTTCAGCGTAAGGTCAGCCAGAGCTCTGACTACATCTTCCAGCTGTCGGTGCTCTCCTGCCTCCTGCTCTTTTTTTCCCCATCGCTCTCTTGACTCAGCAACAACAACACCATCAACATAATATACGCAGCATCTGAACTATCAAATATTTATACAATATTACTGTACGTAGGGCTGCCGAAAAGCCAACGGGGCCTTACATCTTCATAGGAAACGATTACCGCCTTGTCATTTTTACTACATGCTACAATAGCAGGGGTGTATCGCAACACTGCAGCTTATTGTCCATATGTGGTTTGACTAGCTGTAAATTTACTGCAGAGAATATGCGAGAGCTTCCAGCGTGCATGTTATGGGAATATTAAAGCGAAAGGGTAAAGGGGGAAATCGGCAGTGAGGTGTGGGGAGGAGAGACAATGAGTTTATGAATCCTGCTTTAATGGTACCACATTATTCAGAAGTCCTCCAGGCCAAATCCAGCTGTTCATTCGTAGCCTCACGTCTGCACTCTTTTCCCTTCGCTCCCATTCTCCCTCTCTATCGCCCTGACTCACATTCTTGTTTTCTCTCTGCACTTTTTTTTTTTTCGAAAATCTGCTCCAACCCCAGCTCACTCTGTCTCCTACTCCATATCTCTCCTTCCCCATCTCTCCCTCCCTCCTTCCCTTCCATTCTGTCTTTCCCTTAATCCCATCCACAGTAGTTGAGTGACAAACCTAATTGGAGTGCAGAGAAGGTCCAGTGGGAAAGCAGACATGAAGCAAAAGAGACACTCACTTCTGTAAAGAAACATGCAACACAGAGAGACAGAGGCAGTGACGGCCAGTCAAATAGACTGGAGGGAGTGAGGCAATCAAAGCAGATTAGAAGGATGGTGTGTGTGTGTGTGTGTGAGATAGAGTGACAGAGTGAGTCAGTGATACCTTGTTTAGAGCTGAAATGTCAGGTTACTGAAATAAACTCTGTCCCCACGGAAGCCATCAACCATCCTGATTTTGAAATTATTGTTAATAAGCTGTAAAATCACATCATTCTGTATGAAACGCAACACTACCTCAGTGGCGTACAAAAACAACTGTTGCTGTGGGGATGAAACAGCAACAGATTTTTATTTGTGCCGCCCTCCAGTGTTTTTTTCATTTTTTATCTTTGTTATTATTCTTCCTTTGACTTGACATGGAAATGCAAACTGATTGGAGAAGTGAGCTGGAACACTGAGCCAGACTCATGCTGATAAACCAGCTTCCAAGAAGAGCTGTGTTGGAGCTAAATGGCAGATCAACTGAAGCTGTTTTGGTTTCGAGTTGACAAAAATGTGCAAATCTGTCGTCAGAGAGTTGGAATCCTGGATTCTGCACAAAGCCAGCAGCAGCAGTGGAGGACGATGTGAATCGCTATGTAATATATTTATTATGAAGTCAAAAAGTCTGTATAAGAAAATTACAATACCCAAGACCCTTTATGAAATAGTGTGCACACTTAACCTTGCAAGTGTAATAAATAAGCTCATATAAAAAATATATTTATATAATAAGTTTATGTGATTCCAATCTAATATTCTTGTGGGTGTTCTTTTGTTGTTGTTGTTGTTGAATGCAACATTTATGAAACCTCCAAAAGCACCAACACATTTCAGGTGTACTGCAGTTCCATGGGTGAAAACTTAACAATTGTACCCAATGTGAAAGTGAGAGGTCTTTTTAATGTAATGTGTGCATATACATATCTAGCCTGGTTGTCACGACTTTCCAATGTTGATACTCAGCATTGGGTCTGGCCAAGACATTAAGAGAATCCATTTCTCAAAGCGCATCCTTCAAACCTGGTTTGCCCGCCCCCCTCAAATGCCTCAGTCTGCTATTGGTCGAAGCCAGAATAGGCGGTGTCGAAGCTTCTACTGCTGCTCTACTGCATCACTTACTTGAACACGCCTCTACCTAGGGCCGGTGGAGATGCTCAACGTTGATTGGCTCTCGAAAAATAGGGTGGAGTTCCCGAAAATTCGGGAGACAGAAATCCAGTAAATAGTACGGTTGGCCAGACTAGCAGTCAGCCGCGCTTTTGCGAGGCGTGACGTCACTAGTGTGGGCGCACCCAGGCTAATACGTACATATCACCTCTGCCGTTCCAAATTCTTATCAGAAAAGCACTGACACCATTCATAATAGCGGTTATAGAGATTATAATTGCCAACGTTAGCACCCAGACCTTTGATTCGGTGAAACAACCAAAGGTTGCGTCGGTGTCACGGAGAAATATAGGAAAGGTTTTCTCTTTTGCCTTCATAAAAGACTCACACCACCCCTGCACATGCAAGCATGAAAAAAAAATCAATGGTAGATGAATGATTAAACCCTAACTAAAGTCCCATCAAACAAGACCAATATCTTCTGGCACACCCCACAGTCAAGCTTTCTGAAAACAGAGGAGTGTGTGTGACAGTGGGATTTAAAGCAGCTAAAGTCATTGAAAGATAAACGAAAAGAGCCATCGAAAGATGTTTAATGAAATAATTAGCTGTCAAAAGGCAGGCTGTGGAGCTGGCAAAGAATTCATCACGAGGAAGGGTAAAATCCCCCGGTTTATGTTATAATCCAAGCTTTCAGGGGCCCGGGTGATATGGGCCACTTTTTTTTTTTTTGTTTGACTGCAGTTTGGTTGGATTAATTGACAGGCTTGTCAGTTGAGTGAGAGCTGTTTGGGGGCAGCTAGAAAGTCAGGACCTAACAGGAGAAAATCTGTGGCTTAAAGAAATGGGTTGTAGCACGGCCAATACTGGAGCCAGAAATCAAATCCTGTGTGTGTGTGTGAGAGAGGCAGAGGGTGTGTTTGGATGAGGCCAGTGTGTGACTGATTTTGTGGTTTTGCTGTGTTTCCTCTATCAACATTTCAGTTAGTTGTTGGACGCGTCCCTGGCCTGGCATCAGTCACAAGCTATTACAGAAGTGCATGATGAGGACACAGAGAGTTATGGACCTAAAAATGTCACTCTCTCTTTGAAACCAAAGAGAGGGAGAACACAAAGAATCATTCTTCCACATCATGACAGGAAACAACTACATTTCCATTTTGGAACAAGACTTTATCTCTGCATTGGTTATGTATCATGCATTCACACAAACTAAGCTTTCCCTGTCAAAAAACACACAAACACCAAGCAGTTTGCTGTTGTCGGATGAAAAAAAAATCCCAATCTTTAATTTTTAGCATAATTTAAATTTTTCTGTGTTTTCTCTGCAGTGCTGATCTCCCTTAGCAAAAGTTAAATAGCATTATTAGAACCTTATTTTGCATCAGCCTACATGGCAGACAACACGATCTGCCCCTGACCACCTCCAAAGACGCCTACAGAGAAATACAGCACCAGCGGTGAAAACCTGCCGACTGACTGCTGGAGACAGTTGCCGATAGCCGAACCTTGTCTCCAGGGAAACCACCTCAGAGTGCATCATGAGAAAATCTCCCAGCCCCTGTTAGCCAATACTGCAGTTTCCAGTCAGGACCAACCTCTCTGGTCATGACTGGGTTAATGTTGAGATAAAATAGGATCTTTCGATAAAATTCTGTCATGGATACCTCAGCATCATTTAGCAGTGTAGTTGCATTGCTAATAGACCTTATGAACTGTATCTATATGAATAGCAGCTTAGCACATTTAGTGTCCCCGTCTGTTCACGAATGATATAAAAAATCAACCGGATTATACGAATGATATGAAAAATGTTGCTTGACAACATATGTATCTGAGCTAGGAATTTATTAGGATGAGCTGATGGCTGGTCTGCAACCATTACTGTTTAATTCATTTTATTCTATTTTTTTTTCTTCTTTTGTTTTGTTACATATATTATCTAATTTGTAAAAGGATTTCTTGAAAAAAGGGGTAGACTACAAACGTTTGCCCCCTTTCATCCAGGTGTAGCATTTTTTTTTTTTTTTTGTATTAAAGGGGAACTATGCAAGTCCGACTGTTTTGCTAACCCTCCTCCTGGCCATGTGCATTTGTTTACAAATAAACAGGTGAGAAATATATCAATAGAGCGGAATATAACGTTATTTATTTGTTGAGCTGAGTTATATACGACATGTACATTTTTGTAGTCTATGTCTGTCATAAACAAGAGATTATGGGTTACAGGGTGAGTTTGTGATGTGGTGCACAGAAACCAGAGCTGTGGTGGAGGCACTGATGTTGCAGGTTGGTTTCCAGTCAAGAGATGCTAGGTGGAAGGCTGAGAGCCTCCATTCCCCCCGTGACAAGTTAAAGTTACTCAAAAAGCTGTTTAATGATGGTAAAAAAAAAAAAGTAGCATAGTTAAGATAAAAATCCTACATAGTTCCCCTTTAAACAGTTTTATTTCCTTTTATCAATGAATGAAACAAATACATAACCTAAACTTCTCAAATGTTCTAAAACTTTCTGTTGTGCATTGTTGTCGTGTCCGTGTCCGTGTCCAGCGTTGAGTCCAGTTTCCCGTCTCCAGCCACCTGATAATCTGAACACTCCCATTCTGCTGTGCAGTGTAATGTCCTTCCCTGAACCTGCCCTTATCTCTCTGGTTTTTTGAGGGTGAGTGGTAAATTCAAAGCTTGGGGAAAAACCTCCTTTAGCCTTTTGAAGTTCTCAGACCTGTTTGCGTGAAATCAATCGCAGGCACCTTTTTTTCTAATGCCCCACTTCAAAGTGCTGTCCTGCCCCACCACTGCCGCTAAGACCTCCCTCCATTTTCATCAGTGGCGCTCGGAGATTGGTGCCTCTCTGTTCTTAAGCAAGATTCTGCTCTCTGATTACACTTCCCCTAGTTGAGGGATTGTTAATGGAACATAAAAATAACTGACCCTGAAACTGTGGATGGCAGGGTGCATTATTTAACCGCTCCTACCGTGGCCTCTAGAGAGGGATGGGGAGGGGGAGGCATGCAGGGAGGATGGGGAGTAACAACTAAACAGAGAAAACAAGGGGAAAGAGTGCAAACACAACAGTCACGGTGAGATATTTCCCAGCTGTGGACAGGAGTGAACCTTTGCTTACCCGCTGCAAGAGACAAAAAAAACAATTGCGCAGCTGTGTTTTTTGTCCTCGTGTGAAACCTCCAGCCTTCCTTGTGCTCGGCTATAGTATTTCTTTAAGGGTCACACATCCTGATGTTTTTGTAATTGGTCTCCTGTGTGTGGATGTTGCTGGAACATTTGGAGTGCCTCAAGGCTCTGGATCTCTGTGTCTGCATGTGTTACTGTACAAACAGGTGTTGTGGGAGCAGGAAAAAAAGGTGTGAAAGGAAAAAAGAAAGAACTTTCGCACACAAACACACACGCACAAAACATAACAACAATGGGTGAATGGCATAGGTTCACAGACAAACATTCCCACTGTTGATGTACGAGCTATTTCACGTCTGTTTCATGAATTATTAACAGCAAAGCTCTTTTGTGTTTCCCATAACAAAAACAATGGAGAGCAGGGAGAAAAACCGAGGGAAAGGTGGACGATGTGTGAGTGTGTGTGTCTGTGTGTGTCTCATCCTGAACAATGCATCAGCTGTGAACTAGTTTATTAATTAATAAGTTAACATGCATAATTGCACCCATATTATAGGTCTTTTGTTACATTTTTCACTCATTTATATGATGATCTCTGTCCTTCATTGTTTTGTTTCCCCTTCTACATTACGCAGTGTGCACTAAAACAGGCCTGCAGTAAAAGCCTTGTAGCAATTTCAATTTACTAATTCTTTTTTATGATTACTTTTTTCTATAATTGGGAGCAGCATGTCAGTGGTGCAATTACCTGTACAATGTTATTTAGATATACATTAAGCAACTGCATTGCTGGATGATGCTGGCAACGTAGGTGTTTCTGACATTCACATCGATACTAGGATTAATCCTGATCTCAGTGCTGCGGATCAGATTGAGATTTAATTGCTTTGGAAACCTGCTGCTTCCACGTTTGGGCCTGATTTTAAACATGTGACGACGCCGTAGTTTCCAGTTAACAATTAACACAATTGAGTCAGCTGCTCGGCTTTGCAACAACAAAATAGGAGACGCTGTCGTCGTACCTGCCCACCACTCAGAGTGAGAGGCATCCGCCCCCTTCTGCAATCTGATTGGCCACCCTGTGTGCCCCCCAATGGTCATTGACCAGTGGCAATGTCAATCACTGTGTAAAGCTCATAACCACTTCTATGTTCACTGTACAGAGCTACAAACACTAAGGCTCTTCATCAACTCTGAAAAGTTGAGTTCTCTAACTACTGGCGAAGAGTAGCCTGTAAGATATTTCTGTTCACTGTTACCTCTTTTCCACCAAACTGGTTCTGGTGCTGGTTCGGTGCTGGTGCTAGTTCGGTGCTTAACTGGTTCAACTCTGGTTCCGCCAAAGAACCACTTTGCTTTTCCACTGATCAGGAGCCAAGTCAGAGCCACACTCCCCGTCCAGGAGCTGCTCCTGTCTTTGCTGCTGCTACAGTTATAAACGGACCTGAAAATTAAAACCCAGTCCGACCTGCGGGTGTTGAACACCGGACCCGACGTGGAAACACAGACTGTTTTGTAAACCATGCTGGGAAAAAAAGGTGGAAAAAGCGCCTTCTTAATTAATCACCACGACCGCGGCAACTATGTTTTGACGGCGATATGTTTTGATACGAGCGACCGTTAGCTGCTGTTAGCCAAGTAGCTCAGCTAATTAGCTTCACCTGTGTTTACATCGATAAACAAACTTAATACGTAGCGATAACGTGTCTGTATCTCTTAGCGCTGGTCTTGTTGCCGCTGCCAGCCCCTGGAAGAACCGGTTCTTAGCTCTGGCCCAGCAAGAAGTTGGTGCTGGTCTGGAACCAGTTTTAAGAACCAAGAACCGGTGCTTAGGCAGTGGAAAAGCAAAGAACCGGTGCTAAGCAGCAGTTTGGTGGAAAAGGGGTATGTGAGAATTCTTTGTGTTCTGCTAAGACTTCCTATATGAAAAACGTCATAGGTATCTTCCTTGCAATGTGAAAGATTCAATGTGGCCAATAAAAGCAAAAATGAAGACAACACAAGACTGTAAACGGTGTGAAACTGCACATTATAAATATTCAAGACAGCAATCAGTGGTAGCCTTCATTTTTGTTACTTTTGGGTGGCACTCCCAAATTCACTCTTGTTACCCCCTGTGGCCCCCCACCAGAAAATACTCTGGACCCGCCCCTGCTCAGCTTTCCCTTTGGCTATGTCATAGCCATCCCCTCAACTAGCCCGACCTGTTCACCTGTGTTTTGCGGAGAGAGGGAGGAACACTGTCTACCCAGGGAGCATTGTAGTCAGCTACCTAATTAAGCTAATGCTCAATGAGCTAGTTAAAAAGTCCTCACAGTCTTCAGCCTCATTTTAAAACAAGAACCATGTAAAGAGGTTCTAACTAATGGCTGAGGCTACAGCTGCAGTCTATAAAAGACACTAAAGAAAACGCATTGCATTGCAGTATAGAGCTAGCTTTCCATAATATTGTCAGCATGAAAGGAACAAAAGGTTACACTGTTATTTCCTTCTAACTTACTCCAGTTTAGTTGTTTATCTTACACATGGACAAGCACGACAAACGATGTAAGTGTTTTTATAGGTTTACATTCACAGTTAATTATCAGAGCAGAGAGGCCTTTGAGGATATTGCTCTGTCGAGTGGAAGGACTACATGACACTTGTTTACCTTACATATGCAAAACATAGAGGAAGCGTGAAGTATGCAAGAAATAGTCAGCACACTGTAGCTGCACAGATGTAGTCAGAGTAAAAAAAAAAAAACCATGGAAAAGAACCATGCTCATACACACAAAGTCATTACCATTCATAGGAGAAGTGTCTTGACCATGATAAAGGACATCAGGTGTCCAACAGTGTCTTTCACAAAGTCTGAGCATCCTTGGGTCTTGTCAGATTTGTGCTCTCCACAGACTTTGTGAATTCTGCTCGAGAGGGAAACCTTGAGCGCAAGGGTCTGGTGGGCACACGCTCTCACACACACACACACATAGGCACACAGTTATGCATACAAGCCAACGCTTTCAACAAAATGCACACCAGGGCGTCCACCAGGGAGTCGCTCTCACACACACTGGACTTAAATTCTGAGCACAGAGAACTTTGCCCCTGTGCTTCTGCCTTCAGTGTCACCGAGGACAGGCTGTGTGTGGATCTCTCCGTGTCCATCTGTCTCTCCACTCGTCTTGGCTCCTGCATGTGTTTTGCCGCGCCTGACTTTCTACCTCTCTCCCCCCGTCTGGTTGCCATCTCGTGAGCTTAGAATTATAAGGTTCTATCTCCATTTTTTTCGAAATTGAGTTTTTTGCATAATCTCATCCATTAGTGCTCTGTTGATGCCTCTGTGGTGTTATTTTTAAAAAATCAACATTTTTTAATCAGTTATTCATAAAATACAAAGGTTCTATCTCCAAAAACACGAAAAACAGTTGGAGTTATAAAGTTCTATCTCCACTGGATTCAACATCCAATCATAAGCCAGAATGAACACGGTCAGACCAATCAGAACCCACCTCTTTCCTATGTCTTGTTTATGCTGTGGGCTTGCTGTGGGCTTGCTGTGGCCATGGCGCCCAAAAAGCATAAAAAAGATAAAGTTACCCATTTATCTATGGGTGTTACTAATAATACAAATCAGTAAGTAAAAGCTTAGTAGATTTATTTACAAATCATAAGCTATTCAGTTAACTAGCTAACTAGTTTACGAACGTTAGCTAGCATGCTAACGTTAGCATCGGTTAGCTTGCTATCATTCACTTGATAAACAAACAACTAGCTGCAGGTTAGCAAGTTAACTAGCTAGCAAACGATTTTCTTTCCTATCACAACAGTTAACTATCTGTCTGTATTATTAGTGACTCTTGTATTATAACTTAGAAGAATATTTAAATCGTTTTTGTCACAGGAATGTCAATGAGAGACCACCCAGTCAAGTGAGAGGAGAGGCAAAGGGTCTGACTGCAGCTGATAGTGGTGGTGGGTAATACTGCCATTCATTGATGATATTGCTGTTGTAAATACTCCAACTACTTTATGTTCTCACCAAATATTGTATATTATAATAAACTAGAAAACAACGTTTCCAAATGGTGAATGCTTATTTGCTGAATGAGGGTGAAAACATAGTTGAAAATGCATAAAGAGTCAAAAAAAGGACAGCACATGCATCATACAGCTGAAATGATTGATAGATAGAAATAAATATACATTTTAAAAAATTACATGCTAGTGGCATCTCTGTCTAGGTCTAGTTGTTTAATTTATTCATGTTCAGACAGTGCTTATTATCCTGGTATAGACAATATTCTTCAAAATATATATCACCTTTACTTACTTTTTTTTTATGATGTTGTGATGCTGTAATACTATGCTAATACTTTGCAGCCATGGCAGGAAAGACACCCAGAGCACCCAGAGCAGTAGAGAGAGGGACAGCAGAGATACCCAGGGCCGGGCCAGCACAGACACCCAGAGACAGGCCAGCAGAGACACCCAGAGACAGGCCAGCAGAGGCACCCAGAGACAGGCCAGCAGAGACACCCAGAGACAGGCCAGCAGAGGCACCCAGAGACAGGCCAGCAGAGGCACCCAGAGACAGGCTAGCAGAGATACCCAGAGACAGGCCAGCAGAGGCACCCAGAGACAGGCCAGCAGAGACACCCAGAGACAGGCTAGCAGAGACACCCAGGGCAGAGACACAGCAGAAGAGTAGGAAAAGGGTCTGCACTCCATCATCATGGAAGTCTGTAGCTAGAAAGAAACTTCATCAACAGGGCAAAGAGCACCTGAACACGTCCAAAAAAACAGTGCCAGCCAGACAAATAAAAACCTTCAAGAACTGCACCATCTCATGTAAATTTAACTGTGCCAGAAAGATTACAGATGGTGAGAGAGAGAAGTGTTTTGAGGCTTATTACAGTCTTACTCAGGACAGGAAGTATGACTACATCATGATGACAACTGAGCGCCTCATAAAAGAAAGACAACGTAGTGGCACTGACTCAAGCCGTACTCACTCATTCAAATATTCTCTGAATATAAAGGGACAACAAGTTAGAGTATGCAAGCCGTTTTTTCTTGGCACACTTGCAATTAGTCAAAAAACTGTGTATAATGTACATCAAAAAAGCCAGGCTGGTGTGCCAAAAGCAGATCACAGAGGAAAGCATGCTAAAAAACAGTTAGACAAAAATCAAAAAGAGAAAGTGCGGGAACACATCAGGGCCCGTATTCCTAAAGGTTCTAAGAATCCTCTCAAAGAGCTTCTATCTTAACCTAAAAATTCCTTGCAAGGAATCTTAGCTTAGGAGTGATTCCAGGACACTCTCAGAGAACTCTAAGGAAGGAGTGGACAGAAACTCCTATCTTAGTGAGGAGGTGTGGTTGACCCCCGTTGCTAGGGATGAGTCATCATTTCAAACGCTGTGATTGGTTGATCCTGAAAAGTTAGATAAAGAGGCGGTGTTCAGCTCAGTTGGTAGAGCAGTCCTATCCTGTATGGCATTCCCCCTCTTTCTGCCTCCAGTTTCCTGTCTCTCTCTCAATTGATCTGTCAATTTAAGGCCAAAAAGCCCAAAAAATATACTTAAAAAAAAGCTAGGTAAAAAATATACTTTTGGTCATACTACTACAAAGGATGGACCCTCCAATCGATAATCATATTCTAATGTTATCAGACTGTGTAATTGTAAAAAAAATTTTTTCACGTAAAAGAAAATATCTTTTAAATGAATAGTGAGCTATACTTTTAAATTATCGTACAAAATGTGTGAAAACTTGCATAGTATTCACACAGTGAATATTTATTTGCTCATATTTATTTCCATGCTAGTAATTTTTGAACTTTCAACATTTCAACTCAATTTAACGAGGGTAAAATGGTTCAGCTTTCATCAGTGTCTGTGATCGCTGACCGGCCGTTAAGAAGCATTGTTGGTTGGCTTTAAAATCTACCACAAACCAGCAATGGAGAAGAAAAGAACAAGGAAACCCAAGTGGACAGAGGAACAGGAACAATCTGTAACGTTTCATTAATTTACTGTCATCCAGTGTTTGGAGAATATCTCTCCTGCCTCTCCTGTCCACCATGTTGTCCTCTGCTTAGGGAACTCCTAAGCCACTAAAAGTCCTCTTCGCCGCTCCTAACAGATCCCACCTTAGGAGCTCTCTTAAGAGCTAGGATGCTTTAGGAATAGCTTTTATCTTTACTAGGAGCTACTCTTAACTTTTGGAGGAAATTCTAAGAAAACATCATGATTCTAAGAATTTTCTTAGAATTTGGCCACTAGGAGCAACTCTTTGCACTAAGAATCTTTAGGAATACGGGCCCTGGTCTTTCCCTGTGGTCGAGTCACATTACTGTCGTGCCCGCACACAGATGCAATATCTTGACTCAGCTCTCAATGTGGCAAAAATGTATGACCTTTACAAAACTAAATGTGCTGAAAACGAAGACACACCTGTTAAAATATCATATTACAGATTTGTATTTAACACAGAGTTTAATCTTGGGTTCCATATCCCGAAATCTGACCGCTGCGACGACTGTGAAGCATACGAGGCAGCTAAAAAGCAGGGGTTGTTAGGTGAGGTTCAACAGGAATTACACAATAAGCATATTACTGAGAAGAATGCCATGCGCCAAGAGCGCCAAAGAGATAGAGATGACAAACAAAAACTTATAGTTTGTTTCGATTTAGAAAATGTAATCTCATTACCCCGAGCTGAGGTTAGTTCCTTATTTTACAAAAGGAAGCTTAATCTTTACAATTTGACTGCCCACTGCTCAAAAACTAAAAAAGGATATTGTGCAGTGTGGACGGAGGCCATGTCGGGCAGGGGAGGGAATGACATTGCCAGTGCCATGGTTAAAATCCTGGACCGGGTTGTTAAAGATCATCCTGAGGTGACTGAGATAATCACATGGAGTGACAGTTGTGTGCCGCAAAATAGAAATTCCATTATGTCTTTTGCTGTCACCCATTTCCTTTCAAAACATCCCAATATCCAAAAACTTAGAATGAAATATTCTACGCCTGGGCACTCAGCCGTCCAAGAAGTGGACAATATGCACAGCAACATCGAAAAGGCAATGGCTAGCTCAGAGTTTTACAGCCCGTTGTCATTCTTGCGTGTCCTTCTGAGAGCTAACAGAACAAATCCATACACTGTAATCCAGATGAAAGCCGAAGATTTCAAAGACTTCCATGCATGTGCAAAGATTTTTGAATATAAGCAAGTACCATTTGCTTCAGTTGCCCAGGTTATATTCACACAAAGTCTGTTCAGTGTACAGTACAGTACCTCCCATGCCCAGCCTCCTATACAGGTGGACATCAGGGGCTCGAATACCATAACAAGGGCTGCCATGCCAACGTCTCTCTTGCTGCCCACGCCAAAATCAGTTACCCACAAAAACACCATCTCAGAGGCAAAGAAAGCAGACATATTGTCAATGTTTAAATACATGCCTGCTGTCGATAAAGAGTACTATAGGGCAGTGTTTCGAAAGTAGAAAGTGCCACGTGGGAAAGAGAGCGGAAGGTCAGGGCAAGTGTGGAGTGTGAAGTTTAAAAAAACCCCTGCAAGTTCTAAATTAAAAAAAAATGAAACAAATCTTTTTTTATTTTGGAGGGGGGGTGGGGGGAGGGGGGTGGTTGGAGAGAGTTTGATGGGAGAGGGGTGTCAGGGGGAAGGAGAAAATAGTTTTTGACGTGTGTTAAATATGTTTAAATTAAATTAATTAATCCTTCAAAAATAATAAAACAATGTATGTTGCAATGTATGTTTGATATGTTTAAATTAATTAACTCTGTTTTTTAAACGTTCTTTGCAAATAAAAATAATTTGTCTTACAAACTTTTTGGGCTTTGATATTTACTAATATATATGAATTATATTATTATTATGATATAGATATATATGTCATTATTATTTAAAATGTATAAATAGATGTAAATCAATTGTTATTAATAGCTATCCTTTTAAATGTTAGGTTTAATTAATAGAAACGGAGATAGAACCTTATAATTCTGAATAGAATCAGAGCTCTCAGAATTATAAGGTTCTATCTCCGTTTGGGCCATCTAAAAATATCCAATTTCCAAATGTGCCAGGAATTTGATATACTATACTCAAAGTACCTGTTGGGTAATGGGTCTTTTTGAGCTATGATAGAAGATTATACTACTTAACAGTTTTACCTGCTGGGATGTGAAAACTTTGATGCTCAATATCTCGGAACTACCCAAAACGGAGATGGAACCTTATAATTCTAAGCTCACGATCTCTCTTCTTCTATATGTAGCGAAGTGTGGACTTAAAGGGATGTGCCAACTTTTTATTTCCGAGTCTTGCCTCACTCCCGAGTCCATGACCAGCAGATAGACACCATCCTTTCGACTGTGCGTGCAGTAACAAGGGAGATAGAGCTGTATCGCCTGTATTTAGCTTAGCTCAAACACTTAAAGTGTATAGTAGTCCATGAGCCAGACCACCAATCGCAATCGAAAGGGTGGGCAAATTCTTGTTGCTATTTTACTATTCCTATGTATGTCCTGATTATTATTTGGTATGATAACCTGTTATATATATCAGATATATATATAACAGATATCCTGTTTGCAGGAAGTAGCAGAGGACTTTTGTGAAATCACATTATACAGGGAACATTTTTAATGGTTTATATACACATCCAAGGTTAGGCTAAGATGTAGTGAGTAAAGATGACATTAACATTATAGCGTATTACATCATAGGTTTAGGGTGATTTTGGGGGAACTGGGCCATTGCCCAATAGGCTGACTGCAGACAGGAAGTGTTCTTGTGGCGTGAGGTCCTGGTCCGGATGGACCAGAGCGTTTTGCCAGAGGGGAGGGACTGGAAGAGTTTGTGTCCAGGGTGAGAGGGGTCAGCAGCCATTCTGGCTGCACGTCTCTGGGTCCTTGAGATGTAGCTACAGCTCCTGAAGAGATGGGAGGCTGCAGCCGATCACCCTCTCAGCAGAGTGAATGACACGCTGCAGTTTGGCCTTGTCTCTGGCCATAGCTGCAGCACACCAGACTGTCATGGAGGATGTTAGGATGGGTTCAATGGTGGCAGTGTAGAAGTTCACCAGCATCTTCACAGGGAGTTGAAACTTCTTCAGCTGCCGCAGGAAGTATATCCTCTGCTGAGGCTTCTTGGTGAGGGAGCTGATGTTCTGCTCCCATTTGAGCTCCTGTGAGATGGTGGTGCCCAGGAAGCAGAAGGACTCAACCAGGGTCACTGTAGAGTCACAGAGGATGACAGGGGGGGAGGGCAGGTGGGTCCTTTCTGAAGTCCACTATCATCTCCACTGTCTTCAGAGCGTTCAGCTCCAGGTTGTTCATGCTGCACCATGACACCAGAGGGTCCGTCTCGCACCTGTAGGCCGACTCGTCCCCATCAGAGATGAGGCAGATGAGGGTGGTGTCGTCAGCAAATTTCAGGAGCTTGACAGACTGGTGTCCAGATGTGCAGATGTTGGTGTGTAGGAAGAACAGCAGAGGAGAAAGGACGCAGCCTTGGGGGGATCCAGTGCTGATGGTCTGGGTGTCAGAGACATGCTTCCCCAGCCTCACGAACTGCCGTCTGTCTGTCAGGAAGTCCGCAATCCACCTGCACATGGAGTCAGGCACATTAAGCTGGGACAGCTTGTCACGGAGCAGAGCTGGGATGATCGTATTGAAGGCAGAGCTAAAGTCCAGAAACTGTATCCTGGCGTAGGATCCTGGGGAGTCGGTGCTGGAGGATGAAGTGGGCCATGTTTACAGCATCATCTACAGATCTGTTGGCTCTGTAGGTGAACTGTAATCAGGGGTGCAGATCCGATGTCAGGATTGGGGGGGCACAAAAGTGATTTTTTTTTTTTTTGCCTGTATGCAACTCATACCATGCCACCATAAATTACAACTTCGTAGAGTCTTGCCATATCATTCAAAAAGTAGGTACTGCACAGGGAATCATTTATTGTGCTTACCTTTTTTATTATTTTTTTACATTTTACAATGCACGTTAATGAACATAAAATGTGCCAACGGCTAGTATCACACTGTAGTCCTCCTGGCAGGTGTTAAAAGCCAATTAAAATACCTTTCTTGTTTATTTGTCCTAAACAGCCAACAGCGCCACTGCTCACCTAACAGTTAGTAAATCATATTTTTAAGGGTCTCGGGCATGTAATGTCTACTCGCATTCTTATTTTTTGCCCCCCTATGACCCTCCCAGATCCCCAATTCTTCTCACCATCTTCCTTTTCTCCCATTGGGACTACATTATGCATGATTGGTTGGCTGATTGTCAATTTTGAAGCCCTAACCAATTGTGTAAACTAATTGATCATGTTTTTACAATGCCAGTTATGCTGTCTGAAAATACTTTTGTTCAATTTTAAATAATTTAGGGTATTTTGATTGGGGGACAATTCATGTTTTTCAGAAATTGGGGGGGGCATGCCCCCGTTCCCCCTGGGATCTAGACCCATGACTGTAATGTCCTTCCGGTGGGTCAGGACGAGGCACTCAAAAGGCTTTATGACCACAGAAGTCAGAGCAACGGGTCTGTAGTCATTAAGGCCTTTGTCATCCTTGTCTTTTTGGGAACTGGAACAATGGTTGAGGCCTTGAAGCAAGCTGGCACATGACTGGTCTCCAGTGAGGTATTAAAAATGTGTGTGAACACCAGAGACAGCGGATTGGCGCAGTGCTGCAGGGTGGAGGGGGAGACATATACCCCTTTCCCACTGTCCAAAAAACCTGCGTTGACCTGGGACGTCTGTCCGACTACCCATTTCTCCGACCACACATTTCTTTATTTTTGCGTCCATTAGTCTGACCTCCCATTTCTCTGACTTAAGTAGCCCTAACCCTTAACCTTACCCTAAACCTAACTTAACACTGTAGAATGGGTAGTCAGAGAAATGAGCCGTCGGACTTTTGGCCAGTCGGACTGATGTATGCCCCCCTGTCGACCCACGTCAAACGACTCGGCAAGTGATGCGAATTAAAATTGCCTTCAATCGGTTCGGCTCTTATCGGCTTGCAGTGGGGACACCAGACCCGGGTCAACCCGCAAATTTACGTGATGACATTAGGTATTACGTGACGCCACATCATCGCACCATTTGCGTCTCACGTACCAAAACAAAGCTCTTCTTGCATTCAAGACTGGGATTTGATCAAAAGATGAAAGAAACCGGACCAAAAAAGATTGAAAAAAAAGAAGCGACAGCCGCGGACGTCCATCATAATGTGGCAAGGTGAAGAAGGCCCGGGCGGGGATTGAACCTCCCGGGGAAGAGTCATGCGCGCTTGCCAGTCAGCCAAAGGGACATCCCCTTGGCCAAGTAGCCAGGGCGACTGGTTTTTGCGGGGGTTAGACAGACAGACCCGGCTCATTTTGGTCAATGGGCAAGGAACCAAATGCCGACTGTTAGCGAGTCAACCCGCGTTTTGAAAACCTGCGTCGACCCGCTAACTTTAGTAGGAAAACGGCTAGAGTCTGGACCTGCAGCTTTGCAGGGGCTCGGCCGTTTAAACAGTCTCTTCACCTCTCCTTCTATGATTTGATGTGATTTCTATGATGGAGAGAGGTGTGGGGGAGGGTGGCACTGGGGTGCGGGGCTGTGTAGGTGATCCAGGTGTGGAGGAGCTGTTGCTGATCGATGGCTGGTGGTCGGAGGTGTGGGGGAAATCAGGTCTGTCCCATTGTCTTTCAAAGCAGCAGTAGAACTCGTTCAGGCTGTTGGTCAAGCGTAGGTCGTTGACAGAGGGACACTTGAAATACTGTACGGGCAGTATGCTCCACATTATTTGTGACAGAAGGAGCAAGTTCTTTAGTTGATTTTAATTGTGTAAAAAATCTGTGTTTGTTCTTGTTATTGCATGAAAAGTAAAACACTCTAAAAACGTAGGCTATTTCATGTGTATGCAATACTGTATTTATCACATTTTCATTCACATATTCCTGAAGTGAGTCTATTATTATTACAATAGGGTCTTGATAAAAGGGAAAAATATCCTTGAAGTGATTTAGGCACCCTGAGTGGTCAACAAACAGCATAATACCGAACAAGCACTTTACACAGTTTTCAAGTTTCCACTCTACCAGTCCACCTATTCAACACATGAAAACCACCACTAAGCTACCTGTTTGCAATGGTTATCATACCAAACTGTTCACTAGAGACGTCTACCAAGTCAAAAAAACAAACTAGGAATTGCCCACCTGTTCGATTGCGTGAGGCCAATTTTGGGGTCTTGACTCATGGACTAATGGACGGGGGGAGGTCATGTAAAAATAATAAAAAGTCCTGTGAATCCCTCCGATGGCACCGATGATAAATAACGAACAGTCCCTTAGGTGGAGGCAGGCTAACACTACCCATACACTTCCAGCGTTTCAGCTAAGCTAATTACGGGCGATACGGCTCTATCTCCCTTGTTACTGCTCGCAGTGTCGAAAGGATGGTGTCTATCTGCTTGTCATGGACTCGGGAGTGAGGCAAGACACAGAAAAAAAAGGTGGCATACAGTATTCCTTTAAGAGGTAAATCCAGTTCAGATAACAGCCACAGGAATGACAGACTAAATTTGTGTTTCTCTCAGTTTCTCCCCTTTTTCTTTCTCTCCTCATATTTGTCTGCACCTGAGCATGAAATCACACTGGCTTCAGTATTGAACTTCGGACATCAATATGACACATGAAGACACACTGAGTGATTTATTTATGGGTAATGAATTTCGAGCAGCAGGCTGGTGGAGTAAGAAAAGATGAAAAGTTCAAAGCTTCAAGGGCTTGAAGGTGTGAATGTTTCCATACACCGCACAACACCATTTATTTTTGTCATGAACAGACAGACCAATCAGTAATTAAAATAGAAGATCATGCATCTGCGTATCAGCACCATCTCTTTAACAACCCTCTTTTTAATTGTCAGGGTATTACTACGTGGTTTTAAGACGGTGTCCCAGCTGTTCTCCGGGATGTAGTTGGCAGGGACAATTGCGTTCAGTGAAAACACCGGGAAAACAAGGTTGAAGTTAATATTCAGAGACATTTCTGATACACTGGCAAAGCTGACGGAATGAATGTCCTTCTGTTAGCGGGCAAGATTTCACCAGTAGATGTGATGTTTAAATGATTTTGCTTTTAAAAAATTGAAACCAGGCCTGACCAGTGAGGTCAGTAGCTGTCCAGGAAAAAAAAACATATCACAGTGCTACAGAAAGTCTTTCATCTCAGGTAACATACTCTGAGACACACAGTGGAACACAAACTCTGGGATTTAAAATAGTTTTTCTTTTTGTGTAATCTGATTCTGAGACAGAGAATCATGCAACTTTCATCACACTACAGTGAGACTTCAGATGACTTCAACACACTACAGTGAGACTTATAGTGACCCTCTACTATCACATACAATTGAAATACACCAGACTTAATTTAATCTAAATTAATATACAGTATGGTGGTAACAAGTTACAAAGGGGGTTACAAGAGGACCCTGATGGCATATTTGCCAGGTAAGTGCTAAATAAAATCAGGCATGATAAATGAATGAGATGAGCAAATTTATCCGGCCCTATACAGTAAGTGATGATACCCGGTAAATTAAGAAATGGGAAAGTAAAGTACTTAAAGAGTTACTTTTCAAATGCAGTAACTAGTGAAGTAACTAGTGAAGTAATTCCATTACAATTTACAGAAGTAACTAGTAATAAGTAACTAATTACTTTTTTTGAGTAACTTCCCCAACACTGCTAATATATTTATTTATTAGTTTATTTCAGAGGGACAGTGCACCACTAATCAACAGTGTCAACATAAATATATATTTTCCCCACAGCTTAAGGACAGAAACATAAATGAGCATAAATGACCTTTGGTCTGTCACAACCCCCCTCTAGCTTCATTCTAATTCTGTGCAGCCCCCAAGGGGGCAGTTGTCGGTCTGAGAAGTGAAGCTCACTTCCGCGTTCAAAAACTGCAATTTCCTCCTCTGGGGGCTGGTGTCAGAGCTGCATGTCTCCATAGACCCCCATGTTAAAATCACTGACTTTAAACATGTTAAAAGCCTGGTGTCAGGACGTTTTTTGGTCTCAATCGATAGTTTCTACCCCCGCACACACTCTGAGGGGGGTGAATTTTTTTTTTTTTAACTCTACTGTTTTACTGTTATTAGGTTAAAATTCTGGCCAATTAGGGCGCGGAAACATTCAGCGACAGGTCCAGAGCGGTCCGGAGACAGGCTGCTTCAAGGCCAGTGGGCGGGTTCTCGGCCGGCCAATCCAACATGGCGCTGTTCAGGCCGCCATATTTGAGTCACAAAAACGACTCCCCAAAGCCCTTTCTTTCTTTCTTTCTTTCTTTCTTTCTTTCTTTCTTTCTTTCTTTCTTTCTTTCTTTCTTTCTTTCTTTCTTTCTTTCTTTCTTTCTTTCTTTCTTTCTTTCTTTCTTTCTTTCTTTCTTTCTGGCTGAGAATAGACATGGTCCTCAGGACATCTATGACTTAATTATCATTTAAATATCAACACATTGCCCTTATGTTACCTCATTTGCATAGAAGTCAAACCGCGCAGCACCTCTCCCGACGGTTTTGCAGTGTTTAGATCTTACAGTAGAGTGCTAAAAGTATACCAGCATGAATCAATTATCTGTGTGACAGTTGGTGCGGCTGCAAAGTGTGAGGTGACAGTGGGCGGGGTCATAATGACAACCCACAGGAGAATGATCAACTCTGCAGTGTTTTGGCATCCTTCATCTTAGTCTTTTTTGGTTTGGTTACCTTGTGGTTGAGGTTCACTCTCTCTGCTCTCATCAACCACCACTGTGGCAACAGCACAAGTGCACACTCCCTATCCAGCAGTTAGCAACTGATGAACATAGAAGGCCATTAAGAGCTGGGATGGGCTTATATGACAAACAGCTGAATGTAATGTAATGTGATGTATCTTCCCGTACATTTCCATTAAGTTATGAAGCAGATCGATAGACACTTTTGTTTTTTTCCCTCAGTAAATCAGCAAAACAATCAGTATGTTTATGTGCACAGCTTAATCCAGTTGTGCTTAAAATTTAATTTTGGCGTCTATCAGACTTCTGTCCTTGTCCCAGTTTACATGCAACTGAGAAAATCGAACAACAGGAACATGTTCTCCTCCTCAACACCAGGTGGCGATGATGCGTCGTTTCAGTGGGTTTATACGACCCCTTTTCCGGTTGACCTATTAGCCAGACTTTGCTTTGTTCATCTCGTACTGTACGTAATGTGCACGATATTTATTGTGCAGATAAGGTTCACGCTATCCCTCGTGGTCATGGTGATTTCGAGAGGTAGACAAGAATGGCATAATGCTACAACAATAGCTTCTGCCACCGGCTTTCTTGGATGTTTTTGTCCCGGGATCTTACGACATCATGCGGGGTGTGGAGCATGCCCACATGCGTTGTCCAGTTAAACTCTGAGTAAAGGAGAATACGCGAGGAAAACATGGATTTAGAAGGGAAAAAAGCATCAATATATAACTGCTTTTTTCCCATCCAAATTGTTTTTCTCCTAAATCCATGTTTTCCTTGAGTTTTTGTCTTTGTTGATATGGAAACAGTCCTGAGCTGGACACTCGACTAGTAAGTTCTACCCTGGAAGCTACAGAGGTAGGCTACGTGATAAAAACACATATTAAAGCAGATATCAGTGGAATATTTTTGTTAATATAAGTCCTAAATAGTCCTATTTTCCGTCAGCAATCACTTACATGGAGTGTTTCAGCCGTAACACGAGTCTCTCCGTCACTCTGCTCTGCTGCAACCCGAGGAGAAAATTTTCCTTGTGGGATACAAGCGTTATCCAATGAGGAGAGAGAACGGCATGAAGGGCTGTGTGTGCAGCCAAGGGGTGCGCTTGAATGTGGTGACGGAGCACAAGGACCAATAGATGCCTGACGAGGGCGGGGGCTGCTAACTCATGGTGCGTTCAAGGAAACTCGTACTTTGTGTTTTTCCTTCCTGTGAAGTCATAGAGGAGGTTGGTCCAGTTCGATCTGGTAAATAAATCATTACCAGTTCACGTTTGTCGGAAGAAAATCCACTACGAGAGGCCGTTATAGTGAACTTTCACAGGCAACAGAACGGGTTAGGGTAGGAATGCTACAAAGTCGTAGTTGTGACTTGAAGCTGTAACTTACGGTTTCAAAAGCCTGCCTTGAACGCAGCATTAGCCGAAACGGCCGTACCGCTGATATCTGCTTTAACACTGCGCTCTCATATGAGTTTATGCACACTCGGTGTTGTGTGGTAAGGAACTGGTGGATGTTGCAAAGCATGTGTAGTGATATTTTAAGCATAATATAATATAGAAGTTCTGCCCCCGTTACTTCACTGTTTAACTGCAGCGTAGCAGCTAGCAGGAGGAGAGCTACAGTAGGTCCAGGCTGCACATATTTTTCTCAGATATTTTCCTATGGTCGCACTTAGGGACCTAGAGCTGTAGAGCGTTATTTAGAAAATGACCGGAATTCTCCTTTAAGGCCAGAGACTGTCGAATTCCAATCGCATTATGGGTGTCTTCATCAGAGTTGGAGAACTCCAATATTAGTCGGACTAACGTGTTTACAAGCACTCAGTTGTCCAGTTATAGTTGGATTAAGGCAGTAATTTGGTTTTCTCAAGTGTGATGCAGACGTACTGAATGTGTGTTGTTATACTGCTGAATGAAAGACACAAGCATGCTGCTGCTCATGAATGAAAAAACACTGACGCTTGATTGAATACACTTTAGTAAACATGGCTGTTCTTTTCTTTTTTTTTTGCACTTCAAATTCAAACCACTGTTAACTGAAGCATAATTAGGAAACATAACCATCAGCGTGAGCCTGAATACACACAAGCAGGATTTCAGACTATACACTACAGATTACACACAATCTCCATAAGCACACTGAGAAAGTTTAGAAGACGTATCAAGGCGCAGGCATGCAAAAGCCTGCAGGGACAGAGTCACATAATGAGCCAAATCTGAAATGTGTGAATCTGACAACAAAATCCATCAGTGCATTTTCAAAGCCCATCTCACCCCTTCCTCCCCGTCTCTCTCTTCGCTATCTCCGACTCTCTCTCGCCTTATCTGTGTCTGCTCACATACACACACATATAGTTTATCTAATCACAATGCCAAAAATCAGCTGCAACTTTTGAAAGTTGTGCGGACGCAGAAACCCCCCTGACTACTGAAGCTACTGCGCACACGTGTGTGAGTATGTGTATGTGCATAAATCTGGTCCCTCAGACATGGCCTAATTGGAGTATCTGAGGCAGGGGACACAGCCATGTGAAGTGCTAATTTGATTTGTGTTTGTGGCTCTCTGAGAATGGCTTGATGGAACTGATGCAATTAGTGGTAACACAATTGTGTCTTTGTTTCTGCGTGTGTATGCACTGCAGTCAAGCACTTGTGTGCCTTTTTAGTCAGCTTGTGTGTTTTTCTGGCTGCGCTGTATCCAACACATTTCCAAAGTTGCGTGTTTTCCGAGTTTGTATTTGGCTTGTTTGAGGAAGACGGAGCGGGGAGTGGGGAGCGGGAGAGAGCGATCCTCACCGAACCCCGGCAAAGTTTGCTGTCAAGTGGCAAACATGGTTGATATCCTGTCTTAATTGATTTGTTTGTGTTTGTTGATTGAGATGAGAGATGCAGCCATGGAGTGTAAACGTTCAAATTATGAAAAGCAGACTGCATAATTACATCTCGGAATATTTCCCTATGGGAAACTCCCTATGGGGTTGAAGTAAAGAGAAGGCAGAGAAACAGAGAGCGAGCAGAGGCGGATACACGCAGTGACAGAGATGCATTCGAACAAACTACCAAGTGAATGAGAAAGATTAGAAAGATTTCAGTCATTACACATCTCGTGGCTCTGTCTCTGCCACCACCCTGGAGAATAGTGGATTAGATCTAAACACTGGATTAAATTAATATGCAACCTGGGATTAGGATTACGGGTGTGGGTTTTGAGAGATTTATGGTATGTTGCATAATGGATTTACAAGAATTTTATGGGTTTAAACCAGTATAGTGAGATCCCCAGAGGAAGAGAGAAGTACAGTAGACTATAAGGAAGGAAAAGGCAATACAGAGTGAAGAGTGGATTATTTTTAATTCATCCTTTGAAGGTGTGTACAGGCGCTTCTCCGCGTGTCGGGCCGAGGAATAAATTCCCGTGCTGCAAAGGAAGACTACTGTATTTTCTCGAAAATGTAATTGAGTTTGTCCAGTGATTAATGCGTCATTTCAATATGAAATGAGAGAATGCCAGCGAGGTTGCCCGGGGGGGACTGGAAGTGTTTTATTAGTTTCAACCTGTACTCACAAGGAAAACAAAGAGAAGAGGGCGAAAAGCACAGAGGTGTAGAGACACAGGGAGAGACAGCGTACATACAAATAAGAAGGACACAGTGTAACAGATGCCCTGCAAGCATTTCCACTATTAACCAACTCGTGTAATCTCAATCAACGTTTTCTGCGATTAAGGAGCAGATTCATATTTCTATACAAAAGGGTTATTCTTCAGCTCAAGGCTAAACAGCACAAGAGCTCCATCCGCCCGCCTCTCTTCAGCATTCACAAGGGCAACACGTTCCATTTCCGACCAAACTGAATGCACGCCACATCTCACCCAGTGTCTCACCTCAGCTTGTGGTAGAACCTAAAGGAATAGTTCACCCAAAATTGAAATTTCATTCATTATTTACTCACACTCATGTCGACTAAGAGCTGTGGGAATTTCCAGAGTCCTCCGTTCCTTCTCTGAGCTACGGGGAGGTCCACGCAGCAGTATTTGTCCATATAATGGTTGTGAATGGACACCACTTTTCTTCATCCAAAAAGACACACCAAAAAACATCCAAATACCTCCATACTGCTCGTCTGTAATGTCCCTCTTGTATTGAAGCCCCAACATGAGAAATTGTTCCAAAAAAAATTAAATAAGTCTATATTTTAAGATTGTTTGTAGCGGAAGCTCCCAGTGTCTCAGTTCACTGCTCTTCCGGCGGAACAATTTCTCATGTCGGGGCTTCAATACAAGAGGGACGAGCAGTATGGAGGTATTTGGATGTTTTTTGCTGTGTCTTTTTGGACAAAGAAAAGTGAGCCCCATTCACAACCATTATATGGACAAATACTGCTGCGCGGACCCCCCCGTAACTCAGAGAAGCCACGGATAACTCTGAAACTTCTCCCAGCCCTTAGTCGACATGAGGGTGAGTAGATAATGAGTGAAATTTCAATTTTGGGTGAACTGTCCCTTTAACATCTCCACACTGTGAATAACAAGCCGAGCAGTCAGTCAGACTACGCCTTCACAGCGTATATGTCATCTGTTCTTACAGAATTCCACGCGTCTTTACAACCCAGCAAAAGAAGGAAATTATTCCGGTCCAGACACACGCTGCCGTCAATGTTGATGTAACAATTCTCTTGTGGGGTCCACGCTGAGCGCATCCGGGGGAAGAGAGACTCTCTGCAGAGGTGGTCTTTTGTTGTTGGGATTTTGGGTTGTCCGGGGTTTCTCCAGACTTTGACATTTGCGGTTTCATCATTCATGCAGCAATACAAGTGCAACGACAATGTGAGCCATTGTCACATAGCAGAGGATGTACCAGACAACTCCACAATGGCCGTCTGCCTGGTCTCCCTAGCCCGCTGTGAAATACCGCTTGGGCCACAGGTTAGCCAAAGGATAATGCCAGTTCTAGACAAACAACTTGTGCTTACTTCCTATGTCTGGAAGCCACGGAGAGAAGGATAGTAAACTTCCAAAATACCTCAGTACCCTTCTCTCTTACCATCTGCATGCATCCAAGGGTTTGCTTTGGAGTAGTGGAGCCAGGACAGACCTTGGCAAAATATCATTCTCCTACCATGCATGGTCTTGGAATCATTTACAAAAGGTTGTGAAACTAAAAACCTTTATATCTATGAATGGTTTTAAGCGTATTATAAAGAATGCAGTGAGTGAGGAATGTCTTGTGAACTGTGTGTGAGTATCTGACATTGTGTTTTATTGTTTATTGTAGATCTTGTATGGGCTGCTACCTTGGCCAGGTCTCAGTTGTAAAAGAGATTTCTGATCTCGATGGGACTTCCTGGTTAAATGAAGGTAAATAGATAAATAAATAGTGAAGGAGCGCCTCCGCACATCTATTTTTTCAGGTGCCGCACACTCAACAACTTGCTTCATCGACTGTTTATCGCTGCAGCATTTCGGTCTAACCGACCTTCATCAGGCAAACATTCGATAGTGGCTGAGAGCCATCTTTAAATAGGGAGTGGCTGAGTGACGCACCGGCTCCCAGTCAAAGAGATATTATCAAAAATCACACATTTACGGTTCGAAAATACAGAAATAACATGTTGAATACACCACAGAGATAAATGAACATTTACTATTTAAAAGTTAAACTGTTAAATTGTGTCGAGTCGTTTAACTTTTGACACACTTTGATATTTCTTGTATTCTTTTGTATTTCATGTCTCTTATATGGTGCATGTGAGGGAAGGATGTGCGCCAGAGCCACTCCCACTCCTAATGAAATTTCTCTCTTTATTATGGAATAGTATATACAGTTGTGCTCAAAAGTTTACATACCCCGGCAGATTTTGTGAAATAATGGCTATATTTCAAAAAATATAATTGATAATGCAACAAAACTTTTTTTATTCAGAGTTAGTGGCTGGGTGAAGCCATTTATCATCACACAATTGTGTTTGATCTTTTTAAATCCTAATGATAAATGCAAACACCAAAATGGCCCTGATCAAAAGTTTACATACCCTCAAAGTGTTACCCTGATAAAATACACACAGATCGACACAGACTGGTTTAAATGGTTACCCAGGGTAACTGTACATGCCTGTAACTTGGTTGCTTGTTATTAGTGTCTGTTTATAAAAAGTCAGTGAGATTCTGGGCTCTTGACAAACACCTGCACATTTCATCCATTGCTGCATTGACTTTGCTGGATTCTGAGCCGTGGAGAAAGCAAAAGAAGGTTTTTCAACTTCATAAAACAAACAAAGGACATTAAAAGATATCCAAAGATTTTAGAAAGCCAATCAGCAGAGTTCAAGCTCTCATAACAGTGGAAATTGTGGGATTCTGTTGATACCAAACCACGGTCTGGTACCATCAAAAATTTGTTCACCATCACTCATGTTTTCCTCAATGGAACACAGTTAGAACATCTTCCAGCACACCCCATGATGAGTGATCGGGAAAAACACATTTCTCTTATTTTTAATGGAATTGAAATTAAACAGTGCGACATTCCAGAATAACACAATCATTTAAAAAAAGAAAAAAGAAAATTGGGAGTCTGACCAACAAATTTTTGATGGTACCAGACCGTGGTTTGGTCCAGCAAAGTCAATGCAGCAATGGATGAACTGTGCAGGTGTTTGTCAAGAGCCCAGAATCTCACTGACTTTTTATAAACAACTAATTACAAGCAACCAAGTTCCAGGCATGGACAGTTACCCTGGGTAACCATTTAAACCAGTCTGTGTCGATCTGTGTGTATTTTATCAGGGTAACACTTTGAGGGTATGTAAACTTTTGATCAGGGCCATTTTGGTGTTTGCATTTATCATTAGGATTTAAAAAGATCAAACACAATTGTGTGATGATAAATGGCTTCACCCAGCCACTAACTCTGAATAAAAAAAGTTTTGTTGCATTATCAATTATATTTTTTGAAATATAGCCATTATTTCACAAAATCTGCCGGGGTATGTAAACTTTTGAGCACAACTGTATATTTTGTTGGGGGGGCTCTTCACCTTTATTTGATAGCACATAGTAGAGATAGACAGGAAAGGGGGAGGCAGAGAGAGGGGGAATGACGTGCAGGAAAGGGCTGCCCGACGCGGGATTTGAACCGTAAATGTGTGATTTTTGATAATATCTCTTTGATTGGGAGCCGGTGCGTCTCTCAGCTACTCCCTATTTAAAGATGGCTCTCAGCCACTTTTTTTTTTTTTTGGCTTTTTATGCCTTTTATTGATAGGATAGTAGAGAGTGTGACAGGAAATGGGAGGCAGATATGGGGGGGAATGACACGCAGTATAGGGCCGTCCGATGCGGGATTCGAACCGGGGCCATCTGCAGCGAGGACTATAGCCTCTGCATATGGGGCGGGTGCTCTATCAACTGAGCTTAACACCGCCCCGCTCTCAGCCACTATTGAATGTTTCCCTGATGAAGGTCGGTTAGACCGAAATGTTGCAGCAATAAACAGTCGATGAAGCAAGTTATTCAGTGTGCGGGACTCTTCTTTCTTTCCATGATAGATAAATAAAAACATATGAATTGCATTTATAATGTAATCATTTGCAACAAAAAACATTAGAGAACATTAGAGATATTTTGGGTTATTTGACCTCAAGTTGTGGGAGTAGAATAGAATAAAACAGAATGCCTTTATTGTCCCATGGGGAAATTCGTTTTCACACTGTCACAAACAGCAAAACACTGGTCAACATGATCAAAAACAGAAACATCACCAACACTGAGCAACATGTAAATCCAAACGCCACCAGACACTAAGAAACATGTACATGTAAATAAATATACACACACCAGATGACACAAACACTTGTGCCATACTCAGCAGGGCTGGGTCCATACAGGGCTATTAGGGGAGGTTATTGAGTGCGGAGATGAGACGGGACAAAGCTTTTGTTGAAGTGGAGGGGGTGAGTGGGGTCGTTTGTGGAGAATACTTTTTATCAGTTTATCTCCGCCTCAGATCGGCCTGCTCTTTGGGTTCTACATTTTTCACCGCTGCATTGCTGCACACTGTATCACGCTCCTCTCCGTCTCACTGAGATGACCTGCGGCTGCAGCGCTCCATAGGTGCACTTCTGCACTAGAGGGATACGGTAGTTCTGGAGCTGGAAAAAAAAAGCAACAAAGTAAAAGTGCTGTTTGACAAAAAGCAATGCACAGAGTGTGCATGACCACACGCCACATCCAATAACCCCTAAAGCTGCACTTCCTAGGTTTAACTGAGGAATACCTAGATAAAGAAAAGAAGGGATGGTAATGAGGAACCTCATCACAATCCAAATCAATTACATTCCTTGCGTTTCTCTCCCCTTTGTCCTCAGACAACAAACCTGGAGTTGAGGGTAGGATCGCAAGTCATACAGTAGTTACACAATTTAATAAATATAAAACTTTTTCCTTTACTAGGCTATTTCTTGCATGGCATTACACATGCTGTGGCTCTGGGCACTAAAATGAGTCAAAGCTACATCATAATGAGTGGATTTCAATTAAATGAAAAATGTGCGTCTGGTCACAGCTTAGTATTATATTTATTTTTAAAAGGCCCGTCCAACTGTCACTGTTCTTTTTTTTTGTTCTCTTTTTGTTCTTTTTTTCTCCCCATCAGAGGAATTGGCTGGGCTTATGGGCCTTTACCAGTCTAATTTCCTTCTCTTTGTTTTTTATTTAAACTGTGGATTGTGTACAATGTTATTACAAGGACTGTGTAATCCCTGAGCAGTAGCTTGACTGATAGGTGTAACATAAATTTTGAGACCTCCTGCTTGTTTGCAAATAGTTTGACATGACCGCAGCGTTACTCCCCCTCTTGCCCTTGCTGTGTGTTATTTAGCTCTCTCATGAGGGGGTTTGGGGTCCTGACTATGAGCAGCCTTTTAAGTTTCACTCTACATTTGGATTCCTAACATTACATGTATATCCACATGTGTAAATGTGTCAACCACTCATGCCCTGGGCAAATATTTTAGCTTCACCATGTCATGCGGCGTCTCCTGTGCCATCATGGTCTGCAATTTTCTCTGATTAGCTCTAATTTGGATGAGGCTCGCTCCACCATCGCGACTTTGACAGATGTCACTTTGCTTGGCTTGCTTCAAGCGGGGGTCAGGCGTCCCGGGGGAAATTATTCTGCTCTGAATTTCAGGGACCAGGGAGAGCAGCGCTGACTTCAGTCAGACTACTCTAGCTGAACGTTGCTAAGTGCTGGAGTAACTCCTTCAACTATAATGACATATTGCTCACTCAGACAAAAGAAGTAACTGGACACAGACCTTTTCTTTTTAAATCCTTCTCTTTTCTTTCTTTCTTTACATGTGAATTAATCTCAAGGAGAAATAAGCCACATTTCTGCTGGAGTGCTTCTCCTATATGGGTGCAGTCTATCTCTTGCTCCCATCAGGCGTTTGCAAATGGATGTACACAGACAATGGTTCTATATAGTCAAATTGAGGCAAACAACTACTTTTCATCTCCCACTGGTTGTTTCCAGTGAATATAAACATACTTGAAAAATGCTGCAGTGGAATTTCCATGAACAAAATGTGAACTTGTTTGTAAGGAGGGTCTTCAGAGCTCAAAAAGTATTGTTTCTTTGTGTTTATTTGAGCTTAAAGTGGAACTATGCAGGATTTGTAGCTTAACTATGCTACATTTACTATTTCATAAACAGCTTTAGAGTAATTGTGATGGTTTAATAAATGGCTTAGCTTGTTACGAGGGAGAACGTAGGCTCTCTGCCTTCGTGTCACTTAATTTGTCTCTTGGCTGAAAAACAACTTTGTAAGATCAGCGCCGCCGCCCCGGTGTCCCAGCTCTCGTCTCTGCACACCGTGACACAAACGACTCTGTAACTCGTAATCCTTTGTTTTTGACCGATTAAACTACACAAATAAACACGTTTTAACATTGTATATGATATATAACGTTATCTACTGTTCTATTAATTAATGTCTCACTGGCTTCGTTGGAAACAAATGCACATGGCCAGGGCGAGGGTTAGCGAAACAGCAGAAAAGCGACCAGACTTGCCTACAGTAGTTCCTCTCTAATATGGCTTTGTTTGATAATTATTAATAGATCATACTGACGCAACGATGTAGACTCCTCCGCTGGTCTTATTAGCGATAACATACAGCTTTCGTCTATCACTCGTGACCTGGATCTACGCCAGATCCTACGCAAGTTTGATAAATGAGGACCACTGGGAGCGATTGAACCCTTGTACAAAAGAGAGGAAACGCTGAGAGGGAGGATGGTGGCTGGACACACATTTTATCATTTCTTTTCAGTGCAAAGTAGTAAACTAATGCATCATTTATTGCAGACAGATACTGTAAGCAACAAAATAAACTTTTCATGACATTTATAATGTATTTACTATCAAGTATTCTCATGTGATGTGTTCTGCTCCCTAAATTTTGCTTGTATAGTTAACTTGGAGATTTTATTCTATGACTATCCTAAAGATTAAATTTCTCTTTTTAAATGTTGCACGGATATAATGTACTGTCATGCACTCAAGGAAATGAACGGAGCATACATTGCGTTGCGGTGTCTGAGGCTACTTTCCCACCCCCTTGGATCAAAATGTAATGTTTAACCTCATTAACATGCCCATATGGTGTTTTTATATCATAAAAGACATCACACGCAAGCAGTGAACACCATGACTGTGTATTTCCAATGTGGAACAGAAGGGACCAATCACAGTCTCATAAAACAGATTCAGATAGAGGTTCATATAGGTCACATACATAATGAACCAATCCTGCAAACTTTGCATTAGCAGCAGCATTCACACAGCGTCAGCCGCTGCCAGCCTGTCTGTCCTAGTCCAGAAAGGATGGATAATCCCTCCAGCAAGTTCTGGGTTTGTCCTGGGATCTGGTGGAGATGCCTGAAAGATCTCCAAAGGGAGACACTCAGGAGGCACTCATCAGATGCTCAAACCACCTCAACTAGCTCCTTTTGATGTGTAGAAGTACCCTACAGAGGGAGCTCATTTTAGCAGCTTGCATCTGTGATCTCATTCTTTGAGTCACTGCCCAAAGCTCATGATCATAGGAGAGGGTTGGAACGGAAATCAACTGTTCAATCGAGAGATTCAGCTGTCAGTTCAGCTCTGTCTCCACCACAACAGTCCGGTACAGTGTCTGCATTACTGCTGTTGCCACCCCAATCGGTCTAGCCTCGTAAACCAGCCTCCCCCGGAAATGCATTTCATTTCATTTCACAGGGGGAGTCTGGCCTCATCTCCGTTGTAACAGTTTCGCCGAAACACTCCGCCTACCGAGCCAATCAGGGACCGAAGAAGAACAGCGATAACGTCTTTTCCTCCAAGAAACTCAACAAGCGCCGACTCTTGCTCTTGTTTAAGTTCTGTAATTGATGGTATTTCATTTAGAACTTCCCTTACTGCTGTTTTTACGCCGCTGTTTGACGCTCCGCCATGTTTGTTGTAGGTGAGTCCAGTCCATGTAGTGATGTTTTCAGGCCCTGATTGGCCAACGTGCTGTGTCAATCACAGCGGCGACGCTGATTGGCTCGGTAGACGGCCGATTTCTGGCGAAACGGTTTCAACGGGGATGAGGCCAGACTCCCCCTGTGAAATGAAATGAAATGCATTTCCGGGGGAGGCTGGTTTACGAGGCTACAATCGGTCTGTCGATCTCCTGCTCCATCATACCACTTGAACTCTTTCAGTGCTTCACTTCACCTCCCTTCCTGAGAACCATGGGTTCCAGCAGGACCACATCACCTGCAAAAACCAAAGATGCAGCCTTGAAGCTTGCAAAATAGACACACTCCTCATCTTGGACGCTATGAATACTACAGACAGGATCAGGGACAAGCGATGGCCTTGGTTCACCCAGCGACACTACATGTCTGCAACCTTTCCCAAGCAGCCACTAATGAGAAGGGAAAAAAAAGGAATTTATTCACATAAAACAATACAAAGACAAACTGGGGTTAACTTTGGACCAAAGTCCAAACAAAACAAGTCTAACTGGGAGTAATCAATAGTAACTTAACACAGCACAAAATAATAACACAGGTTGACCTCCCTAACTGAGTGAAGTGTTTAGATAAAAAATAATAACTAAAATCAGGAGAAAAACATGAACAAAAGTGGCAGTCCACCCCTACTATCACAGAAGGTTTAATTTCATTTAATTTCATAACCTTTATTTAAAGAGTTAAAGAGTTTCAGCTCAGAGCTTCCACCATCTGGTTGAGAAGCGCTATCGTCTGGAGGTAAAAACGAAACTTATCAGCCAGCGCATCCAGCGTTTATTCCCAGTAATAAATGACAGTATTTCCCACATGTTTGCAAGGAGACTGTGTGGCGGGTGGTCAGGGGAGTGAGGGGGCGGCTGTGGCGACGACGACTGGAGGGGAACCGTAAATTACGCTTTTACCCACCACGTCTCTCTCTCGATGCAGAGGGGAGGGGGGCAGTGTTCCGTACCCATGCAGGGAAGTTACATAGTGCAGTTTCAGCCGACGCGACCCGGCTCAGGCTGCGGCGGCAGGACCATTCATCCTAATAACCATTTTTTACCATTGCAGTGAGTCTGGAAACATTATTTTAAGGCCGGAAACTCTGCAATGTTACTTTAAACTCTGAGATATATTGAGGAGCAACCTCATTTACAATATAGCCAAGATGAAACACAGAACATATAAAGACAGAAGACAAGACAATTGAGACATACATACATATTCAGACATAACAAACATACATAAGCATAACTTGAAAACATAAGTGTAGTTAAAAACAGGAGCAGTTGCAGGTAAACTGTGATGTAATTATTGTTTTAAATTGTCCTATTGATAAAAGTGAGGTACGTTTCAGATGGTTTTGCATAGAGTTCCAGGTTGAAGGTGCACAATAAGAAAAACTAGTCTTTCCAAGTTTGGTGTTGTCAGAGGGAATCTGCAGGGTGAGCCAGTCTTTTGAGCGTGTGCGATAGAGACCTGCATTAAAAGGTACTAGCGAGTTAATATAAGATGGTAAGAGACCAGTGAGAGCTTTAAAAATAAATAAAATCCAGTGTCGATCACGCCTGCTCGGTAGTGAGGGCCATCCAACTTGGAATACAGATCACAGTGATGAATGCTGTAGCTGTCGCCACTAATAAACCTCAGGGCTGAATGATAAACGGTGTCAAGTGGATGTAAAGTAAAGATGTAAAGATGTCTCCATAGTTTCCATAGTCTCTCCATAGTGTTTGGTTGAACAGAAGAGCTGATATGTGGTTGGTTGAGAGACATGGAGGATGAGGAACTGCCTCCTGCACCTGCTTCACCACCATTTTGGATCTTTCATAGCTGAGGGCCCCTCTCTGTCCCTCTCTTCACCCTAGTGTCCAAAGCAAATGACCACAGGTCTGACGATACAACCACAAAACTGATCATCAACTTTATATTAAGCCTAAGAAGCTCCTGTACCTAGGACACTAGGTACAGCTACTATGTGTTCCAACACGGTGTTTGACAAACTGTGACTAAAACTGCAGTCAAATTACAAAGTGCTGCTATGCTTCAGGTCAGGAATGTTGTTTCTTCCATTCAAGCCCCTCAGGTCTCCACTTGAAGAACTCCAGCACCACTGTGATACTACAGAGTGACACAATTAATATAATGTGAAAAGGATTAGGTCAAACTCATGTTAAAGAGGAAATAAGTCGGATTTTTCCCGTGGCTATGCTACATTTTTACCTTAATTAAAAAGCGCTGGAGTAATTGTGATTTAACTACATGACTTAACAACTTGTTACGAGTGAGAATGGAGGCTCTCTGCCTTCCACCTGGCGTCTCATGGCTGAAAACCAACTGAGTGTGTAGTATCAGTGTAGTACTTGACCGCAACACAAATGCACTACGTAGCTAACCCACCATCTTTTGTTTATGACAGTTAAGACTACACAAATATTCACATGGTAACATTGTTATATAGCGTTATCCACTGCTCTATGGATTGATTTTTCACCGGCTTCGTTAAATAAAAATGCACATGGCCAGGCTGAGGGTTAGCAAAACAGAGGAAAACGTATAGTTCCTCTAAGTGAATTTAAGTGCTTATATTACAATGCAATTATATGCAATTACTGTATGTCATTAACCTTGTACTAAGTAACAACAGGATGGCTTTAGCAAACAACCTCAGTGTGTTTATTTCGGTCTTATAAAAACAAATACAATAGACAAATATTAAAGTATAAGTACAAAACACATCAGAACAAAAACACAACAGCAATACAATTCACTTTGACCGAAAAGGTGTAGGCTGAAGCATCAGCTTATTTTGCCTACCCTTCATAAAATGGAAAGGGATAGTTCACCCAAAATTGAAATTTCACCCATTATGTCGAAAGGGCTGGGAGAAGTTTCAGAGTTACAGGGGGTCTCGGCGTAGCAGTGCGTGTCTGGATTGGACAAACTGGATGAACCAGGAAGAGGAGCTTCCGCTACAAACAAGCTTGAAATATAGACTTATTTAATTTTTTTCGGGACAATTTTGCATTTCGGGGCTTCAATTCAAGATGGACATTACGAGCAGCATGGAGGTATTTGGATGTTTTTTGGTGTTTTTTTGTTACGAAGACAGTTGGTATCCATTTGCAACCGTTATATGGACATGCACTGCTATGCCGATACACCCTGTAACTCAGAGAAGCCATGGATAACTCTGAAACTTCTCCCAGCCCTTAGTTGATATGAGGGGGAGTAGATAATGAATGAAATTTCAATTTTGGGTGAACTATCCCTTTAACATTTTCCGCTCACTGATTTAAAAAATCTTTACAGAACAAAAAAAAAACACATGCATATTCTACATACAGCAGTTACGTATAGGTATATTGTTCATAGGAGATACAGTAAATAACCATAACCCTACCCTTTTAAAATGTTATACAATGACAATTTAATATTACTGTAACATGTCCATGCATTGTTTCTTCAGCTGTTATTCCACCAAAAACGAAATGCCAGTCTATAGACATGCATGAAAGATGATTTCAATCATAAACACTGGAGTAAATGTGGAATTTTACTCCTTCAAAGTTTCATACAAATGTTACGCGTCCATATTTTACAGCTTTAGCAGACCAGTCATTTGGACAAAATTACTGTCCATTACAGATAATGGGTCTTTCATGAGTCAGAGAACCATTGTTTGTGCATAACAGCGACACTGCCTAAATTTGTGTAACATTACTAATAACGTTTCATTTGTCTTTGTCATGATGAATGTTAAGTATGAGATGACTAACACGTCCAAGCACAGCGTGTACCCAGATGCTGCTCCGCCTCCTCAGCGTGTCCCATCTCCTCTGCTTTCCCTCTGACATGCACTGCGTCTGTCACGGGCCAAACTTTGTATTAGCTTTGAATTGTCTCCCCGTTCTCTGAAAATGTATGATATCAGTGGGCGCTGGACAAACAGAGACACGGCGAGAGACATGATGTCCGGGAGACAGTGCGACGTGGTGCCAGCAGAAAATAGAATTAATATTGTGCCAGCAATCTTGTTAAAACTCCCACACAAGCCCCACCCACAACACACACACTGGCTCTTGACAAGCAATCCTATTAAACAATGAGTGTGGCATTTAATCTCTTAACAAGGAGGGAAACCTAAAGACAGACAGAGAGACAGCCAGTATTTGCTCCTTCTCTCCCTCTCTTACATTGTGTTTAGCCTGTCCCCTTCATAAAGCATCCTAAGGTCCTGTCGGCCCTGCAGCTCCTCATTATAGCCTCACTTTATTCAAGGTGTATTCAAGCGATAATTCACCACAATGGCTCGGTAAGGTAATGCGCAGTAGGCACGGCACCCTGGCTGTCCCTCCTATTATGTGATGAGTGAATGTACAGAGAACATGTGAATGATATCTGTTAAAAGCCCTAATCCTGCAGAAACAGCCTGTAATATATCTGGATCCAAATATCTACAGTAGCCTCGTTAGTAAGTGAGCTGCAAGCCCACACAACAGAACAACATGCACATGTGCACCCACCGCCCATTTATCAGCATAATTATCAATGACTTCATAGCAAGACGTATCACTTAATCAGCAGAATATGTGGCACACCAAAGTTCCCACCACAGCTAATACTAGATTTTTTATTATATACGTCTCATACAGACATGATAAAGCCCAGTATGAATATTAGCATGCACACCCCAGCAGTTCAATACTTGCTGCACAGGTAATTTAGAGAAGACACTCTTCCTGGGAGGCATGATACTGCGGCGAATAATTATAATGCAGGAGAGTATGGAAGGAGCTCCTCACAATTAAAACATTAAAAAAGTTGTCATGATAAAAAACAATTTAATCACAACAACAGCCCAAGGACAATTCTTAACAAACCTTATGGGTGTTTTCATTGTTGATGAATCTAATTATTGTGATTAATTGTTTGTCTTTTAAAAATGAAGACAAAAAAATACAGTTTGCTACAGCAGCAATCGACACTTTGAGTTAAAAGCTGACATCAACATGCTAACCCTTAGCAGAGAGTAGTTTATTAAAGTGTACGACAAGTATACTCATTTCATACTAAAACTGAGGCAGTATACTTGAAAGTGTACTTTTGTAAACTTAAAATGAGCTTACAGTATAAAATATACTTATATAAACTAAAATGTGGACTAGAAGTATATACTTAGTACACTAGGAGTATATAGACGAGTTTACTTGTATACTTGGAAGTGTACTTTTGTGAACTTAAAATGACCTATAAAGTGTACTTTCATAAAATTAAAATGTTCCAATTTAGTCTGAAGAAGTATTAAATTAGTATACTTTCACTAAAGTACATGGTCCATAGCATACTCGCTACTTATACATATACTTATACTCATTCTCAAGCATACTTAATAAAATAAACGTCAAGTAGGCCTATACTACTTTTTGCTAACATTGTCACAATGATAAAATGCACACATTGGATGTTTACCGACTTCATCAGTTTTGTTTAATGTACTTAAATTTTGAACTTAGTGTTAAACTTTAAGCAGGCTAATAGGAAAGTCATTGATTTATATTTGATCTGAAGGCGAGTTGAAATTGATGCATCATACAGTAACATCCCATAAATAAAAGCCCTGAGTGCTGGTCAGACACAGTAATTGCTGCTGTCTGCTTTTACATTTTACTAAAGATATTACACTACACAGTGTGTTCTTTTTATTTTACCATAGGACAAGTTTCAAAGAACTCGCGGCTGTTTCTCAGAGCTTTCCGTGAAGATTACATGAGGGAGGAGTGTGTATGGATTTTGAAGTATTGTCTGTCTTCCCATTCTGTCCAACATGAAAAACTATTTGTTTTCTCAATATCACCAATACTGTAGTCGCTGCACACTGCCGTCACTGGGCAGATTATATGTTACTACAAACAACAGCTGAACAGAAAGGTACAAATGGGCAGACAGTAAAGTATAACTTCTTCATACTGATGGTTAGTAAAGTTACCATAATTGGTACAGTTTGATTGGAGGATAAGTCACACTCTGTCTCTTTGGCTTTGAGCTGTTCAAAATAAAAACAAAATAAATGTTATGAAATGAGATGTAATTACAAACTCTATCATGAACCACACTTTAAAGTCTTAAACAGACATATTTGTTTGTCTCGGCCATATTCAAAAAAGAACAAATATCTTCTTTTTTTTTTCAGTTCAGTAATATCCGAATGCTGCCAGGTTATTTGGCAGAATTATCTCTTTATTTGTATCTCTTTTTGCTTCCCTGGAGAGAAGCCCAACCCCAAATGAATAAAAATAAAATCCCCAATAGCCAAAAGCCAATACAGGTGTCATGCTTCGAAACCAATTCTAAGTGTGTTTATTGTTGCAAGCGATATAGCAACTCCTCGTGCTTATATCAACCCCATTCTGTAGTGTAGAGAGTGTGAACTGATTCCCTTTTACACAGATCAATAGCTGTGACATGAAATATAACTATCTGGATTCTTTTGAGAAGAGATGAGTAAGCCTTTGGCAAAAATGACTCAACCACATTTTTATTCAGCTAAACAGAAGATCTGTTATGATGAAATCTGGGCAATGATAGAACAAACCTGCCAACGTGAAGGTCAGCTTTAATGTAGGCTGCAGCGCTTTCACCTCCACCTTCACATCTTTAGATATAGAGCTCTAAGTATAAATGAATCTGACGCCACCAGAGGATAAATCTCTTTGCCTAAGCCTCCATAAATTCCTGTGTTGCACTTTAGTTACCATTTTAGAAGTGTGCTCTAATATTTCATTATTATAGCTTCTACACTCAAAGTTCCACAGACCCTTGTTCTGTAACTCTGAACCATCATCGGATTTTTTAAAACTGCCTGAACCCTGAAATATGTCTCTGTGGCTTAAGTGTGCCAACATCAAATAAAGAAAAGTAGCCTATTCAATATCATACAGCTTTGGGTGCAATTTATGGATTCCTTTTTAGAATTCAAATAATGTGGAGATAGATTGAATTTTTTGGGTCACAGGTACTTATGAAGAAAAGTACTTCATCTAACTTCAGATTTTAATTTGTTATTCAGTTTTATTAAAGGACAATTACGGGCAAATTCAACTCGGGGCTGTATTTTCCTAACATTTTAGGTCTTTTAGACCTAACATTACAAACAAAACTTGAAGTAAATAAACTTCTCGGTGCATGTTTGAGGAGCCATCTGATGCTGTCCGTGGAAAAAATTGTGGCTTTGAGGGATGTAACCAGCCTAAGCAGCGGAACTTGTATCCGCTTACATTCATTGCTGCTGTGGCGATGCGGGGACAGACACAACTACCGCAAAACAAGAGCAATGAAACAAAAAATCTTCAGATTCCTTCTTTTAGACCTAAAATGTTAGGAAAATACAGCCCTGAGTAGAATTTGCCCAGAATCGTCCTTTAACATCAATAGAAAGTCTACAGTAGGCTACATGTACAGTATATGATTTTGGAACTGGGGTCCAGTCACATTCTAATGTTGTTGTGACTCAGCTTTTTCTGTAATATGATATATGATAGATCTGAGAGATCAACACACTGCAACTTGATAAAACACATACAGTACAAACAAATCCATAAAACATCAAACAGTTAAAACAATGGTGTACGAGGCAAATGCTCCCACAGAGCACAACACAGTGATGAACCTCGCTCTCTTTGCTGTTAATGCTTTGCGACTTTTGATGTTAAAAGCATTGAACAATAAGTGTGCATAAATTATAACACACACACAAGCAAGTGCGCTCCAGCTTCATTTATCACTTCCCTGTGTCCCCCTGGAAACACTGCTATGCAGTTGTTTTTTTCTGTATTTGAGTGTTTAAGTGTGTATTTGCAGCTTTTGTTTGGTTGACTTTGCTGTGTGGGTTTGCAGTGCAATGTGTTGTTAGATTGACGAAGCTGCTCTCTGAAATTGTGTTTTGTCGGTTTACATGTGAAGCTGCTGTGTTGAGCTTTCAGGCCACCGTAGGTACTCAATTATAAATCAGTGTCCTGCTTTTAAGATTTTACCCACTGTGGTTTATGAAGAACTATTTAAAATCATGATTATTCTGAAAGAATACAAATATGAATCAAAACATAATTTGCTTCCTCAGTGTTCATCGAATATGCAGTATCTTGGCCTTTTGGATGCTACAGTAGCAAGCAGTTAACTTAAAGTGGGGGGTTTTGATTGTCATGTTGGTTATTCCCCATTGACAACACACTCAGTTTGGCTGATGTCTTTACTGTTTACACTAAATATTAACTGGGTAAATGCTTATTTTATTACTGTGTGCCGTGTATGAGTAATGTGGCTGTTTTTTTATGCAAAAGAAGGCGCCTCCATTAATATTTTAATCCAAAATTTGCATGAAGTAGCCCAGAGACCATGTATATTTTATCACAGTGTAAGATATGATATGGTTTAAATATGTTGTCTACAAATCTAGTCCCTTTAATCCACTCCTATTAGTGCAGCAGGTCTCAATGCACTAAGTTACAAAAACCCTCGACCATCCATCCATCAGTTTAAGATAAGCCTAACTGCGCTGTTCCCCCCACAAGTTCCTCCAACTTCATTTCCTCTTTACTATCCTCAAGTACACCGAGGCCCACTGGGAGATTTAATCCCCCCTGCATGTCCATGGTCTCCTCCCAGTCAGTCATGCCCAGAAAATCTCCACAGAGAAGTGACCAAGAAGCATGTGTATCGTCCACACGTCCCCTGGGTCTTCTAAAGAGCAAAAGAACAATGGCTCAGTACAGAAATCCACCCAAATTACTTTCTTTATCATGTAAAGCAAGACTTAACTCTGACAATAACCCCAAGCCAAAACACTTACCTCTAAATCTGGAAGATGAAGGGAGGACTTGTCTGTAGCAACCCAAAACCTAATAAATGATGTATTGGCCAATTATGTAAAAACTGCCAACTATGCAATAATTTTGGACATTTTAAATGTAATAAAGCCAATAATGTAATAACTTACCAATAATGTAACAACACTTTTGAGCCAATAATGTAGGTCTTCTCCAATAATGTAGGCCTTCTTATTTTTTTGGTCTAGTATTTGAAAAACCCTTGAAAATGTAATAAATGGTACAGATAATACATAAATATACGACTGCAGTTCTTGGAAATAATAGGCTTTTTTTTGCAGTTTTTGTGCAGTTTGCTAATCAAAAATAGGTGGATTTATTCATCCAAGATGGTTTATCTTGCAGCTGCCTCTCTCTCCTACATTAGATAGATATTATTGTATACATAGACAGTTTTGTCATGTGTACCCTGCATATACCATGCAATCATTGTCTCTTTGAGGATGTTGAGGTGTCAAATGATTTCATTTCTCTATTTATTTTTTACCATTCAAAAATGATCCTATTTTTTTCCCATTTCAAGAACTGTCTGTGTTAGTTATATTTATGAATTATTTTCAATGTATTTGTACATTATCAGCACTAGTTATTAAATTCATTTTTGAGGTGATTTCAATTTCCAAAAACTGGTTTTTTATGAATTATTACATTATCAGCACTAGTTATTACATTTTCAAAGGGTTTTAATACTAGGCCATTAACATAATAACCATCCAGTAATGTAACTTATTACATTTCTGGCAAAAAAAATATCATGTTATTGGCTCAAAAAGTTTTATTACATTATTGACATTATTACATCTAAAATGGCCAAAATGATTATGTTATTGGCAGTTACTACGTTTTGGGTTGCTACACTGGTCAAACTCTGGAACACACTGTAAAACATGTATAAGCTGTTCAAAAAAAGTAGCAAATATTCATCAGCACAGGAAGAAATAGTGGTAGAGCAAATAATGACGGGAGAAATACATGTGAAAAGGGAAAAGAAAACATGCTGGAACTCAAAAAAGCCGCAGAGATCAATAAAAGTGCTGATGTCTTAACCCAAGGCTAGACAGATCTACACCAAGCTTGTGTGTTTCAGTCGTTATCATTTCTCTATCTCATTTTCTCTGTTTCTCTTTCACACACACTCACACACACACATGCAGACAGTACAGAAGTGATGAAGGCCCTGGTTTGACACGGGTGATGTAAGTGTGCTGAAACTGAGCATGAAGGTCAGAGAGATGCTGGGAGAGTCCAGGCTCACTTACTGAAGTGACAGGAGAGAAATCTCCTCTCTTTCTTTCCTTCTTTTCTCTCTCTCTCCCGTTCTTTCTTTCTCCCTCAACATGGACACACAAAATACACACATACCCACACACACACACTGCGTAAGGCTGATGGATGCTGTTTGAGTTGGACTGAAAGTATCCTGTTGTTTTCTACTAAGCACTTTCTGTTCAGCACTCATCGCCAAAGAGTAATGGTCAGTGAAGAGCCCCACTGCTCTGTGTGTGTATGTGTGTGACTGCGTGTGTGTGTGTGACTGTGTGTGTGTGTGTGTGTGATAGAGAGACAGAGACTTCTTGATTCCAAAATCTTTGTTGTATTTCACGGAGACTTCACATTCTAACTGGGTTCTTTATGGTTGACCACTCATCTTTGTGGCTCCACACACCCAACATTTGCATATACGTGCTCTGCCAAGACGGATTTGCCCACTCGGCTGTATGGCAGCTGGCCCAATGTAAAGACTGCTTTCCCATTTCATCCACTAGAAGTCTTGAACGGCTCCTGAGCTTGCAGTGGAAGGAAGCTGGTTAGACCCACCTGATATAAAGATAATTAAAGTTGCTTTGGAGCAACAGTCGCGGCCGGGCATTTTTAGACAAATTCAGGCAATGCTGAGCAACACAAGACAGAATAGGAAGACAACAAGAACATCAACATTACATCAGCCATTCTGCATTAGCTGAGGCTTGAATTCACAACCTCTGACACTAACCAACTCCTCATGGAGATTAGCTAGAGGTGCGACCTGGTATGTGGCTTCACAAATGGACTAAGGCATCAAGACAAAAATCTGAAAATATATATATTGCATCTTGACAGCAAGGAGATGCTGGTCATTTGTTTTTAACAATAAGTGATTTGCTCCAAAAGTGAAAAACTGAGGTTTAAAAATGTCACTCTTCAGTTGTTCCCATGAGAGCAGAATTCAAAATGTTTTCAAAAATTCAGTTTTTGAGTTGAAATTCATGTTTGTTAAACTTCGTCGAATGTGACTAATGAGAAATAATGACTCAGAGCAGCTCGTTTAGAGATAATAGACTTTAAAGGTACATTGTGTAGGAATTCCTCCCATCTAGCGTTGTGGTTGTACAGTAGATCGCAAGCAACTCAATCGTATTTTTCATGCTGCATTCACATGAAATTGGGCAAATGGACAACAGCTGATGCATTGTGGTTGTAGATCGCAACCAACTCAATCGCAGACGAACGACAGCTGATGCACGTAACGGCATAAACAAGCCTCTATGTAAACAAGTGTTCCGTCAGCAAGAGGCAAAACAATACACGTGACAATATGTTGTGATGGCGATGTCGTATTGTTTACCTGACCCACGTTTCACTGGCTTTCTCTCGACTTCTGTGACTAAAATGACATCTGGTTTGTTACCGACGGCCGTCTGTCCGACTGCACCTGAATGCAGCATCAGTGTAACGCTCCATTCCTCCTCGTTCCTACCTCCATACTGCTCATCTGTAATGTCCCTCCTGTATTAAAGCCCCAACATGAGAAATTGTTCTGCTGGGACACCGGAAGAGCAGTGAACTTGAAATATAGATTCATTTAATTTTTTTCAGAACAATTTCTCATGTCGGGGCTTCAATACAAGAGGGACATTACAGACGACCAGTATGGAGGTGTTTGGATGTTTTTTGGTGTGTCTTTTGGACGAAGAAAAGTGGTATCCATTCACAACCATATGGACAAATACTGCTGCGCGGACCAACCCCCCAACCCCCTCTCCCCTTGTAACTCAGAGAGGTCACGGAGGATTCTGAAATTTCTCCCAGCCCTTAGTTGACTTGAGGGTGAGTAGATAATGAGTGAAATTTGAATTTTGGGTGAACTATCCCTTTAAAAAAAATGTTGGACAAGACATTTCACTATGCAGGTGTTTTCCTATGTGTTCTGCTCTTTTTTAATATGCAGAAGCTTAGCACCTGCCAACAAACAGTGAGCTCTGCCACACCCCCACCACGCAGACAGCGCTGTGATGATCAGCCCAAAGTCAGCAGTTTCCGGCACAGCGAGCGGTGGCAAACCAAAAATACTGTAGGTCTGAAAGGTTTAGCAGCGTCTTAAGACACAAGCCAAAGCTTCGCACAGAGAGGCCTAGTCAGCCTTTCAGCCAGCCTTTCCCCGCTTCACAGAAAAAGTGACATCAAGCGGCCCCCGCAGCGCCGAACACAGGACAGGAGAGAGGCAGAAACATGGCAAAGGACAGCCAGCCTGACACAGAGCGCCACACCTAGAACTGGAGCTGAACAGAAGGGAGAGACAGGTGGGGGCAGGCTCCCCCTCCCCCACAAATAGAAGTGTGTATGTGCGTGCGTGCTTGTAAGTACGCGTCTTTGTGTGTGTCTTGTTTACAGAGCTTTTCTGTCATATGTCTTCATCTCCACTTTTCTATCCCCTCACTGTTCTTCAGCTCTGTGGCTAAGCCAGCATGAGGCAGAGACACAGTGTGCAGGTTTCATCCCTATAGCTTAGAGGTGAGTGTTTATGTTCCTGTGTGAGTGTGTGCCAGAGAAGGAGAGGGGATGAATGAATGTGTGTGTGTGCAGGGTTGGGAGGGTTACTTTAAGAATTTATTCCAGTACAATTACAAGTTACCTGTTGAATAAAAAATGTAATTACCACAGGCGGTCCCGGTTCGAATCCCGCATCGGGCATTTCCTTTCCTGCATGTCATTCCCCATCTCTCTGCCTCCCCCTTTCTTGTCTATCTCTATTGTGCTATCAAATAAAGGCAAAAAAGCCACACACAAAAATTAAAAAAGTAATTAGTAACTTACTCTATGTATCATAAAATTGAAGTAATGTAACATATACTTTTAGTTACTTTTGGATAATACTTTAATACCAATAGCCTCGCATCACCAGGCTCTTCGCTGTTTACTCTGAATTTCGTCTGCATTCTGGTTCCCATCTGCAGCGGAGACCGAAATCACCAAATTCACCAAAATAAAAGTGTTCACCAACATAAAACTTATAAAATAGACATTAACTTGTAATATAATAAAAGCAAAATGTTAATTTAATGTCTCAAGGACTTTCTTGTAAATTATATTCCTTGAATTAAAGAGTTTCACCGAATTTTATTAGCTCTGTGCTTTTATTTTGACGGAAAGGCCTGTGTCTCTCGCCCTGGATCCGTTTCAAAAACAGCGAGTCAACGGCCCCAGACTACGTACTAAAGACTGGATCATTCAGGAAACAGGAAATGAAACACACCGAGCATCCGGTGAATTTCAAAATAAAACGTATCACTTATCACAAATTATCACTTTATCAACATTAATGACAGCCGCCGGCACAAACCACAAGTCACCGGTCAGTCAGAGGATCCTGAAGCTACAGGACCTCATGAAGGTAGGAAAAATATTGGTGGAGGTGGAAAACCGTGATATTTTTATGATAGAAAACATCCATTCTACAAAAACACAAATATCAAATACATCAAATATACCGGGAATCTGATTATTTTTTCTGTACTTGTAACAGATTATAGTTACCTTTTTATGTATCCTCATTACGTAACGCCGTTACATGTAGCCCGTTACTCCCAAAGCCTGTATGTGTCTCCTCTGTATGTGCATCCGTGCCCCAAAATGTTGCTCTCATCTGCCCCGTGTGTGTGCTTTAATGTACGTATGTGTGTGTCTGTGTTTACCTCTGCAGTCTGATCCCAAGCTTATACTCTAGTGAGTGGCAGCCACCACCATTCAGAGGCTCTCTCCTTGGGGCATAATGCATGGAAAAAACAGGCTTAGGGACACATCAATTCCACAGGCTTATCCCAACGACGGGCGGTGTGCACGAGTGTGTGTGTGTGCGCACTGTCGTCAGATCCATTTCCTTACAGTCCTGTTTCTTGTGAGTGACATTAGGGGTATGAGCATGGGGGTGGGGGGGGTCTCTGTCACATGTTAAATGCCGTCATAATGAGTGTATTGAACCAAATGTCAAAATAAAAGCAGGGGGATTTAAGGGGATTCAAGCCTTTGTTAAACATTCATATTGTTTCCCCACATCTGACAACTGAGACAGTGTTAAATACAAATGGATTTTCATATCCCCAAATAAACGCAGTCATGAATAATGCGTTAATGATATCAGATGGAATGTGCTTTATTTAACTCGCATGTGGTCTCTTCAGACAAATTCTTTGACAGCACTTATTAAAAGATCGTTTAGGCTGCACACAGTTGAGGAATTGCTCAATCCTTTGTACATTCCTTCTATTACATTAGTCTGAGGACAACATGAAGGATATAATATGAATATTTAAGATTTGCCGTTCACATTAGGGAGAAAAATGAAATGACATTTGAGAGGCTCATGTTTGTTTTCTGAGTTTGCAGAAGCCCGTTTAATATCTTTCAAACAAAAAAATGCTGCCTATGGAGACTTTGCAAAACAAGAAAAGAAAAAAGTGAGCAAACAAAATTCCAAAGCATCAGTGACGCTCTCGAAACATTTCACCTCTTGTGTTTCTTTTCTCCGGCATGCTGTTGAATCACTTACGTTGCACAAAAGTGAGTTTACACATTCTCCCACTATCTCTCAGCTAAATCACATATTACACGCAATGAGATTAGTTCACCTAACTCGCTCTTACTGAATTTAAATCCCACAAAGCATTCATTTTGAAGAACATCATCATTATTTCATTTTCCCCAGCAAGTGAACAACACAATTTCGTTTGATTACAAGCCGTGCACTCATGCATTATAAACGACTGAATCATTTCATTACATTTCAAGTTGTTGCAAGGGAACGGCACATGCTAAATCAGTATTCATACGTCCATATTTCTTGTTTGATGATAATTTCTCATTTCGCCAGATTAAACAGCATATTTTGGATAAGGGGCGCCATAAAGCATTCCGACTGAATGGCAGAGGAGAAAAGAAAGAGAAGAGAGTGAGAGAAGTTGTAGAAGAGGGAAGGTACTCATGAAGGGCATTTTAAAAGGGATATTCCGGCATAAATTTAACCCATGGTCCCATGCACCGTAACACCGAGTTAGACCCACCCTCAAGAGATGAAGTCTGCTGACCGCTAAGCTTCTCTAGTTGTAGCAACTTTAGCAGGGACCGCACCATAACAAACAGCGCAGTATATGGATCCACTATCAACTGATCAAAAAGCCACTTATAGCCACAAATAATGCTCAGAACAGCACCAAACATCATCAACAGTACAAACAGGGTCCCATATGATCAAACATCTGTTAGCTTAGCCTGGTTTCTATTGAAAAGAGACAAAAACAACTCCACTCTCCTCCAGTTGTACGCTATGCAGCAACTTTCTGTGTCCAGCACAGAGTCCAGGCGCTGACAACCCAGTTCAAAGCTGGCAGCACAAACATCTGGTTTCAGCGGCCACCAACAGGCACTGACCACACACTGACCACTTGATTCCCCCATTTCCAGGACGTAGACTCCACCGCAGCGCTCCCTCTTTCACTTTTCTCCTCCATTTCCTTCAGCTTGTCTTCAGTAAACTCGGTCTCAAACTGATAGTGGGACCCATCGAAATGAAACTCTGAACCCTGTTTGTACTGTTGATGATGTTTGGTGCTGTTCTGAGCATTATTTGTGGCTGTAAGAGGCTTTTTGATCAGTTGTGGGTCTGTATACTGCACTGTTTGTTATGGTGCGGTCATTGCTAAAGTTGCTTCAACTACAGATGCTAGCGGTTAGCAGACTTCATCTCTGGAGGGGGGGGTCTAACTCAGTGTTATGGTGTGTTGGACCATGGGTTAAACTTATGCTGGAATATTCCTTTAAGATGTTTGGTTTATGTATTATGAAGTCATTTTGTGGTCCTATGGAAATTTAATTACAGACAAGACAACACTTGTCTGAATGTGTGTGTGTGTTGAGAGAAAGCATTTCTGGGAAGAAAATGGTGTGTGAGAATGGAGTGCTCCTCCCTCAGCATCCACCAAGCAGACACCAGACAGAGCTCTGTCCAGAATGGTAGTCAGGATGTCGGTTCCCCGCGAACGATCAAAGAGCTCGGTGGCTCTGTGCCCCAACCACCGAGGGATTTACTGTCCCCATGATGAGTGGGGAGAGAGAATTAAGAGGACAGGCTGGAGAGAAGAAAGGGGGTGAAATTGAAGAGAAAGGGTGGGGGGGTTGAGGGGGAAAGCAAGAGACAAGGGCTATGCAGAAATGAAAGGAGAAGCAAAGGGAAGGAAAAGAAACTGAAAGCAGAATGGCTAAGCATGGCTGTAGGAAGCGAGAATGTAAGAATGAGAGATGAGAAACAGATGAAGAAAAAAAAGGGAGCGAAGGAGACAGAGATGAAGAGGGAGAGAGGGAAGAGGGAAGGAAGAGGAAGGCACCATTAGGGAGAAAATGAATGGAGAACTAAAAACCTCAGGGCTGAAAGCTTCTTAGAAGCTGAAGAGATGATTGCGAGTATCGCTTTGCCCCTCATCTTCCCTCTCTCCACGTTGGCTCCCCTGTTCCAACAATACACAGTGAGCAGAGCTGGATGACCGTGGGGAGACAGGAGAGAAGTGGGCCAAACAGAAGAGGTAGCAGAAGACCTGCAGGCTTCAAAGAGTTTGAGGATCCTCTTCCTTTTGTCGAGCCATCTCTTTACTCATTGCCATTCTTTCATTTCTATTCCCCGCCGACACATCCATCCATTGTTCCTGCTCTCTGGGTCCCTGCCACCTTTCATCCCTCGATTCATTTGATTTATAATCAAAACCCCAAATCATTAAGCAATAGCAACAAAAAGTCTGCAGTAACAGTGTCAAATTTTCATGTTGTGCTAAGATAATTCCAAGCTGCTCGTCAATCCATCTGAAAGCTTATTACCAACTGTGTCATCATTGAGGAATTATAGGACAACAACAAGTTTGTGTAGGGCTGATACCCAGATGCACAAGCTGTGTAGCTGTTTCTCTTTATGTCTATATAAAAACTGCCTTCAAGTCACAAGGAATTAAAAGTGAGGGGATGGAGAAAAAAAAAACTTAAGTACCTCTCCAGTGCCTTTTTTTATTAAGACTTGGCTACTTTACTCAGCCCTCAACTGGTTCTTAGATAAGACCCAGCCACTTGTTCACATCGCCATTCCTCCACCGTCTGAGGATTCCGATTCAGAGGGCGGCCGCTAAATCTCTCAGGGTTACAGTATGAAATGTAGAACCTTTTGAATCCTTAACAGAAACCAGATTAAATACTTTTATTTGTTTATTTGCTTCAAATGATCTATTTCTTCTATTACAATGGGGGAAAAACTGTCCCAGAAAGCAGCATCTGCTATTGATAATTGACTTTACATCTGTTTTAATTTAATCTGCATACATTTGGTCATATGAGTGAAAAGCTTATAACAGCTCAATTGTAAGTCGAAAAATTTACGTGAAAGGTAGCACTGTCTCAACCTAAACAAAATTAGTTCATACATGCTTTTTTTAAGTTTAGTCTAGTCTGTTTGTTTTTAATTCTCTTACTTGAAATATTCACTGGATAGCACTAACTAGGACATTATGTACTGTATAGGAGGGTTTTTATTGGTAACTGAAGGCAGATGGTGGCGAGGCGACTGTCTTGGCGGAGTTTCTAGGACCAAGGAAGGCAAAGTTAATTCCAAGGTATGAACTGGCTTGAGCACAAAATTAGTCTGGATTCAACCCGGAATATACAGTACCATATGTGGCGAATGATGAACGGTATAATCTAGCAGTGAATGAGACTGGAGTTCTTAAAGAGTGGGTGATGAGATGATAGACTGCAGCTGAGCAGCAGAGTCCTGGGAGCAGAGTAGACCATGCCACTGATTGACGCACACAGACAAGACGCACACACCTCTGACAGACTGGGGGGGAAAACACTAGGGAAAACAAACAACAGGACACAAGGGAGCAGGCGGAGGAGAACGATGACATGGCAGCCTGGACCATGACACACTAAAAAATGTTGGGTTATTTCTGTAACCCAATTTCTGAGTTATTGGTGTTGAGTTAAATTTTTGGGTCATTTTTCCAGTGTGTAACCTATTTTCAGGGTTATGAGCTATTACATGAATTTAACCCAATTCCAGTCTTTTGGGGGGTTAATTTTAACCCAACAGGTTGGGTTATTCTTTTTGACCCAACCTTTGGGTTGAATATTCAACCCAAGAGTTGGGTTATGCTAACTACAACATTGGGTTGGGTCGAGCAAGCGCTTTATGCATGACCCAATATTTGGGTTAGAAGTAACCCAACATTGTAGTTAGCATGGCAGATAGCCATGAAGATAGCCTGCTTTAAATGACTTGGAAAACATCCTGATAAGAACAGCGGTTAAAAATATTAAAGCAGATATCAGCGATCCGGCCGTTTTGGCTAATGCTGCGTTCAAGGCAGGCTTTTGAAACCGTAAGTTACAGCTTCAAGTCACGACTACGACTTTGTAGCATTCCAGGTAACCCGTAACTCGTGTTTTTATCGTCCTGTTGCCTGTGAAAGTCACTATAATGGCCACTCGTAACTTCCGACCTGTGAACTCGTACCAGATCGAACTGGTATGACTTCACAGGAAGGAAAAACACAAGTTACGAGTTTCCTTGAACGCACCATGAGTTAGCAGCCCCCGCCCTCGTCAGGCATCTATTGGTCCTCATCCCTTCAAATTCATGATCCCTTGGCTGCAAAACCCTTCATGCCGTTCTCTCTCCTCATTGGATAACACTTGCATCCCACAAGGAAAGTTTTCTCCTGGTTTACAGCAGATCATAGTGACGGAGAGACTCGCGTTTCGGCTGAAACACTCCATGTAAGTGATTGCTGACGGAAAATAGGACTATTTAGGACTTATATTAACAAAAACATTCCACTGATATCTGCTTTAATTCAACAGGGGCCAACTGAGCTGAAAACCTTTAAAGAAGAGGGAGCCTGGTAAAATGTCTGAAGTGCTTGATGAGGGTTAGTCTGAGCAGATCCACACTGCTACCAGTCAACACTGGACAGAAGGTAAAGATGGATGAATTGGAGAAGTCATAGGGGGCTGCTGGCAGATGAGGTGTTCACTGTAATGTTTGCAGCCTTTTCAGTGAGATTATCAAGTAGTCAGTTTGAAAGGAAGACAAAGAGGAGGAGTGAAGACAAAGATTGCATTGTTTATGGTACCAAACAGGACTTAAAGATTTTTCATGTTGGAAGATATTAGATTGGAGGAAAAAAAGGTGATCTCTCAGCCTCTGCACAGTCTGTGCACTTCAAGCAATCAATCTTTTGACATTTCCACCTGAAAGTTTGAATCATTTCATATATCCAAGGAGGTGGATTTTTTGAAGGAGTCTGCCTGGTTTAAGGAAGCCACTTTTTCCAACACCAGACGTTATTGACAAAAGATTGGAAAGTGTAGGGCTGTCACAGGTAAGGAATTCCCCCATGCGGGGAGTCAGGGGGCTCTATACTATATAAATGTGGTGTTATCCCACCACCCCATTTCATTTTTTATCTATTTAGGAAATTAGTTTGTTAATTACTAAATTACTAGGCTTTTGCGTAGTCTAAATTTCACATTTAGGCTACAGAAAAAAAAAAAGATTCTCCTCCACCCCAACCCTAACCCTATAAAGAAAATAACCTATGGTTTATGTATGTATGCATTCTACATGAGGAAAACCAACATGTTCACCTTATGTTGTTTCAGAAAGGATCGGAGAGGATAATATTTCCAGCAGCACTGAAAACTCCTTCGGATGGTGCGCTTGTTGCGCTAAATCAGTGACGGATTTTGACTCATAAATAACAATAATTAGAGTTAAAACTGAAATCATAAGTGCAAAACCAACCTTTTCATAGATAAGGAATAAGCCTCACAACATAACCAAGAGATGAGAAACAAATGGAATGATAAATCATTGTTTTTAGTGTGTTTTAGCTGATTTAAGACTTGGGTCAAAACTGACCTGAACACAAGGGATGGTAGCCGAAATCTGACAAGAGGAAGGTTAAATTGAAGCCAAGGGGTATACTGGCACCAGGGTGAATCTCCCTTCAGCCGTCGACTTCCAGGCTGCTCAGCCTGGGAGGCTGCACAAGCGCCACCCTCAGCAACAACCAGTCAGATCGCGAGGAGCACAACAAACAATCAGCTCACGCGGCATCATCAATTCCAGCGGTAAGCGGCAATTAGCGGATTCAGCACGGCAACGTTAACGAACTGGTTAGTGACACTGCACACTACTTTTTATGAATAAGTTAGATATTAAAGCTGTTTGATTGCTTCGACTAATGCAAACAAGAACTAGATTTTCACGACAAATTAGAGCCGGGCCAGTACACAGAGATTTTTGTTTGTACAATCAGCCTTGAAGGCAGGAAGGATATGACAATAATACACTCATTAGCCCTAATAATCAGCATGAAAGGCACTAATCTTTGAAATCAGCTTTGACAGTAAATGACTGAATAATGATAATTACACAATAAATCATTATTAGCACTGTAGGCCCAGTCTGCGAGGAATCTCTGCAATCAGCCTTTCAGACTGATGCCTTTGTATCAACAAGCTAGCTTAGCACACCTATTTAGTAGCTCAACTAACCAGTTTGTTTGCAAAAATCTCTGTGTACTGGCCCGGCTCTGATTTGTCGTGAAAATCTAGCTCTTGTTTGCATTAGTCGAAGCAATCAAACAGCTTTAATATCTACTGTAACTTATTTATAAAAAGTAGTGTGCAGTGTCACTAACCAGTTTGTTAACGTTGCCGTGCTGAATCCGCTAATTGCCGCTTACCGCTTGCCGCTGGAATTGATGATGCCGCGTGAGCTGATTGGTTGTGGTGCTCCTCGCGATCTGACTGGTTGTTGCTGAGGGTGGCGCTTGTGCAGCCTCAGGCTGAGCAGCCTGGAAGTCGACGGCTGAAGGGAGATTCGGGTATACAGACAAAAAAGGCTCAGGGGCCCAAACCAAAAAATATTCATATTTTCATGGATAAGGAAGTCTAACAATGTAACCAAGAGAAGAAAAACAAATTGGATGAAAAAAAAAAGTTTTTAGTGGATTTTACAGCTGATTTAAAACTCAGGTCAAAACTGACCCTAGCATTTATGGTAGCAGAAAGCTAACACAAGACTTAGGTTAAACACAACTTACTGTATATTGTTTGTATTTCAAACATTCCTTTTGTAATGTTGTCCTTGGAAAGATGCCGAGAGCATGAACACAGAAATCCTGTGAATTTCCCATTTTTCTTCCCAGTAGCAGTTTACTGTTGCTGAGGGTTGGCAAATTAATTGCTCTGAGACATTGGGGGAAGCGCATCTTTTTTCTTTTTCTAAATTTTCTTTCTTTCTTTTTTTTGCAGAGCACGATGTGGAGTTAGCACCACCATGCACACATACAGTACTATATCACCAGGGCCTAAAAGCTTACAGTTTGTAACTAACATGATCCCGTCTCAGAAATATACATACCACAGTATGTGTGTCTCCGGGGCCCCTTTGTGGTCTCTAGCACCTCCATAGGCAACCTGTCACACACAACATCATATGCATAATCAGAGGGCTCAAAGCTGGTACACATAAAACAAAACACCCACATCCCCACACCCACTGCACCTTCTAGCACTGACAATGTGTGACATCTATGTGCAAACTAAAACACTGCCAACTACAATATTAAACAGCAACGTATGCACATACCAGCACAAGCATATGTACATGGCAATATGTCGACAAAACACTCACACATATCTGTGCAAATATAATTTTGAGGATAACATGTGAGGGACACCCAAAACGTTGTGAAAATTCCACTTTATGCATCGCTAGTGTCAAGCTGTATGAATATTTACCCACTATATTAGTATATGCCAGCCCACTGTGTGGGAATCAGTGAAACAGGATGGCTATTTCAACAGAAGAAATAACATTCATTTTCATCCAATTCTGCAACAGAGCGAAATGGGCTTTCATAGCAATGTTTTGACCTTGCGGTGTAGATGCTTAACATCCCAAGAATGAAATTGGCACTCCCAAAATGGATTTGGCCTGATGTGCAGAGGCTTATAACAAGTGCCAGCTCTGTAGTATTTAAGAGGGTACTGGCGGAGAGACACTGTATGTGTGTGTGTGCGTGTGTATGTGTGTGTGAAGGCGTATGTTTTACTCCACACAAAGCTGCCAGTGTCTCATTCCTAGCTAAATATTTATAACAGAGAGAGACATTAAGTAAGTCAGACAAACACACACACTGAGAGACAGACATGGGGGAGAGAAAGTGAGAGGAAGAGAGAGACAGATAGACACGCAGACGGACAGAGAAGAAGAAGCAGGAAGCTTATTATTTAATGTCCTACTTGGCAGAGAGCTGTCAAAAAGCAGCAGAGTGGAGGCTTGCCAGGGACTGACAGAACAAAATCACCATTCGTCTTCTTCTCTTCAAGACGTGGACAAGCTTAATGAATTAAGATCCAACTCAAGCCCCTTCTCTTCTCTTACTTGTCTGGGCTTGTGATGTGCAGGCTTCATATTTGTAAGGTTTCGGGCCGGTGAGCAGCGACGGCAAACGGCATGGCATTAAATCAACACAAAGGACACCATTCATTCCTTTAGAGCCTCATTACCTAGAGTGATCTCTCTATCAAGGCTCTAAACTCTGACTGTTTCAGGTGAACACACACACATACACACACAAAGCCCATTACCAGCAGTGATAACTCCACTAGCATTCCAAACAATAGCTGCAAAAGGCAAATTAGCAAACAATACACTGTGCTCCCATAGCCTGAGTGATGAAAACAGTACAAGGCAAGCTAATGCATCTCAGGCAGGCCAGATTCCTGCCTCTGCTCTTATCTCCCCCTAACACGCTATCAGACAAATTAGCAATGTCGTTCACTTAAGAGTGTGCGTGTGTTTCAGTGTGTGCGTGCACAGTCTTGTCTGCGTGTGTGTGTGTGTGCATTTAGCAGCAGGGTCCACTCATCGTCTGCCTCCTCTCTTGATGTTATTTATGGCTGTTTAAATGATCTCAGACACCTCTCATTTGTTTAGACAGCTCAAATTGGCTTTCTGTCTGAAGGAAGAAGGGAGGAGGAGGGCGTGGGAGCCGCGGGGCGGGAGGGGGAGACGTGGTGAGACAGAAGGGGAGGTATAGGGAAGGGAGGAAGGTGGACAGACGTACAAGGACGTGGCTTGAGGGACAGTTTGAGAAGCCGTACAGGGTGACGGAGGGAGGGAGGGAAGGAGGGAGGGGGGGGGGATTTGGAGAAGGGGGCAGCTGGACAAAATCAAGATAAGGAAAGGAAAGGAGGGTGAGGAGAGACAAGGAGAAAAGAGTTCATGAGGGAGAATTTGGTAAGAGTTGGTAAGGCAAGGGAGAAGTTAAAGGGAAGTAGATCAGTCAGGACGGCAGGTGGGAGGAGAGGGAGCAAGGCCTCTGACACTGATGGATCCACTTTGTCCCTCTGAACCAAGAGTTACTTTAAAGGATTGGAAATTTGTCTTTCCACTAAGGGAACCCTTAAGTACAACCAAATGGCACATGTCAAAACAGCTGCTCCCTGTTGTTTTCTGTAAAGAACCACAATGACGGCGGCTGGACACGTGCTGAAGCTGGAAATAGAAGCAACACCACTAGCTTTTTCCTTCCTATCAGTTACAGAGGTGGCAAATCACGACACCTTGGAGTGCTATGACACGTGTTTACCATAATGACACTTAAAGGGATACTTCAACATGTTGTCAAACTGACCCATTGCCATAATCCCTATAGTCATAGCAGTAGGTTCGTTACCTTGCAAGCTATTTTTAGAACCGCCGAGCCCAGCCATGAGCTGCTCAGAGCTACGCTACGGAGGCTCATGGGATTTCTTGGTTTCCCTCATCAAACTCATCAAATACACAATCCAACAACTCCACGATATACGATGTGATAACAGAACGTTACCAGACAGAGTTGTTTTCGAGGTAAATACAGAGACTGCTTGCTGAAAAACTGTCCCTGAAGGCAACACGCATCAGCAATTTTGCATGAATTTACTAAAACAACTCTGTCTTGTAACGTTCTGTTATTGTCTCATTTTGTGGTGAATGTGCAGGTCACAACTTGTCCACCAGAGTGTTTTGGAGTTGTTGGATTGTGTATTTGATGAGTTTGATGAAGAAAATAAGAAATTCCTGTGCTCGACGGTTCTAAAAATAGCTTGCGCCGACAAATAAAGGTAAGAAAACCTACTGCTATGACTATAGGGATTATGGCAATGGGCCAATTTGCCAAAATGTTGAACTATCCCTTTAATGTGACATGAAGTCAATCTCTCTGGCTTCTCTCTGACTCTGAAGTCTGTAGGTATGGATGTGATATTGGATGGTTCATCTTTATACATCAGCCTTGTGAAAGCACAGTGACTTCAAAAGGTTATGCCATAACCTTTCAAAAGAATAAGCAGTATAGCTGATGGATGTTCTCCATCTCCTCTGAACATGGGTTCTAGGAACTCAATTTTGATCATTAAAACATCAGCACATAGTCTGAAGTTATAATGTGCTCATTTTCCAACATTAAAACCACTCTTCATACTGTTCTTCATATCCATGTACTAAATGTTAGATGAGACGACCAGTTGGCTTAGTGTCACACGTGGACTACAAACTGGAGGAAGCATCTAGCCCGGCTCTGTCCAGAGAGAACAAAAGCCTTAAACTTAAAGACTGAAATCTCTCATTTACAAAAGTATTCAAACCCTCTAATTCACACTTTGTGGAAACCCCTTTGGCAGTGCTTTTCAACTACAAGCCTTGCACACCTGGATTTCTGCAGTTTATCCCATTCTTCTTGGCAAATCCTCTCAAGATTGGATGGTAAGCGTGTGTGAGCTGTCATCTCCAGGTCTCTCCACAGATGTTTCTATGGGGTTTAAGTCTGGGCTTCATCCGGTCTGTGCTGAATGGTGAACCGCTGCTCCAGTCTCAGGTCTGGAAGCTGGTTTTCTTCAAGCACCTCACTGTGTTTGTGTGCATTAATCCCTCCTTCAATTCTGACCTTCGTAACATGATGCTCCCACCACCATTCTTCACTATTGGGTTGGTATTATTGCTGAAGAGGTCTGTCTAAAGTTCATTTTTTTTATCTTATCAGTTCAGAGACTCATTTTGATCTCATACTTTTAGATTCCTTTCAATGCTGTTTGTCAAATTCCAAGTGCCTTTATGCCCCTTTATTCACAGTGGTGTGTGTCTAACCAGTCGACTGTAAAGCTCTGATTGATGGGGAGCAGTTAAAGACTTCCTCCCCCCACAGTGACAGCAAGACTCCATGAAAGCATATTCTTTCTTACTGGTTTAAGCTAAGTACTGTGAGGGAATGTGAGTTGATTATCTAGTTCAGAGTCACACACATTTTTTGTCTATACATACATTCAATACATTCAACTGCTGTTGTTTGGATCATGAAATCATGTAAGATTATTCACCTACACCTTCATGGTGGGTGGGTCAGGATAGTCATGATGTAATTCCATTATTATTATCCTAATTATCCTTAAGTCTGGTCCTGTAAGTTCTTCCTTGCCGCTGCTGCCACTTTTGCTCATGTCTGGAATTGTTGGCTCATTGTAATGAAGAGTACAGTCTATTGTGGCGAACTGGCCCTTTAACGGTGTGAGTGCCGATGCACAAACACACCACAAACAACAAACGGCAGGGATCTTTAAAGGGGACATATTATGGAAATATCACTTTTTGAAGGCTCTTTAATTTGGGTGTTTGTCTTGCCTTCCGGCTCCCAAAATTTGAGAATTGACCAAAAAAAATCTGTAATTTTCAAGCTCCCTGGGTTGAAATCCATGTTGTTTATGAGCTGTTCCCTCAGTTGTCTTCCAGTGATGTAACTAGGTTTTGAATTTGCATAACCAGTAGAAGGGGCGGGGCAAGCAGTTGTTCATTTGCATTTAAAGGGACAGGCACTGAAACCAGCCGTTCTGAACAGGGCTGTTTAGAGAGCATGAAAAGAGCTGTGATGTTTGATCCTTGGGGGATTATGACCAAAGCATGTCACAGTGGAAAGGGGGCCATAATATGTCCCCTTTAAAAAAAATAATAAAAAAATGGTGGAGCGGACTCACCGGTGGCATCGCAGGGAACAGTTTAGTTGTACTAGACCCAGCTGCCGTAGTCATCGTGATCCGTTTTTTGCCTCCTGACCCGGTCGGTGTTGTGCCGAAAAGTGACTGCTCGTCGAAAAACAACAGCTGAAAATTGACTGCAAGGGGTGACATTCACTGAATTAATTGTACTTGGATTTGGTGTCCTCTATTATTACTCTAGAAAATGCCGTGAATGTCACCCCTTGCAATCTTGAGTTAGAGGGTACAGTCACTTTTCAGCAGGGGCTTGCCACAAAAGACACTGCTTACCGAAAAACGACCAAGGACCAGGTGAAAAGTTTCCTATGAAATCATCATTGTGATTTTTTATTTATTTTTTACTATAAAAAAAACAACAACTTAACTTGACTGTGTGGGAGCTATGGTGCTGGTCTCATTCACCCTGCTCCACTCGGGTGACCTGGATGTTTGTTAGCTTCATTGTTGTTTGCCCTGCAGCTGCACCTGCCGACTAAACAGTGTGTCCTGGCATTGCCATATATTTACCCTTTAAATAACCAAACACAACAGTCTATAAAACAGTGGCAAATGGACACAGAGTCCAGTGAGAACCTACAACTGGTCTTATATCACAAGATCCTGTGGTGGAAAATACCTCAAAGTGTTTGTGCGATCCCGTCACTGGGTTTGAGAGAGAAAGAGAGAGAGAGTGCATGCGTGTTTGTGGTGCTCAGTGAGGAATCAAAGCGTACAAACCCAGAGTGAGAGAAGCCTTGTTTGTCTGATTGGACCTCTCCAGGGAACAGAGGAGCTAGTGGGACGGAGGGCACTTGTTAAAACGCAACTCTACACACACACACGCACAGACACACAGTAGAAATACCCAGATAGACACAACTCCAGACACGCACTCCTACACGCTCAATTAAATTTGAATGTTTATGATGTCATTTCTCCTTTATTGTGCCATGGTGGTATGGTCTCTGGGCGCTCTAATGTTAATTGCCGCTGAGTCTCGCCGCGGTTGTTGTTGTTGTTTGTTGTTTCTGACAGGTTTGGGTTGTTGAGCTACGTAAACAATGTTGTAAACACGGGGTCAGTTCACGGGGGCAAGCACAGCCTGGAGTATTTCAGCAGTAGCACAATCTCAAGGAAAAAGAAAAAGGGGGAAGAATGTGGAATAAAGCAATGAGCAATGAGCCTTTATACATTTCACCCAACACAAATTGTAGATTTTATATTAAATAACTTATTATAACCTTTAAAAACTACACAAACTAACATGCTTAAATATATTTTTTTCATCGCACAAATAGATGAACACGTTTAAGAGAACCTAATTATTACAGTAATAAGCTGTTGAAATAAAACGCACACATGTGTGCAGTTGGTTTCACACCACCGAGAAAAACGATGTGTGAAACCACCAGACCTGTATTCACTGCATTATAAATTAATTGTGGTTTATCCGGTAGCTTTTCATGGTGTGACTGATTTTATTAATTGCATTGCTACTGTACAGACATAGAAGTGTGCTCCACACACACACACACACACACCCTCCCCATCACCTGAGAGGAGACCTTTTAAACAGGTCTGCAGTCTGTAACCCACTCTGACCCGCATGGAGACAACATTAAAATCAAAAACAATATTGGCCTAATGTGCAAATGAGCGTTACCGATTGTGCCTGGTCCGCCCCCAGCAAGATGCACTGCAAAAACTCAAAATATTTCCAAGAATATTGTCAAAATGTCTAATTTCTAGTCCAAACTAATCTCTTTCCACTTAAAATAAGACTCATCACCTAAAAATGAACTTGTTTTTAGATCATTTTCACTTGTTTCAAACAAATTTTCACTTGAAATATGTAGAAAAATCTGCCAATGGAGCAAGTTTTTTCTGCTTGTAATAAGAAAGAAAAACTTGCTCCATTGGCAGAATTTTCTACTGATTTCAAGTGAAAATTAGTTCGAAACAAGTGAAAAATATTCATTTTTAGGTGATGAGTCTTTTTATTTGGAAAGAGAGTGGAAAGTGGAAAGAGATTAGTTTGGACTAGAAATGAGACATTTTGACAAGAAATAAGACAAATATTCTTGGAAAGGGACTCCACTCGGGTGAGTCAGAGCAATAAAACAGAGGTTGTTGATGAATGTTTAGCTTTTTACTCTGTTTGCACTGAATTAGCACGTGTCTGGCAACCTGCAGTCAACAATTTGTGGCCAGCATTTGGCCACATTCGTACATATCACGTCTTTAACTCTCTGTTAATGAATTTTAATTTACTTAAACTACATTTCATTTGAACTATATTTTGTTTCATGTGGAAGATCATATTAACGCTATTTCCAATCAAAACTTTATGGTCCTTGAATCAAATACCTACAAAGGCTTATAATAATTATACGTGTTATTTTCAGTCTCTGTCAAAGACCCTAGAAAGGCCAAAGCCACCAGTGACCCCATGCTATCAAGTATTGCCTGTGTACAGCCTAAGCTTATTTCATTGACACATGGACACTTGTTTACAGCAGCATATTGTTGCCACCGTGTCAACAATAAAAATAGTTTCTTGTTATAACGAAAATCTATTCTTATTTTTACGAGGTAATTTTCATGTTATTATGACATGTTTTCTTGTTATTATGATGCACCAATTTACTCTGCCTAGTAACAAGAAACTTTTCTCATTGTAACAAAGAATCACTTCATCTTGTTATATCATAAAACTTTAGTTTCACACGCTGAGCAGATCTCATTAAAATAAACTTTTCTTTTTATATAATAGGTGGTTATGCTGTTACAATAAGCAGCGATATGCTATGCTGCTATATCTTTTCTCCAGTGTGTCAGTGAGACACATGGTTAGGCGATACTGTTATTAACATGACTACTGTTGTTTATTTTGAGTTAAATCCCATCTACATATTCAACCAGTGCAGCCCACGTCTTCTACTGCACAGCTGAAAATTGTCCATAAATGCTCCATTTACTTCTGAGTAATGCCTCTAAAAATGACATTATACTGTTGTAGGATTGCAGTGGGTATAAGGTTGGGGTTAAAAGTGACATTGAGATATGGGTTAGATTTTAAGGCTTAAAAAAAATGTTGATAATAAGAAAAATATTGAATATGGCCATCCAAATCACATTTTCTGTTTTAAAGGGATAGTTCAACACTTTGGCAAATTGGCCCATTGCTATAATCGCTATACTCATAGCAGTAGGTTTGTTACCTTTATTTGTCAGTGTAAGATTTAGAATGGCGGAGCAGAGCCGTGAGCTGCTCAGAACTATGCTACGGAGGCTCATGGGATTTCTTGGTTTCCCTCATCAAACTCATCAAATACACAACCCAACAACTCCACAACGCTCTGGTGGACAAGTTGTGACCTGCACATTCACCACGCTATGAGATAATAACGGAACGTCACAAGACAGAGTTGTTTTAGAGGTGAATTCATACAAAACCGCTGATGCGTGTTGCGTTCATCAGGGACAGTTTTTCAGAAAGCAGTCCCTGTATTGACCTCGAAAACAGCTCTGTTTCGTAACGTGTTATTATCTTATAGTGTGGTGAATGTGCAGGTCAAAACTTGTCCACCAGAGCGTTTTGGAGTTGTTGGATTGTGTATTTGATGAGTTTGATGAAGGAAACCAAGAAATTCCATGAGCCTCCGTAGCGTAGCTCTGAGCAGCTCGCCGCTCCAATCCGCCATTCTAAAAACAGCTTGCACTGACAATTAAAGGTAACAAACCTACTGCTATGACTATAGGGATGACAATTTGCCAAAATGTTGAACTATCCCTTTAACATTGCAGCAGAGTGCATCTAAATTCCAGCATTTATTGCTGTAACGTTTTCCTTTTCACTTTTGCTTGCGCATCACATGGAACACCTGCTTTCCTCTTGATTTGAACAATTTTTATTACTTTTGCTGGTGCAGGTGAGCAGATTGTTATCCAAACATGAACCCACAAGGGGCAAAAGAGCTTCTCGAATGTTTGCACTACAATCTTGTTTCTTTCATCCCAGAACTGAGTGCAGAGACTCATTAGTAACTCTATAGCATTTTAATTTACTGTTCATTTGATACAGTCTTGGAGACATTAAGCAAACACTTACAGTGAGTCCCATGTCGCATATAATTAGCGTTTGATGTTATGATTTTACCCTGGTGCTACTGCACAGAACATCTGAGGAATACTTTCTACTCACACCTACAACAGCAGCAAGGATCACACTGTCTGCACGCTAATTATTAATACAATGAGACAGGTTTAAAATTCATGCATATCTGGAGCAGTGACCTCTGCTGACACATAGATTTGTCTTTGTGATATATCTGCTGCGACTACAACTTAGGGAAGCAATAAGCGGCACAGTTAAAAAAGTAAGAGGGGATTTATCTGTAGTGGTGGCGACTCAGTCTAAGATAAATGGGTTAAACAGATGCTTTCCTTTGAAGGTAAATGCATAAAAACTAGGGGAAATGTGTAACTAGGTCAGAGTGGTAAAGGACTTAGCTTCCTGGTTAAAATGCCTTAAAAAAGGAAGAGCGGGGATATTTATAAATGTAGGACTGTAATACTGTACTAGCATTATGCATAAGAGAAATGATTTAATCAGGGAATAACTGTAATGACGAACCAAGTGCAGCAGGTGATGAAAAGATCAAGAGATGAAATGCACCAGAAAAGCAACTTTTTTGAAACATTATTAACATTATTATGTTAAAGGGAAACTCTGTTTTTTTTTTTTCAACCTGGGCCCTGTTTTCATGTTTTGATTGATGGATAATACAATTATTGAGGTGGCTCCAGTATTGAGGTGGGCAGCCCAGCTAACACTCCTCAACTGGGCAAGTGGCTCCGTCAAAGTTCACCCGATAAACCTGCATTTTTTTCAAACTGACAGGCTCAGATAGTTACAATGAGTGTCCAGCAACATACTAGAAAGGAGAAATGAACGTAATAGTCTCTTCTGTTACTGTTACTTGACTGAGGTGAAGAGAGACGACCGGAGAATTTACAAATTGTAACAACAAAATGTTGGTTAACGCTCTGGTGGACAAGTTGTGACCTGCACATTCACCACGCAATGTGATAATAACGGAACATAAAGAGACAGAGTTGTTTTAGAAGTAATGTAATTCATGCAAAACAGTCTCTGCATTTACCTCAAAAACAACTCTGCTTCGTAACATTCCGTTATTATCTCATAGCGTGGTGAATGTGCAGGTCACAGCTTGTCCACAAATTGTTGGATTAAGTATTTGATGAGTTACTAACAGTTAGCTGTGCTACAAATGGATGCTGACAAATCTCACTGTGGAAAACACAGATGGGGAATACTGTTCCCTGACTGAGGTGAAGAGAGACGACGGAGAATTTACAAATTGTAGTAACAAAATGTTGGGCTACTCTTCGTGCAGCTTTCACAGAGCTTTCACAAGTTATGGCTAACAGTTAGCTGTGCTACAAATGGATGCTAACACTCCTGTGGATGCCAGCCAGAACTTTGAACCGGGATGACTACTGCCAGCCAGAAGAAGAGACGTGCTAAAGGTTGAGACATACGTTCATTTCTCCTTTTTAATATGTTGTCAGACACTCATTGTAACTATCTGAGCCTGTCCAGTGTGAACAAAATGCAGGTTTATAGGTTGAACTTTGATGGAGCCACTTGCCCCATGGCAGAGGCTGCAGGCTGCCTGCCGCCTCAATACTGGAGCCACCTCAATAAAAGTATTATCCATCACTCACCTATACAGAAAAACATAGGAAAACAGGGCCAGGATTGAAAAAAAAAAGAAGTTTCCCTTTAAATCAAATCAAATGAAGGCTAAAGTTGATTTCTTAAGGCTGTTTATGTCAAAGAGTATAATGCTGTTACAGTATGCAGCAGTGTGAGCAGGATGATAATCACACACCGCATCACTATTAAAACGTGAAAGTGATGACAATGCAGCGAAGGTTAATGAGTAGTTTCAGTCACAGGCAGGCTACCCTTTGATATGTTCATCCTGCTGTAAAGAGGGGATATGGAACAGATGAAGGACAAAAATTGAAGAGGAAGAAATTCCGGCCACTCTGCCCTGACCCATCCCACTGCCTCAGCAATCAATTCTGCTGTAATTACCAACAACGGCATCTGTCAGAGATGTGTATCTTATCTGACTGGACGATTTGATAATAGGGTTTATCAGTGGAAATGGCTGGTGAGATCTTTACCATGTCAAGGATATACAAGGGTACTTGAGGTCAGGGTTCCACAAGAACAGTAGCTTATCTGATTAGCTACTGTTAGATGGAAAGACAAAAAAAATTGGCACAGAATTTTTTGTGGCAAGAGGAGATCCTTTTCCTGCCGCACTACTCCAAAGTAGGTTGACTTCCATCAAGAATGTTAGTGCTGTAGCGTTGTCGTTTGCGAGTGATTTGTTCGAAGGAACTAATTATTTAAGTGAACATACTGACTAGAATCACTTCCTGACCTGATTCGTTCCTTTCTCAGGTCAGTAGTTGAGCTCAGCAGCGAGCATGCAGGCCGACAGTGGAACTGCTGTGTGGTCTGTGAATCACTGAATCAGCTGTGAATCTGGTGGCGGAGACTCTTATTGTGAGGGAACGGTGCAAGTTCAGTGATGCGTTCACTGACAGTCGGGGCTGAGGCCATATAACGGTTGCAAATGGATACTAACTGTCTTCATAACAAAAAGACACACCAAAAAACATCCAAATACCTCCATGCTGCTCGTATGTAATGTCCCTCTTCTATGCAAAATTGTCCCGAAAAAAATTAAATAAGTCCATATTTCAAGCTTGTTTGTAGCAGAAGCTCCTCTTCCCGGTTCGTCAAATTTGGACGAACCAGGGTCCGTCCTCTTCCCAGTTCGCAGACATGATTCAGGTTCACGTACTGTGCTGAATGTGGCGCCGTGTCAGTCACTGTCTGGCGTACTGCATGCACAGAGCAGAGGACTTGATTCACGTTCAGTAACCATACTGCTAAACTTAGCACATCTGTGTAGCATCATGTTAACTGCTTCTCCCGCGAATGTCTTGTGTGCTGGTCCGTGAATGCACCGTCCCTCATGTTAGAGAGTGAATGTAAACTTCAGGGCTGAATCATGACATAGCGACTGATTGTTTGGCTGTGTATCAGTTCAATAAGTTGGAGAATGAGTGATTGGGTGAACATACTTTTTGAACAACTCATTTTAATGAACTGATTCTAGTGATTCAGTACAGTCAAATGAACTTCCGATCCCATCACTATAGTGCTGACTAAATAATTAGCTCGCACACCACCAGATGGAAGACACAAGCAACAGTTTGTTTTCACTGAGTAAATCTGAGGAGGCTGCAGTGATCGAAACAAGCAAGAGGTGACAAAGGAGGCCATGGAATTTTTGTACTGTCTCTGGAGATATCGAACGCTGATCGGAGGTGGAATGGTGAAAATGATGGACATGAAGCAACATCCGCCGAAGCACAGCACTGCCTTTGCGCAAAAGGCCTTCTCCTATAGAGCAGTGAAAGCGTGGAACACTCTCCTAAAGAACTTGGAAAACTGTATCGATTTCTGCTTTTTTTTCCCCTCATGAGGTGAAAAATGGATCTTAAGTACTCAGTCTTGTCAGCACTAATCTCAATACTACACTGTATTATTCCATCCATGCTCTGTATACAGTAAAATTGCATGTAGATGTAAGTTTTAGAAAATATGTATTTATTGAATTTTAAATTGGAAGTGTGTGTGCGTGTGTATCCTGTTGTTTCTACCTGCCCAGGGACTGCAGACAGCTGCACTTCTAGCTAAATCTGGTACAAAGCATCTCTTCTCTGTGTGATTAATGCATTTTATTTAATATAATAATAAACATAATTTATTTTCTAAATTAACAAACAAACCGAAAGAAAAACAAATCTGAGTTTACATCAAGAACTCACCAACAGGTGCAGTGTGAAGTCTGCTAAAACATTTATGTGGCAAAGAGTGAAGGGCTGGGGGATGTAGGCAGTTAGAGAAAAACAAGGAATGGGATTAGAGACAGAGGAACCCCAACAAAGAAACCTTAAAGGGATAGTTAGACATTTTGTAATGCTCTGGTGGTCAAGTTGTGAGCTGCACATTCACCACGCAATGTGATAATAACAGAACGTAACAAGACAGAGTTGTTTTAGAAGTAAATTCATGCAAAACAGTCTCTGCATTTACCTCAAAAACAACTCTGCTTCATAACATTCCGTTATTATCTCATAGTGTGGTGAATGTGCAGGTCACAGCTTGTCCACAACAGCGTTTTGGAGGTGTTGGATTGTGTATTTGATGAGTTTGATGAGGGAAATCCTATTAGCCTCTGTAACATAGCTCTGAGTACCTTGCGGCTCTGCTCCACCGTTCTAAAAAAAGCTTGCACCGACAATTAAAGGTAACAAACCTACTCCTAAAACTATAGGAATAATTGCAATGGGACACCTGCCAACTATCCCTTCAACATCATGATTTGCAAGCTTATAAATGCTGTTCAGAATCACAGAGGAGAGATGCCTGTAAACCTCTGCTCTGAAGACAGTCGTCCTAAGAAAGCATCAGTCAAATTAACTCACAATGATTTGTATTGTACTACATTTGTACATCTTATCAGGATTAAACAAGTAGCATGTTTATATCAACAGCTCCTGTCATCTAGAGCTCTGGGGTCTCATTTAAAAATTGAATAATGAATCTAAAAGATGTGTACTGCCCACACAAAGACTAGGGAAACAAACTTGTAAGGAGTGTGTGCGCACCAGTACACTTTCTCTGACCCGTGAGTGTGACCACAACGGGGGAAATTGGCGACACGGATGGTGGGAAGGTGGTGAGTTGCAGCAAGATTGTACAAATTAAAATGTGTGGGTCCTCCCACGTGTATGTGTGCTAATCAAACACTTGTACAGACTTTGTATTCATTACTGTGCATAAATTAGGATGTAGGATTTAAGTTTTCACATTGTTTTGTGTGTTAAATCACTGCAGTGAACGCAACTGTGCTGTCAAACCGTCAGATGCACAGGAGACACCAGATAAATAGATCAATTCTGTTCAGCTACCAAATCCAAAAATGGAAATGGACTATAAGCAAGTGCTGTGTATGATGACCGGCTTCTAAAACAACATATTATGGCAGTTCTTCTTTGAAAGTTTACACCACCCCTTTCCCAAACCCTCCCAACTGAAGTGCATGCAAATTCCCAGTTGGCATGAGGAACTTTGTGTTGGCCTCTGCAGATGGCACTGTGCTGGACTTGAAGTTTATTAAGGGGTCAACACAATGAGCTCAAAATCCAGAAGGACTGGGTTTGGGAGCCTTGGTCATCAAATGTTTGTGTAAAACTCTTCATCTCAAGCCGATGTACCTGACAGTAATGAAGAGCAGGGTCGCCAAATTATCAAACTGAAACAGCAAGGAAGAGGTTCCTCAGCATCAGTTACCAGGTTCTCAACAACATGTGAGCTGTGGATAAAATGTTGAGGCTGTCACATGACCAAGTACTGAGTGTGAATACAACTCCAAGATGACCAGTACGGAGCATCTGAACGATTTGGATGAAGAGCAGGGTCAACCAAAGGTCTAGTTTTCATTGCTACCAAGTGATCAAACCATGAAACAGCAAGGAAGAGGTTCCTCAGCATCAGTTACCAGGGGAGACGGGAAGGTATGTGTAGTAAAATGGTATTATAGAAAAACTACTGTATTTTGATGCTTTCACTCCGATCAGCCAGAAGACAGCGATGGTCCCAGTTATCAAACACTTATTTAACTGACAAAAAGTATAGAGGCTGTCACAACTGAAACCAATTTTGTATGTACTGAGTGTTTTGAATACAACTCCTTTTGGTGCAAGATTAATGGGTGGAAACCACTTAATATGACATTATGCATTGTCACATTTAATTATTGTCACATGAATTATCCTTCCGAAGTCAACCTGGTGACAGAAAGTCTTAAAACTTTCCAACTAACTCTGAGTCAAAAATTGCTTGCTTTTATGGCATATCATGAGCATCTGAACAATTTGGATGATCCAAGACCAACACATATCTGCACCACCAATGAACCGTGAAAATTCCATTTCAATAATAAAATGAGTATATCTCTGCAACCACAAGGTCTATTTGAATAATTTTGTGTCAATGAATAGGGGACACTTTCAGGATTGTTGAGATGTGTAATTATCAGTAAATCTGTTACTGGTGAAGAGTAAATGAAGATGGCACACAGCAAAAATTAAATAAATTCAATGTTCACCTAAAAAAAAGTGTCTTTTAGAATAATGCTATCAAAGCTCAAAACCGCTATGAAATCATCATACAACATATGAACATTGTCTCTGCAGTGGTTGATTCTGATAAATTGAAGCAAGGCAAAATTATTGAGATTTTATTACAAAATATTCAAACGAGCTTTCCAAAATGTCCATTTTTGGCACAGGTTGGAACCACCTGCCACTATAAACCATTGTTTAAAATTTATTTTCACACAATTTGCATAAACTAACTGAAAAAGAATCAACCGGGATCAATAAAAACTCTTTTTTTCTGTCCCTCTGCGTCATGGTGCACAGAGAGGGCACTTCTCTATCTCTGCAGCGGATTGGTGATTCGAGTGATTGACAGCTCATTATAACCGTTAGAGCCAATAGAATGAAGCTATACCCACGTTGGTTTGATTGACAGCACTGGCAGCCAATGAGAATCAGCAGAAAAAAATATATATTTCGGGCTTCCTGTTTGTATTGACAGCGGCTAAACCGAGACTGCAACTTTCTGTCACCACCCCCTGGTATTAAATTTGGATGAGTGCGTCAGAGCGCGACTTTTCACCCGGAGGTGAAAACCACCACACAGGTGGTGATGCATGTTGGAAGTCGTACTTCATAGGCAGCTTTATCAGTGGATTAAACCGGATTAAACTTTTTGCCGTGATTCTTCAAAGGTAAGACAACATTTCTGGTTTTATTTATGTATTTATTTGTTTTTTCATTTGTCATGTTTGGCTGCTGGATCGGTGAAACTTGGTCGTAGAGGGATACAAAATGTATTTTTGGAATCTGTGGAGTGTCTGCTATCATGTGGCTACATATGATCAGCCGCCGTGCTGGCTCTGCTTTTCTGTCGCTTGTGTTTCTGTGTTTGTGCGTGTTTTTGCTTCGAATTGTTTGTGTGTGTGGTGTTTGTAACAGTGTTGGTCATACGCTTGCTTGGAGATTCTAAGCTTTCTGTTGATATGCAGCATGCCTGTGTGTGTGTGCAAGCTGAATGTTGCTGTTGTACTGCCTGATAGCCCCCACATCCGGGGGCTATCAGGGAAGTCCACGAAAAGGTTGGAGTGCAGTTCTCGACTTTCGCAGTCCACACAACTTGTGATGTACATGTTCCAGAGATGGTTCCCTAGAACAACCCAGTGCAATACAGAGAAAAAGGCAGGTGTGGAAAATCTTTTTTTGCGGTCTATGACATGAAATGTTCCTACTGTGATGAAGCATTGCAGACAGACTGTTCTTACAAAAATATATTTATGCTCTGAAAAAGAAGAACATTTAGTCACAAAATGTTGAACAGAAGTTGTATGTTGTTGTTCCACAGTCACATTCTGGCATAAAATGTAGGCTACAGTCCTGTAATTTAGATGTTGACAGTTATTGGTTTGATTGTTTTGTCATCTTTTCATTGGAAAATCAGTGCAGGAGACTGTTTGTACAAACAAGTGTAGTTCCTTAGTCAGCAAAGGAAATGAATACAGAAACAAACATGTTTGCAATTTAGTATTAAGTAGCACAGCCATGATCAGGTGTTGAAATAAAATATCTCATCTTTGTGATGCACAAATGAATGTAGGTATTGTGTTTTATAAAATAAAAAAAAGAGGATATCAGTTTTGTTTTTTAAAGGCTGCTTCCTGGTCAAAGATTAAATGTAGAATTGATGTCAGTAATAGCAAATAAGACAATGGCGTATAAGTGCTGCATGTGTCATTGCACTGGGGCCTGGGACATTCAGGGGCCCATGTAAAAAACATGTCATGGCCAATGTAACTGATTAGGTTGTTTTGAGTGCACAACGTGTTCACCTAACAAATGGGCCGACTGTACCTTCACAGCTGTTTTGATTCACACCTGAAACACTGTTGTGTTCACACTGACTCAAACCCACCACACCGAGGCCCAAAGCTCACAATATTTGGTCATTTCAGCACCATTTAACAGCTCCTCCATGTGGTGCTGATGTTACACACATTGACCTGCAGGCTGTTGTTCACATGTGAATCAGAGCTGACTGTGGCCTCCACTAGTCTTCTTCACCTCTTTACTCTTCCAATGCAATAGCCCAAGTTGTTTATTTGATTGTAAAATCCAACACACTGTTGGTAAAAAATCTATATAAACCTCATACTGTGGGTGTGTGTGTAGAGGTACGCACACACATCATCACACGTGTGTAGGGTCTGTCAGATTTGTGACGTTGCTGGTAGGTGAACTTGAAAATATAAATATATAGTAGTATTTTATATAAATAAAAGCAAAACAAAACAGGAAGTACGTTTTTTTCCACTTAGGGCACTAAAAGTGCGTCTGGTGGACCTTTAACCACTCACCATTATGGGCCAGAAAGTCGTCTGCCCCTGAAGACCCTCTCCCTCCTTATTCTCCCATTGGTGTAGTCCTCCAGCAGTGCCATTGGGCAACATTACGCACGGGGCTCACCACTGTAGCCATTTGACTGTACGGTGACACTTTGAGCAGTTAGCAGAATCAGTTAGTGAATGAGTTAATTCTGAGGAATGGACGAACGTGGTGCTTTTCTTCATGCCTGTTTTTGTGGACAGCATTAAGTAGGACTGATAACAAGAAAACAGAATGTAACGGTCATGCGAACAATTACTGGCTTATTTTCCAGGCTTTAAGATTTAATTGGCTCTCGATCATGTGTTCACGGTATCATAGGAAAATATCTAGTTATTTACACCATGTTAGGACTGGATGCTGCCGCGCTGTCCTCTCTTCCTCCAGCGCTCCAGGAGTGCATATGACGGCGAGTCGGTGGTGATTAATTAAGGATAATTAAGGAATTTTGATTCATAATTTTCAGTTAGATTCTAAGGAGATGTTTCCAAAACAATAACTCAGTCCAATGCAAAAAAACAAACAAACAAAAAAAAACGCTGTTGAATTAAATCATTCTGATAACACAGGTTGAAATAAAATAATAATAATGAAAACATAATCGTTGTTTTTTTTTTTTTTAAAGATTTATTTTTTGGCTTTTCATGCCTTTATTGATAGTATAGTAGAGAGGAGACAGGAAATGGGAGGCAGAGATGGGGGGGAAAGACATGCAGTATAGGGCCGTCCGATGCGGGACTCGAACCGGGGCCGCCTGCAGCGAGGACTATAGCCTCAACATATGTGGCGGGCGCTCTACCAACTGAGCTAAACCTCGCCCGCCAACATAATCGTTGTTTTCACTGTACATTTCTTTAATCTGACTGTTTAGAGAAGGTCAAACTAAGTTCACCTATAAAGGTTATAGTGCATTTTAGGTGCATTCTAAAATTTCAACCCGAATATCCCTAACGTTTAGCGAGTAGTATAAGAGTATTTCTGGAGAGCTTGATAAATACAGGACCAGGCCATCAGAAAATGTCCAAATACTCCCTACAGCTTTGTTGCGACCGGCTACCCTGATCTTTCAAACTTTCCTCTTCAAACGTCAATAGGTATAATTGACCAGCAGCAAAGCAGAAGTAGCAGTAGTGGAGCTGGTAATAGGTAGTGGCAAACATGTTTTGGCAAGTTTTATAAATTCTAAAGTGCCGAATGTCATAGAATTGAAAATTAACTCACCGATGAAAAACAACATTCCATGACATTATAAAAATGTCAGTGATTATGTGTTGCTAATTTGTGAGGTGAAAAGACTCTCAATAAAATCCAATTAAGACGCCAGGTTCTTTTTTTAAAGAAGAGTGAGGTGTAAGTAACAGTTGAGCTCATTTATTATAAACGTTCTGTAATCAATCTGAGCACATGTATCTTCTTTTAAATTAGCTTGAGAAATATTCATTTACTTAATGCCTCCCTCACCCTTTTAGAGGATGGAGACCAGAGTTTAATATGCGGTTCATTAAGACATGCACATTATTTCTAAAGTAAATTAGCTATAGTTTGTCTGCTTTGTTTGTGTAGCGTTATTTGTTTGTGCAGCGTTATATTTAATGTCAAAGTGTTTCCTGCTCCAGGCTCTGATGTCCCTGTGAAATTGTGACAGATCTGAAAATAACACTGAATGTAACAATATCTTTAAATATAAATTTAAATTCACTGCAGCTCTGCCTGTTTAATAATATCCGACATCAAATCGAGTTCAAGGTCAGTTGAGTTGTATCAACAAGCATTCAAGTAAACTCAGTGAGGCTCTTTGTGTCCATACTTGTGTGCACATCAGTGCATGTGAATGACAAAGGAGACATGGAGAACAAGTACACATATCATTTTAGCTTCTAACAAAAAAAAAGTTTCTCACAAAGATAAATCAAACCTACATCCTCAAGGACATCTGAATGAACATGTTACAGCTCAACAAATAGATGATACACTTATCACTGAAGCTGAAAACATTACTCTTTGTTAAGTTAGTAAAGTAAGTTCCTTTGAGCATAGAGTAGATCCATCATTACATTGTTCACATTTATTAAAAATATTGCTTGACAAATATCACCATAGCACCATGATTAGAAAAAACAAACAAAAAAAAACCATTTCTTAGAACGACTGGCCTTGTTGTTTACAACTACTTCTGGGTAGAAAACCAGCATGTCATTTGAAGAGCAATGAAAGAGAGTTCAGCTACCTATATCATGTTTTTCATGCCACTATCACTGTTTAGACAAATCTGAAATGATTGAAGCAAAATTACTATTTCTGTGTGTGCGAGCAAAACAGTTTTGTGTTGTGGTATTTATTCAGTTTCATTCACTCTGGTCTGAGACATGAAACTCATGGACTGAGGAGTCGTCCCACTGCGCTCTGCACGTCACACCGACAAACATGCATTAAGTTGTAGTTGGTGTTGTTGCCGTTGTTGTGGTTGTGCGCGACATAGAGCTGCTGCCTACCGGTATGTTGATTTACACAGTTTATACACCGCTATGTAGCCACGGCAATGACCACTGAGGGTGTAAAGTGTACATCGGTTCACACACTCAACTTTTGGACCGTTCTGAGCGAAACCATCTGGGTTCTTAACGGCCTGGCTTGTGCTTCTTTGAATGTTGCGCTTTGACCAAGGGGGCAGTCGTCGGTCTGAGAAGTGAAGCCGAGTCAATCTCACTTCCGGGTTCAAAAAACTGCAATCCCCGGAGATTCCTGTGGGGGCTGGTGTCAGAAGGCAGAATGTCTCCATAGACTCCCATGTTAAAATCGCCGACTTTACAGCCTCCAAAAATATGATCAAAGCCTGGTGTCAGGACGTTTTTTGGTCTCAATCGATAGTTTCTACCCCCGCACACACTCTGAGGGGGGTGAATTATTTTTTAACGCTACCGTTTTACTGTTATTAGGATAAGATTCTGGCCAATCAGGGCGCGGAAACGTTCAGCTGCAGGTCCGAAGCAGGCTGCTTCGAGGCCAGTGGACGGGTTCTCGGCCGGCCAATCCAACATGGCGCTGTTCAGGCCGCCATATTTGTGTGGCGGTCTGGGAAAACCCGTCGGATGTCGCCAACGTTCTATTCTGGCAAACAGCCAAAATAGGTGGAAAACTACTATTTTGGCGATTTTTATATTTTGTGTGATTCTGGTACTTTAAACCCCCCACTACATTGTGGTGAAGAAATATTTTCAGAAAACAAAAGGGAAAGTACTTATTATGTTTTTGTGGCGAGTATCCTACCAAGTGTTGTCAGCTGAGCCACAGAGCAGCGGAGCTGCAGCAGCAGCAGCAGTGACAGCGGAGAGCGGCCGTCTTCGGTCTTGTTGTGATTGATTCAGGTGTCATTCACTGACCCTCGGAAAGCAGAGGGTCCCGTGATTCAGATGTGTTTTACAGTTCGTCTCTATCATAAATGGTTCTGAAGTTACAGTATAATGTTTTGTTGTTGTTTTGTAAAACAATGTGTAAGCGTCGCATCGCACCGTACGTTCGGTTTGGTTTAGCATAGATGCTAATCTTAGTTTAGCGTCTGTTCCTGTATGACTGATTACATGCTGATGGCACATTCAAGGACCCTCGGAAAGCGGAAAACCCGGCGATTCAGAGGCGGTTTGCTGCTCGTCTCTATCATAAATGGTTCAGAAGATATTTCATGTTTTGTATGTGCAGTCGTAGCCTGTCATCGATGGTCCGCTCGTCTTTAGAATGTTACAGCACAGAATGTTCTAAGCCATTTTTCTCACTTTTCAGTCTTTTGGTCAAACCAATGGGTGACGTCACGGATGCTACGTCCATTCTTTTTACAGTCTATGACTTTGACCCCCGGTCCCGTTCATTCCGGTTTACACTTTACATTACAGTTACTACACTACTGTCTGTCCATAGAACAGTGATCATCAACTGGCGGCCTGCGGGCCGAATCCGGCCCGCCGAACCTTCCAATCCGGCCCGCGACTGAGTTCTTATAGTTTACAAGTCAATGTGCTGGGAAATGGAGACACGCTCAAAGTGTTTGTGTGTGCCTATGAGCCCCTGCACTGGGATTAGGAAACGCCGCATACCCAAAGCACCATGAATGTTTAGGGAGCTGCTGGACTGCAGGGTTTTCCCTGCCTGTCTGCAGGGGCCAGCTGGGTGATTTTGGCCGCCGCGGCCGCCTCGGTTCAACGCTGTGGTTGGCTGTGCATGCGTTCAGATGTAGAGTCTTTTGCGCACTTAAACCCACTCAGTGTAGATGCGCGCTATGCACGCTCTCAAAACAAAAACGATTCGGTAGCGACGCGTGTTTGATGCCACTCAGTTGTTTTTTTTCCTGTACGGACCTCCTCCTGTGTTGTGTCCCGGTTCCCCCTCGACCTGTGTCTCTCCTACTGTTTCCCACTGAGCTCTGTCGTGTGTGGAAAAACATCGCCTTCAAGATGTAAAATGTGCATTATAGAAGAGAACCAAGCATTTCAGGACTACTGACTTGTATCAATCAGAACCGATTGTCAGCCTCCTTTCATATGTAGGCTGAAAATCACAGGCCAGGTCAGCAGTGTAAAGCTCCAGCATGGGAGTATCTGAAAGTCAGCTGATTTTTCATTTGATATCATACAAAACACCAAAGATATGTAAATGCTTACAGGTAAAATAAAATATTAGCAACTAAATTTTTAGGCAAAAAGGTGACTTTAATTTCAATCTTGGCCTATTTGAATGTTTGGCCCCCAAGGTGTCTGTTGAGAAAGATTCTGGCTCCACTCCATTTTTATAAAATTTTTGCTGTGCATGATGGGGAAAATTTGCCCCCCCCAAAAAAGAACATGAAAAAGCTAGTTGACCCTATAAGATTCACAGTCTTTGTAAAATCTAGGGGGTCCGCCCACTGTTCCAACATGTTTCTAAAGACATCCCACTATTCCGACATCACTCTATATAGACATGCCGGTATTCCGACACTTTTTGGTACCGCCATTCCGACACGTCATCTTTTTTTTTTTTTACAGCTGCGATACCCAGGTGTGTCTCTCTCTTTTTTTCTTTTCAGCATGCCTATCACCAGGAGTGATGTTCTTAATCTCAACAACTAAACTACCAAGTCACACACAAAACTGACATGATAAACAAACAGAACTGTGTTGCAGTTTGTTTGTCAAGTTAACCTGTCACCTTCAGCACCACGGACAGCGCCGCGGAGAAGCTGCAGCTGTGAGCGTCTGGGCTCTGGGCTTAGGGCCTGGGGCCTCATTTATCAAAAAGGGTGTAAAACTGCTACTAAATCTTTGCTTAGGCCTACGGCGAAAAGATGAAAATGGCGTACAACCAATTTTATTTTGGAAAATGTGCCACTTCCATCAGTGCTTCTTCCCCTTGGTTCCAGCTGAGCAATTGAAGGTTTTCCCATGTACAGGCAGGCCCACAAGCTAACAGCTGAAAAAAAAAAGATAAAAAAACAAAACAAACGTTGCTGGGAAAGACTCAATGATGAGACGACAGAAAGCCCAATTTCTGCCAACAAAAAGAAAGCTGTGAAAAAAGAGATGTAACAGGAACGTTTCTGGAGTCCCACAAACCACCAGTGCTCATGGAATAGCAATCATCAAAAAAAAGAGGAAGGAAGAATTGTAGCCAAAAACAAAGGTAGGCTACAAGTAATCCAGGTCCAGGCACTCAATATGGTTTGAAAAAAAAATCAGGCCTTTAATTCACAGGACTACGAAAATTACAGGTCCATTGCAATAGGTGATTCACAGGCTCCATGCAACATGCGGCCACTCTCCAGCAAAGCCATGAAACCTACAAAACTCTTTCACCACAGAGAATGACAAAAGCAATTACAACTTTATCACTCCACAGTCAACTTCCTATGTTTCTATCTGGATTCGGGTAGAATATCCCAAGATCACCACAAAAGCACTGAAAACCCTGCTTCCATTTCAAACATCTTTGTGAACGGGGTTTCCTGCAGCGACAGCAGCAAAACGAGATTACAGATGTGATTGTCCATGTAATGGTGTTTACATTCTAGTAGTAATGCAATGCGGGGCCGGTCTGCTGTGCTAATAAGGTTGGGAACCCCGGGTCTACGGCACACGTTGGGAAAATAGGGTTTACCATAGACCTAATGCACAGAAAGAACACCACAGAGTAGAGTTCACTAATCCTTCATGTGTATGGACTGTTCTGCCTCAAAGCACACACTACATGTAGTGGTTAATACTGAGGCCGTAGGAATACTGTGAGCATCATCTCCACATTAACTCTTTGACTGCCAGCCATTCTCACAGCAGCTTCCTCCAGCTTTCCAGGCATTTTCCAGCTTTTTGACTGATTTTCGTAGACCCGCCTCTTACCACATACACATTCAACCCATCAAAGGAAAGATGAGAGTCTCTACTTTCCATCAAAAAAAACTGTGTGTTTCTAACTTGTTCCAGTCTTGTGAAATTGTTGGTTGAATATAGGTTTAGGGCTGCAACAACGAATCGATTTAATTAAAATCGATTATTAAATTCGTTGGCAACGAATTTGATCATCGTTCTCTTAAACGTCACTGTTTTATTCAGTGAGTTTGGTGGTATTGTTTGTGGTTGTGATGAAGCTTCCTGTTCCTGTTTTCTGAGCATCAAGATCCACACCACCACAACGCAAAGTGTCTGAGCAGAGGGAGTGAGAGAGAGTGAGTGCGTGTATGCAGTGTTTCCCCTACCGTTCTGTTGGCGGGGCGGCCCGCCCCCAGCGCTCATGCCGGGTAGCCTACAGTACACGCCGGACGAGGAAGCGCCGCAAACTGATCACTGAGAACAGGGTGTTGTTCACATGCACACGAATTTTCTCATCAGCCAAGCGATCGATAAGGGGTAGGAAGTCAAACAAATAAACACGAGGTGGTATCAGCTCGTAGATAATCAATTTATGCTTCAGAGTTTAATCATAAAACTGGCGATAAAAGCGCCGCTGTTTCACTATTTAACTCATTTTCAGCTGCGTCAGCTTTACTGTGAAAGTCCAGTGGATCTGGATCAACAGAGCGTTTGTACGGAGGAGAGATCAGCTGATCGCTGCTGTTTACTTCTCTCAGCGTCTCAGCTGAGAGTTCTCTCCGCCTCCTTGAGCTGAGCGTCAGGAGCTCTTTTATTAAAAAAAAATATTTTAAAAAAAATTTAACGGTGGGGGAAACATTGTGTTTACACGTGCGTCATGTATCTGCTCTTAAAAAGATGCACAATGTGATATGGAGTTGACATTTACCACTGTCTATTGGAAGATTTATTATTGAATATGATGCTGGGTAATGAATAACGTTTTCAATATTTATCATATTATTAAATGATTACCACATAGTAATGGCCAAAACAACAAACTTTGAACCAAATCAATATTTAGAGTATCAAGAGGAGACTATCAATCTTATTTCAGTTTCATTTCAGCACCAATGGGTTGCTTGTGGTTATCAAGGTGTCACATTAATGTTATCACTTAAAGTAAAGTATATTTTTTGGATAATCGATATAAAGTTCATAATTTCACACATGCAGAGATGTGTGCACAAAAAAAATGGACTAACAGAAAACATACACATGGTATATTTTCTGTTAGTCCATTTTTTTTTGTATTACTCTTAAAAGCTCAGGGATGTTCAAGGAGCAACATGTTTTTGCACTTTCTGAAGATTTTGTGCACTGTGAATTTGTACTGCCAGCTCTGTTGTAGAATAAATGGTTGGAAATTAATGCTTTTTTTTAAAATCCGATTAATCGATTAATCGAAAAAATAATCGACAGATTAATCGATTATTAAAATAATCGTTAGTTGCAGCCCTATATAGGTTAGTTTAGCCCAAAATCCCATTTTGGCAGCAAAATCTTGAGAAAAAGAAGTTTTTGTGTCGGCTGACATTTTCAGGTGAACCAGTACAACTGGCTCTGGTAAACAACAACAAAATCAACACTGACAAATGACTTTTGATGACAAAAGACAACACTTTTAGCTACTGACACACACTACTGCAACCTTTTTTCTTTCTTTTTCTTTGAGTTACAACTTCTTTCCTCTTTTTAGTGTGTGCACGTGCGTGATGTGTGTGTGTGCATGTACATGTGCGTGTGTGCACTCCCACCACCTGTAGCTCAGTGGTTCCCAAAGGGAGGGGCGCAGAGCCATTGCAGCGGGGGGCACGGTACACCGGCTGCGTAATGAAAATCATGGGCGAGCCAGAGCCCTCCTAGTTTTTCGCAATTGTCAATCGTGGTGTTTTATTTTGAAAATCAACCGGGCTCTCTTGTTGCTTCTTTGTGTGACTTCCTGTCGGGCTTGACACGGTCACTCACGGCTTGCACTCGAAACAGACCAGACGCCGAAATGATCACTGCAGGGGCGCAGGAATTTTCTCATCAGCCAAAGGGGGGCCCAGCAGAAAAAGATTGGGAACTACTGCTTTAGCTCATGTCACGACTAACGACGAGCGATCGAAGGAACGTTAGTGGTTTGTATCAAGGAGCTTCAACGAGCTGCCGAGCCACCATGAGCCCCGCCGCTGCCCCCCACTAAGCTCTCACCGGCAGCCAGAATGTCACACATGTGCTGCAGAAATGAAAGAAAATGTACCCTCCCCCCACCTATACTGTATGTGTGTGCACGTAAGAGAACAATTGGACAATAAAGGTCTAAACGTCTACATTGAGACCCAGATCAGAGCACTCACAGATTTATCTCTGTATGAAATGCACTATATTAAAAAAGCTGACTTGCCCTGTGATGTGCTCCCTCCTCCATCCCATCACTTCTCTTCTGCTCTGTCACCAGTTGACTTGATGTGTCTCTCTGTCCGTTGGTAGATGTCCTCTTTGGTAGAAAACAAACACTAGTGATGTCACCCTTCCTCTTGTACAAATGTCCTCAACTGTTATCCATACTTTAACAGTCTACAGCATGCAGCCTATTTGAGTGAATGTGTTTTTGGTTTTTCATTTACTCCCTGTTTAAACATCCTGACAGACTTCAGGGAAATGTTGGGAGCTGAAATTGCTGCCAACCCTTGTTTTGATGATTTTCTCTGAGGACTGATAGGATCCAGATGTGAAGCAGGTTTTCAGGCAGGATATTAAAAGTGGTAAACGGATAAAGCAGATTAATTTTAAGAATCAATGATTCGCCGATGCTCTTTGGCAGGGAGGAGGCAGCTAGAAACTGAGACTGCTTAACATTAGCTGTTTGTCGGTTCAGAGTACGGACCTCTGGACTTGGGAGGTCAAACTTCAGAAGGATCATGCGACTGTGTTCAACTGGAACAGCAGCATACTTTCTGATATCAACAGCTCAGCTTGGCACAGGTTCCACACCTTTACCTGACTGTGCTGTGACGAATAAATCTTAACTTGAATCTCTACAAACAGAAGAAAAACCCACTAATGTCAGAGAGTGGTGAAATACACACTTTATATCAGATCTGTGGTAGAAAAGGGAGACATTATTCAACATGAAGGAAACCTCATTTTCATCTATATACAGCTGCTTGAATGTTTGTGAGTAGTTTAGATTTTTCTGGGGTTTTTTTTAATCATGATTCTCTTATTCTGTCATCACCAGTTTTAACATTTGAAATGTCGTTCATATTTATCAATTCAATGTCCTTGTTTTAAGGAACCTGTATGAATAGCCAGCAAACTGTGAAACATGGATTCAGAGTATGTGGAAAAGTAAGTGAACCCCAGCTGCATTGGTAAAGTCACTTCCTCCATCCTTCCTTTCTCCCTTCCTTCTTTCCACGATCCTTTTTCCTTGCTTCTTTCCTTCCTTCCCTTTGTCCTTACTTCTTCTTCCTTCCTCTTTTGATCCAGTTGACGTGGTCTGTTCCCTCCCTCCATCTTTCTTTCCTTCAATTTTCCCTTCCTTCTTTTTTGACCCAATCTGTTCCCTCCCTCCATCTATCTTTCCTTTACTTTCCCCTTCCTTCTTTCTTTCCCTTTGTCCTTCCTTCCTTCTTTCCTCCCATCGTTCCCTTTGTCCTTCCTTCCTTCCTTCTATCCCTTTATCCTTCCTTCTTTCCTTTTGTCCTTCCAGCCCTCCTTCTTTCCCTTTATCCTTGCTTCTTTCCTCCTATCGTTCCCTTTGTCCTTCCTGCCTTCTTTCATTCCTTTTGTCTTTCCTTCCTTCCTAACTTCCTTTTGTCCTTCCTGCCTTTCTTCATTTTTTTCTTTCCCTTTATCCTTCCTTCTTTCCCTTTGTCCTTCCTTCCTTTCATCCTTCCTTCCTTGGACCCAGAAGGACAACAGGAGGGTTAAGCAGATCAATCAAATAGGACATGCTTAGGTAAGGTTTGAGCAGCACTGATTAAAAAGACACAGGAAACCAACCAAACCACTGTGGTGCCAATCACCACAATGGCCGCCCAGAAGTGGGCCACCATTAAAACTTTCACCAAGAAGCACCAGCAGAATAATGAATTAGGTAGAGGCCAAACCACACATCATCTCCAGAGAGTTTCAGACCTCACAGTCAGGCAAAGAATGAATAGATAAGTCATTCATGGGAGAGTAGCTAGAAGGAAGGCTCTGCTCTCAAGATAGAACAAATAAAAGTTTCCCATGAACAAACCAGAGGCATGCTAGACGTCCATTCTCTGGACAGATGAGTCTAAAATTGAATTATTTGGCCACGATCACAGGCACCATGTTTGGAGGGTTCAAAAACGTTCAAGCAGCACTCCATATTTATTTTTATTGAAAGTGTTGGTGTAAGCTGACAGAGACAGCACTGTTGGTAAAATGGCCAATAAATCATATAGTTATTCAGCTTAATCTTCTCACACTAACAATCAACAAGAAATATTATATTTAAACTTAAATATCAAATTTTATTTTACAAAGTTTTTTATCACTATTTTATCTTAAATGATAATTAAATAATTTATCTGGCTAAATACATGTCATTGTTGCTGTTTAATACAAAATACATTCTGTTGATTGTCTTCTATGTCAGATGGAATGGGCAGAGCAAACTACTGATCAGTAACCCCAGACACAAGTACAGAGAAGACTGCAGATTCAGAAACAGCTTTTGTTTTCTTAAAAACTTATGAAGCAGATGTTGAGCACAGGTGTCCTCCTCCCGTCTCTTGACATTTGCCTAGCTTCTTTTACTGATAACTTAAGTACTATTATTATTATTTAAGGTGAAACTGGCATTCTTTCCCCCGAAGGATGATGATGATGTGATTTTGTCTTTTTTTTCCTTTTCTTTTTTATCAAGGTCTTTCTCCTTTCTGGGCAGACAAATATAAAAAACAACATCCAATCAACTCCACCCAACCCACCAACTTAACACCCCCCCTGGTTGTCAGAGGGGGCTAAACAAATTCAGTCATGTTCTCTGCTACCAATGGCTGCCAAATTACATGGAATTAAGTAGGCCCGTGAACTGGATATCTAATCTTTCTTAGCTGAGCTATTGTTTAGCCTCCTTAGTCCAGTGAGAATGCACAGGCGGAGACGAAGAGTATGAGCCACCTGGTCAACAACATGCAGAAGGACAAAATGTTGCAGTTGTGATTATTTAGATGTGACTGACTAAAGCGCTAAGAGGGGATGGGTCCAATGGTTCCAATAGTATTCTAGAGAAAGTACCAAAAATTGACTGCCAAAAATGACTTGGACATGTCCAGAATAGGGATGTCACAATAATAGATAATAATAATAATAATAATAATAATAATAATAATAATAATAATAATAATAATAATAATAATAATAATAATAATAGTGTTACGATTATTATGCATTAATTAATTAACAACACTATTAATATGTCAAATATATTACTAATTATAAAATATTTTAAATATCTATTAAAAGATGAACAATTATTAATCTGCCAGGGGAAGTGTTTGAAATATTCAAGTCATTAATTGTCATTTATACCAAATGTTTAAGTTAATTTTATCTTCTTTTTTAATTACAAAGTACACTCTAGCATTTAAATTCCTACCAATTCAATGCTACGTTAGGTAAATGGACCAGTATCTGTGCATTTACCTTTTATTTACTTTGTTGCACGTCTGCCGACATTAATACATAATCTTTTTTTTTGGAAAGTGGCCGTATTTAGGAATATTTGTGATCAACGAATTGTGGCGTTTAATACTGCGATTAATTGTGGAAACAAGTAATTATGACATCCATAGTCCAGAATATGTGTAGCAGGTTTCCTGTGGCTTGGTTGCATCTGCTGCATGTTGGATCAAAGTTTGCTCTGCTTCTAGATAGTCTGAAATTTACCAATGTTTGAATTTTGAGTCAGTGACTGAAAGATGATTGAAGGAAGGCAATGTCTCTGCAGGATAGCTTTCTGTGTACTCCAGTTAATGGTTGATATGAGGTTATCTAAAGAGTGACTTGAAAGAAGATGGTTCCATACGAAACATACAATGACCCCATGTTGCATTACAGTAAAGTTGTGGTGGATGCATGTTTACTTACATCATCGAGTGGCAATAGCAATTATACTTTCTGTGAATTGACTCTTGTGAGTCTGCTGCACTGATCCCATAGGCTTTGTCCACTCAACTCTTGCATATAAATCGCATACATAATGCAACTGATGTGCTGTGTACATGGAGGTCATCTTTACAAAATTATAGGACGCTTGCAGGACATCCAGTTACACTCTTGTCATTAGCTATAATGCTTATCCGTGAAGGGTCATTGGAGCCAATTCCAGCTGACATAGGATAAGGGCGGGGCACAGCCTGAGGAGGACTCCAGTCTATCACAAGACAAAAGATGCATACACACTAACAAAGGCAATTTACAATCACCTGTTTGTGTCACCTGTGGGAGGAAGCTATTGAACCCCAAGAGGAGCCACTCAGGCACAGAGAGAACATGCAACTCTGAACCTACTTGCTGTGAGGCGAGATGCTGCACTAAGTTACACCCTGATCAGCATAAATATACTCATTACATGTTCTTATGATGATATGGTATATCACTTATATATAGAACATGCCATTCTCTCATACTAATGTAAAGTGCCAGCTGTAATGAGGGTTAGCTCAAAGGGCAAGACACTATGCATTTCTGGTTGCCATGGAACTGTTAGATAACCTGAATTCAAAAGTTTAAATAATGATGTAAAATGATAATTGGCAGGAAAAGGTGCATATAGGCTCAATCTGTTTGTCTCCATAGAATACAGTTAAAGGTTATTGAGTAAGTAAATCCTTGTTGCAGGTGCACAAGTCGCCAGTTTAAAGGGATAGTTCACCCAAAATTGAAATTTCTCACCCTCAAGTTCTCAAGTTCTATTTTATTTATATAGCACATTTAAAAGACCTGTTACGGTCAGCCATAGTGCTTTACAGCACAGAAATAGAGACAACAACAAAAAATTTTTTTACACACAGTAATAATATACACACACATATCAATACACATCCCAAAAAATGTATAGGCTATACATGCTATGAACATGCATATATATACACATATACACATACATAACCATGATGAAGGCACAACAGTACAAGATTGTCTAAACAAAGCTAAAACTAAGAGCTGGGAGAAGTTTCAGAGTCCTCCGTGGCTTCTCTGAGTTACAGGGGGTCTCGGCGTAGCAGTGCATGTCCATATAATGGTTGCGAATGGATACCAACTGTCTTTGTAACAAAAAGACACACCAAAAAACATCCAAATACCTCCATGCTGCTCGTATGTAATGTCTGTCTTGTATTGAAGCCCTGAAATGCAAAATTGTCCTGATTTTTTTTAAAAAATGAGTCAATATTTTGAGCTTGTTTTGTAGCGGAAGCTTCTCGAAGCTCCTCTTCCCAGTTCATCCAAATTTGACGGACAGGGAAGAAGAGCTTCCGCTACAAAACAAGCTTGCAATATAGACTTATTAAATTTTGTTCGGGACAATTTTTCATTTTGGGGCTTCATTACAAGACGGACATTACATACGAGCAGCATGGAGGTATTTGGATGTTTTTTGGTGTGTCTTTTTGTTACGAAGACAGTTGGTATCCATTCACAACCGTTATATGGACATGCACTGCTACGCCGAGACCCCCTGTAACTGAGAGAAGCCACGAATTAACTCTGAAAATTCTCCCAGCCCTTAGTCGACATGAGGGTGAGTAGATAATGAGTGAAATTTCAATTTTGGGTGAACTATCACTTTAATGTTCTATAAGGCCTGAAGTTATGCAGGTGCATTAGACATGACAGCTTTGAGTGACAGTTGGGTGCCATCACATTAGGGTCGCTGTCTGCTGCTGATTGTAGGTACAGTAATAGGGTTTGCGCTCTTGACACAATAGAATATGAATGTATTACTAATATTAGTGTTGATAGTGTATTATGTTGATAGAGTACCTAATCAACAAATGCTAATCTATAGGTTTGAGGAGTGGTTTGTATCTAGAAGTTAGTCAGTCAGAATGATGAATAGTTCACACATGTTATAGTGCTGCAAGTTATGTACAAAATAAAATAAAATGGAAAAAACAGACCTCCTGCATAAAAAAGGGATAAAATACATGAATAAATAATCCATTTCCTTCAAGTTGAAATGCTAAACTCTGGCACTGCTTTTAAATTATGCAGTTGTAAAAAAACAAGGCGCCAGTTTCTTTGTCCTTGTGCATGGTGAATGCTGCTGCACCTCTGACTTACTACTGCTACTCTTTATCATGGCCTTCTCTTAGTGTTTTAACATTAACAAATCATCTATTCATTACTTTCAAAGTGCATTTTACTATGAGCAGATGAAATTTGCAGCTTTTTTAAACCAATGAGACCTGCAACTTATTCATTTGAACTGTTTCATAAACATCTTTTTTTTTAAATCACATTCTATTGTTGTCTTAAACATGAATATGGATTGAATTATCACCATAAAGCTTCCAGCATACAACTTCTACACTCATCTCAGCTCAACATTAAGACAAGTTAATGTCAAATAGGTACAAATCAGGGCTCTAAATCAATTAAAACACTTTAATTAGTTGAACAATTTTCTGTAATTGTAATTTAATTTATCAACAAATTCATTAAATGTATCCACTTCTCAAACAATTAATTAAATTTATCCACTTAAGACTTAAACTTATAACGAATACGTATTTATGTGAAATCATCACAATGTAGAATTAATAAAAATTATTTAAATTTAAAGACTAATTTATTGGCTTTCTTTAAACTTTGAAATGGTAAATGTCTGTATTTATAGCGCTTTTACTATACATGTACTTGCAATGATACTTTTATCATACATCACATTCACCCATTCACACACACATTCACACACTGTGATGGTGAACACAGTGATGGTGAACACAGTTTCCCTCCTGAGAATTCCAAAAAGGCTTCCTCAGACAAAAATAATAACAAAGCCCAGGCCTGAAGTCATAGATTGTGGTTGAAGTGCAGGTTGAATATCAAAACCATCAAGACCACTTTTAAAAAAAAACAAACCTTTTTCTCCTATCTAGCTGGCATGAACAGAGCTGCCGTTATGCACGGAAAAACAAGCACATCACACTGAATTTCCCTCTGTGACTCTCAGACTGATCGGTTCATTGTAAAACATTAATTTATTGATGTAAATGAGGTGATGTGTGTACATACAGAGTCCTGAGGCAGTGTTGCTCTTCTGTCCAGTTCACTTTTCATTCCAACAAACTACTCAACAAATACACAAACATTCAACAACTAATCAATAATACCAATATTTTTTTCCTAAAAAGAATTGAACCAGCCGGCGGTAAACCTCTAAAAACCTTTTGTTCAGGACTTAACAGAAATTTGTATTTATTTTTGCACATCTCTGGGGTCAAATATAATTTTGTTAAAATTTGTACGTACACCCACAGTCACCTTTAATCTAGATTGTAGTGGTATGTTATTTTATTTATTTATTACAAAGAAAACCATTCATTTTAAGGTAGTATCTTATTATTATCTTAAAAAGAATAGTTCACCCAAAATTAAAATTTCACTCATTATCTACATTGTCGACTAAGGGCTGGGAGAATTTGTTGGACGAAGAAAAATGAGCACCATTCACAACCATTACATGGACAAATACTGCTGCGCGGACCCCCCATAACTCTGAGAAGGCAATTTAAATTTTGGGTAAACTATCCCTTTAAGATTCAGTAATTTTCCAACATGTTTTTCTGTATTTCCAGAAGGTCTCAAAAATCTTCTCCATGTAAATCCCATCAAAATAACAAAAAAAACAAAAACAACCCATGCTTCTTTATTTCTGACTACGTGACCTTCTTTCGAGCAGACACTTGTTAAGATTATTTGTCCTTCATCAAACCCATCTATGCATCCCTTCCCTCCATCTCTCTCTTCACCCCTCCATGACCTGATTTGTTTTGGTCCCTCATAATTTCCCCGTGCCTCTTGTTCTTTCTGCCTCAGTCTGATTTCATTTTTGTTCACCCTCTGCTTGTGATGAGGGCTTGCCAACAGACATCATTGACAATGAGAGCCAATTCACTGTCAAGAAGCCCTGTGTTATATGTGTTTATCTGTGCGCACGCATTGTGTGTGTGCATGTGCGCACGCATTCAAGCCTGAGTGTTTGTTTCTGTCAAGTGTAATGCAAGGTTAGAGGGAGAAGATATTACCATATTCTCTATCTAGTTTCATACAATTGCTGGTCATTCGACAATCTTTGAAACAGAGAATGACAGAAGGAGAGGAGACACTGAAAGAACGCTGTGCTTGGGAAAAGAGATTACTTATTCAGGTTTTGATGTTTGCGGTCAAGTTTATTTACAAGGAAAATCACTGAAGATAAAGACACCTGAAACTCGCGATAGATTAAAGTCTTGTGTAAATAGACTATGCATAAAAGATGATTGCTTCGAGACACCCTCTCACACAAACATCATTTTAATCAGCCAATATCAAGGCCTTCGTACTCCATTCCATGGTTACCAATCCCTGCGCCAACAGCTATGGAGTGAAATTAATGTGTATCTTGGGATTTTCTCAAAATTAAAGATAGTCGGTGTCTTCATTACAATAAAAATCATATTGTAATAATTACGATGTAACATGCAACACATTAAAATCTAATGAACCTGCTTGTTAGTCTTCAGTAACATCGCAGTCTAATTTTTGCCTTTTCAATCTATATGTCCTCGAAGAGCCTTGTTGCAATTCTTTTTTTTCAATTTTGTAGCTACTTCACAGTAATTATTTATAGAATATGTTCAGGGCTCTAAATTAAGTAAATTAAGCCCCAGTAAGTAGGAATTCCCCCATCTAGCGGTGCAGTTGCATATCGGAATGTATTCTTGATGTTGCATTCACGTGAACTCGGGCAGACGTCAGACAGACAACAGACGCTGCATGTAACAGGATAAACAAGCTTCTATGTAAACAAGTGTTCCACCAACACGAGGCAAAACAATACAGGTATGACAATATGATAATATTGTTGTCATGGTGATGACATCCGGTTGGTTTGCCAACGGCCGTCTGTCTGACTGCACCTGAATGCAACATCCCTGCCTCCGTCCTTCCTCGCACTACACAGTGACAGTTTTAAAGCAGATATCAGTGGAATGTTTTTGTTAATATAAGTCCTAAATTTTCTGTCAGCAATCACTTACATGGAGTGTTTCAGCCGTAACACGAGTCTCTCCGTCACTCTGCTCTGCTGTAACCCGAGGAGAAAATTTTCCTTGTGGGATACAAGTGTTATCCAATGAGGAGAGAGAACGGCATGAAGGGCTGTGTGTGCAGCCAAGGGGTGCGCGTGATTGTGGTGACGTAGCACGAGGACCAATAGATGCCTGACGAGGGCGGGGGCTGCTAACTCATGGTGCGTTCAAGGAAACTGTTTTTCCTTCCTGTGAAGTCATACCAGTTCCATCTGGTACGAATTAACAAGTTACGAGTGGCCGTTATAGTGAACTTTCACAGACAACAAGACGGTCCGTCCTTCCTAGGTTACCTGGAACGCTACAAAGTGACAGTTTTAAAAGCAACGCAGCATTAGCCGAAACGGCTGTGCCGCTGATATCTGCTTTAACAGGTGCTACCTGGAAAACTTTCTCCCTGAGCCGACAGCTCCGGTCAGTTTCCGTGGTTACCTACGGTCACGCTGCCACTGAACGTAAAAAATGGCGATTCAACATGGCAGCCAAGGTTCGGTGCATCCCCCCTTGTATATTTGTAACGACTTGTAACAACTCATTCTAAATTACAAGAAAGCTGTCATTTGTATGCAGGTGTGATTCCACTTCAGTGAAATATGTATTTATGAAATCAATATTTGATTTTTGCTAATAAAAAGCCAAAGTTGCGTACTGGGGCCTTAACCCCCGCCAACCTGCCAAGTTCACATCAATAAAAACTGATGAATGAGGTAATGTGTAGCCTCATTCAGAGCCGTTCTCCTTTAGCTCTGTTCCTGCTCACTCTCCATGTACACTACATTTCCCATGAACACTGGGTAGATGAGGAGTACTGTGATGAAAAGAGTGAAGCGGAACAAATTTAAAAGAAAGTAAAGAAAAGAAGAACTTAAAACATGTGGCGATGGTTGGGACAGACACTCATAATCTGTCCTATTTTCTATGGAAAAAAGGGGCTAGTGGACATTGTGAATGGATGGTAACTTCAGAAACCAGAATACCAGTCATATTGGCTGATGACCAAAAAGGTTATTTAGAGCCCTGAATATAATTATTGTAGAAGCCATTATCTCAGTTCACCAGCCTTACTGGACACACTGACAAATCAGTCCAAAACTGGATTCACTCTTCCAGTCAGTAAAACTGAAACTCTTTATTGGGTTGAGTTTGACATTGAAAGATTGAAATTAAAGTTACAAGTCACATCAACTTTCACAACCATAAACCCTAACAATGTTGCATTACATTAGCTTTAAGTACATCTGGATGCATACATACATCAGTTTCCTCATTCAAAGGCTAGTTTTCATTGTTTTCATTGTCAGATATAAGTTGCTGGGTAAAGTCTTCCACCGTAGCGTTTGCTGGACATCAATCATGCATACAGCAGCACCTTTTAAGGTAACATTGTGGAGTTTTTCGGCCTCAAAATAATGTTTCCTGACTCATTGCACCGGTAGAAAAATGGTTAATAGGATGAATGGCGCTGCTGCCAAGCTGAAACCAACTGTTGCCAGTGTTAAGCAACAAAGAGATAATGAAAGTATTCCCCTCCGCACAGCATTGCCAGTCTCCATTTAGAATATTTATTAAACAATCAACGTAGATGCGCTGGCTGATTAGTTTTTTGTTTTTCTTCCTCAGACTTTACATGTTTTGATCCCATCTTTAAATATCCTTTTCAACCAGATGGTGAAAGCACTAGCTGAAACTAAAAGTTCAATTTAGGTGAGGCAAGACTGTGGAAAAAATGTTGCCAGTGTTAAGCAACAAACTAATGAAAGTATCTGCACAGCATTGAGCTCCCATTTAGAATATTTATTACACAGTGTGTAACGTTTTGAGCTGGGGTTCTTCCTCAGACTTTACATGGGTCATTGATGGAGGTGCCATCTTTAAATTATTAAATTAAATTATTAGAATAAAGCAATACAGCTGTGGAAAAATGTATACAATACAGGGAAACAATCTCTTTATTGTTCTTATACAGAATTAGTGCAAACGTTTAACAAAAAAAAACCCACATAGGTTATACAAAGATACATAAGAGAAATAACTTTCCATTTGCATTACCTAGGTTGGCACTCCCGAAGGTGGCTCAGGCTTTGATGCCATTTAATTTTTGTTGCGTTTCCTGAAAGGCTGATTGATACTCAAGTTTCATCTCTTTAAGAATCAACTTGAAAATGAAGATGATTCATTCCATGAAACTGGTACAAACTGATGTTTCCCCCTCTATTCAGTCAGGATCTGTCAAACGGGTGATGACATCGTTGTCCATAATTCATTCAACCTAACAACAGGAACACAACCCCCACAATTCTTTGCATTTCCCCTTTCGTCATTTTTTTTTTCTTTGTTTTTTGGGGGTGGGGGGGTCACTTTTCTTTGCAACAACTTTCCTCTCTGACTTATGGCCTCTTCTCAACAAACATTTGTAAAGGAAAGTGAGATCATTCTTCAGCCTCATGTGGTTCTAACCACAGAGAGCCATTTGTTCTGGAAATGAACACTAATTTCAAATGCTCAGACAAGACAAACACACTCCGGGCGACACAGGGAGACACAGAAAGAGGCATTATCATTCACCAGTAGCCTTATAAATCCTCAGCCAGTTGTTTTAGTGCTGCTGACTGGGAAGGAGAATGTAAGCATTAACACGACAGACATGCTTTATTTTCCCTATTACAATGACTAATTGAATGTTTGTCTATATCTAATGAGGTGGGTTGCCCCTGGAGTATTTGTATCTCTATGCGTGTACTCGATGTGTGTGTGCGTCTGTGTGTAAGTGACTGTATGAGGTATTTGTTGTCAGCACTTCCAGTGGTGCTCTGCAATCTTCGTCACCACTTTTGTCCCAAAGAAGTTTTCCAAACACAGGTGCAGTGAGCTCTGTTAGTTAATGATTATGTTAGAATATATCTCATCACAGAAACCAGGTGTCTTTTTGCACATGGATGAAAATAGTCACACCACAGTTATTCAGCTATTTACACCCATATAAAATGCCTACCTTTTTCTGTAATGCATTATAACCATACTTTTGAGTTATAATGCAGTTATAACACTGTATAACTGTAGTTATAAACACTCATAAATGATCATATATAACAATAATCATAACACACTATAAAGCATTTTATCATGACATATGAGGCCAGGTATTATAATAGGTTATAACTGTTAGTAACTCACTGATAATGACCACATCGATAATGCATTATGAATATAGTAATGTGTTATAATTGTCTTATAAACATGTATAAATATCATTAAAATCAATGATTACTTATAAGACTTTATAACAATAAGCATAGAGCATTTTATAAAGGCTATAAGGTCTTAGTATTATAATATAATTATAATGCTCTATAATGTGTTATGCTTATTATTATAAAGTCTTGTGTGATATATGAGTGTTTATAATGATAGTTATACGCGTTTATAAGACAATTATAACACATAACTATATTTATAATGCATTATAAATGTCTGCATTGTCAGCCAGTTTATGATTATTTTTATAAATAATTATGGTAATTTATGAGTGTTTATAACTATAGTTATACAGTAACAACTTCTACTACATAATACAGCCGACTCCTGCACCTGTTCTTAGACCTCCTACTGTCTGCTTGATCACTGATTAACTGTTTTATCTTGTATTGTATTGTGTTTTAATGTTTTTTCATGTGTATTGTATTTAACATTTGTTTTTCATTTTTAGCACTCCTCTCCCCTTACCCCTCAGGCTGCACTTGAAAATAAGAAATTCTGTTCTTAATTTGCTTGCCTGATTAAACAAAGGTTAAATAAAAATCTGCATTATACCTCATAAGTATGGTTATACAGTAATGTGATGGATAGAGATAGGCGTCAAGTCAAGTGTTACCACCTATGTCTTTCATATACGGTCAGGACCTTGTTGGGTTTTTTTTTTTAGAAAGATGGCACCAACTCTAAAACACCACATACTTGGTGCTTATGAAATGTTATAGCAGCCTATAAGGCCAAAGACAGTAAACATTTAATATCACAACTTTATGAAAGACTACAGAATTACAGGAGCCGTTCTACTTCCCAGGTTGAGCAGACATGGGAGGGGGAGTCTGGCCTGGAGATGTCTGAGGATGACTGGAGAGATATGTGGGAGGGTCAGGCTATGACCACCAACTCCAGAGCCCGGGGAGAATTCTGTTAGAAGAGCATAATAAGATTTGTTATGACTCCAAAATTGAAATTTAAACAGCAGGGTTTCCAGGGACAGAATAAATGCTGGAGACAGTGTGGACAATCAATGGCAGACTATTTTATATATTCTGGGCCTGTCCCTTTATTCAACCATATTGGCAAGAATATGCTGGAGAAATACAGACAATCTTTGGACTAGAAGTTCATTTTTCTTTTGTTACACTGTACCTCGGTTGAAAAAGTGCTCTTGGCTATGAGCAAGAAGGCCATTACACGGAAATGGCTCCAGACAAATCTACCATCAAGGAATGACTGGATCACAATTGACCCTTCGCTAAGCCCCGCCCCCCTTTATCACTGTTGCTACACTGGTCAAGCTCTCACTCCCAGCAAAGCTCCTGGCATAAGAAATATAGAGTTTTCAGCAATATTGGCATCAATTTCAAAGGAAATATCAGCAAGTTTCTGGATAAACTGTTGTGAGATATCAGAGAAGAAGTCACAAAGATCATTCATATGATATCATATCCATTTCAGTGACGTGACTCGCGCAGGAGGATAAAACATCTGTTCAAAGACACGACTGGACTCTGTACCATTCATTTTCCCGTCTACCACGAAAACTTAAGTCATCTCACTGATCATGAAAGATACGTTGTCAAACTGCATGTTTTTGGGCGATTGTCCATATACAGCAGCTTTAATAGATAGCCTGGGTTGCTATGGAGAAGGAGGGATTGGTGCAGTTTAGTCGCTGCATTAATGTCTAATGACAGAAATCTTCAGGTCTTCGGCTTAGAGAAGGAGAAAAATGCAACATCACCCTATAAACTTTTGGAATATCGGGTGTCTGACCTGCATGTCCTGCAGCCTACACACACCGCTTTTTCTGCCGAAAGCTTGACTGGCCTCTTGTGCATAGTTGTGGTTTCTAACGTAGGATTGGACAATAGCCGTTTGTGGGAGGGGCTTAGCGAATGGTCAGTTGTTGGAGAAATATAATGTTTGGAAAAACTGACCTTCTCCTTTAGACTACAGGCTGAGCAATATGCAAAACACTGGGACTAGCTGTAACTCATCATCTGTGTGAATGGACACATTTTGCACTAATGTATGGCCATATGTCAACCTCTGTTCTCTTGTATTCTTTGGTTGGTTTTTTTTTATTGTTGGAAAAAACCTGAAATCAATAAAAACTCAATTTCAAATAAGTAAATACATAGCAGAAACACTATAAAGTCCATATAGGAGCTGTATATGAAAAGCTGCTATTATTCTTCATTTCAATTTCTCATTATTACTAGTCACCAATCTCTGATTCAATTTGTGTATAGGCTAGAGTAGTCAGCTAACCATATGATCATGTCACAGTGTATGAATGCATGTCTTCTTAGTCCAACACCTTGTTTGTTTCTCTCTAACCGTCTTCTCTTTCATGCAAACCCAAATTCAAATCACAATATCTAAATCTTTGCTGCTGTAACAGGTGTTCATTCAAGACAAACTCCTCATAATTTTGATGAAGTGCGTGATAATGTAGAGGAAGGATTCACACTACCCGCCCATTTATTTGGCAAATGTTCCATGCTTTAGAGAGGAGAGGTATAAGTGTACCCTGGTGATGCCATTTTTCATTAGATGAGGCAGTGAAGTTAAGCTACCTTCAGCACCAGGCTGCAGATCGACAGAGTTAGTGGGTAGTCTCTGTGAACATAGTGGAGCCACATGTTTCCCTCAGGAGTTGGTGGAGACCAACAGATGGACTTTTATTCTTGAGGTGACCATAAGCACATCTTTAAATAAACAGCAATGTTCCGTCCTGTACTCCCTGGAACTTTAATAGCTACATTATGTCTGCAGCTCATGCTTTTTCTGTTTAGACCTCTGAAAAACGACTTGGACAAAAAGTTCTTCCTGCTCTACCAGATTACGCTGCCGAATCAAATACGTCCATTGCATTGTGTTGTGTTTTACTCGCAATAACTTTCATGAAAAAATTGCCTTCTTGACAACTTTCCAAAGCTGTTACTGGAAAAAATAATTTTTGGATCACATTTCATGTCTCCTACCTGGGGCTACTTAACTCAACATGGAATATTCTTAGATACAATGTCAATACCCTGAAAAATGACATCATATTCAATACAGCAGCAGTGCCTCCCCATTATTTTTATTTTATTATAATCAAATAGACTTATAACAGATGTTTGTTTGTTTTTTCATTAAATGAAACAGTACTAAGAGTTGTGCAATTCTACCTTTTATTGTTTCATTTAAGTCATTAAATGATCTCCTCTCGTCTGACTGTTCCCTCCTCTACTAAATGTGCAAAATAAAATAAAATTTTGAAATATCAACATGTTCAATTCAAACCCCGTCTAGTTCTGTGTAACTACTCAGGTCCAAACGCTTCTTGATGTTGCATTCGACGTGAAATCGGGCAGGGTGCAGACAGACAACAGACGATGCATTTAAAATCAGGAATGAATCTATATGCAACACTTTTGCAACAAACAAAGTGTGTCCACCAGGTTGTTGTTTTCTGGGGGAACTAGTTGTGGCAGGCATTTCAATAATGGGCTTGTGTGATTCCACTGATCCAACGGATTTAATCTGGAAAATATATATAGACTCTTTTTCATAATGTAATCATTTGATTTTTCCGGCTCATTTAAAAAAAATTGGAGCTTGCAGAGATTATAGGCTACTGTATTATTTACTGACTGCAGCTGTTCTCCTTTCATCCTACTGTATTCTATCTGGGGAGTTCAGATGCGCCACTTTGCGGCTACATTGTGTGACGTGTCAGCATGGTCCCCAAAACGTCTGAGCAGTATTTTATGAAATAACCTGGTGAATGAAACCATTTCATTAGAGGAAAACAGTGGTGGTGAAAATTATTGATCCTGCAGTTTCCCCGCAATTTTGAACCAGTAACATCTGTATGAGATAATCTACTTGTAAATAAATTACATGTCCAATGCTGTAATAAGTAATTGTTTGTTTGCTTTTTAAAGCCAGTAGGCTACATTTGGGTGCATCTACCTTTTGTTTTTAAATGTGTAAAGATGTGCACTGTCCCTCCTTACTAAATAAAATAAATAGAAATTGAAAGCCCCAGCATGTAGGAATCCCCCCATCTAATTCTCCATATCTGAAATTCTTGATGTTGCGTTCAAAATGACACTCAGACAGACAACAGACACTGCATGTAACAGGATAAACAAGCCTCTATGTAAACAAGTGGTCCACCAGCACGAGGCAAAACAATACAGGCCTGACAATATGTTGTGTGATTCAACTTCAGTGAAATACCTCTTTATGAAAGTAATATTTGATTTTTACTAATAAAAAGCCAAATTAGTTGCATACTGGGGCTTTAAAAGCTGTCGGCGTAGTGCAAAGTCTGTTGGGGAGTTCAGATGTTTGGTCATCGTGTGTAGTTTTATGAAATAACCTGGTGAATGAAACCATTTCATTACTGTATATTATTGATGTCAGTTTCCCCCCAGGCCTCTCACTCCAGGGGAAGCTGTTTCAGCATTCGTAGCAGTCAAGTTATTTCTTTCATGTAAAGAACTCAGTTCACTGTTTTCTTCTTTTTGCTGTTACAGCATTGAGCAACCCAGTGTGAATCCTACTAATTCTCCACAGAAACCTCCAAAGTGACACTCAGCCATCCGACCTGGTTGAATGAAATTCAGATATGTTGCCATTTTTGTGACAGCTGTGTCACAGCTGTGACCAGCTGTGTCTGTGCCGAGTCCGTGACACAAACGTGTCCCATAACCGTAGTCTCTTATGACAGACAGGACTACAAACGTGCAGATCATAACATTTACATGATAATTCATCAATCTATTGATTTATTATCAAAAGCTTGTTGAAAACAACTGCACATGAGTCGACCAGGCTGAGGAGCAAACAGCGGAGAAGTGACCGGACTTCGGACTTTGATCAACATTATGTCTCAAATTAATTAATTCACTCATAAACCGTGTAACACGTGGGATAATGTAGAGTTAGTCTGTTGTTATGGAGATATAAACCCAGACAGGATGTACAGTATGAAACCCTGTCATTTTGTCAAGAAACTGTCATTTCCATCCTGCGGTTTGCTTGCTCTCATATGAGGAGAACTGTCAAATCGGACACAAATATGGTGGCGGTCACTTCAACATGACGTCAGTGCAACCCATACACACACACAAACGTACACATTTACATATTTAGACCTAATTTCTATTTCGATCCTGCTGTGTGGTAGAGTTTAGATGAATCACAGGTTTGATTCATTCACTTGCCCGGTTTGATGTATTGGATGCTACTTTTTTTCTTTTTTACATCCAATAATATTGACTTTACTTGTCTAGCCAACAAGGCACTAATTGTTAGAGGACATCAGGGCAGAAAATGATGTGGAGTTATTGATCATTGCTAAGATATGACATCACGGAGCAAAGTGTTGGAGTAAGAGCTTATATGTCCTCACTTTGTGGTTCATTTGGATGCACACAACAACATGAAAGAATACATGTAGCCTGATGTGATTTATATCACTAACGTGTGTGTGTGTGTGTATCTCTGGCAATGGGCTATCTGAGGACTCGGGTCATCTAAGGACACAGTTCTTTTTTAATAAGCAGGACGTGGAGGGAAGTGCTGAGGTCAGCAGAGTAACAGCATTCTGCAGAGCTCACATCCTAGCCTGGTGTGTGTGTGTGTGCGTGCGAGTGTGTGCGTGCATGCATTCTTGTGTGTGTGTTTTACAGCAGCACAATCTATCTACTCCATATCTATGGTCCTGAGCCTGCATAATCATATCAGCACTGATCTAAAAAGCCACACATGTTGCAGTGCTATCTATTTAGAAGGAGGATTTATTGCATCTAATGTATCCCCTGGGGAGCTGTGTATGGCTTTGTATTTGTTTGTGCATATCTGTGTGTGTATGTGTGTGTGTCAATACTTATCTAAAATCCCCTGTGTTCCAAGCCTAGTTGGTGTAATTCAAGCTGATCTTAATCTTTTTTTTTTCTTCAGTCTCTTCTCTCCTTGTGAAAAAGAAGTAAAACTACAATGATAGGGTCAGGGTCATTTCCTACTGCTAATGGCCACTAATAGGTTCCGTTACAGATAATCTGGGTCTAATGATGTGGTTAGCGGCCTCTCACACTTACTCTGGGTCATTCCCACTATTGGAGATTCTCTGGTCAATATGTGTTCAAGTCAAGGGCTTCCTGTCTGTTGAAACTTGGTCTTGAATGTTCAAATAGCTTACTTGTTAGTTGACAGAACGACAAAGACAGAATGACAAAGGTATGAGAAATATTTTATCCACTCACTCGCCTGCCTTGTTAGTTTTTATTCAGCTTAAACACATTCAACCCACTTTAAAATTCCATATAAAGCTGTATTTTATTTTATGTTTTATCCACATGACCCACCTTTTAATGCATTTCATCATTTTCTTCATCTTTGACGCGAAAACATAAAATTTTCACACAGTCAGACAGTAAAAGTGTGAATCTTGGCCAGACCTGGGTTATAAATCATTGTGCAGCACAGAGCATCTTCCCTGCCAGGCTGCTAACAGCCAAGCACATCATATTGGAAGGTGGTAGAGGGGGTTGTACCTATATCAGATTTAGTGTTTGTTAAGTTAACTTCATTGACAGTCCACACCAGAGCTGAGAGCGTCTGAGCAGCAGCAGACATAAACTGTGCTGCCCATCTCCACTCCTATCACAGTTCGTTGTGTTTGTACCACGATGTAGCTAAGAAAAAAATGCAGGGAGCCAAGTGACAAAATGTGAGTCTACTCCAAGGGGGGAGCTGTGGGTTCTACAAGTGAATACCACTTCTGCATTCAAAAGGGATAGTTCAACATTTTGGGTAGGGTCGTTACCTTAAATTTTGTGTGCAAGCTGTTTTTAAGAATGGCGGAGCAGAGCTGCGAGCTGCTCAGAGCTACGCTACGGAGGCTCATTCTTGGTTTCCCTCATCAAACTCATCAAATACACAATCCAACAACTCCAAAATGTTCTGGTGGACAAGTTGTGACCCGCACATTCGCCACACTATGAAGAGCGTTACCAGACAGAGTTGTTTTAGAGGTAAAATCATGCAAAACCACTGATGCACGTTCCCTTCGGGAGCAGTTTTTCGGAAAGCAGTCTTTGCATTTGCCTCTAAAACAACTCTGTCTTGTAACGTTCCATTATTATTTCATAGTGTGGTGAATGTGCAGGTCACAACTTGTCCACCAGAGCGTTTTGGAGTTGTTGGATTGTGTATTTGATGAGTTTGATTAGGGAAACCAAGAAGTATTAGCCTCCGTAGCGTAGCTCTGAGCAGCTCACGGCTCTGCTCCGCCGTTCTAAAAATAGCTTGCACCAACAATTAAAAGTAATGAACCTATGAATAGGGATTATGGCAATCTGCCAATTTGCCAAAAATGTTCAACTATCGCTTTAAAATAGCCAACTTTACAGCTTAAAAAAACATATTTACAGCCTGGTACGTTTTATTTTCTTGGTCAAATCCCCATAGTAGGAGCACAAAACTCCCTCAAACCAATGGGTGACGTCACAGGTGCAGGCTTAGATCAATGCATCAACCCTTCGCCTTTCTAACCTGATCTTTTTTTTTTTTTTTAGTGACATCACTGTGCCCTCCAGATCTCATCAGATAATTTGGTGGGTACAGTGTTAACGATGTCTGTTTGGAAGAAAATGAGTAACAACAACAAAAAAAAACACTGTGTGTGACATTTACTTTTCTCTATTTTGTTCAAATACATTTGAAGAACCCTCACCCCTGACCTATGATCTCAAATTGATATTCTTCTGCTCCTACTGCGCGTACTCCACTGCCTTGCTGAAGTGACAAGCTAACATCATGAGTTAGCTTTACAGTGTCACGAAACAGTTGACCTTTTCCATTCACAGTTAATTTTTTTTGGTGTGTGTGTGTGGAAAAAAAAAATCAGTGAGCAGGGCATGCAAAGGGTCAGATGGATGGTGCATTTTAGGAACACAAAGCGCTAGAGTAAAGGTCATGACCTTTTGTTGCTTAAACTATGAATTCTGAATTCAAACTGACCGTTTGATTGATTTTTTTTCTTCTCACGTATGAGCAGAAGTTGAAGAATCAAATAGGAAGTGACAGTCTTACTGTCTCAAGATTTAGTGGTTTGAAAATATCATATGACCACCACGTTGAATTCAAGTACAGTAAGAGTTGTTCCAACTCCACTACCTGTAGTGGAAATGCCTATGATACTGCTGAAACTGCCGCCATTGGTATAGGAGAGTACTGGATCCCAGGCACCGTTCGAATGTGTATTAGAAATAGGAATCTGTTTACCACTTTGTTCTGCTATCTTTGACTACACAGCGGGACTCAGTTCCCTGTGTACACCATAAGTATGAGTTACCGTAAAAAGATTTGTGTAGTTACAGCAACTGGGCAGCCACACTTTTATTGCCTAGCAGTAAATACAAACAATATAAAAGGAAGTGAGAGTGTTACAAATAATAATTTGTGTACTGCAAAAGCGTATCTCCAGTGTTACAGAGTACATTGAGTTCTCAGAGTTTCATTTTTTATAACCGGAACTCATGTAAACATGATGTACAGCGCACCTTTTTATGGTCAGTTGTCATGGAAACATGGCACTCTTCCAGTGGTGCAGCGTGAACCAGAGTAAAAACATGTGAATGCAAAACCTATAACTGAAAAATTAAAGGTAGAGTCTGGAGGTTTGTTCGTTGCAGTTTGTTGCCTCAACAGCTGCAGCAGCAGTTGACAGCGCTGGAGCGGCGCGGGCCGATAACCCACCGTCACCAACAACAAGAGCCTCATGAATGATGCTGTAGCGAGTATAGGGACGTAGTGGTGAGCTGGGAAGCCGGTGCTAACCACCGCTAGCATCCAGGACAGCTAGTGGTGCTAGCAGCCCTCCTACTCTTCTGCATGAAATTTCACCTAAGCTCTGTCATTGGAAACACAGTCACCACCACACAAGAGTAGAAGCCAAGGGGGCAGTTGTCGGTCTGAGAAGTGAAGCTCACTTCCGCGTTCAAAAAACTGCAATCCCCGCCGATTCCTGTGGGGGCTGGTACCGGAAGTGAGCAACTCTCCATAGACCCCCATGTTAAAATCGGTACTAGAAGCCCATAGGTGATGATGAGCCTGATGTCATTTGTAAAAGTGTAGCGTTTATTTTTGAGCCAAACCCTCCAGACTCTACCTTTAAACAATGTAGCATTTTCACAACTACTGTAGTTGTGTGGAAAAACTCATTGTGGTTGCACTTTAGCAGTTTTAAAAGGAATTGTTATTTATTCCTACATTTATTTCTTTTTCCGTGCCGGTAAAACTGGACAATAAGAGAAAGTGAAATTACTTTTTTTTTTTTTAAACTGTATTCATTTATGTTTCACAAAGGGTTTAACCTGAACCAATGATAGTCATATCACATCCATGCAAGCATAAATACTACTAGCTATATATGTTTATGTATATTATGATTTTTTGTTTTGTATCGGTACAGCACAGGTGTCAAAATTGGTATCAGGAGTGAAAATATGGTATTGGACCATCTCTAATTGAAGTGGCCAATGATCACCATGAAATAAGTGAAAAACTGCTGCCTTATTTGTAGTCTGGTTTGGTCACTTCAGCCTCTCTCAAGTGTTTATTCGAGACTTATAATTCTAATCCAACCCGTACAGAATGATGTTTGCAATGAAACGAAGCTCTGTGTATTGTCTGTGCTCCGTTTAGAAAAAGCTGACCTGCTGCAGACGTGGGAGTAAACGGTGGCAAAGTTTTGTGATGCTTGCATCTTGAGAGTAGGCCACGGTGATTTATGAGCTCTCTCTCGGTATGTGCATGCCTGTTAGAATCCAGTGTGCTCTTATGTGCATTTAAGTGCGTGTGTGTGTTTGTAAACAAGGTTGCACTCTATTTTCATGCCACCAGCCGTCCATCTCCTGCATCCAAGGACTCTCATTTGAATCCCACGATTGTGTACAAACACACCTTACAGTCACTTTGAAAATACCTCCAGCCTCCTAAAACATAAACTTTCTTGTATTATTTTCTAACCGCTGCTCCACATTTACAGTAGATATTGTGCTGCTGTAAAACCTTAAATTCAGCACAGGTTTCTGTTACACAGTGCTGCTATTAAAATGACTTTAATTGATTGTCCTTTTTCCTGGAGCAGACTCTTGGCAGGAACTGAATAGAGATCAGAAATAATGCTGTGGCCTTTTTATCTGTCTGTCTGTACCTTGACCTGAGCCTACAGAATATCCAGTGCTGTTGGAGCTACAAGTAGGCCTATTGTGGACATTTTTAAAGTCAAATTGAATAAACAATACTTAACCTCCTGAGACCCGGAGGAAAAAATGTTTTACTTTTTATTTTTTTTAATGGTAATTCAAGTATTGTGGTCTAAAGAAACATATTGCAACATTTTTTTTTCAATTAAGTTTTTAATTATTTTTTTTATTGAATGTCCCTTGTAGAGGACATCGGGACTTGCTTCATACAGAATGTAATAATGTAAATGTATGATAGTGGGTTCATTTTGAGTGGATTTCTTTAAAAAAATTTCAATTTGTTAAACATTTAAGTAAATTAGACAGTTACATGAAGAAAACATATTTGTTTAGAAGCTAGGAAATCAGAATATTTCAATTTGACCTTTACCAATGCAATTTGTCAATGGGAAAAGATGAAAGATTAGCATAAAAGTTTGTGCAGACTAGTTTTAGTTAAAAACCATCAGAGTGAGGTGACATTTTGGCTGGTCCTCACGTTCTCTGACCCCTTAAGGGCTGTTTGAGGGTTAAATTCTAACAAAAACCCCTTTGCCTCAATGAGCCCTCTGTGCCGCTCTGTATTATAAATGGAGGTTAGCAAGTCCCGATGTCCACTACAGAGGACATTGAATAAAAGTTGTGTTTTGAAAGGGTTAAAATTACTGTGACCTTTTAAAAATCATACCAATGGAAGCCAATACTTTTATTTTAAAGAAACAACTTGATTTTGGCAACAGAAACATGATATCTATAAAAAATTGATAACTTACTGCTCTTGTTGCCATAAAATGTGGATTTTAGAGTTGCGCTATTTTGAAAAGACAATGTTTTTTTTTTGTGTTGACCCCACACCCACAACTGAACTATCAAATGAGAGCCCAATGTCTCCTCTTAAAGGGACAATAGCATTCACATGGATTATATAAATTATACTTGACTTAGAGGTCTCAGAGTCATGTCCCCCACAAAGGACAAAAATGCATTGGCGGGTCTCAGTGCAGATCCTTTAATTTGTCTTTAAATCACTGTCTTAAAAGGAAGTCTAAGTATGTTTTGCAATAACCTCACGCACAACATTAGTATTAGGATCTGTTCACTCAACAGTCCAGAAGAAACAATGTGAGTTCAGCATCAAACCTGATCCCTTTAATGACCAAGCGCAGAGTCAGGTCTGTTTACTCTAGTCTCTATTATGTGTTTTCCTCTAGTGAAGTTAGCAGGCTAGCCAGCTAGCCCTGTTCTATCTTGTCACTTAACCATAGTGGCTCACTTTAACCTTCAGTCTGCCCTGAATATGTAACGCTGCTCAGAGAGCGTTTTATGACCTCGTCTTGAAAGAGCATTACTTCCAAACCTCTTTTCAAGAGACTCTTTCCACCATCCGTTTGGTGCAGTGGCGGCTGCTCGTCTTTCAAAGAGGGGAGCTCATTTTCAGCCTATACGCCACCCACCTAGCCTACAGTATGAATGAATGAACAAACTAACAAAAATACATGAATCTCAAACAAGGAAATGTGAGAATTATGTTAAATGTAAAAAGGGAAATGCTATAATAGTGTTTGATTTTCAGTGTCTGATCATTTACAATGGGAATGGGCTGTATCGTTAAGCAAATACTAAGAAATGAGCTGCAGTTTGTCTCTCGACTTCACTTGCAAAGTCCGCACTGGGAATGAACTCCACAATCCTCTGGTGCCTGCATATGTTTGAAAGTGGCTGTCAATCAAAAAGGGATTTGGTCTTTAGACAGATCCTCCAATCATCATGCAGAAGCCCATGTCAAAGCCCCGCCCACTGCTCCATTCACTCCCAGAAATGCTGACAGTTTAGTAGCTAATACAGTATTAGTAGCTGATTCTGAACAAACTCTTATAGAGTTAATTGTGTTCTAATACATTTTTAGTCTATGAAATCTAAACACAACAGTTTCAATTTGACCTTTTATTTTTTACACAGAAAAGGTAACATAGCCCCTTTAAAATTTCAACATTTCTGTCATTTTTTCACAGAATTGTATGGACTTGTGATGTGAAAATGTAAATGTATTAATAGTGAGAATTAACTATGTGCATGGCAGCAGCATTTACTATTAGCTGTATCTGTATTTTGTAGTAAAATTGTACAGTTTGTACATAGCAATGACACAAGCTGTATGAATGGAATAACATTGACCTCATCATTGCACATAAAAGGTACTAATACCATACAGCTGTCTTGCACAAGGACTAAAGGCAATGAATAAATGGAGCTACTTGAGAACAAAAGATGTGAGGATTGTTTGGCCTTGACAGAGGTATGCGCTCTGCTGAGAGTCATTCTAGTGTTTATAGCTTTGGTCATCACTCATATCTCAAGCAGTCAGATGATCAGACAGGTGTTAAACTAACCCTCAGGACAGCCAAACAAAAGAGAAATTGATTACCTAATATATCTGTTGTCAACATTCATCACATTCTGCAGGCTGACGTTGCACTTCAACTTTGAACCTCCATCCCTGCAGTTATTTCACTCTCATAACACAGTTCTCATATTCTTTCTAATGTAAAAGCTTGTTTACAAACTGTCTGATCAGCTGATGCCTCGTACCCTGCCTTGTTCCCGGGTCTCAGCAAGTGATGCGTAGCTTGTGTACACTGTTACTCTGATGGTGTTTATGTAATATGGAGAGTTAAGTCGGATCATTGTACAACTTGCTGACTCGGGATCAGGCAGCCTTGAAGTCCAAGTTGGTAGTACACGACTGAGTGGCAACACACCACCCCCATTATTAGATATACAAGGGGACCTATTATGCTTTTCCAGCTTTTCAGACTTTTATATATGTTTAAAATGTTGGATAATGGTTCTAGAGGCCGTGGGAGTGCCATATCATGAGGTTAATGCATTTGGAGGTAAATCCTGATTTGGATTTCTCTGCATGCCGTGTTTTACTCGGTTGCACTGGCTTTGTTTGACATGAGGTCGCGTTGACGTCATGGCATGCTGGACTCCCTCTACATGGTCATGCCGAGGTAGTCCTCGAGTCGGCCCCGCCTCCTCCCATGATGCTCTGTTGTGGCTGGCGTCACAGTGGAGCGGTCTACTTCCTGCTATTTTCCTTGCATGTTGTAGCACTGTAGTGTCTCTTTATTAAGTTTTAAAATATTTGGAAGTTTATGCCGACGTTCCATATAAGTGAAGCTACTGTACCTGTGGGAGCAGAGATGTAGCGCCGGAGCTGCAGCGGCTCCTCACACAGGCAGAGCCCGTCTGCAGGCCTCCTTGACCGGGCCGACCTCCGTCGTCGCCCCGGTAGAAAAAACGATCACATACCCCCAGGTTTTTTAGAGGTTTATCGCTGTTCTTTTTAGGAGATAAATGTTGGTCTCATTGATTAAATCTTACAATTGTGGCAGTTGCATTAGTTTGAATGAAAAGTGAAGTTGTGAGAAGGAGGAGGAGATGAGCAGTGCTGCGGAGCTCTGTAGTCTATCACCAGTTTACATCAATAAATAAATGTTTTATAATAAACTGACCAGTCTGCATTAATTTTTATATTAAGTTATATTACATGGTTATGGTAGCCTACATGGCAAAGACTACTCCATACCATCTTTAGCTTTTGTTTGCGTACTGCATTTTGGCCAAATCAGTGCGTACTAGTAGTAGACATTGTCATGGTAACACAATGTTGAAGGAGTGGCTCATTTGCATTTAAAGGGAGGGGCCACTGAAAGTGTTGTTTATTCTGGCTGTTTCATTTTGACATGCGTGGCTCTAGATGAAAAGATTGATGCAAAACGTATGTAATTGACCTATGGCTAAGCCACACCCCCTCCACTCACTCAGACAAACAAATCAACATTCAGTGACAGGCGCTACGGCAGCTGTCACAGGAGTTCATTGATGGTTTTTGGGAACATAAAATTCAGATGTCATTCGGAAGTCACGTAAAGGATCAAAACTAGGACGTGGAGGGCAATATTAATCATTTTACTGTAAAGAATGTCAATGAAAAGCTTCAATTACAAGCCAAATTTTACAGCTCGCACTACAAGCTTGATAAACCGAATGTCGTCGTCCGTCATTTCAATCAACATCCCTGTGGCAAGTGTGCATATTAAATAGCTATTGTCTAGTCTTGATGTATGACCATGTTGGCTTCATACAGCAAAATCTCAGCGGTGGAGTATCCTGCCGAAAGCCAGGTAGCATGTTGCTGCTGGAGGAATAAACACACAAGCAAGCACAATCCAGAGCTGTTTACAGGTGGAATGAGTGTATTTTAATAACTTAAAGCAGATATCAGTGGAATGTTTTTGTTAATTTAAGTCCTAAATAGTCCTGTTTTCCGTCAGCATCACTTACATGGAGTGTTTCAGCCGTAACACGAGTCTCTCCGTCACTCTGCTCTGCTGTAACCCGAGGAGAAAATTGTGTTATCCAATGAGGAGAGAGAACGGCATGAAGGGCTGTGTGTGCAGCCAAGGGATGCGCGTGAATGTGGTGACGTAGGGACGAGGACCAATAGATGCCTGACGAGGGCGGGCGCTGCTAACTCATGGTGCGTTCAAGGAAACTCGTACTTTGTGTTTTTCCTTCCTGTGAAGTCGTACCAGTTCGATCTGGTACGAGTTCACGGGTCGGAAGTTACGAGAGGCCGTTATAGTGAACTTTCACAGACAAAAGGACGGTAAAAACACAAGCTACGGGTTACCTGGAACGCTACAGAGTTGTAGTTTTGACTTGAAGCTGTAACTTACGGTTTCAAAAGCCTGCCTTGAACGCAGCATTCGCCGAAACGGCGTGATATCTGCTTTAACGTTAGCTCTTGATAGCAGGCAGGCTGAGCTCCAGTAACACCGTGCTTGCTCCCCTTGGCCCAGCCTGCAAGAACACCTTGTGTCTGTGAGTTGCATTTACCCTTGACCATTTTTAAAACTTCAAATCTTAAAAAATCTCATCAAACCGAGCGAAATCGACATTCTCCAATGCATTCCAGAGTACATCCAGGCAGAGAATATCTGAGTGTATGGGTTGGGTATACGCATTATGATTGTCTCATTGCCTTTGAGGGCAGGGCTTAGCCATAGGTCAAATGGCTGCTTGATGTTGCCCCAAATTCAACAAAGACAGATACAGTAGTAGGGGAAAACTGCTACAACTGGTAACAAAGACTATCGGCCAGCACCTTAAAGCTCACTAATTAACATCTTGTACAGAAGGTTTCTTTTCAGTTTTGAATAGTTGAGGCACTGATAGTCCAAAACATTACCATCCATAAAACTTAAATTGCAGTTTCCAGCACAGATAAATCAATTGAGATAATGTATTCATTGTTATAGGGGTAGTTCAACATTTTGGCCCATTGCCATAATCACTATAGTCATAGCAGTAGGTTCATTACCTTTATTTGTCGATGCAAGCTATTTTTAGAACGGTGGATCAGAGCCACGAGCTGCTCAGAGCTACACTACAGAGGCTGATGGGATTTCTTGGTTTCCCTCATCAAACTCATCAAATACACAATTCAACAACTCCAAAAGGCTCTGGTGGACAAGTTGTGACCTGCACATTCACCTCATTCAGCTCGCGGCTCTGCTCCACTGTTCTAAAAATAGCCTGCACCGACAAATAAAGGTAACAAACCTACTGTTATAGGGATTATAGCAATGGGTCAATTTGCCAAAATTGAACTGTCCCTTTAATGGTCATAGGCAGAATTTGTTTAGTTCGCTCCTTACTCCAGTCCCAAGTCTTTTTGCCGTGTAAAGCCCTGGCCTTTGGATCTGTTACATGCTGTCATTCCGACATCCCACCATTCCGACATACCGGCATGTGAACATTTGGACAAGGCTGAACGGGTGACTCCTTTAAGACATGCTGATAGAGGAATACCCACATGGTTGTGCGTACAGTAAGTACGCAGACAGGGACTAGTCTACCTGTCTAGCCTCTACCTGGTCTTTTTACTACACTTAACCAACTCCTTTCTTAATTGCCAAAGCCCAACCAGTGCAAAAATCTTTTTGGGAAAAAAATATGCTATTAAAGGAATTGTCTGAAAGGCAGGATGTTTAAAAAAAAGAAAGAAAAAAATCCCTTTATTCTGACCATAGGAATCAAAAATTGTTGGAATGACGGGACATTTGATAGAAAATGAAGTGTTGCCATTTAGACAATTAGAGGCCTATGTCCGAATGGCAGTTGGATTTTTAAAGTGATTGCATGACTGGCTAATCATTGCAGAACATCAGTACTGAGTCTTTTTTGTAATTCCATGTAAAGTGAGTTGTTTTGAGTTTGCGACAGGGCTAGGCCACTCATTATTCACTGTGATAATTCATTTAAATTCAAGTGTATGGCAACACTACTAGTCTAGTAGTTTTCTCAACAGATGTTAAAAGTGACTCAGCTCCATTCATCACTTAAGAATAAACTGTAGACATGTTGACTGCATTTTCCCCAAACATTTTCTCGCTCAGACTCATTTATGCATTGTTCCCTGATTGCTCCCTCTGGCAGGATGATGGTAATAATACCCTGTGGTGTGTGATGCGCCATTATTGTCAAACGTTGGAGGTGAGGAGGAAAATAATCTGTTAGATTTCTCCTTCAATGTGTGATGCAACCTGATTTCTAAAGCGGTTAGGATTTTAAAAAAGTTCTATAGTCTGAGCCGGGGCCTAACTGGCTGTCGGCTTGAAGTTGATTGACAGAGAGTGGTATCAATCTTTCATCTAACTTAGCACAAATAAGCATATTTCCCAAAAAGTTTAACTATTCTTTCAAGGGGGGGAGAAGTTCTCCCAGCAGAATCCTTGTTGCTCTGAGCTCTCTCAACGAGCCGAGGCTTTCCCCACCCAGCGATTTGCTATAAATGATCAGTTCTTTGAAGTAAGTGTCTCTGACTGTAGAACTCTGCTGAGTAAAATCCTATCATAGCTGAGAAATTACTACAAAAAATATGCTGTAATGAACTGAAATGATGTGCTTGTATATTCAATAAGCTTGTGGTGCAAAGTGAATCTTGTCAAGTATGTGTTGTACTTGGATGTTGAGCCCACATAGCTTTGGTGGCAAGCATACCAGACTGCTCAATTACTCAGTGTGAATCCCCTCGGTCTGAGTTTATACAATAATACCCAGTCATTCATTAGTGTAAGCAGCATGTCTGGATATAATCCTCTCTCTCTCCAGTGTTTTCTTCTTTTTTTTTTCTTATCACCGGCTCTGCATCAGTTTCCCTGACACTAATGTTCAGGTAATAAGTATTAGCAAATGGAATGTCTTTCTGCAATGAAATCTCTTTTATCATTTCTCCTCATATCAACACGGAGCTGTATGAGCTGAAGTTTATTTTTGGGGGTAAGTGCCTGTCGTGAGCCGTAGCTACAGCGTTCAATTCCAGCAACACAGTTTCACAATGAGCTTTTGCAACAATTGCCTGAAAATGTACCTCAGTTTAAGTAGTTGGAGAGTTGTTCCAACCAAGATGGTGTGCTGTGCTTCTTTGAAACGACTGTCTCGGTTCAATGTGAAAGCTTTACAACTGTGGTAGTTTTAACAATAACACTGTCTAAATTTGAAAACGTGTTGAATTTAAACTCGTAAAAACATCATGTGTTCGGGATTTAAAGGGATACAGGAGCTACTACTGCAACAAGGCTAAAAACGGAGATTTTATTTATTTTTTTTCCAAATATCTTTTACATGTAGCGGCTTCAGGACACTTGGGTCAGTACGGACAAGCAGTATGGAAGTATTTGGATGTTTCATAGTGTGTGTTTAGGACAATTCAAAATCATTTGGATGACTTGGATGAAAGTTCTCCAAACCCTTCCTTGGCATGAGTAGAAAATTGGTGAATTATCAATTTTGGGTGAAGTATCCCTTTTTATTGAACTCATAAAAAGTAAAAAAGTTAGTTAATTATTAATCACTAATATATAAACTGGTGTATTGATTAATGGTGAGTAATGCATACATAATGACTAATTACATTATTCAACTATTATTATTACTTAATAATTTATTAACTAACTTTGAGAAGTAAACATTAATTAACTGCTTACTAATAGGCTACATTAATGTGTTTCCTAATCCTAAGTAATGCATAATAATGATTGTTAATATAGCAGTAAACAGTTAATTAATGCTTAATAATGTACTAACTAATGTTAATTTAGGGACCCTTATTGTAAAGTGTCACCAAAAAGATAAAAAAAAAACAAAAAAACATTAAAGACATGACTCAAAGAGAACTCACTGAACCTCCTGATGTGAAATGCGTAAATACAAAACAAATACTATTTCTTTTCCTCCTCTTCACTGTTTAATTAGTCTAAGCAAACCCCTTTCACTCAGCCCACCTTAAATAGCTATAACAAGATCAGAACCATGGCCACAGTGCTGCAGCATCAAGCAGCAGCAGCTTGTTGACTTTGGAGTGGATTTTTCTCCAGCTACAGAAAACACAAAAGGCTAATTAAGAGGGAACAAACATTTATTTGATTTGGTTTGTTGATGTTTCACTGGATGGTAATTGGTAAGAAATTATGAGCTTTCTTTCCAATGTTCCTTGATTTTTTTTTTGGATAATTATGTGATGATTGGACTAAAATGCAGAGATTTCAATGTACTCAATGTTGAACAGTGGTGAACAATAGGCAGCAATGTGTAAATTTAAGTCTTTTCAGGTGTGGAACCCATTATCACAACGTTTGATTTTGTCGTGGGCTGGTGTTAAACACCACTCTATCCATAGATCATGTAGGATGCCATAGGCTTCTGAGCCAACAGCTCTATGTGGAATTAACAAAAAAAGGGTGAGAGAGGGTGAGAAAGGAGGGGAAAGGGCTCAAGAGATAATCAGCCCAGTCCAAATGGCTATACAGCCCACCGTTCCATCACGCCCTCTCACATCAGCAAACTATTTGTGTTTGTGTCTGTATCATGGTCCAAACACAGGCAGCCAGAGGTGGACTGTCACTGGCTGGTTTTACATGAATAACAAGTGTTGTTGTTTTTAGTTAAATCCAGAAAAATCTAAATTGTTTCAAAAAAAGTCAACAGACACCAGATGAGAGAAGAGCAGAGTAACAGAGCATATAGCTTTGTTTTCCACTCGTTTCATCAGAAATTCAAATATCCCAATTAAAGTACTCAAAGTCTGTGTGATTGCCTCAGATCTACAGGATTTCATTACCGAAAGATCCAGTGAAGGGAGAGACACTAAATAATGCCTGGTGTTGTACTTACTAATGCTGACTTAAAGGGATAGTTCACCCAAAATTCAAATTTCACTCATCTACTCACCCTCATGTCGACTAAGGGCTGGTAGAAGTTTCAGAGTCCTCCATGCCTTCTCTGAGTCCATGATGGTTGTGAACGGGGCTCACTTTTCTTTGTCCAAAAAGACACACCAAAAAACATCCAAATACCTCCATACTGCTCGTCTGTAATGTCCCTCTTGTATTGAAGCCCCGACATGAGAAATTGTTCAGAAAAAAAAAAAAGTCTATATTTTAAGCTTGTTTGTAGCGGAAGCTCCCAGTGTCTCAGTTCACTGAGACATGAGGGTGAGTAGATAATGAGTGAAATTTTGGGTGAACTATCCCTTTAAGTCTGAATTTCCACCTCACACATAGAGGAAAGTGAAGGAACTGACACTTTAATGTGCCAGTTCTCCTCTTTCATGTATTGTTCATGATTGAGGCCATATGTGATGGTCTCCCAGTCAAACCTCTGAGGTGGAATTTCATTCCCACTTTATCCCAGGGTTATTGTTCTGTGTGTACCTGCCCAGAGGCTGCAGGTAGAAACCTAGCATCTTCTGCTCTCACTCTGATGGCAGTGGCTTAGTGGATGGTATTTGTCTAATAAGGAGAGAGAGAGAAAAAAAAGTCTCTTGTTGATGTTATGGCTTTGAAGATGTTTATGGAATGAACCACAAAAGTTGCAGGCTATTCAGCATCTGGTGCTGGAAAGACAGAGACGTGGGTGTGGGTTAAAAATGTTATGATTATTATGTTTTTTCTTTTGGATCTTCACGAGCTGCATCCTTAATGGATTGTAAAACTTTTGTGGTCAAATCCTTAATTAATTAATGACCACTGTCAACGTGAGGGACACTCGCCGACACTTCTCACAGTAAATTCACTAATACATTTCCACATGAATTTCACATTTAATGCTTTACAAAAAGCAAATTCTGCTGTCAGTTTCATCATGCCCCACAGCCCTATAGTGCACAAGCGCATTAAGTAAATGACAAAACATTAAGTGGAGCTTCTCATTCATTTTGTAACATGGTATATGTAGAGCGTATTGCTGGGTATGTAGGATAGGGCTTAATATTGTAACTTCATATCTCTGTGCAGAGTATTTAGTAGTTTGGGAATTGTTTTTATTTTCTTTGTGCATAAGAAATAATAAATTGAGATAACACATCCATTGGTCTGAATTTAGAGGGTTTTACAAGACATGCATTCCTTGCTGCATGCTTCTGCAGCCTTTACATTAATCTATGTTGTGTTCCAGTTGCTAATAATATGTTACTCAGTGTTGACCTGATTTCACATAAAACTGACGCGGGTGCTTGTTCACACATGAGGCTGACATGTTAAATTGCCATCAAATTGATATTAAGGTGTGCGTGCCTGAAAGATGCTACGATGTCATATAAATGTGATCACTGATGTCGTAACAGCTCAGATTGGTGAGGGACAGAATAAGCAGTTCATATATTGCAGTGTCCCTCAGTGAAGAAGCTACTCCAACCTGCTGGTTTCTCTGTTCTTTATTCACCAGCAGAACAACAACAACAGAAAAACCACATCAACTTCACATGTGATACTTTGCACCAATAAGAAATCATCATTTTGGGGCGGGACTAGATAAGCTTTTGCTTCTCCCGCTTCCCTTTCGGTCATGTGTTGACATGCCCGAAATGAACCAAATAAATAAATAAATAATCAATCAATTTTTCACATGTGGTAACATGTTTTACACATATGCTCTACATGGTAAAACATATGGTAATGTGATCACATGTTACAACATGTGAATGCATGTGATTCACATACAATTGGGCCAAAACCACATGTTTGTCATGTGCAAAATGTTTCACATGTGGAAAGTTCATGTGTTTTTTTCTAACAACAGTTCCCACCAACACTGCCAATCAACTCGTTGTTATGACAACTCAACTGAAATGACTGACAGACTTCTCAGCCTCTAAGCGTAGCACAGTCACTGACAAGCATCTGGCACATTCACTGACATCCAGGAAAACTCAGTACTGTTTAACGGTCCTCGCCGAACATTATCACTTTCAATACACACCTAACATCACTTAACATAAATACAGTCCATGTCACATAGTCCATTACAGTTTAAAAGTCAGCTCTTTCCCCTGTGGGTGGTCTATTCCTCCTTCTTGCTCAGGGACTTGAGGGTCCTGTGTAGTATCCCAGCCCTCCAGCTTCTCCTGCTCATTCTTCCTGATGATTCTAATTACTAGGATACATCTATCACTACCACCTTCCTCTGCTGTTTGTCCATTGTCCAGCTGGTTAGACCATCACCAGTTTCTCAGTGCATCTAGAAAGCCCCACAGGATTATGGCTCGGTTATCCTCGACCACCTCTGGAGGTGTGTCCCGTTTTGACCTTGGGACTTCCTGCTCATGCTCGGCACAGATGTTCCTGTATACTATGCCAGCCACTTGGTTATGGCATCTTACACCCTGCTGTTGTGGATTGTCTCAGGGGCATCTTTGCACAGTCTGCACCTGCGGTCCTGCCTGATGTGGTAGAACCGGGCCTCTATCGGTCGACCTTGTGCTCAGAGCCTGTTCCTGTGCTGCTGCCATAATTAGTCCTGCACATGTATGTAGTATATTAATACTGTATATGTTTTTGTTATTTTCTTTTTACATATCCCATATCATATAGAAGTCCTGAAATCCCTTCAGGTGTGGCATTCCTCTTGACTCAGACACTGTACGTGCATGAGTGTGGTTCCACTCAGAGATGTACATTTCACTTCAGTTAAAGGGGAGTCCGCTCGTTTTGCTAACCCTCTTCATGCCATGACCATGTGCGTTTGTTTTTAATGAAACCAGTGAAAAAGCAATCGACAGAGTGGTGGATAATGTTATATAACATTAATGTTCCAACGTGTATATCTGTGTGGTCTTAAAGGTATAGTTCACCCAAAAGTCACTCATTATCTACTCATCCGTGCAGCAGTATTTGTCCATATAATGGTTGTGAATGGATACCACTGTATTCGTCCAAAAAGACACACCGAAAAACATCCAAATACCTCCATACTGCTTGTCTGTAATGTCCCCGAAGCCCCAACATGAGAAATTGTTCAGAAAAAAAATGAAATAAGTCTATATTTTAAGCTTGTTTGTAGCGGAAGCTCCCAGTGTCTCAGTTCACTGCTCTTCCTGTGTCAGTGCAAATCACGCCAGTGGAACAATTTCTCATGTTGGAGCAGTATGGAGGTGTTTGGATGTTTTAATTTTAGATGAACTATCCCTTTAACTGGAGAGACACTTGGTGGAAGGTACTGTAGACAGCCTCCATTCTCCCTCGTAACAAGTCATTACAATTTCTCTAAAGCTGTTTAATTAAGGTAACAATTTAAGATAAAAATCCTGCATAGTTCCTAAATAAGTAACGACAACGTGGTAATAAAGGATGAGGCAGCTTTTCCATATTCTATCGGTGCATGTACTGTACCTGGTGAGAAGGAACATACTGGAGCATCACATTTGTTACCATGTGTCTCCATAAAGCTTTACATGCATCCTGCTTCCCCTCCTTTAGTATGGAGGGAACGTGCGGAGCGAAAGAGATGGCTCAGCATTACTTAACACAGCCATTTAAATGCACATTCTGTCTCAGTCTCTCATAAATACACAGTGGCACATGCGCACATACACATTAATATATTACCTCACACAACCACATACAGTGTTTTGTCTTGTCTGCCATAACTTTTAGAAATAATCCTTTGATGATGGGTGTGTGTGTGTGTTTGTATTTGTGTGTGCCTCTGAATGACTGTGAGGGTGTTTGCGTGTGCATATGGACGCACAAATGTAAGTGCGTGTGTGTCTTCACATATTGTGAATCCTCTGTCAGCACATCGTGTCAGAGGCTGGCTAGGACTTTCAGAAATGCAGGCACAAGCATATCTTATTTGGATTATGTATAAAACACTGATAGAGGCCGTCTGCTTGCATCAATCAGGAGAGCGAGAGGAAGAGACGTAGGGGGCAAAAAGACAGGATGGAGGGGAGAGAGAGAGAGAGAGAGAGAGAGAGCACGTGAAGGGATGTGCGAGCCTGTAGGGTAAAGACGGGGAAGAGGAACTGAAGGTGTAGGGTAAGAGCTGGTAAAGCATCAATGACTACAGAAGCGTTTAAATATGCAGAGGGAAGGAATAGATTGGTGAAGTGATGGGAGTTTAAGATTCAAAGAGAGAGCGGAGAGAAAAGGAGGAGGGAGATTAACAAAGGTGAGGTGGTGCATGAGAAATGGATATACAGAGTGGTGGATTTATCACAGAAACAGAGGGGATGAAAGCAGGAAGAGAGAGACACGGAGCGATGGGGAAGAGAGATGGAGAGGGAAGAAGGGAAGAGAAGAGGAGAGGGGAGGGAAGAAGGGAAGAGGAGAGGAGAGGAGAGAAGAGGGGAAGGGAAGGGTAGCCAGGAGGGTTTGATTGATGGGCTGTAGACAGGGCCTGCCGTTCTCCAGAGCAGAACTACTCCAGCACTGGACACTCGCCAGACACTGCAGCCCTGGAAAACCCTGTATGTGTGTGTGTGGTGGGTGCCGCGGCAACTGTGTATACGAATGAGCATGAGCGTGTGCGTGTGTGTGCGCACATATGGGCTTAGGCAAAGCTCTTCCGTTACAATCTGATGATGCAGACACATGCAGCGAGGGCAACATGAAGCAGGTGTGGGTGACAGCTTTATTTTTAACATTGTGTGTGTATGTGTGTGCGTTTGGACTCATACATGCATACTTTGTTAACACATCAAGGCGTGTTTATATCTGTCAGAGCCGACATGCATGTGTGTTTATGCTGATGTGTGTTTTTATGTGCAGGCAGGGCAGGGCAGGTCAATTTATTACATAATCTCTCAAGTGTTTTTTTGGTTTTTTTCAAGAAGAGCATCCCAAAATTCCAGTTTTTGGCACAACCCCTCAGGAAGCAGATTGCCTTGATGCAGTCCAGGCAGGGAAGGAGAAAATCAAATAAATCAATGTTTGGAAATAAAAATTAAACTACAGCAATGTTGGTCTGATACCACATTTAAATCACAGTGCTCAGTCTGAGTTTGGACACTTAATTAAGGGAGCTGTAAAGTAATTATGCTGATGACAAGCTGAATGTAAACAGAAAATATAAACATGGTGAAATGAAGCAGCACAGGAAACAACATCAGAGTATTTTTACTATAAACTTGCTGGAACTCTGTTACCAACATAACTGCATCAAGTAATAACCCATAATAATTGCATGGCGCTACAGTTATGTGCAACTTTTATACAAGCCTTGAACATTCTGCCACATTGTTTACCTCCTCCTACAAATCACTGTGCAGTAGAGATTAAAAAGTTTCACATTGTAAGTAGAAAAGCCAGATGGTTGCTACGACTGTTTCACTTATAATCACTATAACTGAGGCCTGTTACTGTGGTTGATCTGACTTACTTTAGGACGCGTTATGATTGATTTTTTTTTTTTTTTTCCTCCAAGACCTTTTTACAATACAATACAATACAATACAATAAAACTTTATTGTCCACCATGGTGGAAATTTGTCTTCGGCTCACCAAGACCTTTTTACAGAGTATAGCAGGATTTTGCTGGCTTTTTTTTGTGATTGTTTTGAAAAGATTATGGTGCACGTTGCAATGCCTTAAGTGCTTTTGTTGTGATTAAATTGCGGGAGACAGCAAAAGTTGCAAAAAAAAAAAAAGTTGCGGTTTTTGTTCTGAATAATTAAAAATCAAAGGGAAATCACAAAATAATGTGAGGTCCTGTTATACCAGCAATGTTCCACTTGTTAGGAAAGGTATGGGGAAATTATATAAAGTTGAAAGTTGTTTTAATTTTAATTAAAATGACTGTAAAACAACTGTTTTAAAATTACATTAAAACAGTCCAGTCTTTGAATAAAAAGGCTACTCAACCAGGGCCAGGGCCTCAGGATGGGGGAAGGGGCACCTGGCCACCGGCTGCTCCGCTCCGGCCCTGCAGTGGCATACAGTAGCCTAGCTACTGGATTCTCACTCGGCGAGTGCTGTGAGGAACACACAGGCTCAACCAGGACAGCTCACACACTCAACACGTTCGACTCAGCTCCCGTTCCTTTACTTATCACTTTGTGCGCATTGTATCAAGTTTCTTGCCATCATCCCAGCCACACCGTTCCTCCATGGACTCACATTCAACCACTGCTGTGTAACTCGCGGAAAGCACCGATGATTGGTCCAATTTGTGGAAAACTTACGGTGATTGTACAAATTTGCGGGGATTGGTTAAAATTGCGTTAATGCAAATTGTTGCGATCGTGACATTGCAAATTCCTGCAGGGACTGCTATATCCTATAACCTGTTGTGATACTTACTGTATTGATTTATCGTCTACAATACAGTATGTAAATGTGATTTTTGATTTTTCTGGCCACTTGCTGTTGTGTTCGGAGTTGTTTTTTCGTCAGGGGCAGTTTTTGGCCGAGCAGTCTCTGCATTTGCCTCTAAAACAGCTCTGTCTCGTAACGTTCTGTTATTATCTCATAGCATGTGTGCAGGTCACAACTTGTCCACCAGAGCGTTGTGGAGTTGTTGGATTGTGCATTTGATGAGTTTGATGAGGCAAACCAAGAAATCCCATTAGCCTCCGTAGTGTAGCTCTGAGCAGCTAGCGGCTCTGCTCTGCCATTCTAAAAATAGCTTGAACTAGCATTAACGAACCTACTGCTATGACTATAGGGATTATGGCAATGAGCCAATTAGGGAAAATGTTGAACTATCCCGTTAATCATGCCGACTAAACTTATGTCTGCTCCATATCCGGCTCTTTCTATTCTCACTCTTTTAAACTGTAAAAACAGAACAATTGCCAGTATTTTACATCTTTGCTGAGCATAAGATGTCTGTCTGTTCTTCGCTGGTATGTAGTGGAGAAGGGTTCCATGTGAACAGCTTTTAGACATGGGTCAGTCCTGAATGTTGTGTTGACAAACTGCAATGAACAAACCTACAGACTCTACCTACACAAAAATAAACACACTATCGTCATTTCTACCATTTTATGCTATGCAGCACATACACAAGACAGTTATCCGTCATGATCAGTGTGTGACTATCGTACTGTATTTCCTGTTCAACTTCTGTAATCACTTTCCTTTTCGTGTCTGTTGTTGTTGTACCTCCTGCCCTTGTGTGTTTCCTGTCAGTCTGATTGCCTGCCCTGCCATGATTAGCGTCACCTGTTCCCAATTACCTTTGTCTTCCTCGTGTATTTAGTCGCCGTGTTCCTCTCACTCTGTGACTAGTCTGTGTTAGTTCCTGAGTGCCGTCTTTGTTGATCTGTTTTGGCTCCTGGTTAAGCTCCCTCATGTTCCTTGTGTGTTGCATCCTGTTTGTTCCTGCCGGTTTGCCTGCTTAGCTACTCACCTGCCTCTTCATTCACCAGTCTGCCTGGAAGTCTTCTCATTTATTAAAAGTAGATCCAGCTTGCCTGTATTTGGGTCCGTTTGTTCAACCTTGATGTTATCTCTTCAGAAATCTGAGCTCCTTCCTGCAGGTCCACCAATCAAAACCACCAGATACAAACGCCACATTATTCCTACTGCTGTCGCATCTTCTTTAATATTATGGGAATATCTTTTTTGCAGGCTCTTTGACATATATTTGGGTGTTTGTCTTGCCTTCTGGCCCCGAAAATGTGAGAATTGACAAAAAAAATCTGTAATTTACAGGCTCCCGAGGTTAAAATCCATGTGTTTTTTGTCGGTTGTTTTGAGTAGGGGTGTAAGAAAAAATCGATACACTTAAATATCGCGATATTTTTTTTCGCGATACAGTATCGATATTCGGTTTTCCGTATCGATTTTTTTTTTACTTTATTTTTTGATAAAACATGTACAGAAATACAAAAACACAAGGGGGGGATAAGCACTACTTAGTCTTATTTTTTTCATTTCTTCATGCAAAATTCCTGCCAATGCTTGTATTTCTTCAGCAAGCCGATGTTCAGCAGTAACAGCATGTGTGTGCTATGTGCTACAATTTTCTTACAAATAAATTCTTTCAAAGAAACTCAATATATCGTTGTTCCTACAGCATCACAATATATCGTATCGCTGCCCCCGTATCGTGATATGTATCGTATCGCCAGATTCTTGCCAATACACCCCCCTAGTTTTGAGAGGATGAAAATAGCTGTGATGTTTGATCTTTGGGGTATTTTGACCAAAGCATGTCACAGACATGTCTTTAAGACACTTGGGAAGTATTTTGATTTGTGGAAAAGTGGCATAATATGTCCCCTTTAACTCACAGAAAGGTTACACAGTGCTCTCCTGTTCACTGATTCAGATTGGTACTGTGATTTGACTTCTGCTCTCAGTAAATAGCATAAAGAGTGAAAACTGCTCTTTTTTTTTCATCCTGTGTAGTTTACTGTTTAACATTTTATTAGTCATCTGGGTAATTTATGGTCAATTCTTTATTTTAATTGCTTATTTATTGCTACCATCTGCTTACCTATGTACATCTGTTAACATCTGTGTTTAGTGTGTAGTGTCCTTATCTTGCATTTGCATTTTATGTGACTACTCTGTTAAATGTTTCTTTTGTCCCTCATTGCTGCACAACAAATAGCCCTACTGGGGACAAATGAAGTCATTGAAGTTGAAGATATTGGGCTATATTTAAAAAAGAAAAAAAGAAAAATTAGAGTCACAACCTGTAGTTCAGGTTGAGCGTCTTCATACTCCTTGTACACCTTCCACTTCTTTAACAGCTGACATTTATCCAACTGCGTCTTAACCTGTGGTCTCTGACATTTAATAGTAGCCCAGTGGAAAACCCTGGCAGCCACACTGAACTGCATCCTCAACAGTAATGTGCGAGTTGGCTTATATAATTCAAGTTTTATTGCATAACAGACGTAGACTCGATATACTCACTATAGTATAAGAATCGTAACTTGAACCATTACCCAACACAGCTCGTAAACAGTAGCAAGTTACATGAGCTTAAAAAGTGACTTCAAATCAAAACTGACTTCAAGTTTAGTGCACTTAAGGGGCTGTTTTCTTTGCTGCGTGCCTTCTTAATGTGATTCAGACCAGCAGTTGTGTAGTCATGTAGTGTTTTTATACAGTAAATGGCCCTGTCGGACAATTGTACTAATAAACATTACATGTCAAGAGCTGCTCAACTGAGCACAGCTTTGCTGGGGATGCTGGAGGGGATTTATTCATAATTGAGGGGACACTTAACCAGCAGCGACATGCCATTCCGTCTGCTTTACACTGTCACATCCCCTTTTCAACAGGACAATTATCCAAAATCCATCTCCAGGCTATGCAGGGCCTATTTAACCAATAAGGACAGTCACAGAGTACTGCAAAAGATGACCCGGTCTCCACAATCAGCCAACCTAAACTCAGTTGAGATGGTTTAGGATCACAGAGGAAAAGAAAGGCAGCCAACCATTGCTTAATATGGGAAATCCCTCAGGACTGTTGAAAATCCACTCCAAGTGACAAAATCATGAACCTGGTTGAAAAAAAAGTGCCACTTGTAATGTATTTGGCTTTAAGACATTATATTAAAGACAGAGATATGGTTACGATAAAGATTAGTTTTTTGTTTCATATTCAAATTTCATATCTCATATCTAATTGGAAATTACTGTAGGACAATGGATTCAAATATACCTTTTTTATTATGCATTCACCCACAGAAGTACATCTAATGTTCAACTACTGCATGAGTGCTATCAAAGAATATTCCTGTTGTGTATTGAATTTACATGAAGAACAGTTTCAAAGGAAGAAAAAGAGAAGAAACCAGTATTTAATGCATTAAATGAATAAAAATTAAAATAAACATTCAACATAAACTTTGTTAACATAATTATGCTTATAAACAAACACATAAACAAATATTTAAGATACATTTTAACATAAAATTTGAAAATTTGAAATTTGAAAAGATAAACATTCAACATAAATCCAGTTAACAGTCATGTGAGGACTACTGCATGAGTGCTATCAATGAATACTCCCGTTGTGTATTGAATTTGCTTTACATTTACATCATCTTTAAATTCTTAATATGGTCTACCATAACACATAAAAAAAGTCAGCACTGATTTGTGCAGCACTGTTGTTGATGTTTTTTGTTTTTTTTTCCCCCACTAAAGTTAATTGAATATAATGAGAAACTAAAACAATGTGCTCTCAATCTGCTATTTTTTTTTCTCTTGCAAAATAACCAAAAAGTACCAACAAGAGTACTGTTAACAAACTGGATCAATAAGCAGTATTAATAAATGTACTACAGTTAAACATTTTTATGGATTGACTTTGGAAACAGATTAGAAAATAAAAAGCGCTGGGTTTGTGCAGATTGGAATAGCACAGTGTGGTCTCTCTCTGAACTGGTAAACTGCTCAACCCACTCCTGTTTTAAGGACTTCAGCTACAGTTGGTCATGACTCATGGCATGGCTCAGCTGAGGACCTTCAATGTCACGAGGCCATACAAAAAGAAGTGCCCTTCTCTCCACTCGTCCTCCTCTGTCCTCAGCCAGTGAGAGTGAAGCTCTCTCTTTCTGCCATCTCTTCACCAGGAGCTGCTGCTCTCTGACCTCCATGAGGCAGCAGAGGTCTGCACTGGACTCAGCTTTAATGGTGACACAAGGTCTGACAATGAGCATCAACTGGCTAAGGACCTGTCCACACAGATATAGTTTTAAGTAAATCGACATACGTTTGGTTTTTTTATTATTTCAGTGATTTGTCCAGACAGAAACAGGGTTTTGAGGCATGAAAACTGTATTTTGTGTAAACAGTCCCCAGAGTGGGAAAATCTCAAAACGCAGCCCCAGCATTTTTGTGTAGACACCCAAAACAGGTCTTTTGTGAAACGATGATGTTAAACCCTCCACCACTCCTAACCTGTAACCTGAGCCACACCAATAGAAGCAAACGGTCTATGGATGTAATGTAACAACAACAATGGCCGCCTACTGTCAGCTCCCTCGGACACTGCAGCTGAAACACAACCATATAATCATCACTTATTGTCTTATTTGCACTGACACGACTCCCAGTCAACATTTAATCCACTTATAATGTTTGGAGTTTGAATACAGCAGGGGAGACTTACCTCTTTTTCTCTGTTTTTGGTGTTTATGTGTGGCAGCGTTACAGCGCCACACACACTCCACACAGGCTACTACAATGTCTTGAGTCATTTTCCATGTGTACGCAGATATTTCTTGAGACGATGCCGTGTTTACTGAGATTTTTTTTCCAAAACAAACAAGAAAAAGATTGTTTTGGCTGAAGCTCAGTTTCCGTGTGCAGTTTATTGGACCAGGAGAATAACAACAGCATAACATCACAAAAGGCATCTCCTTTTTTCCCATGAACTTGGTAATGTAACGGCTGAATTTACTTTTCTTAGAAGAAAAGTTGACTAAGCATAGGACCTTTTAACATTGCCAGTGTATGCAATGTATTGTATTGTATGTTATTGTCTGTTCATAGTCAGTCAGATTGTTAGCCTTAAGCTGTCTTTATACCTTCGGATCTGGACAAATTTCTTCCGTCCGTACTAAACGTTCTCTCCCTAAGTGGCCTACATACCTCCATTTTATGGATGTAACGCAACTTATCCTCTAGGGGACAAACATTGCCATTTCTACGACACTGTCATTACCAGCACCAACATTAAATGTATGTACCAATTCACACATCGTCTCCAAATTGTGCACCATTTTTAAATGTTCAATGCTAACTCTCATCTTCTTCTTCACTGAATTTCTGTCAACTACCCACCTCCTCACTGATTTTCATAATGGAGTGACTTTTCTCTGCTTCTGACTCTATACTGCCACCCTGATTTCCGGTGGTATTGCTCTGTTGCGTCCGGAGCATTCCGGATTCGTAAGCTCGGAGGCAACGGATTCACTGACGGATGAAACGACCTCCGTATCTGTTTTATCGTAGGGTATAAATGGGCCTTTACAGACACACACACACGTATATAATGGTTATATATTGTCATTTCATTGTGTTTTGTTTTGTTTAAAGTAGTCATCACCCGGAAATCTCAATTTCTCTTGTTAAAACATGCATATTGGTGTTTGACCTCAGTTGAAACTTGCCTGAAAAGCTGGAGTTTGAAAGTGGCGCCGTTTTTCCGTCACTCTGCTCTTTTTCAAACAGGAATAGCACAAAGGGTGTGCCTTCCTAAACACGAGATTTTGATTCTGCTCCTACGGTGACCTCACCGAAGGCTGTCTTTCACCACCCAACCCCGGCCCGTCCGCTACCTGAAATCGCCGAAGCGGTACCAGGGGGCTATTTATGTTTTGGAGTCTGCATGCAGGCAAGCCCCCCACCCACCCCTCCCGCTCTGTCCTTCCTGCGGCGAATCAATGCGCGCCTCATTACATATTATACAATGCACATCCGGACCAGTCAAAACCTGATAAACCTGATAAAGTCGCGGTACGAAAAAGGGTCAGAACAAGCTCAATGTTTGATTACATTTTTTTTTTTTCTAATAAGTTTTACGAATTGATCCAAAACGATCCAAGGGGGGCTGGATACGTAAAAAAACAGGTTATGACTCCTTTAAATAATATGAAGCTGATCTGTTTAGTGTTGTATGGAAGTGAATATTGCCAGCCACTGCAGAGCACCAAATCCTTCAGCTTTCATTAACTATTGATAAGGTAATTTTGGTTATACTTATTAACTTAATTATTAATCAGGGTTCCAAATTAATAGTTAGTATACTTTATGAGACTGATTTAGTGAAGTGGTTATCTGGTGCCCCAAGGTGGAGTAAATGTAAATTAAATCAGAATATGTAATGTAACAATTAATGGTTTAATAATCATATGTTTTAATGATCATATTGTTTTCTATTTTTTAATAGCCAATAACAGCTACTAATGCAAAACACAAACAACCCTATGACACACACACATGCACACACACACAGTCCAGATAAAACTGTAAGAGTATCAAGATTACAAGCAAGACAAGACTAATGAAGTGATTAGTTATGCTAAATCTCAAACACAGATTTGCAGGAGTTTCTGTTTTTTCCACAACAACTTTAAGGCTTTATAAGTCATCACTCATGAGGCAGTGGAGGCATTGCAAATAAATGGAGCAACATTAATTCTGCAAAGTTGTTTGTGCTGAAATCACAAGTGTGTGCACATTTGTTCAAACTTAATTGTGGATAAGTAACAGGCTGAATTCATATGACATTATCTTTGTATGTCCCCAGCCTCGTTCAGCATTAACACGTATCTTCAGTGATCTTGTATTTACAAAGCATCTTGTCTTACCACTAAATACAAGTTTCCCCATTCAACAAGCAGAAATCAGGTCTCGATTGACCACAAACAAACCTGTTGAAGCTTCAATCCCAAGCACACAGCTCAATGAATCAGCCCTCTGATCTCAGGCTGACACCTATTAGTGTCACCCTGACTGAAACCTTCATGGTATGAGATAATAACAGAACTTTACGAGACAGAGTTGTTTTCTAGGTAAATTCGTACAAAACCGCTGATGCGCACGCCCGTTGGGGGCAGTTTTTCGGCAAGCAGTCTCTGCATTTGCTTAGAATAACGTTCCGTTATTATCTCATAGCGTGGTGAATTTGTAGGTCACAACTTGTCCACCAGAGCGTTTTGGAGTTGTTGGATTGTGTATTTGATGAGTTTGATGAGTGAAACCAAGAAATTCCATGATGAGCCTCCACAGCGTAGCTCTGAGCAGCTCGCGGCTCTGCTCCGCCACTCTAAAAATAGCTTGCACTGTCAATTAAAGGTAACGAACCTACTCCTAAAACTATAGGGATTATGGTAATTGGCCAATCTTCCAAAATGTTGAACTATCCCTTTAAGTATCACTTTCACACCTGTTCTCTATCACCCCCTCTGTCCAGTCTCTCGATGGCTCCATCTCCCTGTCACCTGCAATGGGATATCCTTCTTCTATGATCAACAACTGAGTCATCCTCACCATATCCATCTGTGCACTGATGGTTCACAGAAGGCGGCCCCCCCGGCGCTGGTCAATGCCAAATCTTTTCTTCCACTCTCTTTGACATGTACCCCCAGAATAGCCCCTGCTGTTATGTCGGGCCACAAATGATCTTGCAAATACATCCTCGTGTGGTCGGATAACCTGACAGTAGAAGAAGTAATCGACAAAGACAGTCAGACTCCCCATCCATCATGCCATTGATGCCCTGCCACACCTGGCTCTCTGTCACACACCAGTATATCCTCTGTGCAGCTCATGTGCCTGGTCACTCCCTCCCCTGCTTCTCCTTTCAGAAATGCAGAAGCTTGGCTCCACGTACAGAGGCGCAGCACTGACATTCAGCTTGTAAGGTCTGCATTCACTCCTTTGACCACAGACTCTCAGAACCACAGCCCGTCCCCCTCAAAGTTGACTGGAAAAGTTTCCATCAAGTTTCCCGTTTGACCTCAACACCTTGACTTTATTTGCCTATTCTCATTCTATAGAGAATGTGAAGCTGATGTCCCGCCGCTTTGGCATTGTGGGACGTCAGCGCCATCTTTGGAGGAACGCAAACATAAACAGAGTGAGGAAAACGAGCAATAAGTAAAAGAGAAAGAAAAAGAGATGAGGAAGATGGACAAAAAAAGAAAAGAAAAAAGAAATGGAGAAGGAAACGAAAGAGGAACGTATCGTGATTAGCTCAAATTTAACGAGAAACAAAGGTAGACAGAAAAACTACAACTTATTAAAGCAGATATCCCTCCACTGACTTATCCAGACATCGTGAACTATCTCGTTTTTCATTTTAGTGCAATACTACTGTGGCATTTTTTATGCAGTTCCCAAGATTACTTTTAAGCAGGCTTTTTTTCAAACAAGCAAGTTTTACAGCTTCAAGTCACAACTACAACTTTTTCTCTATAATGGCTTTTTAGGCAAATGTAACCAAAGGTTCTTAGCAGCTCACAACAGTCCTGTTGTCTGTGAAAGTGCACTATAACGGCCACTGCAGGGGTCTCTGACCCGTGAACTCGCACCAGATTGAACTGGTATGACTTCACAGGAAGGAAAAAAAAGTTGACGAGAATTTCCTTAAGAAACTCACCATGAGTTTGGAGGAAAAGCCCCACAGACCTCGTCAGGCATCTAAGAAATTGGTCCTTATGTTTTTATTATCGTCACCACATTTCAACCCGCATCCCTTGGCTGCAATTTAATTCAATAGCCCTTCATGCCATTCTCTCTCCTCATTGGATAAAATCACTTGTATCCCACAAGGAAAATTTTCTCCTCCCAGGGTTACAGCAGAGCAGAGTGACATGGAGAAACACATGGTGTAAATAACTTTATGTTCCTGTGATACTGAAACACTCCAGAAGTGATTGCTGAATGCCTGGAAAAATAATCCAGTAATTTTGGACTTGTTCCATTCTTAACAAAAACATTCCACTGATATCTCCCTCAGCTTTAAGACCCAGATTTACTCCTCCACTGACTTATCCAGACGGCACCGCTGAACTATCTCGTTTTTCAGATTAGATAACTGTTGTCATTTTGTAACTTCAGCAGTACTGTCCCACCATGATTACTTTTAAGCGTGACGTAACTTCACATTCTCTATAATGGCTTTTTAAACAAATACAACCAAAGGTTATCATAGCAGCTCACAACAGTCATAGAATATGAACATGTTAAGAGGAGCTCATGTATTGACACATCGCACACTGCAGGTGTTTAATCTAGAGCTTTATCCAGTTGTAATTGACTGGGTGTAGGTCTGCTGTTGATGGTTTTTGTCATGATGGTTAACATATACGGTATCTAATCTGATTTCCCCTGTTTATTAACTGTATTCATAAGCCCATTATTTACTGTACCAAACCCTGTGGATGCAACTGATCTGTGCCAATCATCAAATCAGCGAATGCATTGTGAATGCGCCGGTTTCGCTGCCGCTCTCCACAGTTTAATCATAACTTACTGCATTAAAAAATGAGGCATAATGCATCTTGGCATATTAAATCTCTGATATATTATGTAACCTCAGTCAATATGTGTCAGAGATGCACAGATATTATCGTGTGCAGCCCCCTCCCCCATGAAATTCATATGCCCCCCTTCAAGCTTGGGATAGGAACTAAATTATTAGTAAAAGACTTTCAATCCAAGTGGGTACTGCAGCCATGTCAACGTACTGTATGATAAATCAGCCTCACTGCCCCACCTGGATGCTGAGGAGCATCAGGTGGAGCATCATCACACCCCAACACATCTTGAAAGGTACATCCTTGCTTATTAGCCTGGCCGAACTATTCTTTCCTCCCACCTTACTGAAAGAGAGCCAGAGGAGCAGAGTGACCTACTGAGCAATACTTCATTCAGAAAACTCATCAAAACCATCTCTAGGACTGAGATGATCACACCATCATTCCACTATTACCTTCCTCGGCCTCCTAAGATGTTGTGATTACTGTTGTACCATTCACGAACGTTTTGTTTAAAGGAAAAAAATTGTTTGAGTGAACAAACTGATCGGAATCACTTCCTGTCCTGATTCATCCTTTTCGAGCCATTGGAACTGCCGGGTGGTCCATGAATCACTGAATAACTCACATAGATGGTGGAGGCTCTCGGTGCATGTTCAGTGATGCATTCGCTGACCCTACTGTCACTCAGGGCTGCAGGCTCACGTTCATTAAAATACTATTCAGTGTAGTAGCATGGAAAAGCACTGGGCTTACTTCAGGCATTCACTCGCAGGAGCCAAGGGGAGTGAGTGTCTCAAGTAAGCCCAGTGCATTTTCATTCCTCTGATATTTTTTAGCTTCAAACCTGGAGTTTACCTCTTCGTTCAACCACGAGCCCTCGGTAACATGTTGCTGTGTGTCACTCGGTAACATCTGTGTAGCTCATTCAGTGGACGTGCCGTTCATCAGGGCTGACGGCTCGCTTTCACTCGTTTCATGCCGTTTGCGAACGTGTCATTACACCGCTCGTGAATTATCTTCGGGAGGGAAACCGTCCAACATAGCCCTCTAATTGTCTGAATGGCAAAACTTAATTTTAAAATGTCCCATCATTAAGACAATTTTTGCCTCCTATTTTCGGAATGAGAGTATTTTTTCCGTTTTTAAACATCCTGCCTTTCCGACAATTTCTCAAATAGCATATTTTTTTTCCCAAAAATGACTTTTCACTAGTTGGGTTTAGGCAATGAAGAAAGGAGTTGGTTAAGTTTAGTAAAAAAGACCAGGTAGAGGCTAGACAGGCAGACTAATCCCTGTCTGCGCTCTGTTGCGTAATTACATACAACCATGTGGGTTTTCCTCTACCAGCATGTCTTTTGAATAACTCAACTCAACTCTATTTATAAAGCACTTCAAGAGCAGCCTCAGCTGGAACAAAGTGCTGCACACAAGTAAAAATAGAACATAATAAAAAACAATGAAGAAACAGGAAAAACATAAGACATAAAAACAATATAGACACTAAAAACAATAATAATGTTAAAACAATAAAATAACACACAGAGTCTCAAGCTGGGTTGAAAGCCAAGGAATAAAAATGACACACACTTCCTTATTTTGAAAGCCTTGTCGGAATGGTGGGACGTTCACATGTCAGAATAGCGGTATGTCGGAGTGGTGGTATGTGTAAATGGAGGGACATTGGAATGGTGGGATGTCTGAATGAAAGCATGTAACCATGAACCATGTAGTAGAACATTCAGTGGCTGTACTACATTGTGTTGCTAGCGAACGTCTGTGCTCCTGCCATGCTCTGAACAATTTGGTGAGCTTTTGTGATTTTTTTGAATGAATCTTTTTAATGAACTAATTCTGATTCAGAACTCTTTAAACATCTGCTTTTCCCAACACTAGTTAGCAGTCAGCTGTCTGCCTCGACCCACACTGCCATACCAGCGTCTCTGATTTGTCCTATCTCTCAAATGACATCCTAGTATTCCACTTCTAGTAGTCTAAATCCAATCAGTCTGGTTCGCCCACACCCATCTTCTACTTCAAAGCACAATCTCCCCTAAATCCTTTCGAAACCCTTGCAAGCTACCTGCTCTATCACAAAGCTCAGAGCACAAACGCAACAGATCCTTTTTTTTTTCGCCTCTGAATCCAGAAGAGTTTCTCGATTCTGGTTCCACTGTCACTTTGGTCACACATTATCTGAAATATCTGCAACTTATTATGGAGGATATCGCCGCTTCAGCCTCCCACAATAACATCCCAGAACATTTCATTAAAGTCACAGGCTGATTGCCCAACCATATCATCTCCACATTTACTTTAAAGATCTTGACGATATTACAGCTGCTTCAATACAAGAGGGACATTACAGACGAGCAGTATGGAGGTATTAGGATGTTTTTTGGTGTGTCTTTTTGGATGAAGAAAAGTGAGCCCCATTCACAACCATTAAATGGACAAATTCTGCTGCGCGGACCCCCCCGTAACTCAGAGAAGGCACAGAGGACTATGAAAATTCTCACAGCTCTTAGTCGAGATTAGGGTGAGTAGATAATGAGTGAAATTTGAATTTTGGGTGAACTATCCCTTTAAATTGTTCTTTCACTCGCATGTACTCATCTTACAATTGTTTTACAGATCTTCAATACGTTCTACAAGCCTTCAGCCCTTTAAAACATGTCACCTCTATTAGAGCTGCAAAGGAGCAGAAATCACAAGCTGCTGTGAAAAGCTTAGAAAATTTGATAGAAGGACAATGTTTAATCAAAGAATAACCAGTGAATAAAATACACAGGGAGCTGATTTGATTAACATGAAGATAAAAAACCAAAGTAGAACTTTCTCTTTTGATGTGCTCTTCTCCTTGAAAAAACACCTCTTGTTAAAATAAAAAAAAGGCCTAATGGGAATTCCAGAGCCTCTGTATCTGATCAAAATAAAGACTGTTAATGTGTAGCAATAGCAAATGAGTGAGGGGAAAAAAAGGAAAAGTGGCCTTTCATCGCTAAATTAAAATTTTAAGCGCTGCTAAATGCATTTCTTTGCCCACCCGTTGAGCAGGCATTTCTGTAAGTAATTATGTTCTGACCCTTTATGAACTATGCTTCAAACCAAGCTTTTATTCTATCTTGTTTCATTTCTGTCAAGCCCACCGCCCCCCCACCAAGCCCAACTCCACTAACCCAACCTCTACCTTCTCCATCCTCTTTCTGTCTCTGTCTCTTTCCTCCTGGCAGAGGTCACTCACAGCGACAACTTAATTTTCATTCATTTGCTCACTCATGTGAAGAGCTCTCCGGAATCTACTTTCCGAAAATTGCAGCTTCTCTGTTATGTTAATTACTCATGCAAACAGAGATGACAACATTTCTCTTGCAACCATTGTTAGTGTAACTCTGTAGTAATGAGCAGTTTTTTTTCAAGGGGGGAGAAAGAGGATCTTCAACAAAGTAGACAAAAATGAATACATAGTTGCATTAAAAAAAAAAGAAAAAGAAAAAAAGGCAGTATGGCTCACAGCATAATAACACATCAGTACTGGGTTTACTCTATTAGCAGACAATTTGCTTAAACAGAGTTTTATGGCTGGGGTAAGAGGTTAACTCTCACCATTCATGCCCAGGCATATACTGTGGTATTTATTGCTGCAAATTAGGTCAAAAAAAGAACAAGACATTGATGAAAGAGATGCATTTAAAAGCTATAATGTATGCTTGGAAGTGAATGGCTATAGTGTCAGCAAAGATTATAGCATTATAGAGGGATGGAAAGAGGCATGTTATGAATGATCCTAATGGGCATACTTGACAAATGTCTCTTTCCTTTTTTGTTGTCGTTGTCAGTGCTATGACTGGACAATAGTGTTGATTACCTGTTTTTGAAAATGTCAGGATACAAGGACATTTTCCAACGCAATGGTGTGACATTGCTTGTGTTGTGTAACAAGTACTACCAACCCAAAGGTATTCCCTTTGCTGAGGAGCAGAACAAGAAGAAAAAGGAGCAAATTGTTACATGTGAGAAACTTGAAGCAAGGCTGCTTCCTCTTAAAACTTAAAACACCTGAAAATCTTAATTATCTGTTCTGCAGCTTTTGCTCACATAAACTTTTACTGTTTAAAATGAGAAGAAACTTTTGACTTTTACATCAAACCTGGACAAGAATATCTTAAAGTGAGGGAAGGGAAAGGACTTGATCATGTGAAAAGGCACAATTTATGTTGATGAAGATCATCTGGTATGATCAAAAGCTGCAGAGCAGCAATTAAATGTACCTTGAGGTGATACCTCAACCCCAAAACTATTTTCAGAAATAATATTTCAAATGTTGTGATCAATCCAATCAACACTCTAACACTTTGGACAAAAATAGAAATTAATAGAAACTCAGAAACTTTTGGCCAATTGAGGGCTTACATCTCATGCAAACTGTCAATTAAATGTATCAATGAAATCATCATTTCTGTCAGGGATGTACGATAACTACAGATAATGATCGGCCTGATGTTGGCTGATAATTATCGTCAATATACATAGATAAGTCCAATAACAACTTTACTTGAGCCAAATAACATTGCCCTGATTTTGTTCATTATCAGTCTGTTTGCCCCCTAAGTTCATTTAAAGGGATAGTTCAACATTTTGGCAAATTGGCCCATTGCTATAATCCCTATAGTTTTAGGAGTAGGTTCGTTACCTTTAATTGTCGGTGCAAGCTATTTTTAGAATGGCAGAGCAGAGCCGTGAGCTTCTCAGAGCTACACTACAGAGGCTAATGGAATTTCTTGGCTTCCCTCAACAAACGCATCAAATAGAGGAGTTTTAGAGGTAAAACAACTCTGTCTGGTAACGTTCTGTTATTATTTCATAGTATGGTGAATGTGCAGGTCACAACTTGTGGAGTGTTGTGGAGTTGTTGGATTGTGTATTTGATGAGGGAAAGAAATTCTATTAGCCTCCATAGTGTAGCTCTGAGCAGCTTGCGGCTCTGCTCCACCGTTCTAAAAATAGCTTGCACCGACAATTAACGGTTACACCCCGCCTTTCCGACAATAGACTTCCATTCATCGTAATAGCTGGGTTTTCTATTTTTTCTAAAGACCCTGCTATTCCGAAAAGGCTATCAGGGGAAACCCTCAGTGCGCATTGATCCTTTTTTCCTTTTGGGGTCAAACGGAGCATGTGCATAATTAAATGCAAAACAAGCAAATACTTCATATTAATGACATATAGGCTTAATGTTCATTATGCTTCCAGCCTGTCTACCTGGTCTTTTTACTAAACTTAACCAAATCCTTTGGGGGGCGGGGGGTCGAAGTGGAGGTGTGTCGGAATGGAGAGCTAGGGATTATGGCAATGGGCCACATTACCAAAATGTTGAACTATCCCTTTAAAGCAATAAGAATGTTGACTTTTGAAGAGCAATAGCTGTTGTTTTAGTGATGTCAGTTATAGGGAATCAATATGAATTTAACATTATAGCTCTGCCTCTGACTTAACACAATAATATAAGCCTTTCTTAACCTCAGGTGTGTATATGAACTATTAAATGTTATTGCTTATCAGTTATCAGTGTTGACATTGGTTATACAGTAAGAAGTAGGAAGTTATCTGTTATCAGTATCGGTGGAAAAGCAGTGTTTTTGTGCATCCCTAACTTCAGCACAGCATTTTTACAGAGGAAATGCCTCACCTCATTTTCGTGCTCGGGGAAAGCGCCCGTGAACCACACCTTTGACACAGACGCCTCTTTTTTCTTTCTTTAAATCTCCTTAGTCTGTCACAAACACCTCTGTGGACCGGCGAGAGTTGAATGATAAAAATGTAAAGATGTAAATGTCAAGCCCGCATGTGACAGAGAGTGACAGGTTATCGCTTGTTGAGTTATCATTCTGTCAGTCTTGAGAGGCTCTCAGTGACCTTCTGTATTTTAAAACGACAAGTTCAGTTTTATGTGCTTTTGCTCCAGGATGAAAGGATGGATGGGTGATGGACGGACAGAGGGGAATACGTGGAGTGGCGGAGGGGTTGGGGCAATATTTATGGTGTCATGAAAGGTAATTAAAAAGCACGGCATTACTTTTACTAGCCTGGTTCAATGATGTCACAACTACTCAATAAAAGACACACTATTAAAGGTTAAGTCCTCATAATTCACCCAAAAGCAGCCGTGAGACAAAAAAATGTCCGCTCGCTTTTACCAACAGCCTTCACTTTTCTGGCAGTATGACAAGACTCAAAACTGGGAAAACATAAAACATAGCTGTACAGAATAGACCAAAGCAGCTGCAGCAGGAAGCAACTGGGGTCAGCCAATCATGTTAGCTTCAATGAAATTCAACCAATCAACTTATATATTTCCAACTAAACATGTTTTACTCTTTAGTCGATATAGAAATCGCACCGGGGAATGAAGGTGAAATCAAAGTGACCCACAAGGAAATGGAAATGCAGTGCACGTGATTAAAAAACATAATCCAAGAATGAAACGTACAGAAAGAGAAAGTGCACAGAGTGAAGCGAGAAGAGCGGGAGGGAAAGGCTAAAGGGTGGAGCGGGCAATTGGCAACCAGTTCTAAACTCACCCATCCCATCCTGCAGATTTACTATTGGAAAGGCAGGCTTGTTACAGGCTTCTGTGCTTCTTGCTTTACAGAGCAAATAAAAGGAAGACATAATTAAGACCACCAAAGGTATAAATCGTGTATGTGAATGGCCCATTGCACACATCGACCGTGCAAGTAATTTACATGGCCCTTTGAGAATTTGCCTCTGAGTTTTTTTTCTGACACCCACAAAAGGTAGTGGTGAGAGAAGTGAGTTGAAAGAGGGAAAAATATTGAGCCCACTACTAGAACTACTTTCACAACTACATTTACAGACTGAAAAAGCAGAGATTATATATGTTATTGCGACAATTTCAATTACTCAAGTGCAAGGTTCCATCATGTGTTAGCACAGAGCGTCAATACTCATTACTCTGCTTGGTGTAAAGAAAACCAGTGTGATAGGAGTGGATACGGAGCTCAATATGTTTTATTGTAAAATCAAATTTTAAGTCAGGGATATTCAACTGAGAATATGCAGCTGTTGTTATGTACAGCTTCAGTCAATACATTTAGTGTTTCATTTTTTTCCCCCCTAATTTGCTCAGAGTATTGCCTTGTCTGAAAATACAATAAAATAAATTGTAGTGGGAGTAAAAAAAACAAAAAAACATCCACTGTGCAGCCTGCAGGTGAATTATCATCCACCTGTTTTTGCACATTTTTGATTTGTGTACAAATAACTTACGTGAAATGCAGAAAATTAAAAGGAAAAAATTTACGAGCTGTAAGCTCCAAGTTTGTCTCCGATGTTGCCACTGTACTGGTGCACGATGCATTAGATCATATCCAAAACAATATTTTCTCTGTGCATATTTTTTACCCATTGCAATCTTAAGAGGTTTGTACATTGTAGAGATTCTGCTTGTCTGCGTCTGTGATGTATGATAACAGAGAAAACCAAGACCTGGCCACTTTACAGGCTATCTGTCATGGTTTTTCAAGAAAAAAAGGAACCCAAGTAGGGGTAGATATAAAGGATACAATATCCAAGCAGGGAAATAAAGTACAAAGAGTCAAGCTGAGGCACAAACCAAAAAAAAAGGCAAAGTCCAAAACACAATCAGGAACAAAACAGGCAGGTAAAGAACAAAGAGCTGGGGAGGTGCATGACACAAACAATATTTGGCAGAAGCAAGTGGGAAGGAAGGGAGCTCATGAGGGAGTGAGGAACTCGGTGAGCCGGGAGGGGAGAAGATCATGTTGCAGGTGGGAGAGATGAGATGACTACTACTACTACTGAATGAATACAGCGATGAATGAGCAGACAGAAACCTGCCAGAGTATTTCCTCATCAATTCCTTTAGTAGTCCTGAAAATCTGAAATGTGTTTTTTTTTTCATCTCTTTTCTGAGTAAATTGACAATTGTGCTCATTTTTGATCAAATGTAGTACTCTGATGGCAGTCTGCAAGTTATCTCCCATGAGTCTCGTAGTCTCTCAGGGAGGCTGTCTAAAGTTGCCAGTATTTCTGACGTCTACCTGGCAGCAGCTGACACAGTGCTAATGGTTGTGCCAATGCTTGGTGACTGGTAAAAGAGCAGCGTGCATCAAGATGGTTAGCATCAGAGGAAACATTGGAGAGACTCCGCCGTGTGTTTGAGCCTCAGCCGGAGACAAACTGATGAGGAGTCTGTAATGACCTGATATTAGTTTGTCTTCCTTGTTGCCTTGTAACTGGTTGTTGCTGACAGTGTTAGTGGTTTTGCAAATGCCACTCTGTACTGACAAGGTTTCTAATGTATAGCCACACTCCCAAAAGAGCTGAAAATGATATACAGTAGACATGTAAAACATTTTCCTAAGTAAGGATAATTAGCACTTACAGTAGGGTGTCTTCACACATGTTTAGTGCGCACCCTAGTGCGGCTCCGAATGTTAAAATGATACATTGTTTCATTTTTCAGTCAGTGCGGTTGCTTTCACACCTGTTCTTTGTCACTTGGGACCAAACTTGGAGAGCGTCATGTCTCCATGACGACCGGTTGAAATCTGGAAGTGCTGATTGATAAAACTTTCATGATGGAGACTTATCGCTCTGGCCGGTTGTTAGTAGCTCTGCTCATTTATTTCTATATTGTTTGTATGTAGAACTCTTGGCAAACGATAGTTCCGATCTACTTTTCTAGTTTGGTAATTCCGGCTGGTTTCCGCTTGCGTTCACCCAGCTCGGTCCCGTTAGTTCCCGGTTAAACATTAAACGTGGGTGGACCTCTGCTGCTCCGCGGACACAAGGGACGGACCCGCCGACCTGTCCAGTGTCTGAGTGGACCCAGAAGACACGCAAGTTCCACTGGTCTATATGATGTTCTTATTGTTGTTTATTACACAGGTCTATTAATGGTCAGTCACTGCACTCTAAGGTCTGTTATTTCTGTATAATGGACCGTTGTTTAGGTTGTTACCTTCCCGTAGGCCTCTGCTTCAGGAAAATAAAAAAGAGAGGAGAGATTGAAAGCATTCTACATGACAAAAGGTTGGAAATTGACCCAGATAATTTCCTGTCCTCCAATTCAAGTGTCCTGGCCTGGGGATTGAACCCAGAACAGTCTTGGCAACAGTTGGAACCACTATCATCCTGTGCTCGCCCAACACATCTCCATCAAGTGTGTTTACTGTCACCGTCCTTGAGTTGAGCATTTTATTGCAAGTTTCTAAGTGTGGTAATCTCCACCACTACTACATCCCACACTAAACAACACACAGGAACCATGTAGAGCCACACGGGAGCTGTAGTCGCTTAGTGTGAAAAAATTATTCACTGTTAAGATCTATCTTGTAATGGGTTTTATGTCGCTAGAGCTAAGAACGGTGTGAAAGTGGCACTTTGTATGTATGCAAAAAACAGCCACACAAGACATCATTGTACATTTAGATTTCCAACTAGGACACAATTTCCCGCTTCTCTTTAAATGAGACATACTCTGTCTCCTTTCCACAAAGTGAAATAGTTCCCAGGTGTCTTAAAGACATGTCTGTGACATCCTTCGGTCAAAATGCCCCAAGGATCAAACATCACAGCTCTTTTCATCCTCTCTTAACAGCCCTGTTCAGAACGGCTGGTTTCAGAGCCTGTCCCTTTAAATGCAAATGAGCCACTGCTTGCCACACCCCTTCTATTGCTACCAGGTAGGGGAGGTATTATGCAAATTAGAATCCTAGTTACATCACTGGAAGACAATTGAGGGAACAGCTCATAAAAACATAAACAACATGGATTTCAACCTAGGGAGTCTGCACATCACAGATGTATTTTTGATCAATTCTCACATTTTGAGGGCCGGAAGGCAAGACAAACACCCAATATGTTAAAGAGCCTTCAAAAAGTGATATTTCTACAATATGTCCCCTTTAAGATTTTGCCTATATGGGCTGATGTGTTGTGACACTACAAAATACAATGCAAGATATAAAAATGAAATAAAATAAATTCCCAGCCCTTTCTCTAAACTTTCCAACCTTTCCAGCTCAGAGCCACAGCTTTGTTGAAGTTCATTACCTCATTTCCCTGTGGCATGACTCCTGCTCCAGTGTCAGGAATATGCAGTGTGGAAGTCCAAGCTACAGTTCAGGGAAAAAAAAGCTACATCTTTACCCCCACTAAAGGTGTTAACACACTCTTTTGAAGAAGGTCTTAATTGGGTTGGGAGTGGGGGGTGGGCGGGGGTAAGGTTGCTGAAACCCCCCCTCCTGATTTGAGAAGAGGTGTAAAGAGGAGAAAAGAGAGGTTTAATTGATCCCCTAGAGGTGTGTGTAGCTTGGCATCTCTCTGAGATGAAGGTGGGGGAGATGTTATGCAGGGATTGCTTAGCCACTGCAGATCCACACTGTTTTACTGTTTTCTCTCTCTTTACATTACCAGATGCCTCCTGCATGCCTTAGCTTTCTATTTCTCTCACAAAAGCTCCTTTCATGATGTCTTGTGTTATTATCATAATGTAAAGCAAATGCATGTCAGACACCTGTAGCTTTGTGATATTGCTTGGTGGGCACTTGACTTGTGTAAGTACCGGTTTTCAGCCGATCACTGCATTAATGTTCCAACCCTTTCTTGTATGGTGACAAGTTAAATTGTGTTTCTGAAGTGGGTCTATTTTCAGAAAATACGCATTAGCCAATTTATACCTTTACCTGCTCTATGTGGCTGATGTGTATGATGTATGGAGAAGGGGTGGGGGAGACTGTACATACTCTAGAAGCAGCGCAGGTGCAGCCTCTTCAGCCGTCGACGTTTCGCCGTGTCCATGCCTATGTTCCCACAGCCCTATGTTCCCACAGTCTTATGTTCCCACAGCCCTATGTTCCCACAGCCTTATGTTCCCACAGCCCTATCTTCCCACAGCTCTATGTTCCCACAGCCTTATGTTCCCACAGCTCTATGTTCCCACAGCCTTATGTTACCACAGCCCTATGTTCCCACAGCCCTATGTTCCCACAGCCCTTTGTTCCCACAGCCGTATGTTCCCACAGCCCTATGTTCCCACAGCCCTATGTTCCCACGGCTGTATGTTCCCACAGCCGTATGTTCCCACAGCCCTTTGTTCCCACAGCCCTTTGTTCCCACAGCCGTATGTTCCCACAGCCCTATGTTCCCACAGCCCTATGTTCCCACGGCTGTATGTTCCCACAGCCGTATGTTCCCACAGCCCTATGTTCCCACAGCTGTATGTTCCCACAGCCTTATGTTACCACAGTCTTATGTTCCCACATCTCTATGTTCCCACAGCCTTATGTTCCATTTGAGATTTATAACACGGTGTATGCTCTGCTACATGTGGAAAGATGTTTATGGGTGTGATGTTATGGGAACATAGGGCTGTGGGAACATAGGGCCTAATTTTCAGTGGGAAAAAAAGTTAGAAATGTGGGAACATAGGTCTGTGGGAACGGATACATGCTGTCATTCTGACATCCCACCAGTCCAACATCCCACCATGTAGACATCCCACCATTCCGATGTTAAGGTCGCTGCCGCATGAACCCCCCCCCCCCCCAGACGTTCCGATCGCGCGCACCCCGGCCGTCGAAGCTTCGACTGCAATTGATTTTATATCCGCAAAGCTTCGATTATCAACATATGATACATACATAGTACATATGAACATATGATCGGGTCAGCCCTAGTGGAAACATACCGTAGGGCTGTGGGAGCACAGGGCCTAATTTTCAGTGTAAAAAAAAAACGTTAGAAATGTGGGAACATAGAGCTGTGGGAACACAGGGATGTGGGAACATATGAATGACCCCGTTTCGGGAGAAGAAATTCAATTAGACATAAAATACAGATGTAATCTAACATAATGACAACTCATACTCTTACCGTTTGGCCGAGGCGATGAGAAAACATGAGGTGATTTTTATTGCAGATAGAGAGGGGGAGATAGGTTATTGCTTACAGCGAGAGACTTCAAGTCTGGTGTGTAGGTGTCTTGAGTCTGCGCGAAGCGGATAGGGAGACACATAAAAGACAGGGAAGGTGGGGGGGTGGATTGTCTGTTTGTATTGAAGATGGTACAGCAGTGTCAGATTTGTTTACCAAATGTGTTTTTTTTTGTAACCTGCAACAGGCACTTTGAAAGTCACTTTCTATTTAGATGCCTGGATTGATAAATCAGTTGGTTTGCATGGAAATGTGCTCTTTTGACACCCACAGTTTCATTCAGCCTATACTGATGTACTGTAAAGCACATAGCCTACACTCTGTACTTCTATGCACTTGCACATTTGCCATGCCTCATTTTCTTGCACACTTGAGTCCACAGCAACATATAGTGCCAAGTAGAATTGACAAATGAATCATCAGATAAGTCCAATATTACCTCAGCCTATGTGTCTCAGTACTTTTCCTATTTCCCTATTCTCCACAGACCTCAACTCTAATCATCCACTTAACTCCCCCACTGAGAGGGAGAAAAAAAATTACCTTTTTTTTCTCCCTCCTTTTTCCCGTATCAAAGCCAAAATCAAACGAGTGAAGAAAGAGGCGGCTCCTGTGGGGATCGTAGCCACGTGGAATCAAATCATGTGAAATAGGTGCTCATCTGGCCTGGTCTCAGTGGTTCGGGTGAAAAATCCCATTACGGAGTGACACAGAAATAACCAAAACACCCTACCTTAAGCCGCCCTGCTTTTTTTTGCTTCCACTTACACCTTCTCATTATTCTCCGCCTCAGTCTCTCATCCACTTGTCAGAACTTTTCCAGGTGGCTGCATCTTACCTTTCCTTAACTCCTCTCCCCGGCTCCATCTCCGTTGATATTCTTATCACAGGTCTTAAATCTAATCCCCCCCCCCTCTTTATCCACTTCTCTTTTTCTGCCATCTCCGCTGCTCCTGTCCTGCTTCTTTGTGCTCTCTCTCCCACTTTGTCATTACTTTTAATAATTTCATCATCTCATCTTCCTCTGCACATCTGTCTCGTTTCCTTATGTTCCTTCTCTCATCAAGACATGAAGGTGCCTAGTTGAATCATTTCAAAATGTGCCAGATAAGGCTTGTGTATCACATTTTGACCTTGATCGTAAATGCTAAGAACAGTTGGAAGTAGACCCCTTAATGATCACATGTTGTGTGTTTTTTATTATTATTTTGAAATCAGTTTATATGTACTCTATCTGTCATGTTTTCTATACCCCTGGTGAAATGTCTAAACGTTGCCATTAACTAAATGGAAAAAGGAGCATAAAACAGTTAGGGGTTTATCATCACTTTGCTTGTGTTCCTGTGTACCTCCTAATCATCACTCCTCGGCAGTGATAACTTCATCAGCTCCCATTCCTCAGCACTCCATGCATGCACAGGTGCACACAAACACATCCACACTCCATTCACTGTCAGTGAAAATAATTAATAATGAACAGATTATAGAAGAAGCAGATTAGAAAGACAGTTGCATCTTCCTAATTAACAATAGGCTAGCGTTTTAATGAGACAAGTGATGGGTCTATACAGGTGCTTTAAAATATATATATTTATGGTGGCCATTTCTTGTCTTCATTATTATGTTTTTATCTGTTTTATACACTTTACTTGATACTAATATAAAGAAAATTTGGCTCCAACTTCTGATTGACAATTAAAGATCCCATATTATACTATTTTTGCTGAATTTCACTCAGCTGTCAGACGTCCAACTAAACTCTATTGTAAATGTATTGCCCCCAAACTGTTCAATGGTCCTGAATGTTGGCTGTCTAAAAGTGGCTACTGCGAACAAGCTGTTTCTGTGCCTGCACCTTTAGGTAACATGATTCCTGTACATGGCAAAGATTATTACCACTTTATGACTTCAAATTGGTTGGTATTTCATCAATTTAGCTGGTCACTGCAGCCATAGAAATAGAGCTGGTAGGCATTTTATGGCTGAGTCACCTGCAGCCATACTGTAATATGAGCTGGGAGAAAAAATACATATATATCTTTTTTGACGATTTTTAAATCGATTTTTTTTTTCAAAAATCGATTTTTTTTTTTTTTTTTTTTTTTAATTTTTTTTTTTTTATACTGTGCAATGTGCATTTGTTCGGCCTCATACAGAAAAACAGGTTTTTGGGTTTAAGTTCACTTTATAATGAATATTAATTTATAGGCTCCTACATATTTGTTGTGATAAATGTTAAAAATTTGTTAAAAATCTTATATCAAATATGTACGTAGAATCGTAATTTAAATCGAATCGCCATCCAAAAAATCGTAGAAGAATCGAATCGGGAGAAAAGCATATCGTCCCAGCCCTAGTAATATAAAATAATCAATCAATGATTGCAGTTTGTCTATACATCAAATTCAAATTCACTGTAGTTAAAGGATGTTTAGATAGTTACCGGTAAAATACTTTGTTTATCCCGAGGGGAATTCAACATCGTGCATAGAGAGTAATATAACAATTGCAGTCGGCCCTGGTTCGAGTCCCGCGTCGGGCGCCATTTGCTGCGTGTCATTCCCCCTCTCTCTGCCTCCCCCTGTCCTGTCTGTCTCAACTGAACTATCTATAAAGGCATAAATGCCCAAAAAATATACTTAGAAAAAAAATCTTTAGAGAGAAAGTCAAAGATTCTTTTTTTTTCTTTTTTTTTTAAAGTAAAATCACGCTTAACATGCATGCTGCCTCCCGCAGTTCAAGCTCTGTGAGAAAATATATAACTAGATGTAACATTCACATCCACCATTTTTTAAGTCACTCCCATGATAGCCTAATCAGGTCCATCTACTGTACCTTTTGATTCAAAAACTTTTTTCTAATGTGGGCTCTTGTAAGAAACCACAAATACAGAGAATACACACTGAAATAAAATCACCTTTCCCAGTAGGTTCATCTTGTAGGGATCACACCATGGCCTGATCGTAGCAGCCATTCATTTGAATCTACATTGAGCGTATTGAGAACACGGATGAAGAAGTAAAGTATTTCCTGGATCAAAGTGGGGACAGTGAATTGTGTTTATATTTTTTTCCTCTACTATCTGACCCAGAAACATTGTTGACTCACTTCAAGGAATTTCTGCCATTGTGAATGCTGGTGCTAACATCTTTTTATGCTGGATTTCTCACTATAGCCTTGCTCTGTAAAATAGCATTAGTAGATCTGGTTGATAGTAGTAGGCTATGTGTCCTTGGCTCAAGCATACACGTGTACGTCACTTGTGCACCATGATTAGGGCACACTCATATACATGTATACAGTGTGTGCAAATCAGTCCTCCATTCAGTCAGTGTGGGAGTCTGATATTAAATTCATATTTTCATCTTTCTATCAGAACGTCCTTGACTTTACCTTTTGTGTGTTTTTCCAACTCTTGTGCTCCAACATCGAGCCATTTGCTTGAACAGCTACAAGTGCCACAATCGTTGCTCTCCACTGTTGTTCATTGTGTGTGCAAGAGGGGGTCCAAAATGGAAAAGTGTTGTGTTTATGTGGGTGTGTGTACAGTGTGCAGTGTGCAGTTCTGCACCGCTGCCTTTAATGCGCATGTGCTGTTAAATGCAAACTAGCACCTTATTACACAATCAGATTATGCCTGCGTTTATCAGTGGCATGATTAATGGAGTGGGCCGAATGGAAGCAGAGAGCACTAAGGATTCATTTGGGCGCCTGACAATTTTTTATGTATGGGCTGTAAATTATGGCCCCTCTACAAACTGTAAGTGTATTATTGAAAAGGATGCTTCCACTCTAAGCATCAGAATTAGCTGTGGCGTGTGCGAGATCTATGTGATATTGTGTGCGTGTGTGTGTGCGTGCGTGCATGTGTGTATATAATAATGGTAGTGTGGGTGGAGCACATGCATTTTTAAATTGAAAACATGACACACCCGCAGTGATGATTTAGTACCGGACCAGAGAGGTGTTTGGAACAGTGGATGTGGCCTTCGAACAGTGGAGTGGAGAGAGAGCCCTAGTGTTGTTCAGCACTGCCACTATGGGAGAGGCACTTAATACTAGCAGTTCACTGCATGCCAAGGCTTCTCATACACAAAGTTGATTTTTTTTTTTTTTTTTTTTTTTAAATTCCAACCCCTTTATTGAGGCACTTCATTGATATGGCCTTGGAAGTGTTTCAATGGTGTTACCTTTGTGCATCCGGGATCAATTCACTGCAGTTTCTATTTAACAAACTGACACTTGAGCTTCACTACATTGTAAATAAACTAACATTGTTTCTGTCCATGTTAACATCCTATGTATTCTCACAATCTTCTATGCAAATAAATAACAAAGTCTTTGATTATACTGACGTACTGTAAACACTTCACAATTAATCTGAGGTTCACCATCGTATTCTTCAGGTTATAGCCTAAAACATGGGGTTGTATGAGGTACTTATTCATAGTGTGTAGTGTGAGTGTATTAACTGCATTAGGTTGTGGTCCCAGGTTGAGGAAACAGCATAAAAATAAACAAAATATATTCTTACCACCTAGAGATGCCCACCTTAAATAAAACTACTTCAGTTTAAGTACAGTATATGGCGATATTTAAAATAATTTTACTACTTTATCTTGCTGTCAAACAGCCCTCCTTTGGTCCTTTGGAACTACAGTTTTTCTGCTTCCTTTGCATTTGTACATTTACAGTACACCATGCACTGTGTTATACAGCACACCTACTGTTTGTCTCATAACTCCAGCAGTCCAATAAAAAGAAGAAAATACTAGAAAATTTTGCTGCAGAAATTTGGAGAGCGCGATGGGGAACCACTGCCGGGGATGAGAACATGGGAATCAAACCAACAACCTGAAGGTCAAGACAGAGCGCATCAAAAAAACACATGATCATCTTTCTCTGGGCACTGGCACTGAGGAGCTGTCAACGTGCGTGTGTGTGTGAGAGAGAGAGAGAGGAAGGAGTGGGTGCACGTGTGTGTTGGTGTGTGTGGTTGTTTCACAGAGCCTTGATATAAATGTATGGGAGACGGGTCAGCAGTAGATTAACTGCAGAGATACCAGAGGAGTCCTTGATTAATGAATTGGTCTCAGCTGTGACTCCGGCCTGAAGCTCAGAGGTTGCCACAGCAATTTGAGAGAGTTGCCACGACGGTAGATGCACCCCAGGTCAAGTGACTTAAATAGTTTAGTTTTTTTGTCTTTCTGCTGCTTCTCTAAACCTGACAATTCCACCTCAAATAAAAACAACCATCCCATTAGAGAAACACTCTGACCCCTTTTCCACAGAGCTGGTGCCAATGCTGCTTCTGAGCCGGTGCCTGACCAGCACTGGTTCTTTGATTTTCCACGGTCTAAAGGTGTGTTCACACCAGACCATTTATTTCTGTCGCTCCAAAAAAATCACTGTGTCACTCAGCTGCAGTCGCTCGTCAACAAATCCAACAGATTGCTCTGATGACGTCATTCAAGTGATTCCAGTTGCTCTTTTCTTCCCGTTTGTATTGGTCCAGCACAGCTGACATTGTACCTGTTGCTGCTGTTTACCAGTTGTGGAAGTCCCACAAGCACCATACAATGTTACGACGGCTTTGCTCTGCCGGACCAGTTGAGTTGTATTACATTTCCATAATTTCAGTAGTTGTCATAGTTCCACATAGGTTATGGCAGCCAATCAGCGCTGAGCAACAAGTGACTGACGACCAGAGACTTGGGATTTCTTACCTTGAAAAATTGCTCTGTCATTGTTGCTTGGAGCCCCCACAATTTGTATCGACCTAATGTAAACTTGTCACCAGGTCCAGTGTGAACGCACCTTAAAGGGATAGTGGCATTTTTTTAAAGTGGGGTTGTATGATTTACAAATAGCCCCGGTTCTTGGTTCTTAAAAGTGGTTCCAAGCCAGCACCAAATCCTTGCTGAGCTACAGATAATTGGCTCCTCCAGGGCTGGGGGTGAGGTTACCTGACCTACAGCGCCATTGCAAAGATACAGAGACGTCATCGATAGCGTGTTACTGTAAGCTTGTCTGCTGTGTAATCGATGTAAACACAGTGGAAGCTGAGCTACAGGCAGTGGCTAACAACAGCTAACTCTCATATCAAAATATATAGCCGTCAAAACATAGTTACGACAAAGACGGATCCTTTTTCTTTCTTTTTTCAGCCGGGTTTAAGCAGAGAATCATCATTAATTAGACGGACCACGTTGGGTCCGGTCTTCAACACCCGCGGGTCGAACTGGGTTCTAATTTTCAGGTCAGTTTATAACTGTAACAGGCAGTAAAGACAGGAGCAGCTCCTGTATGGGGAGCATGGCTCTGACTTAGCTCCTCTGTGATCTCAATGGGAATTGTAGTTGCAATAAATAGAAATTCAATCTAACATTTCTCAATGGAAATTGTTGGCACTTAAACATTTGATAGCAAAATTAAAGTTTGTCTTCAAGTGGGCTAAAAAATAAAAATTCATTTGTTTATCAAATTGTAACATTCAAACCACAATTTCTAAATGTTTGTAATCTGTCAGATTGTGACCGGCAAGTGTTGTAATTCAAACTTTGGCTCTCTGTATAGACAAGGTTTTATGTATTTCTTGTCGAGTAGAAATATGTAAATTTACAGTCAGCTAGGTGTTTGATTGTTGATAATTTTACATAGACTGAATTCTTCAGACAAGACTGAAGCTTAACTAATTAATTATCATCATTTTAATACACAGACATTCAACCTCCTCCATTCAGGGAACAAAGTTAATCTCAATGTCAGAATGTGGCGTGGTAAGGTGAGCGTTCCAGCCTCGCTAGCTTTTCAATCACGTCCCCTATAAATGACTGGCAGAAGACCCATAGGTTAATTAGTGTCCTACAGAGTTAGCGACAGCCATGCTGCATATCGTATCATCAGCCATTATAGCCTTCTGGACTCTCATAACAGACTGCTAATCCAGGCAGAGGGACGTCTGATGGTTGACAATAACTCTAGAGAGGGAAAGAAAGAGATAAAGCAAGTGAGAGATGAGGCCTGTGCCTATGTGTACATCACACACCTCAGGGCAGGTCTCGCTTCACTGGCTGCCATCCCCTAGATAAGAAAATACAGTAGTTTGTATGCAGATTAAGTAAATGATGAGTGCCCTTGGTAAATCCAGCCAAAACATGGGTCAACTTTACAGTATACATCTGAACATACCCTCCTTTAAAGGTACAGTACGTTGTGTAGGAATTCCTCCCATCTAGCGTTGTGGTTGTAGATCGCAAGCAACTCAATTTATTTTTCATGCTGCATTCACATGAAATTGGGCAGACGGCTGACGGATGACAGCTGCTACACGAAACGGCATAAACAAGCCTCTATGTAAACAAGTGGTCCGTCAGCACGAGGCAAAACAATACACGTGACAATATGTTGTCTGTTTACCTGACCCACATTTTACCAGTTTTCTCTCGACTTCTGTGACTAAAATGACATCTGGTTATTTACCGATGTGCATTACCTTTTCACAGATGCCACCTGGGGCCTCATTTATCAAAGACTGCTACCTTTTGCGTACGAATGCACCAAAATATACACACGTTTTTCAGATCTATCAAACTGTCGTACATTCCAACTCTCACTTTCCCTTTGATAAATCTCAACGGACCCGACTTTTGCTCAGACCCACCTGGACCCGCCTGAGCCGATACAGCTCCGGTGTCATCCATTTAAGAGTCTTCCGTGGTTTCCTGAGCCATGTCACGCTGTGGAGCCACTGAAGGTGAAAACAAAGGAGACAGCTGTGACATGGCAGCCAGACAACGAGCGGAGGACTGGGAAAGATACACGCCCATGGAGAAATCAGCTGAAAAATGATTAATAAGGTACAATAAAAACTCCCAAATCTCAACAAAAGGAGCAGAAAAGAATAATCTTCTGCCACTTTTCTTTATTTATTTTTGTAAAGCAGGATTTAACCCATTTTTGATTTACAGTAACTCAGGCAAAAATTTCCTATCTGAGTTCTTCACTTGTTGTTGTTGGTCTGATCATTTACCGCCAACACGCAAAGGTGTGTGAGGGAGGCAGAGGATCAATTTCTGATAATGTTCAAAAACTGTATGTCATATTGACAGTGTTTGACCTCAGTTTTTAACTCCTGTCCATTAACAATAAAGAGACTGGTGGAGCTTCTGTCCACAGTTTGTTTACGTTTTTTTTCTTTCTTTTTTTACGCGCGTTCCGACAGCTCTTTTTATGGTTCAACTCGTGTCCGTGCGGGGGTCGGATTGGACCCTCAGGAACTATAAGCAAAAAGCAAAAAATCTCAATCCGGTGTTTATCAATTAACTAGTGTTATTATAGAGCGGGTTACAGAGATTTTGATTCTCCTCAACTATTACTAGTCGTGACCTCAACACGATCCGCTCCTCTCTGCCTCTCACTGCAGTTCTCTGACTCACAGCTGCAATCCTCCTGTTCCTCCGGTCTCGGTACCTCAAGAAATTTCCGCCCTTTTTCCCGCAAGGTTTTGGTTGATAGATCCCAAATTTTGGGAGAAAAGGCTGTTTAAAAAGGGTTTAAAAAAAGGAGTCCACAATGATAAATGAGGCCCCAGGACCTGAGCCCCAGCTCCGGTTCCCGCTGAGTTTCCGTGTCCTTCCTGCTAGCCTCGTAAACCAGCCTCCCCCGCGCATTTCATTTCATTTCTCATATTATCCAATGCACATCTTCCGAGCCAATCAGGATGTGTGATTGACACAGCACGTTGGCCAATCAGGGCCTGAAAACATCAACAGTGACGTAAAAACAGCAGTAAGGGAAGTTCTAAATGAAATACCATCAATTACAGAACTTAAACTAGAGCAAGAGTCGGCGCTTGTTGAGTTTCTTGAAGGAAAAGACGTTATCGCTGTTCTTCTTCGGTCATTGAACAAGCTGTCAATCACAGTTTGATTAATTTTTTTTTTTTTTACGAGGCTACCGTCACGCTGCCACTGAAGCTAAAAACATAAGTTTTGGCAGCCAGCAATTGATCCCATGGAGATATGAATGATCTCATTCAGAGGGGCACTGGACTTTTATTTTTTTATTTAACCTTCATGTAAAAAAAATCATTAAGAACTAGTTATTTGACAATTTAAGAACTAGTTCTTGATGGGGGGGATTTTTTGTGAAAAACCAAAAATAATCAATTTTTGTGAGTAGATGACGGGAGAAGTTACACAATGTCCCTTTAAACTCTTCACGAATGCGCTCCTTTCATATGGTCATATGGTTGACCACTTTTTTTTTTGCCTAGCTGCCTGGTTGGATCTTCATACCTACATAAAACAGAAATGATCAGTCAGTTCTGTTACCACAACCAAATCCTGAAATCCCTTTTGCTGCAGATCACTGTCTTCCTCAGCAGATGCTGCTGTAACATCTTGTCACATGGATTAATGAATAGCTACTGTATCTGCTGTTGATGATATTCTTCTCAACAGATGCAGTTTGACTTGTTAGGCCAAAATAAATAATAGACGCTGACAAACTTCAGCTTACATCAGGAGTGGACCCTCAAGCATAAAATTGTGGCACACTTCAGCTGGATTTTCCATCAGCAAGTGGTATGAAATATGTAATAATTATGCTATTAAACATTGGTACATTCAATAATGAGCTGGTTAAGATTCTGAGCATGCAAGCCTCCAAAGTAAAGTAATGATCTCACCAGGGACAGGAACACACCAAAAAACTGTGAGGACGTCTAGAGACTAAAAACCTTGAACAAAGTAGCGTGAACAAGTGTGTGTGTGTGTGTGTTAATGCTAGAATATGAGCACGAGAAAAAAAGGAGGAATGTTTGCGTGTGCGTGTGTGCAGGCATGTGCATACTGTGTGTTTTGCTTTCGTTTAGGGTAATTAAAAGTTAATATGCGGCAGAATCGGCTCTGTGCTTTCTCCTCAATTAGCAGCCATCTAAAAAAAGAACCACACTTCTATTCTTTGTGCTGTCGCTTAATTATGATAGATTTTCTTCTCATTCTCTTTCGTTTATCCCCCGCTTTTTAATCCCAATCTTCTCTTTTACTATAATGAAAACATACCCAGCTGAGTCACTTTTAATCGGCCATGTTATTATGGATTCTGATCAAAAGGACGGTTTCAACTTACAACAGCAGCTTGATTTAAGACTGTTTTCTTTTTGTTCTTCATCATTATCAGTTTAACTTATTAGGGCTCATTGCCTTCTACGTGAAGACACAGAGAGAAAAATGATGTAAAAATTGAGGGATTTTTTGTTTCCCTCCTCTGACTCGGCTGCACAAAGTCAATGGTGTATACGAGAATAATGTTTGGATTGGTTACTATTCTGATGAACGTTGATGAGCTCTTTCCCACACAAATAAATGCTTAAAGTTTGAAAAGCCTGTTTTATTTTCTGAAAAAAAACCACATGCATTCAATTCTTCAGTGGGATCCCAAATGGTTGAATAAGCCATGAAAGAACAAACTGCTTTAATTGTATCATCAAATTAGTGTAATTATGAGTCGGTGTGTTGATATTTCTCCTGCTGCGTCTGCTATTCTAATGTCTTTTATGACTAAAATGAATCATGAGACTTTTCTCTAGCTGTGCTTTGTGAGTTGAAGGTTACTTTCACAACTTCAAGACTCACTTCAATTCTCCTCAACAGTTCTACCCACACTTAAAGACTCAGTTTTGTTCTGTTTTTTTTTTTCCATCTCTAATGGTCTCCATTCTTGTATGGCCGTGTTATTGACTCTGTAACAGTCCATTTTAAACTTACTTTAATTAAAGCACATACAAAGAGTCCATACACAAGCATTCAGGGAGACATAGTGAGGCTCAACATACTTGTGCACACAGGCATCACAGATCAACACCGGCTCTCTCACCCCGATCTGAGGAACACAGGAAAGAGAAGGGATGATGGAGTGCTGCGCTTCCTCTGAATATGTATATTGGTTGTGAGGAAACTCATCATAGTCGCAGCGAGTCCCTGATGCCCACACGCGCACACACACACACTGACAAACACGCTAATGCTTGACAATTTCCAGGTGAGCTCACAACTTTAGATTGATGGTGTAGACAGAGCAGCATATGTTTTGTCATCCCTCTCTCTCGCTGTGTCTCTCTCCATGCTCTCTCTATTTCACTCTTATTGTCACTGTTTTAGTGCAGTCTATTTGGATCAATCATCAATCTCACTGCTCTTCTCCAGTCCCCCCCTCCCCTCCCTACCCCTCGCCCCCCACCCATCCACTCATCTTACCTCCCCCTCCTACACATCCCTCTCCCTTACAATATATTACAGGCAATCTTTATTCCACATGAACCCACTTTGCACAATGGGGACTAAACAAATGTGCATGTCAAACCCAGATGGCGTGATCCCAATGCTGTAGAGGGACAAAGGGAGGGGTAACCGACACTCAAAGGAGAGGAGAAATGGATGAACAGAGAGAAAGACCACCAAAAAAAAAGGAAAAGAAAAGAAAAAGGGATACTTGTGACGTGGGCGTGAATAAAAACTGAAGAAACGAGCTGCGGCTGTAGCGCTGACAAGGCCTGCATATTGTTAGGCAGAAGGGAGAGGAGAAGATGCAACTAATAGAGCACACAGACAGTTAATTTCAAACAGTGAGGTCCAGAAGTCCTTCTCAGTGGGAAGTGGGCCCGGATCGTATATTGGCATATTTTGTACATAGATATATTCTCACATTCTTATTCATAGCACAGGTTTTCCAACTGAGCACACACAAAAACAGAAGATCTACAGGGAACGAAGTGGCTTAGAGTTGCCTACAACACTGTTTCCAATTAAAAAGAAAATAATTCATGAACATCTGCTAATAACAGTCATAAGTCACTCCATAATTAACAATCCAATATTTTTCCAGATTTTCATCATAATTATGTCCATTTCAGCTATAGGTCACACCAACTTCCCACACACCAAGAAATGTGAGCACAGTCTACTGTAGCATAGGAAGTCACCCTCAGACTCCCCACAAGGCAAACTAGTGTAAATTCTCAAATGAAAGCAGAGTCTGAAATCAACGCCGGTCCCCTATACTGGCCGGGTCTGGCTACAGGTTTGAGCAAATAAAAGCCTGTCTCAATAAGAAGGCGAAGTTCTATTTTCTGCAAGTTTTTGTGTAACGGATAGTATACTCACAGTCACAAGGTACCAGTGAGGAGAAATGACAACTCACTCACCCATAAAAGAGATGCTAACCCACTTGCCAAGCGGTCATTGACCTCTTGGCAAAACGGTTAGCATCGTCGCCCGCGGTACGGGAGACCCAGGTTTGAAACCCACTCAGGGCAGACCAGAGAGCATCGGTCACTAAGCCCACAATGGCCCGTGTGAGCAGTTTCTCCGCTGCTTAATTCCTGCCAGAGTTCTCACCGGGCCTGAAAATTATAACGTGACTGGTCCAATCCGCGGGTGTCAGGATCTGATGTAGCTGGACTCTGGACCAAAAACATCCCACAGTTGGTTTACAGTGAACAAAACAAACAAAGTCTGGTAGGGTCAAACTAAACAGACAGATAACGAAGCTCATGCGCCAGCTTAAATATGTAGCCTACTGCCATCCTGTCTGTTCTTGTTGGCCTTTGGTTGCGGTGCCAGTCAATGAGCTGAACAATCCCTTTGCTGAGCAGAGATTCAGATGTTGGGACAGATGAAACTTAAAGGGTTGGGCTATGCTCGATCAAACTGTCCGACCATGTTAGAAATCAAGTGTTTGTTCTGATCAGCTCGAGCGAATACCTGGTCTGGAATATTGTTAAGTATGAGTTGACGGTGGTGGGCGTGAATTTGCAAATCCAAAACGCAGCAAACCCAGAGATGTGTAGGATGAGGTAGTTTCCCAGTCAATTCTGAAGCAGCACACTGCCAATTCACAGTACTGGCACAACAAGAGAGCATAAATATTCATCTGCCAGAGGTGGACACTGACTCAGTTAACCATCCAATCCTGATTTAGTAATACTAGACTTAAAGGGACAACGAGGAGTTTTGGAAAACAAAGTGTTTTCACACTACATTTCCCATGAGCCTCCGCGCGCACTGAAATTCTTGGACCGGCGCAATAATTTTTTCATTAATCAAGAATGAAAGTCGGAGGTTGGAAGACGATCAGATACCGTCGTAGTTCCGACCACAAACGGCGATTCAGCCGTGTTATTCTTATGACCTGCCAGGCAACATCCAGGAAACCTAAACTAGGAAATGCTGGCAAGATGACCACTAAATAATAATATCAAACTATAAAGACATAATGATATATTTATCGAAAATGGACCCATTAACAAGTGTGGGTATCGCTGAGTCATCCACATTAATATGAGACTTTTTTTTATAACCAAATACAAACTCCTCGTTGTCCCTTTAAACATTTCATACATGAGGATCTGAAAGTATTTAGGCCACATAATTTTCAACATGCCTGTAAATCACTTTACCCCGTCTACAACTCAGCAACATGCGTGGATCCATTTGAAGGATTTGGATTTGTTTTCTTAACAAAAGCAGCCCTGGCCAAAAGGATCTGTTACACTGTAGCTACAGATCTTCAGTTGCAAGATGTATTTAGGCAGCCATATTGTCATCTGGTATATCCAAAAAAACAAAACAACAGAAAAAACAAACAAACAAAAATTAAAAAAAAGAGGTGTGCCTACCCAGACTAGACTGCTATTACGGAGCCAGCTGGCATTATGCTGATACACCACCTTGGTCGCTTGCGTTTGTTCTGTTGTTGTTTAGCCCTGCTTTTGCCACTTAAGCTCAGGCATTTTCTCTCTGCTTTCATTCCTTGTGTGTTTTTTTATTTTCTTCCGCTTTTTGTGATAATCTGTCCCAGACGACTGAGCTGAGGGATGAGTCTATTGTGGAGGAGGAGGAGGAGGAGGAGGAGGAGGAGGAGAACAAGGCAGAGGAAGAAGAATGGAGAAAGGTGAAGGAGATGGCTAGCTCTGAGCTACTCTCCGTCTCCCAGTGAAATCTAAGTTTTACCAGTCAGTGCGTGTTCTCTATTGACCTCTGCTCTTTATTGATCCACTCGCTCCTAATGTACTCCGTGTGTGTGTGTGTGTGTGGACGCAGGGAGAAACCGAACATGGCAGGTGTTTTTGTGTGTAAATGCATGTCTGTGTCTGATAATCTTCATAACCATAAAACCAATGGGGAATGGTCTTCTTTATCAGAAGCAACTAGCGAGAAAAAAAAAAGGAAGACAGCCGCCTGGAGAAAGTGCTTGACGATGTGTGATGTATGTGTGGAGGAGGTGGGGAAGAAACTACGGACAATAGGCTTAAGCGGGGTGTGAGGATGCACACAAAGTATTGTTAAAACGAAGCCTAGGAGGAAAATACCAAGAGAAACAAGAAAGAGGAGAGGAGTAGAGAGATAATTTAAAAAAGGCTCATGGGATCACCGAGCATTTATCAGTCTCACTCTATTTGCTCACCTCCCCCTTTTTTTTCTTCATAAACACTTCACAAATTAACACACATGAACATCCATATACACCATGCCCTTCATCCATACAGCTTCTTGTCTCCCTCTTTTTTTTTTTTTATCTCTGGCCTTATTCCACAGCTTATGAATTTTAATAGGCCTCAATCAGAACACCTCAGCAGTGTTTTTCTATCTCCCAAAGTAATGGACTTGAACCACCTGAGAGTTCTTAGACGGCTCTGTGTTCGTCTAGAGCCGAGGAAGTCAGAATGGAATAGGGACGAGGAGTGGAGGGGAGGAATGATGAGGATGGACGGCAGCAGGGTGAATACCAGAGTGACGGAGGGATGTTGGGATGTTGGGGAGGGGGGGTCAGAGGAGGGAGAGAGTGGCCTTGGCTTCAAAATGGATTCCCCATGGATGTGAACACGTATGTTGGTGTTCATGCAACACACACACACACATGCATAAACACACAGTCGCACACTTTTAAATGAGAGCCTGATTGTTTCTGGGTTGCCTTGCTCCTGATCCACCCTGTCCTTAATTACAATCTGCACTGACAAATGGGCCTGCTTGGTAATGCAGCGCTAGTTGCACACGCGCGCGCACACACACACACACACACACGCAGAGAGAGAGAGAGGGAGAGGGAGAGACGGACAGAGTTGCAGTGTTTTGCTGATTAAGTGTGTCACTGTTCTTTTTGGACTCAGACCCTGTATTTAAACACACAAATGCACACGTTGGCATCGCACACTCCCCCTCCACACACACACACACGCACACACACAGGCACTTTAGTTCCCCAGCAGATCTAAAACAAAACAGCTCTGCATTTATTCTGTTGGAAATTGTCCCTATTGTCCCATCCTTGCCATGATGTGTAGCCATTTGTCGAAATCAATGGAGCCCAGAAATTGGTATTATTCTTTCAATGGTTCATTCTCTCTCTCACCCTCTCACCCCCCTCTCTCTCTCTCTCTCTCTGCCTGTCTTTGCTCATGCTTGAATGAGTAAAAGTGATTACCTGAGAAGGGAATGGGTTAGTACCTTAGTGAAAGGTGGCAGTTTGCTGCGTGTTGTTTATGTGAAAGGACCTGTGTAGAGCTGTTGCACCTCTTGCACGTTGCCTGACTGCCTTATCTCTCCTCCTCTTGTTTCTATACCCTGCACCCCCCCCCCCCTCCAGCTACTATACACACACATCACGGCACAATGTGGCACACACCGCCGGAAAAGACAATTCGCGCGCTACATGTGCCGTAGTTGATAGCCCGAAAAACAATGCTTCATCACTGCACTTGCCATAATCACAGCACTTTTAAAGATCTCAGGCTGAAAAGACAAGAGAAGCGGGCACACAATGCATAAACGCAGCCATAAGCCAAGCTCTATTCACGGGCCCATGTAGTTCTACCGACTGTTAAAGCCATTTCCATCTCGACACGGCAACAATAGAGCGCAACAGAGAGAGACTGAGGGACTGTATTGATATGGAGCACGGCTGAATGGTCGGCTGCCTACCATTCACTGTCACAGCGGATGGATGGTTTAATTGTGGACTGGTGTGAGGGAAGAAGAGAGTGCATTTTTGTGTGTTTGCACGTGTGTGTGTGTCTGTGTCAGTGTATGTGTGCGTGCGTGTGCAAGAGGACTCGGGGAGGTGACAGCCGTTATCTCAGGCCTACAGACAGACACTTAGCCCTCCGCCAACCCTCAAACACTCGTCCCTATGGCATGCTCAGAAATGTCACGAGCTGGCACTGTCAATGCACTGTGTGTGTGCGTGAGTGAGTGTGCGTTTGTGTATTTGTCTGTGTTTGTATGTTTGCGCGCCGCATTGATGTGTCCACATGAAAATTATGTCAAATATACGGCTGCTGCTTTGTGGATGGTTATTTCTTTTTTTCTTTTTCATTATAGTCGGCGCATTCAAACGCCAACCCACACCGACAAAAGAGACACAAATCCCCACAGCCACACAAAAATCTGTCACTGACAGTCCCTCCTGACGGTAATGAAAGAAACCATTAATGCTAACAACAGGTTTTAAAGCTAATGACACAAAGAGTTTGGGATTGAACTCTTTTGTGTCTCTCTCAGAATATTCAGAAGGTGCTATCTGAAGTACTTAGATGTGTGTCATGCCTCAATTATCAAAGGATAATTTAAAAAAAAACACCTTTTCATCTCTATTCTTTCTTGTCTTTTGTGTCTCTCTGCACAAAGTAGAATGAACTGATCTTAAACTTCATGTTTTGTGTTCCTGTTAATTTCTATATCTTGTGTACAAAACAATGGAACTATTAGATATTTGAGAATTGTCAGGGTTCTGTCCTTGGTCTCTTCATCTTGTCATGATTTAGCCTATGCATCTTGTGACGCTGACACCCTTTGAAACTCTGGCGTCAATACAAAGTTGTCTTTCATAACTAGCTGAATGTTGATAAATATTGAGCATTTTGTTTTTACCTGAGTGCCTTCAAACTGTCCCATCATCACATATTACTCTAATTTCCTAGATTAAAGGAGAATTTCAGCCTTCTTCTAAGTAACGCTCTACAGCTCTTGGTTCCCGAGTGCGACCCATAGACTGTAAAAAAATATGGACGTAGCATCCGTGACGTCACCCATTGGTTTTGGGGAGTTGTTTTTTTGACTCAAATATGGCGGCCTGAACAGCGCCATGTTGGATTTACCAGCCGAGAACCCGCCCACTGGCCTCAACTTAATAATAGTAAAACGGTAGAGTTTTTTTTTTTTTTTAAATCACCCCCCTCAGAGTGTGTGTGGGGGCAGAAATCGGTCGAGACCAAAAAACGTCCTGACACCAGGCTTTGATATATTGAGGATGTAAAATTGGCAATTTTAGCATGGGAGTCTATGGAGACATGCTGCTTTCTGACACCAGCCCCCAGTGGCAGCTGAGAGGATTGCAGTTTTTTAACACGGAAGTTTTTTCCGAGAAATATATTTGCAGCCTGGACCTAGCTCAGTTAAACGGAAGTGAGCTTCACTTCTCAGACCGACAACTGCCCCCACCAGTTCCTTACCACACAACACTGGTGAATAACGTTTACTCAAAAACGCGGAGAAAAAAAATCCAAGAAAAATATTTGCAGCCAGGACCATGCTCTCCTCCTGCTGGCTGCAGTTAAACAGCGAAGTAATGGGGGCAGTTTTTCAAACTGTGACTTTGGCCTCGATATAATGCTCAAAATATCACTACAAATACTTTGCAACATCCACCAGTTCCTTACCACACAACACTGAGTATGAATAACTCAGTTAATATGAGAGAGCAGTGTTAAATGTGTGTTTTTATCATGGATGTATTATTTTTATCACGTACCTCTGTTTACTCTAGCTTCCTGGGTAGACCTTACTAGTCGAGTGTCGAGCTCGGGACTGTTTCCATATCAACAAAGACAAAAACGTGAGGAAAACATGGATTTAGGAGGGAAAAAATAATTTTGGACGGGGGAAAAAAAAATGAAGCAAAAACCAGTTCTGCTGTTTTGTTTTCATTGTTAACAGAGATGATAAATAAGGAGACAAATTGACAGCTTCAAAGGATATCTCCATAGTCTAATGGATAAAAACCATGCTTTTGTTTCGCTGTTTAACTGCAGTGTAGCGCAGCTAGCAGGAGGACAGCTAGGTCCGGGCTGCACATATTTCTCTCAGATTTTTTCCTATGGTCGGACTCGGGGACCTATGCTGGACCCTTACTTAGAAAAAGAACAGAATTCTCCTTTTAAGGGAAGGCACACAGATTGTTCAGTCATCTTAAATCTTAACTATGTGACATTGTGGTTAAATGCAGCCACAACAGTCAATTAGAAAAGCAGGTGAACATCTCTCCTACAAATCCATATTTCTCCTATACATTTAGGTGGACAACATGGAGTCAAGTTGGTGAAAGTTTGATGCTGAACTTTGTATTGGAGGTGGGTCCACCGTGAAGGGAGAGGAGCACTCAGGCTGTGATGTGTCTGGATTGTCCTGCTAACATCTAGTCAGAAAGACAACAGATATAGTACTCATTCCTGGGAACCATGGAGGAGCATGAGAGAGAAACAGGGACATGAGTCAACAAGACTTAAGTATTTTATTTGCAAATTATGTGTGAGAAATGATGGCAAAGGGGCCAGTCAAACCAGCATTTATAGTTGCAATGACCATGACCAAAATAAACCGTGTGCAGTATTTTGATGGAGACTTCAACTTTAGTGAACCATTTTGTCCAATATTTACTTAGCTGCCTGTGTGAAACTGTTCCCGAAAATGTCACGGTTTTCAGCTGTGAGACTAGAGCACTGACTGACTGGTACAAGCACGTCTCAAAAGTTAACTGATAACTATCATTTGTGTAGCTTGGGGGGGGGTTCTTTGACTGCATGGCTCCCACAGGTTAACAGTCACTGATAAACTACTACCAGTATGTTACTGTGGCTCTCATTTCAGCCTGTTATTAGTTTCTCTTTTGTCCAATGCGTGTTTCACATTTTCCTCCAAAAAAACGCACACAGAGAAATAGGTGAGACAACAATCATCAACTTAAAGCAGATATCAGTGGAATGTTTTTGTTAATATAAGTCCTAAATAGTCCTATTTTCCATCAGCAATCACTTACATGGAGTGTTTCAGTCGTAACACGAGTCTCTCCGTCACTCTGCTCTGCTGTAACCCGAGGAGAAAACTTTCCTTGTGGGATACAAGTGTTATCCAATGAGGAGAGAGAACGGCATGAAGGGCTGTGTGTGCAGCCAAGGGGTGCGCGTGAATGTGGTGACGTAGCACGAGGACCAATAGATGCCTGACGAGGGCGGGTGCTGCTAACTCATGGTGCGTTCAAGGAAACTCGTACTTTGTGTTTTTCCTTCCTGTGAAGTCATACCAGTTCGATCTGGTACGAGTTCACGGGTCGGAAGTTACGAGTGGCCGTTATAGTGAACTTTCACAGACAACAGGACGGTAAAAACACGAGCTACGGGTTACCTGGAACGCTACAAAGTTGTAGTTGTGACTTGAAGCTGTAACGTACGGTTTCAGAAGCCTGCCTTGAACGCAGCATTAGCCGAAACGGCTGTGCCGCTGATATCTGCTTTAATCAACCATATTTTCAATGCCTATTTTTCTCATTAGAAAATGAAACTGACCAACACTGGAACTAATTTGGAGCAATATGTCATGCGACATGCCCAAAACACCAAATATAAATCACCCTTTTTGCATTTTCCTGATATTTTGTCCATCCAATTTTATATGAATTAATGTTGACAAAATATTCCCTGTTTATCCCAGTACACTTTGACATCATAAAACCATGACTTTGCAAAATGTATTGTATGATAAATAATGTAAAAAGGTTGGGTTTTTTATACCCACATCACGTTTTTTTAAGGTGCAGAGCAATACAAAAATTCCAGAACAAAGATTCCAACAAAGAAAAAGGAGAGGGTATGCCCTGGTAGCCACAACATAATACCACATCATACCAGGTCTTGTTCTAGATATGACCTTGCAAAATGTACTGTATGATAAATACTGTAAACATGCTCACTGAAAAAAACAGATGTTGGTTAGAAGGATGTAATATTCTCACATTATTGTGCGTAACTCTATTAATGGGGTTTCACAGCACAACAGAAGATAAAGATGTCACTATTGTATGTCTAGACCACCACCCACCCACGTCTGTCTGTGGTTTTGGTCTTATGGCCATCTGTTTTGTTGTACAACCAAGCAGAACCACAGGAAGCAGAAACAGATTTGAAGCCCTCTTCTCAGGAATTTCCTCTTAAATGTTCATCATTAATATTCATTAATGTTAACGTAACCGTACAGCATGGCAAGGACATGTTGTATTAATGCAAGCATGCAGCCTACACAAACACAAGTTTTAAGGAGTTTACTCTTTCCATTTCTTGGATTACCCACACCAAAAAGCCTAAAAGTTTCATAATGTTATTAAGGATTTCTCACCAACTGCCTGTGAGCTGGGCTCATTTAACCTAGAGACATTAGATGCACTTCATACTCTTTCCTGGAGTTCCTATTTGGGGTCATGAAGCATTCTTCACCACCATTCAACAAGACTCAGGCCTGCTGTAATCATAATGCTTTGTTGATGCTGCTGAACAAGGTCAAACAGGCAACAAGTATGAATGTCAGCAGTACATACAGTAGCAGTATCATGGCTGTAATAGTATATACCCTGTAGAATATTAGCTCAGCCAGGTATCATGGTGTGGCCAGATTAGCTTTGTTTCCTCAATGGCTTTACAATACAGTAGGCCTCACAGGTAATATGCACTTATTCTGACAAGATCTGTAATTCATGCATGATGTGTAGTCTTAGTGGAGCTGTGAGTTGCATAGTAATAAGAAATGACCTACATTACATGGTAGTCAAGTGATTTCTATTTCTCTTTGCCGTAATTAGAAAGTCTGTTGATCCCATGTGAAATGGTTTCAAATGATGTAACTGGCATTTAGAAAGTCCACTCCACAGGATTATGTTCTAAAATCTGGGCTTGACTGATTTATGATCAGAAATGCCATTTCTTTTCTGAGGTAACTGAAAGGGAGTCCTCCTCAGACAACTTTTGCAAGTTTTTTTTTTTTTTTTAGATCCAAAAAGATCATCATGAAGAGAATGCCTCTTATTTGGCTTTATGAAATCCTCATATATTTTATTCTGAATGTGTTCAATTATTCATTTTATAATCATTATTTCTGATGTATTTCCCTGGCTCTGTAAAAGCGCTTTGAACTGCTTTGTATCTGAATGGTGCTACATAAATAAATTTGCTCTGCCTTCTTTTTTTTTGATCTGTTCCCTTTTTTTGTTTTCAAATGAAAGTCTGCAGTCATCATGGGAGGAAATTGGTTGTGTCAACTAAAGCTGTGTCCCAGTTCCATGTAGATACCCAGTATGTAGAATGTACCCGCTATCACATAAAACCAAATGTACTTCCCACTGTTATATTTAGGAGAACATTACACATACACACAAACTGCCTCTTCGTCTGTCACTGAGCACATGATATTAGTCAGTTTTAGTTTTGTTGTATGCATCTGTGTTTCACTACTTAATATATTTTCTGCATAGCAGGCCCATCTCCTGCATATTCTTCACATGCACATAAATCTCTACCCCTTCACACCACAGGCCCCAAACCAGCCATCTGCACTAGTATAGGCTTCTGCCAGCCTGACCTCAAGAGATGGCCCTCGTACGTGCATGTGCACATGGGTGTGTGTCTATCTGTGAATGTTTGCGAGCAGAGGTTGCCAGGTGCAGAAGTGATTTAAGGGAAGAATCTGGGGAAGGGGGGATTGCAGAGTTTTGGTGTCAAAGGACATGAAGTGACAAGTGTGGATGAGAGGCTGGGCAATGTTATGTGCGGCCCCACTCTCTTTCCGTCTTTGCCCTCTTTCTCCCTGGACTCCCTCCTACCATTGTGTGCATGCACACCTGAGGGAAATCGGTGCTCAGGAAGAGGGAGGGAGTATTTAGAGGAGCGGAGAGAGGTGCAGGGGGCTGGCACACACTCCTGGACACTGACCGCAGGAGGAGGTTTGTTTGTTTGTTTTTTCCTTATTCCTTAGGGGCCCGTTTCAGAAAGCAGGCTCAATGAACTCTGAGTCAGATCCCGAGCTCTGGGTTGACTGAGCCTGAGCTAGAAAAAAAGCACAAAAAAGCCATCATCAGTGGAGCACAGATGAGATGATTCACAATTACAGAAAGAAAGAAACAGGGCCACTTATTTCACTCTAACCCAACTGGAGATTTGAATGATGGCGTATGTGGAGTATGAACAATCTAATTCATCTGAAACCACTCTGCCTTGTACTCTGAGTAAAGTCCCTCTTTCAGAGCTTTTCAGTCTTACACAGGAGTAGATGTTGTTGTGTAGCTCTCCTGAATCCTGTGTTTGAAATCGTGGCATGAACTTTTTATGGCTGTCAGTGCATTTTCTGATCTGGTTTTGTAATTTCTGGCCTGATGCGTTCACTGTCTCTGATGTTTAAAAAAAGAGCTGCCATCAGTGAAGAATCAAATGACATAAAAACATCAAATCTGCTCCGTTTATAACGAGTATCTACAACATGTAATATATACTGTATGCATGTTCAATTCCTGGGCTTTTGTCATTTCGTAGGTGGCTGGTGGTCCCATCTTTGGTATTATTTAGTTCACTTGGAGTTTACGTGCTAGGCAGTCATAGTGGAAAGTGGTGGAGGTCCTATGGCCCATTGCTGGGGCTGTCTCTTTCCATCATCCACCTTTTCTTTTGTTTCATCGGCACCTACAGCCTTTTGAGTCATATTGAGTTTGATTGGTGTTTTGGACCATTTGTTTGCAAAGTTTAAAATTCTTGTTGATGTCCTTCTCTTATGTTACTGGTCCCCTTGTGGTTAAGTATAGGAGTTGGGTGATCAAATGAAAACCATGGCAAAGATGGGAGAAAAAGACTAAAACCAAGTATGTGTTTAACCCAATCTCTAATTGAAGTCTTCTAGCAGCTCTGTGAGGCTCAACTTTAAACTAAACCTCAGCATACTGACATGTCAACACACTAAGCATGCTAGGTTTCATAATGTCATGATATATGCTAACATTTCCTAATTAGCACCAACCCTGGGTGCAGCTGAAACTGCATCGGGGAGGGTTTTTTTTTTTTTTTTTTTCGGAATCTGCTTCCATGAATGAAAGTGTTGCTGATATTCTAGATGAAAGTTAAAAGGCCTATCAAAGTGACTACAACTCACCAATCATGACTGTCCATTCAGTTGTTGTCAAGACAGGGCTGGATACACACTGCACTATTCAGTGTTTCCCCACACCAGTTTTACATACTTAAATATTCAAATACCTGTTGATAGAAATGTATTCAAAACATGCACACCAGTTTTATGATAGGTATGAAGCTTGGAAAGTTTTGTATCCATTTGAAAGAGGCAACAGGGGAAGAAGATGGAATGAAAGAAAAGAAAACAGTTAAACACATCTCAGTGCTGCCATCCGTTCAAAAAACCACACATTCTCCACTTAAAAGCAGTAATTATCTAAAAGATAATCAGTGGCTTTCTACATGTCAGTCACACAAAAAGAAAACATACAAACTTATTCAGCCTCTACACACGCTGACATGTCCACAAACAAATCCCCCGACTGAACACTGCTCCCAGTGTGTGTCCTGGTGTCAGATATGCAACAATTTCAGGGGGTTGGGGGTTGGTCAGCTTCATGCAGAGAGCACTGTTATGTTGGAAATTATTGGCCATCAAATTATTATAGTCTGTATATTAAATGATAACTTTAAAGTTGTTATTGAGGCTTCCATCCTGAAACACCAGAAATATCCTGAAAGACTGATTCAGTCTCAAATTATTACTATTAATTTATTACTGATTACTTATACTACTTACTTATTACTTATTTAATAACTCTAACCAAAGTTACTATAACATGCATCCATACATCCATCCATCCATTCATTTACTTCCAGGTTGTGGCAGCAGCAGTTTAAGCAGAGGGTTCCACATGTCCCTTTCCAGCTCCTCAATCCAGACACATGTGATCCAAACACATCCTCAGGCCACAGAGGATGTATAATCCCTCCAGCAAACTCAGGGTCTGCCCTGGGGCCTCTTCACAGTTGGGCTTGCCTGGAAGATCTCCAAAGGGAGGCATCCTTATCAAGGGGCTACAAAGGGTGCATACGCACAAACATGTTGTATACGCCCTTTTCTACGCTAACATTCAGATGAAATAATTATGGAAATGCACGGCGCCCCACACCAACTTCATGGCTGCCGTCTGCACGTTTACTGATACTTTGGTGACACTGCAATTAGATGAGTGGATATAGAAGCCTACATAAAGTGGTAAAGAAAATAACATTAACATCGGCACTGTTAGCTAAAGCCCTAGTATGTAACTTATTTGGCTTTTTATTATTAAAAATCAAATATTGCTTTCATAAATACATATTTCACTGAAGTTGAATCACACCTGCATAAAAATGGAAGCTTTCTTGTACCTTAGAATGAGTTGTTATAAGTTGAGTGTTGCATTCAGGTGCAGTCAGGCAGACAGCCATCGGCAAACCAATCGGATGTCATTTTACTCGATGAGAGAAAAACGGTAAAACGTGGGTCAGGTAAACAATACGACATCACCATGACAACATATTGTCACGCCTGTATTGTAGGGCTGAACGATTTGGGAAATTTATCTAATTGCGATTTTTTTGACCAATATTGCGATTATTTTCCTTATTCAACAGACAAACACAATGTTTGATTCATTAAACATTGGTTGGTCTTTTCCTGAAGGTTTTTTTTTTTTTAACAGGCTTGTTGCATATTAATTATCATGACAACACAAGACAGACAAGCCTGATGTAAACGTTGATTGGGGGGGTTGCGATCGGGCCGCATTATGCATGCATGCGTGTCTCTGCCTGTGCCTCTGCCAATAAGAAACAGCGTTATGCAGAGATGAATGAACGGAAGACATGAGACGGTGGTGTATTTGCGACAATTAATTAAAAAAGAAAAAAAAAATGAAGGAGCAGCAGTTAGGATTTAGGAACCGCGACCGTCACTCCTAAATGAATGTAGAGGAAACACTGACTGGACTCTTCAGTGATCCGTGCCGGCGGCTGTTTGACTCGTTCAACTCACTGGTCATCAGCGTTTTAGTCACATAGTGTAACAGTTGTAGATGTTCCTTTAAGAACGTAAACGTAATAGTGCTGCACTGAGTGTCGCGCCCCTTTTGTTTTGGTCAGTTGAGAAGACGAATACCTGATGACGCCATTATTGAGCTGCTATTTTCCTATTTTTCTTTATTCTCAACTCAGCTAACAGTGAGTAAAGCGAGACCGCTTCCTTGTCATGTATGATAGAACGTGGTGTTTAGCTCAATGAAAGGGCAACAGTGAAGTCCCAAGTTGAGCATTTTTGTAGACATTCCTTTTTCTTTTTATGCTCACACCACAACACTCACAACGAACTGTTACAATAGCGATCGTACACAGTGTTTGACAGAGCTGCTGATCTACAGGTCGGTGGTGTTGCCACGTGAAGTCACAACAGCACCGAGGCAGGTTCTGCTCACCTCACACTGTGCACACCTTAAAAAAAAAAAAAAAAACACAATGAAATACTGCTCCTCTCTAACATTAATTTCCGTAGTGCTATTGCAAATGCAATTAATCGTTCAGCCCCACTGTATTGTTTTGCTTTGTGCTGGTGGACCACTTGTTTACATAGACGCTTGTTTATCCTGTTACATCCAGCGTCTGTTGTCTGTCTGACGTCTGCCCAAGTTCACATGAATGCAACGTCCAGAATAGGTTCCAATATGCAACTGCACCGCTAGATGGGGGAATTCCTACCTATTATGTCTGCAAATGGGGTAGTATTTCGAGACTTTCTGGCAGATGATGACAACGGCTCATCAGCAGATTTAGGTATCCTGTATCAGGTGTGGTAAATGGTAAATGGACTTGCACTTATATAGCGCTTTTCTAGTCACTTGGACCACTCAAAGCGCTTTACAATGTAATGGTCGCATTCACCCTTTCACACACATTCATACAGCGCTGTTCGCAGACAGGCTTTGGAGGCTAACCATTCACACACATTCATACATCCGATGGCACATCGGAGGGCAAGTGTGGGTTCAGTGTCTTGCCCAAGGACACTTCGACATGCAGACTGGAGGAGCCGGAATCGAACCACCGACCTTCCGGTTGATGGTCGACCCGCTCTACCTCCTGAGTATACTATAGCACCGAGGGGAAGGTGCTTTTATAGTAATGTCCGTGCAGTCCACACCTGATACAGGATACCTAAATCTGCTGGAGGAAAGAATAAAAGGGATCTGAGAGATTCCCGCTCATCAGTGATGACGAAGGTGACATCCTTTTCTCCTCCAGCACGGTGGCTATTATTTTAATAGAAATGAGGGAATTTGTGCATGAATAAACAGATATTTTATTTATCCAAAAGTTGTAAAGAATAAAGGGAACCACATTTAATACAGCCCTGGAGGGGCCCATATACGACAGCGAAGACACCTGCAAATAAGGTTGGGATAATCTGATTGGTCTGCATTAGCTGGCCTTCCATTGATTGAGGAATTTTGACAGGGTCGATCCTACAAAAAGTCCAAGAGCAGAGAGTCAGTCTGAGACAGTCTGAGCATGAGCAGAGCAAATTTAAGTGCAAACAGAGGCTATTGGAGTGCGAAGGCAGAGTTTTGAGAGACAATATTACAAAATCTGAACTTGAAATTAATAATTAATGCTCTTAAAAAAATACTGTATAACACAGTCTTTAATTAAGATAGGAAAAAAATATTATTGTATTATACTGGCTCACAAGAAGTTTACATATAACAGGAATTAAACTGTAAGTTTCTCAGATTAGTATACTTAACTCTCAGGGCTAAATACTGTAGACATACCTCAGCCTACTTCGGTAATGATTATGAGGTCGTGGATATTTGATGATCGGTTTTAGGTTTTTCCACGGGTGCGTTAATGTGGATGCAAGTGTGTGGGTGTGTTGTTGTGCATATTTCAGGTTCAGGTTTGCATGTGAACATGTGTTGGTGAAACCCAAGTGGCAGAGATAAAGAGAGCATCAGAAGAAGAGAGGAGAGAGAGAGAGTGTGTGTGAGTGTGTGTGTGTGTGTGTGTGTGTGTGTGTGAAGGAACTCTTTCATCTTCACCCCAGAATCCCTGGCGAGGTCTTCCATGCCAATCCATTTCCTGGAGTTGGCTTCAGTCTCACCCAATGGGACGACACACACACATACAGACAAACTTGGCTCCCTTCACCCCACTGTGAAAGCTTTGCAATCTTGGTTCTACACACAGACACACGCACACACACACACATGCACACATTCTCGCAGACGCACACACTCAGCCCATTGGGATGACAGCGAGGAAATGGCAAGCAGCAGCTGGGGGGTCCCTTCACTCTTCTACAGAAACTGTAGCGCCCCAGAGGCATCCCCTCACCCGAGTCTTCACACTCTCTGCCCACATGTGCATTTGTCAAGGTGTGTGTTGTGTTGTGTGTGTTTGTGTTTGCGTTCTGGCAGATTTGTGTGTGGATTTCAATGTGTGAAGTTGTCCCCCCCCCCCTGATCAACACCGCGGTACCTGCCGTGCACTCCTCATGCTCACAGCACCTTAGTGTCTGAGTGCGTCTGCCTGTGTGTGTGTGTCTGCATGTGTTCTTGTTCTTACTACGTTGTGAGGACTGGAAAGAGTTTTTAACCAACCGAGTGAGGACATGTTTGGGAAGTGAGGACATTTTGGCCGGTCCTCACTTTTTCCAAGGGCTGTTTGAGGGTTAAGACTATATGTTTAAATTAGGTTGAGTAAGAGTAATGGTTAAGGTTAGACATTTGTTTTGGATGGCTGAGGTTAATGTAAGGAGCTAGGGAATACATTATGTCAAAGAGTGTCCTCACAAAGATAGCATTTTAAGGATGTGTGTGTGTGTGTGTTCTTGTAGTTGTGAGGACTAGAACGAGTATTTAACCAACAGAGTGAGGACATTTTTGGGAAGTGCATGAGGAAATTTTGCCGGTCCTCACTTTTTCCAAGGACTTTTTGAGGGTGAAGACGTTAGGTTATAATTATTAAGTTTAAATTAGGTTTAGAGTAATGGTTAAGTTTAGGCATTTGTATAGGGATGGTTAAGGGTAAGTGGATAGTGAATACATTATGTGAATGACATGTCCCCACAAAGATAGCATTATGAGCGTGTGTGTGTGTGTGGCTTCTAGACAAAAAAAAAAAAAGAGAGAGGTGAGATAAACAGGGCTAGGGCAGTGAAACAAACAACACAGACTGTCCTGCATGCTGGAAGTGTTTTAGGAGTTGCAGTGTGTGTGTGTGTGTGTGTGTGTGTGTATTTGGTGTCATAATCAAATCCACAGGCATTGTGTGCATTAGCGTGTGTGTTGTTGGTGTGTTTGTGTGTGTGATACTAACCGCAGGCGTCCAAGTCTGTTCATTAGCAGGCTTAGCTAGCAGAGGGAAGCATGTAAAGATGACTGCTATTAATTTAGCATCTCACTGGCCTCCCTCGCTCCAGCTCTCTCTCTCTCACACACACACACATACACACACACAGATGACTGCCAATTCATTAAGTGAACGTTTGGAGCCCCAGACTGTACCAACTGGTAGAAGCTAACTAATCTGCACTGCGCCAGTGGAGAGAGAACGAGCCAGAGAAACAGATAACATTCACCGAGGGGGACATTCAGCCTCTGAAAACAACTATTAACATCAACATTTGGGAAGGCCTCAACTTCAGAAAGATAAATACACTCTCACAAGTGTTGGTATTTGGTTGTGAATACAAATCATAAAACATGAGGGAAATTGGAAAACAGCAGCAAGGTGGAGGAGTGGCTCTATGTGGCTTTTGTCCATGTTGTTCAGTAAGTTCTGTAAAAGAAAACTGATTAGATGGACAATGCCAGTCTAAGAATGAAGGTTATGTTGGTATGCGTTGCCCATCAAGGCCTGAATTCCTCCATATTTCATCCAGAGGCAGCAGTTGAATCCCAAACTCCTGTGCTGATGATGGTGTTAGACATTTGCAATCACCCAAGAACTGCCACATACAACACACAAGCTTTACATTTTGTAAATTCTAGTACATGAAGTTGTGCACTAACTGGGTCAGTTGTGCTTTTGTGAACATCTGTGTATGGATAGCTGCAAGGCAGAAAACGCTCCCACACTGACATTAACTGACACTTTTCTAATTTTCACCTATCTGATTAGATAATAACAGTCCAAGATGTTCATGATGGGCAATCCAGAATAGAGAAAGAATATTTCACCACTTTATTTTGCCATTAGTATGGGTTAATTAGATTTGAAACATAAAATGTATCTAATTATTCCCTAAATATGATATTATTTCTATAGTACCTTATGAAACACAGTTTCAAAAACTAAAGAATAAAGGTAATAAAATTCCCTATAGACAAATTCATTGTAACAGAAGTGTTCAGTCCTTTTTTTAATGTCAACTAAACTACCCTATTTTCATTATAATGACAGAATGGGCCACTCACACTATCAGCTAGGTGCTGGTGGAGGTGGGTGAGGAATAAAATGTAGCACCACCTGCTTACTGTTTAATTTGGGTTATATGTCTGTCTGCCTGTGGACAGAATTTATCATTGCAGTAGAATCCAACACTGCAACATACAGTCACTACAGATGTGTAGTAGAGATCAAAATAGTAGAGATTAAAGATGCCTGTGGTCCCATTCATATTGAATACTGATGTCATAGTGTAGAAAACGCAACCAGGTTAAAACATCAGCATGTTGCTGGTGTGGTGCTTTTGCAGGACGGTCTTTAGATGAATTCACTGGTGTCTTTGAAGTATAATAATGAAAACAGTAATAATAATGGCTGTCTTTCCTCTTAATGTCAGACACAATCTGACATTTTGCTTTGTTCTGACAACACAAAGTAGACGGATATTTTATTTATTTATTTTTAAATCATTGTTGATGTGTTCATTTTTCTTTGCCGTAAAACTGCTACAACCCCAGTTACAAAAGGTACATCTCTACACTTTGTTTTCTGGGAATCTGCCAACGCCACTGTCATGTACGCCGCTAACTCGTTGCTGCAGTAACAATTATGGGATGTAAATCCCTTAAGAACATTTGAGCATATCCAGTCTTGATCCATAGCAGGGTGCCTGTGTGTATCCCTGTGTAAGTCTCCTTCACCATCCCCATAGCTGTGTTAATCATCCTTGCTGCCACTCACTCTCAAGGTCTTAGTGGCCCTCTGCTGAAAGCTGCAATCCGCAATTCAAACAGAAACAGAAAATGGTGTTCCAGCCACATTAAGCAGCTCAGTGAGGCAGTGGTCGTCGTCTGAAGCAGGGCACTCTGATTTCTGAGGGGGTAGGTCATTACTTTGCTAATCCTACTGAAAATTAGTTTATAGGTTAAATTAAAATTTTAGCTACAAGAGCATTAACGCTCAGCGACTCGCGACATGGATACACAGCAACATGGAGGATGAGGAGATAGAGCAGAAGTTAAAACTGAGACAAAGGTTAGATGACAGTTTGTTCATGTGCTTTAATTTTGAATCCCCGCCCAGGGAAAAGGTGGGATGACAGAGCTGCATTAGGGAAGTTTAACCTTTCAACAAGTAATTAAGAATGAAAACCAGTTTTTGAGCTTAGCCAAACTTGAACCAACTTCTTCTATTAATCTTAAGTTCAAGCAGTTCTCTGCATGATACACATTTGATCTTCTGCGGTTTAATCACAGTATTAAAAGAGAAAAAAAAAAGCAGATACTTGGTTCCTTATCACTCTTTGTTTATGACTGAGGTCAATGATAAAGCCGTAGAAAGCAACCACTATGAATGTCTGCTTCAATGACTGGCTCTTCCAATTCCCAAGTTCACCGTTGGTACAAAAATTTCTCGACTGATTTCTTTTTTATTATTTTCATTGTGACCTGATTGAGTGAAACATGAGAGAGAAAGTTAATTTCACACCACATTCATTTGCCAAGTATCAGAAGAATCAGTTTATTATAGTGAATCCCAAAATGAAGCCTTGCATAAGGATGACGAGGCTCCTCGCACGTGTTGCTATACTTCTTAGACTCAACTTGACCTCTTTATAACCCACTGACACAGCACTTTTCTGTTGATAATTCATTGCCATGCTTCTACGGACCAAACAGCCTCCTCATTCAACGTTATCAATCATGAGAGTGTGTCGGAAGGGACTATTAAAACGTCTGCTGATTTCTGGTGTGTTTCTGTGTTTGCATCACAGAGACAATGCAGAAAGACAGACAGGGAGACAGAGAGAGAGAGAGTGCTGTGTGCACATGTTGGACATAATTAACTGGATGGTACTGAGAGTTAGATGAGGGCATGGCAGCTTTAAAGCTTTGTCAGACCATGCTGACCTTGGTAACAAAGGCTTTTTGCCCAAAGTTATTAGCAATAATTGGACCTAATTATATGATGTATTAAAAAGAGGAGGAAATTGCAGGGGGGCATTCAATTGGGCCGTTGTCACAAAGACTGGAAAACAGCACAATAAGAGGTCAAGTGGAACCAGTGGTCTTTGTGTGTGCGCATCTGTGCATATATTTGGATTTGTGCCTGTGCCACATGTCCTCATGCTTAGTAAAGCTCTCAGTCATTGTGAAAGCAGAGCAGGTCACAAACACGAGTCCACATCCGAAAGAAAGAAAGAAAAGAAAGAAAGAAGATTATGTAAGAATAAAAAGGTCGGTTGAATACTTTGGAATCAACCTCACAACCTTCACTAGACAATGGAAGGCAACAGACCTGAGCAGAAACAAGGTCAATGACAGCTTCACTTTTGATTAAAATGAACTATCATCATGCATCACAATATCAGATTCAATCTAGGGAAGAATTATAAAAGTACAATTATTGCTGCATCTGCTCAGTTCACTTTTCCCCCAGCTTTTCTTTCTGAATATTTGTTATTGAGGAACAATCTCTGGGTTTCAATAAGATCAGAATTACTTTATTAATCCCCAATGGGAAATTCATATAATTTAGAGACTCAGTAACTCAAGGGTCTCTTCCAGGAACAGCTCATTTTATATTAGCATTATTGTGAACTGTGAACTGATGGGGTACACCATGGTTGTTAGTCATCAATATCACAAGTCCAACAAATAATGAAAAAACACCACACACCGCATGCTCATATTCACTAACGACCTTGCCATAACCACAAAGATCAGTAGCCTGATGTTGAGCTATGGCAGTGGCACTGTGGCCTTAACTGAGGCTCTTCTCCCCTATATCTTATTTTTAGCTACACAACAAAACATTTAATAATTAGCATTTAGCATGTTGGTTATTTATATGTCTCATATGTCTGTGAATATTCTGATTCATCCAGGTCATCATAATCTCTTGGAAACAAATTGAATCAAAGGCAAGGGAGATACACACTAATTCTGAACAGAGGCTACAGTCCTCAACGCATGCGTCCCCGGTTCGAGTCCCACGTTGGGCAGACCTTTCCTGCATGTCATTCCCCCTCTCTCTGCCTCCCCCTTTCCTGTCCATCTCTACCAATCTATCAAATAAAAGCAAAAACGCCAAAAAATATACTTTGGAAAAAAGAAAAATCTCCACACTCCACACCTATGAAATCCTGAAACGAGACCCATCCAGTGGTTATAAGAGAAAGGGAATGTCTACAAAGGTTACAAAAAGATGGAGCCCTTGACTGACAGTATATCCTTCTCTACCCCCAAGATACCATACTATACCAGACAAAAGCATGGCTGTGCTATTGGCTCACCAGTATCCCCCATTGTGGCCAATTTATACATGGAAATGGTAGAACACAAGGCCCTAAACTCTTACAAAGGAACACCACCAAGCCATTGGTTCAGGTTTGTGAATGACACATAGGTGAAAATCAAAACCCAAGAGTTACAAGCATTCACTGAACACATCAATTCAGTGGAGAAAAACATCAAGTTCACTAGATGTTAAAGGGATAGTTCACCTAAAATTCTAATTTCACTTTCTACTCATCCACATGTCGACTAAGGGCTGTGAGAACTTTCAGAGTTATCCATGGCTTCTCTGAGTTACAGCGGGGCTCCGTGCAGCAGTGCATGTCCATATGACGGTTGCAAACGGACCTCACTTTTCTTCGTAACAAAAACACACACCAAAAAACATCCAAATACCTCCATGCTGCTCGTATGTAATGTCAGTCTTGTATTGAAGCCCCGACATGAACATTTTTTCCCCAAAAAATTAGTCTATTTCAAGCCACGACATCTCCAGGGACGGGCTGGAACCTACTCCTACAACTATAGGGATTATGGCAATAGGCGAATTTGCCAAAATGTTGAAATATCCCTTAAAGGTAGCCTATCAGCAATGTTACACCATACATGCATAAATCATTAATCTGCTTAAACATATAAATCCATACTGGCTGATCAGTAAAATGCACAGATTTCTGTGTTGCGAAGGAAACAATGCAGGAGACAGTCTGTGTTCAAAGTTCAAAGGGCTATACATTCTGTTTTCCTGTTTCTACATTAATACAGTTTCACCATCTTAAGAAAAATACATTCAAGTGAGTAATTCATTTACTGTGTGTGTGCGTGTGCGTGCGTGTGCGTGTGGTGCTTTTGTTGATTTTTTTTATTGTCTTTGTGTTCTAACACTGAATTCTTTGCAAAAGTGCTATAAAGTTTATCACTGTCATTGTTATTATTAGCTGCCAAGGCCAGTGTCAGTCATGGAATTGATGCAGAGGGATAGAATAATGCCAGTAGGAGTAAGGAGGAACATAGAGTTTGAATTGCATGGCAAGTGTGAGCGTACATACGTCTCTTTAATATGATTAGATTATACTGTAAATAAAGTATTTGTGTTAAAATTATGGTTCCACTTGCGTCCTTCGTGCGATCAGATAAAAAGCCTCTCCAAACCAAGCTGAATTTCAACCCCAGCCCGCCCCTGCCTATCTCCCATTTATAATGTCGCCCTTTTATCGATCAACTCAAAAGTTGCTTATTTACACCTACAATTGTTAGCAAAAAAACATCATAATTACTGTCTGCACTCAGGTGCAGAAAAAGACATGTACAGTGGGCTGACACAGTAAAGAAGGGGGATAGATTCTAAACCAGACTCAATGCTCTGCAAAACTGAGGAGTGACCCCTTTTTATAAAGCAATGTGCGGTTCTTTAATACTGACATTTGGATTATAGTTGGTAACACATATTAAGTACAAACTATTAGCATTAGTTATGCATTATTAAATACTGATTACTCATGCATTATTAAATACTGATTACTCATTAGTCTGTAGTCTATAAATACAGTCAGTGCTTATCAGTGATAAGTGAAACATTTTAACTGTGTTTTTAAATTACATAGATACTAATGCATATGTGTTTAAAATGTGTAATATGCTATAAATGATAAGTTCAGTATTTAATGCTTAACTAATGCTTAATAGTGTGTACTTATTATAAAGTGTTATTTTTTAGTTATTATAGAATATTTATAAATGCATCAGATTTAGTTTCAGGCAATGTAAAAATAATTCCATGTCAAATAATTCCTGGGGGAGATGATTCTTAAATGAGTTTATATCTTCTGTTGTGTGTGGGCCCCGTTTCACGAAGCAGGCTCAACAAACTCTGAGTCAAATCCATGCGCGTTCACCATGAGCACACGAAGCCATCATCAGTGGAACACTATACATTGTCATATTAGTTCACTTGGTTTGCACATGTTCCTTTTATGCAATCATCCCAGGTTGGGGGGTTGTCAGACTTTGGTCGGCAATGCATTTTCGTCACGATTATATATAAAAGAGCCTAGGTTGTGTTTAATGTGTGCCTATTTTAATTAGATAGCTCTATTGATTTGTTCAGCTGTATTAACTTCAGCTCAAACAGTAAGACGTTTATCTTACTTCATTCTTGCAATATGTTCATTTAATTGCTGAATAGTTAGCTTGACTGTATCTTCAATATCATGTAATAATTCTGTTCACACTGTCCCACATGAAAACCTGCACAGTTTTGTCTTATAACAGAGCGCTATGCAGCCCAATGAGCCGTTGTCTTGCTGATGCGTTCACTGTCTCCAATGTAAAAAGAAAGAAAAAGATAAATACTTTTAAAAAGTTGCTGTAGTTGGGGTGGTGTTGAGCTCAGTTGGTAGAGCACCCGCCCCATGTGTAGAGGCTATAGTCCTCGGTGCAGGCGGCCCCGGTTCGAATCCCACGTGGGGCGGCCCTTTCCTGCGTGTCATTCTCCCTCTCTCTGCCTCCCCTTTCCAGTCACACTCTGAGCTGTCCTATCTAATAAAGGCACGAAAGGCCAAAAGATATATATATATTTTTTTTTTAAAAGTTGCTGTCGTTGAAGAATCTAATAACAAAAAATAAACATAAAGTCTCTGCTCCAATGATAATTAATTATAGCCTATCCACGATGTCTGGTGAAACAGTATAGAGGTAATAAATCCTCCAGGAGACAGAACATCCAACAGGCTCTACTGCCGGGGAGCAGGTTTGCTTCACAGCACATTTTGCCATAGCTACTGACTCAGCATTACTGTACGCTGATCCGGCTGTCTGAAACGGAAAACTCTGAGTTTCCCTCATCTCAGGCTTAAAGCAACATTGTGTAGGAATTACTCCATCTAGCGCTCGCAAGCAACTCAATCGTATTTTTCATGCTGCATTCATGTGAAATTGGGCAGACGGCAGACAGATGACAGCACGTAATGGCTTGAACAAGCCTCTATGTAAACAAGTGGTTCGTCAGCACAAAGCAAAAACAAAACAATACACGTGACAATGTGTTGTTATGGTGATGTCTTATTGTTTACCTGACTCACGTTTCACTGGCTTTCTCTGGACTTCTGTGACTAAAATGACATCTGGTTTGTTACCGACGGCCGTCTGCCCGACTGCACCTGAATGCAGCATCAGTGTAACGCTACATTCCTCCTCACTGCGTTACCGCGGTGACTTTTCACAGACCTTGACCTGAGCCGACAGCTCCGGTGTCTCCGCTGAGTTTCCGTGGTTTCCTACCGTCACGCTGCCACTGAAGGTGAAAACATGGAGACACGACATGGCAGCCAGCAGCGAGCTGACCCGCTCCATGGAGATATGAATGATATGAACGGCTCATTCAGAGCTGAAAGGAACACTTCACTTTGTTGATGGGGGAATTACTGATGAAAGAAACCAACCAAATAATCGATTTTTTGTGAATAGATAACAGGAGAATTTACACAATGTCCCTTTAACATACTAGTACCACAGAGTTTCCACCAATCCCGCTTTCTGAAACAGGGCCCAGGAATCCAAACATTCAGAATATTTAAATTTATGGGATGAGTTTGTTACTTTCATTTGATGCTTCACCATAACACAGTTTGATATTAATATATATATTTTTAAAACTAAGACGAAAAAACAAAACAAAAAACAGGACAGATTGTTTCACCAAATTACATACAAACATATACAAACATGCAATTACATACAAATTATACAGTACATTTTGTCTCACTAAAACTCAGATAGATTTTTTTTAAGTGTCTTTATTCCAAAATGTTAAATAATTAATAAGGTTATCAAATAATAATAGGATTACTATGACTTTTATTCATGTTACATGTTCGCACATAAAGCCAACTAAGATTCAAAGAAAGGAGGAATGAAAGAGCAATGATAAAAGGCAGAGACTGTGTGATGGGGCAGGCTCAGTGGAGGTGTGTAGGATTACCTCCAGAATATCAAAGAGTGGCTGCATCAGAAAGGGTTAGGCCTGCCGTCATTAAGCATGCTCTCTTAATGATGAGGCTCTCACTCCTTCACTGATGAGGGAAGGAGACCAGCGGCCAGCTAATTGGAGTCAATTTCTGCACGACTGAGTGTGTGTGTATGTGTATTTACATGTGTGTACATCTGTGCATGTGCACGTTTGGGTACACTGTATTTGTGTGTCTTCTAAAAAAGAAATGGAGTATATCTCCATTTGGCCTGCTCCGTGCAGAGAATGCCCGATTTCACCTCATTTTACTGCATTTTAAAAAACACCTTTTCTCCCTGTCTCCATCAGTCAGTTGACCTAAGGGGAGAGACACACACCAAGCTAACAAGATGAATTTAGTGAGGGAAGCAATTGAAGGGCGGACATATTGACAGACACCGAACACAATTGAATCAAATTAGTCCACTGTGTATTTATTTAGTCCAATTAGTTCCAGGACTAATGCCAGAGAAGAAAATTGCCAATAAACAGCTCACCTCCACGGCAACTTGCACCCTTTTTTTCTCAGGTGAGCTTAAAGGGCAAAGTCAAGTGTGAAAACATCCTCAGTTTGACAACAAATAATTGATTAGACCATTTAAAATACAGATCAAGCCACAGCTTCGTACCAAGCGCTGCTGAGAAGAAGGACAGTGTTTTACACTTAATGGTCACCGACACAGATGATCATTGAGCTGCGGTCTGTGACTGCTTCTTTATTCTTACTGCAGTTTGTCACTGGATTAATAGGCAGAGAAGACCGACTCGTGTCTCAACAACAGAAAGTAAAGAGGGTTGTTTTTTTCATCAATTTCACAATGACTGCACAATCAGAAGAGACTAATAAGAGGAACATTGTTTGATTGATTGATTGATTGATTGATTGACTTGTTTATTTAAAGGGGAACTATGCAAGTGTGATTGCTTTCTTGCTGTTTTGCTAACCCTCATCCAGGCCATGTGCCTTATGAGAAGGTAATCAATTCAGCGGTACATGACGTTTTATATCATAGACCATGTGACAATGTGTTTATTTGTGTAGTCTTATCTTTCATAAACAAAAGATTATGGGTTATAGGGCAGTGACACTGATTCTTGCAAAGATGCTTTTCAGCAAGGTGGAAGACTCTCATCACAATTACTCCAAAGCTGTTTAATTAAGGTAAAAAAAATAATAATAATAAAAAGTAGCATAGTTAAGCTAAAACAAATCCTGCATAGTTGCTCTTTAAGTGCCATGCACATTGTTGTGCCCTGCCCACATGGGCTTACAAGACACTAAACAATGTAAATACAAACATTCAGAGATGGTTTAAAAGTCTCCTCATGAATAGACTTACAACAGGAATTTCAAAGCACAAGTAGATTTTCCAAAATATACAATAGTCATAAATTGTGGTTTTGTGTAGGATACAGTGTATTCTGTCTTAATGCCCATTCTTTTTCAAATAATCTGGCTAGTATGTAGATCTTCTCCTTGAGAGACCAACTCATCATATCATACTCACACATCCAAATTCAGTCAGGATTCTTCGCCTGAACTTTTTCAAACAAGGACTCCCTCAGTTCATTGTACAAAGGGCATTGAAACGGAAAGTGAAATTCATCTACAACGATATAAAGATCACATAAAACACATATTTCTTCAGGGATACACTTATATCTGCCTTCTTCAATCGCCAGAGGCAAGACACCGGATCTTAACTGTGCACACAAAGACCTCTGACCTCTCTCTAAGTTTAATGTTGTATGGTTCTGTGTAGTAATATTCTTTCATTTGGACATAATTTCTACTTCAAATCTCCTCCTTCCATTGTTTCTTATGGAGATGAAATACTGTAGTTTTAACAACAAGAGAATTTATCCTAAACAGAAGGAGCAGATGTGTGAATCTTCCCAGAATCAGACAGAATCTCCCCCCAGAGATCGAAGGAGTGACGTATTCATGAAAGAGGCTTCTGATTGGATGCTTAGATTGGTGATGGCTGGGGTCCATGATTGAGGTGGATTACATATTCTAAATAGGGCTGAAATACTGAATGACAGAGAAAAAGACCAACTGTGAAGGCTGACAACTTGCAGGTGTTTGGCTTAAAGGGATAGTTCAACATTTTGGCAAATTGGGCCATTGCCATAATCCCTATAGCAGGAGGTTCATTACGTTTAGGTCGCTTTCACACCTGAAAGTCCAGACCGTGGTCCGGACCAGAAGGAAGAAATGATATGAAGAGCTCTTTTCCAAAACGCTATAAATCCATTTTAATAGTTTTCCAGAAAATGACATTTTTTACCTAGACCCACCCATTTTGTTAATATTCAATGTATCCTGTTTAAAATGATTGTTGGCTCAGTCTGAACATGTTGAACAATGATTATTAAATCCAACAACAATATTGTTGATAAAAAATTAAAAGTTTATTTATTTTTTTTCCAAAACACTATAAATCCACATTTAAAAAAACAAAAACTGATGGTTTCTGTCTTGAAAAACCAACCAACAAAAAAAGAGAACATCACTGAGTTGCCCGCACATCTCTGTGTGTGTGACTCTGTGTGCTCATGTTGCTGTAAACAAAAATACGTCTTTGCTGTTAAAAAAAAAAAAAAAATCGATCGTTGATTCGGAGGACAGCCAGCATTACAGGCGGGGGTAACGGGGCGCCAAAAGTCGTATGCGGGGGCTGTGGGGGTATACTTAACGGCCCAGTGTCCACCACAAAAACAGATACAGTAATTAACACAGAATCCAGAAACTACTGAATGAATGACTGAAAACAAACCTCTGTTCAGCGCATAATAAAAATGAATGGATGTATAACAAATGCATGGAGGGCTGCGCTCATTCAATTCTGAGGAGAGGGAGGAGATGTTTCGTTTTGGCTAAAAATAGATCTGGCAACTTTGGTATCGCGGTTTGGAGGGAAACTAACACTTTCAGTGTTGCCTTTTAAACAGGGATATGTAGCGATTTGACGTGATACGTTGATGGAGCAGTGAATAGGCTCAGTACACAGCAAAATGCCGTGACAAACTCATTTTTTTTAAATTTGGCGTTTATCGCGTTTTGGAAAAGAGCTCTTCATATATTGTTGCGATTAAATTTTGGTCGGACGGTATGAGTTTAGTTTTCACTGCGCACTGCTGTCATACATGCGCACTTCTGTGTGTGTGTGTGTGTGTGTGTGTGTGTGTGTGTGTGTGTGTGTGTGTGTGTGTGTGTGTAAACGGCAGTAATGGAGAAACAGTGTTATGCACTGAGATGAATCAACAGAACGATATTGCATTGGTCGAGCCAAAAGCTGAAAAATCTATTCATGGCAGATGTAATTTATCTGTGGTGGGCTGCCACGAATAAATGAATGTCTAGGAAACACGGCTGTGTTCTGCTTTTCTCGCGAACTGGACCATGATTCACCGGACCGAGTCCTGACTATTTTGGGGGACCATGGTCCGCTTGTTTGGTCCAACAAAAGTCCGGATCATGGTCTGGGAGAGTGTTTACACATGAAGTTTTGGTTTGGACCAAATGAGGCTAGTGTGAAAGCGACCTTGATTGTCGGTGCAAGCTACTTTTAGAACGGTGGAGCAGAGCCTCGAGCTGCTCAGAGCTCCGCTATGGAGGCTAATGGGATTTCCCTCATCAAACTCATCAAATACACAAACCAACAATTCCAAAACGCTCTGGTGGACAAGTTGTGACCTGCACATTCACCACGCTATGAGATAATAACGGAACGTTACAAGACAGAGTTGTTTACATGGTAAATTTATGCAAAACCGAACCGCTAATGTGCGTTGCCTTCAGGGACAGTCTCTGCATTTGCTTCAAAAACAACTCGTGATTGAGTGAAGATTTGAAAGTGGGTGGAGTTTACAGGAGACAATGCTCTTTAACTTAGAGGACATTCACAGTGATTTTCATTTCTTTAAAGTGTATCTCTGTATTTTTTTTTTTTTTACAATGAGGAATTTACATTCAAATTCAGACTATGCAGATGATTCCCACCTTTGTTCATGCAACCTGGTGAAGAAACAGAGATGAAAATGAACATCTCACATTTTTCTGCAAGTGAAAGTGAGTTCCCCTCAAATTAAGACTTCAACTTTTTAAACAGCGCTTAGGTTTCCTGGTTTCTGACAAAAGTTTGCCCGCAGAAAAGTTACTCACCTCAGTCCTGTTATGTGAGGAAAGTGATAATGTTGCAAAAATATTACTCCTATACCCTTTAAACTCTGGCTGACAGGGGAGAACTAAAAGTAGCTGTGTGAGTGAGATAACAAGGAGAGTTCAGTGGTTCATGGATCTAGTACCACCTGTATATTTCATTATCCATTATTATTATTGGACAGGCGTATAAATACAAGAATGAACTGAACTCAGGAATAAGAGGCAATTATGTTTAAATGGACATTTGTGCCAAAGTTGAAGAAATCTCAACAAAGGTGGGGGGGTAATTGAGATGTCACTTTCACAGGAGTGGGACAGACATATGGACGAACGAATGGACAGTCCAAAAACATGATGCCTGCTGCTGTAGCTCTCACCAGTACTGAAGCACAAAACAGAGCAGAGATTGAAAGACTGGAGGCAGTGTCACAATCTAATCCAATCTAATCCTTTTTCATTCGAAATCACTTTATTGTGTCTGGTGATTATTTTACTTCCTCCCTTAGTTCTTTCCCAGCTCTCTGATTATCCTCCCTACCCCGATGCGTTTCACCTCTTCCCAATTACCCCTGCCTCCATTGTGTATTTTTGTACCCATGTTCCCCCTTCTTTATCCTGAGGTTTTTTTTATATATATACTGTGCAACCTTTTGTCTGCTTTTGGTTCCTGTGTTTTTTTCTTTTCTTTATAATGCCAGCTACTAGAGTTTTGGGCCTATTAGCTCTTTTGTTCTGCCTGCCTTCCTTGTCGGGACTTTGTAAGACTTTGCTTTTGTGTTTTATTAAAACCTCTCGGCTGCACCTGCTACCTGTTGAGTCAGGTATTTGGGTCCACGCTGGCCTTCCTGCTACCACTGTAACAGGCCGTGCTGCCCAGCTTCTATCTTAACAAAGTCAAGCCCTATTATCAACCTTTAGTCTACCAGAGCATAGCAGAAAATTGTTCCCTTTTATTCATACAGAAGAAATGGTTGGACAAAAGATGATGAGTGATACAAGCTGAAGGTGAACAGCTTCTGCTTAAATGAGAATTATTTTTAGCAATTGAAATGAAAATACAAATGGTGCAGCATGTTTCACTAGATATGAGAGGGAGATGACATGGAGGCAAAATAATACAGAAATTCTTTTAGGGGCACTTATATAGGGACAAAAAGACACAAGGTCCACATCTAGTTGACTGCTGAAAGAAAAGCACCTTGAGGAAATGTGCCTGGAAAAAAAATCCCAAGCTGCAAAAAAAGAAAACCTTGACTATGAAAGATTCTTAAAGTTCCCAGATGATCAAACTGTCTGAAAATTTTGACAGCTAGTTCAGTGTGAATGTGATACTTGAATTTTATATTAGCATCGGAGAGGGAAATTTGTATTTCAGCATCAACAAACGTGCAGTGCAGCACATTCCTGCAACATCCAGAATACTTGATGCTATGACTCTATATATTAAATTGAATGTTAAAGAAACATTTTTAATCACCTGAAAGGCCTGCTCTGTCTTAATTGGTGGTTAAAAAGTAAAGGTGAGATTCTGTGAGGATGGTGAGGACTGTGTTGATGCCCTCAAATTCTGCTTTAAAAAAAAAACAGTGAGTCGGCCCAGGTTTATTTATTCTGAAACCCATCAGGGCTCTTCTTCTGTCAGAGGAAGCATGTTTACCACCTGTCAATCACACAAGCACAACTCAGCCCCATTACTATCTACATAATGCAGACACAAACAAACATGTCCACAGAATAGGTGACATGAAATAAACTGAGCACCGAGGCTTCAGTAAAGCTGCACAGGGAAGAATTTCATTCATCCTCTGATGTGAGACTGGTAATTAAGAGTCAAATCAACTATGTGAGTCATCCATTGTAAAGTATCTTAAACTCCGTTGCTGTGGTGACCAATCTGTTACAGTACAAGTTACAAAATGACAAATCCTACAGTACATAACAACTGAACAGTAGTTTAATAAATTTGCCCAGTGAAATTTAAACATAGCTTACACTTTAACGATCTGTACAAACTGCAGTATGATTGCATCTGTGATCGGTGTTTGTTTTACATAAAAGGTTTTTCTAATCTCTGGAGTTCACCAAGGGCTAATGGGGTCATGCTTGCTGTCCAGTAGCTGCAGAGTTATATTTGAAATGTTTTTAGTACAGCGTTTTTATTTGTTGTTGCAGTAACTAATGGCCAGTCCTCCTCCCCCTCACAGGCTACAAGCAGTTTGCAATTTAAGAAAGCAAAATAGAAAGCCAGGAGTCATTTAGCATTTTTTTTCTTCCTTTCTTTTTTTTTTTTTTTTACAGTTTATCAGCCTCTCTGTTGTTGATGTGACTAAAATAATGGGAGATACCCTGAGTAAATGGGATAAACCCACACTGAGAACGCATACTGTAGGCTACAGAAAACAATGGTGAAAGCAGCAAGACTACACATAAATAACTCCTAGACACTGCTGAAGCTCACTATAAAGCTGAGGGAAGCTACAGAGTCAGGTGGCTCCACATTGCTGCTACAAACTTATTGATTATAGCCACTAACTGTGTAGCATAGTGGCTGTTATTGCATTAGACCAATGCTGGATTTTGACGCTTTATAGCCTGCCTATTATTTTCTGTGGCTGACTGAGACGTCTTAAAGATGTGTCTTAAAGCAATAGTGTGGGTTATTTGACATGAGGCTGTGTGAGGTATCTCCAACTATCCAACTACCCTTTCTGTGTCGAGAAAAACTCAACCACTAACCTTTTGTACTCCTACACACTCCTACGGCACAGTCATGAAGGACTTAGCATATTGTAAGTGAATGAACTTTATAGAATGGATCATGTTAATCATAAAAAACCCTCACTTGTGAGCAGTTAAATACTGTATGTACAAGCGTCTTCTAGCAAGGTTATGACCAAATAATGACTTGATTGTAGAAATAGGTCTGTTTTGTTAGGAGCTGACCAGGGCTTTTCATTCATGAGAGCAATGTCGGTAAAACTTTACTTGATGCCTATCTCTCTCTCATTATAACCATACTTTTAATGAGTTATAATGCAGTTATATCACTGTATAACTATAGCTATAAACACTCATTATCATTATCATAATGCTTTATAACAATTAGCATAACACACTATAAACCATTTTATCATGACTCATAAGGTCAGGTATTAAAATAGATTATAATTGTTAGTAACTCACTGACAATGACCACATCGATAATGCATTATTAATATATTGTGTTATGATTGGCTTATAAACGTGTATAACTATCAATATAAACACTCATTAATTATCATAAGGCTTTATAACAATAAGCATAAGACATTTTATACAGTTATGGAAAAAATTAAGAGACCACTTTCACAAGTATTTCTTAAAAGCATATCCACATGTATTGCAGTCATTATTTTCTTTTCTTTTTTCAATATCAACACAACTCCTTCTACTTAATGAGACACTGATGAGGTCATCACCTGAACCACAGGAAGATTATACAGTAAAAACCACTGCTGGGATTAAACATTGAAATTATCCCACAAAAACTGATTTATAAACTCTTCCTGAGTTCAAATATTCTTGCTGTGTTCTTTAGGAATAAATATCAACATGTTTTCTTAGTATTATTATTATTCAAGGTCTGAAAAGACTTGATATTTCCGTTATTTAGACTAGTTTAATCATTAGCCAATAAAAGCTCTAAATGACAATTTTTTTTTTTTCAATTTTGGGAGAAATGTTGTGGTAGTTGATACAATAAAACATTCTTTTTTTAATTTAATTGGACTCAAACACATCCCTATAAATAGTAAAACTAGAGACACAACAAAACTTCATTTTGAGAGTGGTCTCTTAATTTTTTCCATGACTGTATATATTTATAATGGCTTATAAGGTCTTAGTATTAGAGTTATAATGCTCTATAAAGCGTTATGCTTATTGTTATAAAGTCATATATGATTCATGACTGTTTATAATGATAGTTATACACATTTATAAGACAATTACAGTACAGTATAACTATATTTATAATGCATTATAAATGTGATTGTCATTGTCATGTGTAAATGCATTATAAATTGTCAGCCAGTTACTAACAACCCCTTTGTAAAAACGGGCTATACAAATAAAATTGCCTTGCCTTTATAATACCTGTTCTTATAAGTCAAGATAAAATGCTTATGATTATTAGCATTATTATACAGTGTTATAACTGCATTATACCTCATAAGTATGGTTATTATAAAAATAGGTGTCAAGTAAAATGTTACCGCAATTTCTGCCCCATTCACGTGAACGGTCCGGTAGCAGGGCAACCACATGTTTATAAGGCAAATCATCACAGTGTGACAAAACTGCAATGGGAATTTATGTTGGTTTTCAGACCCCTTCATTGTTTGAACAGAGTGAGTATGTATACATGTGCATTTTGGCAGCAGAAGTGGTTTTGTTCCCCAGCTATTCTGACTGACACAGAGGCAGCAGGTTGTTTCCAGTTTCCAGGGTTGTCATGAGAGCCGATACCTCGCTTCTAAGTCAATGCCAACACACAAGAAATAAGGGTGGTCTTTAGCTCAGTTGGTTGAGCCCCCACCCCATGTGTTGAGGCTATAGTCCTCACTGCAAGTGGCCCCGATTTGAATCCCGCATCGAGCGTCCCTATCATGTGTGTCATTCCCCCCTCTCTCCACCTCCCATTCCCTGTCTCTTTCTCAACTCTCCTGTCCGTTAAAGGTGAAAAAACCTGAAAACTCCAACTGCCTGGTGTACACCCCAAGTTTGATTGAGTAATGGAAACCATGATGTAGCACATGTCTCTTTCCAGTCAGTAGTAATGGAAACATGATGCTCTGCCAGTGTTGGGGCGTTTGGACCAGAATAAAAATGAGCGTGTGAACATGAACTGTACGAGTTGAAAAATTAAACAATGTATCACTTTCACCCTTGGTCGCAGCAGTATTTGTGAAAGCAGCCCAAAAGTTAATTAATGGGAACAATAGTTCTCTTGAAGGATACAAGTAATGATTACATGACTTTCTGTTTGTGTTGGTCCATATTTACCGTTTTAACACTGTTCTTAACTTCATGTTGCTCTTTAAACTCTGTGCAATTTGAGAAGTTGTTGAAGCACAGGTTTGGTTGACAAAGTGTTTTTTTTAATATTAAGTAGCCTACATAGGTTCTTTGGGTTTTTTGGTTTTTTTCCATCATGGTATCAAGTGAATATCGAGGCGTGGGATTTCACTGGTTTTGGAATTTGCAACTAAAATTCTAGTATCGGGACAAGCCTACCAGTTTCCAGCATTAAAATGTCCAGTTATTTGCCTATTGATTGCAAGAGGAAGCATTAGAGTTTTGTCTATGAACTCCTGCTTTAAACCATTTGATTTTGTTTGTAATGGAAAAGTAATCTCTTTGCCTTTCTCACGAATATGTCTGTTAATACTTGAGGCCATTTGTGTTGAGTGTTTCTTGTGTTGGAAAACACCATTTATCTTTGGTTGTATGCTGTGAGAGGGAATTGTTTTAATTTACTTTTATGAATATACATGCTTTGTGGTGGTTTTTAACTGAATATTTTGTGTGACTGTGTCACTGACTTTTCCGGACAAAGCACCCGGATTATTGAATGAAGCCTTGGTCTCAATCGGTCTGTGGCTTTCAAGCTGTCCAAAATATCACAAACCACCCAAAAATTGGTACTGTACCCATCAAGTAGTCACTATCAACTAAAAAAATGAATTTGACAATGAATTTCCCCTTGGGGATTAATGAAGTAATTCTTATCTTATCTTGCTGAACACAGTAGCAGTGCATGTGCAGACACTGAGTTGCACACAGATAATCTACTGTGAATCTTTGTGTCTCTGTCAGTTTGAAATGCGAAGCTGTATTTCTTTCAAGTAAAAAGCTCACCTCTCTAGTTTAAGACTGACTGCTACTGCTGTGCACACCATCAGCTGCTCATATGACACGCTCTCCTTTCAGCCTTTGAAATGCAATGAATGTGGCACAAATTGTTTATTCTTTGTAAAGTCAATGTACCATTCGCTACACAATGCAGAATTGATGACTATTCAATATCAGTTAATGACAGGAGCCACCTTTTCATCCAGGGTTAGTGGTCAGGTCAATATCTATTACTCCATGCAAAGATAAGCTGACATTAATGACTCGCACAAACCAGTGAATAAAAAGCATTTTCAAAGACGGGTCCAGTGGAGCAAGTATATTTCTGTAAAAAATTAAAACCAGAATCATTTGTGCTGAGTCATTTGTTGAGTCCCAGTTGATAATGAGACAGCTGCCTGTCACTGCACATTCTATAATTACAAGTTTTCTGTGTGGTTTCTTAGCCTGTTACTGTACTTTTCTATCTGTTGCCTTGCTTTGCTTTGAAAACCTGGCTTTGTTCAAAGTAACCAACATCACAGCACCTTAAGAGATAAATGTGCTACTGAAACTGTTTGAAAAAGAAATTAAATACATTTCTAGGAGGATACTGCACCACAGCTGGCTGGTGGAGTGGGAGGCAGCTGTTTTTGGATAGCTGGTTGTACATTTTAATGAAACTGCGAAAAATAGCTAGTGTCTCTGATGTTGCTGGTCCTTGATAAGGCGTAAGAGCTTTCACTTATTTCTCTCACTTGTTTATCAGATTAATTACATTCTATTTTACAGCTTTATTTTTTTTTTTTGCAAAGCAAGGAGGCATACACCATTAAGAATATATAGGCTATATAATATAACAAATAAATGATGAAGAGGTAGTATGTTTTCATTTAATCCAAAATGAATACATTTCATTTCATATCAGGGAATACAGCAATAGGTGATATTGTAAATTGAAGGGTGCTCATTAATTCAAAACGCAATGAAATGCCCAGTCAATTCAGACCACTCCACGTCGTCTTTTCCCTTCTTTTTCACATTTAATGTTTGAGATGTATTCTGAAATAGTTTAAATTCATTTTTTTCTCACTGTAACTCAACTCCTAATAGTAAATGTGTCCATTTTAGACATTTATTCATGTATTCTGAGAAGTATGCAGGTATGTATTAATTCTATCCAGATGTCATTGATAGGCACTTTCAGGCACAGAAGACCTAATCACTGTTTTCATGGTGTCACAACCCAACTTTCTGGGTCTTGTGAACCCGTGTCGAAGCTGGACATCACATTTTTTTGTCTGTCTCGTTTTCTGAATTCCCACTGGATCATGACAAAGTAGTTCATGCACCACAGTGTTGTAGAATAATTGGGCAACATTTGGGCTACACCTGTCAGTCACTGCTGCACCTGGGAAAGGCCTGTGTGTCACATATTTGGCTTATGAGAGGGCATGAGCTCCCTGCTTCAAATTGCATGACTGTTTTTTCACTTGTCAAAAAAAAAAAAAAAATACAGAACTCTTGCTCTCTCCTCTCATATTTATGCAATTTAAAATTAACCTCATCTCATCCCACTTGTTCCCACTCAGCTGATCCTGACCTTTCTGAGGCCTCAAGCAAGATTCTGCTATACCAGACCCATGTAAACCATTTCTTCAAATATAAAATTTGTCAGATTATTAGAGTTGTGCATCCATGCTGTAACTTTATGTCCACCAATCAACAACATACACTCAGTTTATTGTCACTATTTCAGTTTGATTTATTTATCAAGGGACAATGTACATTAATAAAACATTGTAAAAAAAAAAAGCAAAGAAAAAAAAACACATGTAAATTAAAGGGCAACCTTAAGAAAGAGCAACAATGAGGTCAAGTAAAGACATTAGTTAATAGGTAATAAGGCCCTTATAAATTAAAGATGCTTATTAACATTATTATGTGTTTATAAGACTTTATATTTATTAATAGTCTCATTATAATATAGTTAATAACAGATTATAAGAGATTTATAATAACTTATAAGAAACTTAATTAACTGTTTGTTGATGCTTAAGAACCTTAATAAAATCCTCATGAGTATCTTATTATTGTTTATAATAACATTACTGACTCAACTAGCCCAACCATTGTCTTTGTTATGCCTTTATTAATATTTTTTCTTTGATTTATTAACATTAATATATACTTTATTGCTAATCTATTATAAGCTAACTATTCCCTTGTTTACAGTTAACTGAGCTTTTTGCAGGTACTGGATCTAAAGCGAGAACAATGCCTTATTAAATCTAATAAATCTTCTATTATGCATTTATTTATGGCTAACAATTTTCACAAGTTCCACATCTGGAACGAACATTTCATGTGGTCAAGGTTGATATGATGGAAAGAAAAGATTGCTCAACACGACAAATGTTTCAACGGTAAAGCCCAAAGAGGTTTTATTAGGCCTAGTTGCTGTGGCTTTCAAAGACACGTTTTCTTAAAAATGTAAAAAATAAAAATAAAAAATAAAAATAAAAAAGGGGGGGGGGGGTTCCTTGAATGAATGAATTTAATGAGCTTGAAAGTTTTGCTGGTTACTTTAAAAAAATAAGTTTTCTGATTTTGTTTTACAGTGTCATCTAAAATCAATTATTTTCTCCAGATTCTCACAAGCTTTTATTTTGAAGGTAACCGTAAAACCGACACTTCCAAAGGAGCAAGCGAGCAACATGAACATCCTCTTGATCCCGCATGCAATATGGAGAAAGTGGCCACTACATATTCGGTAATCAAACTCGTTCTGGGCCTCGGAGAGATAATCTAAGAGGAGCCGTGAAGATATTCAGTCTTCTGGTAGTTTAACTGCAGCTAACTTTAGTACTCATTCAAACACGCAGCTAGCATTCAGCTTGCTAGCGATCAGCCAAACCTTTTCGTTGGTCCCTCCGCTGTGTATTACACGAGGGAGAAAAATCCTGTCCAACACCTGATGTGTGGCTAAACAGGGCACTCTGTTACATAAAAAAACAATTTAGACAACTGTTTTGTCTCCAGCTGACTTTACAGACAGGTTACATTATGGAAATAATAACTTCCCTCTTTAGATGTGACTGTCAGTTTGTTTGTTTGTGATTTTGGAGATTTTGCTGTTCGCATTTTAATCAACAGCACATTGATTTGAATCAAATATGGAAACATGGTTTTTAATGTAGGCTCCAAATATCATGCCCTATCATATGTAATTTGTTGATGTTGTGGGTTTAAACAACATGACATGGCATAACCCATGATGAAGTATTAAGTTTGAATTTTATTTCTTTCAGGTGATGACTGTCCAGAAACACAAGCATGAGCTGGAGCTCAAAAGACAGTTTTTTCTTTACATTTTTAGGAGCTGTGTCTTTGAAAGCCATAAATTCTTTGGCCTTTACTGTTGAAATGTTTGCTGTGTTGAGCATTTTTTCTTTCCATCATATCAACCTTGACCACATGTATTGTTTGTTCCAGATGTGAAAGTTGTGAAAATCATTAGCCATAAATAAATGCATAATAAGATTTATTAGAATTAATAAGGCATTGTTCTCTTTAGATCCAGTACCTGGCAAGTTAACTTTCAACAAGTGTGTAGTTAACTGATAATAAAGGCATAATAATAAACAGTAAAGCATTTATCAGCCTTAATAAGATACTGTTCTCGCTTTAGATCCAGTACCTGCAAAAAGCCCAGTTAACTGTAAACAAGGGAATAGTTAACTTATAATAGATTAGAATAAACCTATATATTAATGTTAATAAATCAAAGAAAAAATGATTAATAAAGGCATGACAAAGACATCATGGTTGGGCTAGTTGAGTATGTGTTTGTATTGTTGTTATAAGATACTCATGAGGATTTTATTAATGGTCTCAAGCATCCACAAACAGTTAACAAGTTTCTTATAAGTTATTATAAATCTCTTATAGTCTGCTATTAACTATATTATAATGAGACTATTAATACTTGTAAGCACTTATAAGAGCTTTATTACGTATTAACTAGCGCTTATTACAAGGACCTTAAGATTAACAAAGGCATAACAAAGACATAATGGTTGGGCTAGTTAAGTCAATATATGTGCTTGTAATGTTATTATAAACAATAATAAGATACTCATGAGGATTTTATTAATGTTCTTAAGCATCAACAAACAGTTAATTAAGTTTCTTATAAGTTATTATAAATCTCTAATAATCTGCTATTAACTATATTATAATGAGACTATTAATACATATATAGTCTTATAAACACATAATAATGTTAATAAGCATCTTGTAATCACTTATAAGGGCCTTATTACCTATTAACTAATGCTTATTACGGAACCTTAATATAAAGCGTTACCCACATTTGCAATGGCACCAAAATACCAAGGACACATTTGGTACACATTAATAAATATACATTTCTAAGAACATAGCACACATTTGTGATGGCACAAGGTAGTAACAAAGCACTATACTGTAACTGTCTGGTTACTCTGTGTAATAACTATCTGGTTACTACATATAGGAAGATACATGACAGAATACTCAACGCCTATACTACATATGTGGTGACTATCTGGTCACTACACAAAGGTAAATACATGACAGAATACTCAATGCCTATGCTCCATATACTGTAGGAAAATACAGACCACTTAGTGCCTATACCATATGCGGTGACTGTCTGGTCACCACACATAGGTAAATGCATGACAGAATTCTAAATAACCACTGTATGCTCCATATAAGACAATACATAGCAGACCACTCAGTGCCTACAGTACTGTATACTACATACTGTAACTATCTGGTTACCACATGTGGGAAAATACATGATAGGGTATGCCAAAACTACATATAGGAAAATACATGACAGAATACTCAATGCCTATGCTCCATATAGGGAAATACATGACAGAGCACTTAATGCCTATACTACATATGGGAAAATACATGACAGGGTACTCAATGCCTAAACTACATATAGGGAAATACATGACAAATACTCAAAGTGTGACATAGTTAGTGCTCACATTTTTTGGTTGTCAACAAGCAGCTCTTTACATTAACTTTAAATGAGTGAAATCAACAATGTCAAACCATTGTTTTGTGACATTTTGACTGTCAAACCATTGTTTTCCATCTTGAATGAGACCTTGACTATAGAGACAGAAGCATTTCAGCTCAACGTCATGTTTGTTTTGGGCTGAGAACTATGAGAAGAGAGGACACAAATTTACATGATTGCTGTTCCCCCACTTCAAAGTCTTTACTGTAGAATGACTCTCACTTTGTCACAAGTGGGCAACATCTTGTAAACCTGAAGGAAGTGACTGGTTGTGTTCAGAATGTATGAAAACTAAATTAAGCCATTTTCGTCAAGGCAACAGTACAAATAGTTTTCTCTTTTTTATTGCCTCATAATGTGTCAGAAGTTAATTACCAGCACAAGGAAATTTGGGTTTTATTTATCTTCATGTAGCGGCAGCAAACCTTGCAGCGTATCAGGAGTGCATGCAGCGTATCAGGGTGCTTTTTGGGTCATGAATTTTTAGTAGACTGACTGAGTGTCTGTACTGTAATTTGATTGGCGTGATGTCTGTTGACGGGCACTAAAAATAATTTGCTCTATCACTTCAGTTCCTGCTGCCACACAAGTGTCAGGCAGATGGGACGCTGACATTGTTAGCTGCCGTTTCGTACCATATGACTGAACGTGTTACTCTGTTATTCAAATCACAGGGTGCAAAGTGCTGATGGTGTAGAAACGAATTCACCACATCTGGACCCATGATGTTGGCTGATCTCTTCCTTTGTGGGATGAGGATGACACCAAGCTTCTTGTGGGAGTCAGGTCTGATAAACCAGACTGACTAGTTTTTAGGTTGATATAACTGACTGAACATCAGTAAAGGAATAGACACTAACAAAAGCTGGAAGTCAGAGTTAACCGTTGGACTGCTGGACACACGGAGAGACCCTGAGTCTGGTGGAATTATGATAACCAGCTATGAATGTGGTTCTGGTGACTCAGACTGTGGCTGAGATAGGAGATCTACTGTACTACAAGTTACTAGGGATGTACTGTAACAATTACCGGTATTAAAGGGACATTGTATAACTTCTCTTGTTATCTATCCATGAGAATTGATTATTTCATTCAAAAGTATGTTTTTCATTAATCAGTGATCTCCCCCATCAACAAACTGAAGTGTTCCACTAACCTCTGAATTTGTTGTTCATATAATTCATGAGTGGGTAAGCTCGGTGCAAGTCTCCCAATGCAGGCACAGCACACATATGTAGCTTGTAAGGTAGGAATCTACGATTGAAAGCATGGCAGAAAAAAAAAAGAAAAATCATAAATCATAAGTATATGGGCCTATTTTGGATTTCACAAGAGTGCTGAGGGACAGCTGGCTGAAGACACTTGTCCTGTCTGCAGAGCATGCAGGAAGAAAGTTGGTACCAGGCAGCATTTTCTGTTTCATTTTGAGACACTTGAGTCGAAACTTTGTTAATCGTTCACATTATACGGCATACTCTGCTTGTATCTCACATGGACCATTGTTACTGACACACAACGTTGTCAGAGTTCAGTGGAGAGACGGAGCAAAGCCAAGAAAAGAGAGACCATCAAAGGTGTAGGACCATTTCAAGCTGCATCAGTAAAACTGAGCTCACAGCTGCACCTGCACTTGCACTGAAGGAATGTTTCCTGATAAATAAGCTTTGTTTGTTGCAATCAAGAATATTGCAATTATACATACCTGTATGTGCTATAATCAAGAAGTCAAAGTTCCTATCTGTCTTTAATGTATCACACAAATCTCTGCATTGTGTTTCATGTTTACCACTACAGGTAAAAAAATAAAAAAAAAGAAGAAGAAGAAGAAAAAAACTCAGTTCCCCTCCCCCTCAAAAGAAAACAACAACACAGCAGCAAATAAAGAGAATCATTAACTACTAATACAAGGCAACATCTATAATCTCCAGATGAAAAGTGGAGAAAAAGAAGTTTCAGGGGGTTTATTAGTGACAGAACTGAACAATACAAATGTGCATTTAATATTAATGCATCATTCAAAACCTTCAACATGATTCAAGTTAATCAAAAAAACATGAAAAAAAAAACGATTCGTAACTCCAATAAAAGAGTGTGGAATACACAGCAGTCCTTTGATTATAATGAAGGCACCATTGTGAATGTTTAATGTTTGGTCTGATGGTAGATATATGTAGCTTTACGACTTTACACCACTGTGGCCCATCTTAATGATGTCAGTCTGGGCGTTGAACTAATTTAGGTACGATTTTTCACAGTTGGAATTTGAGTTTTCAGCCAGTAGTATGTTTTTTAGTCAATGGTGCACCATAGGGGAGTATTAAAGGGCGGTTGTGCCAGTCCAGATATTTTGAGATTTATCCACTCTGAGACCCATTCCCGAAAAATACCATCATTTGCCTCCACCATATAGTCAGGAAACTAGTAACGGGTTTCGGTTTGCTCCGTCTGCCAGAGAGGACGGAGCAAACAAACCAATCAGCGAACAGATGGGGAACTGAAGGCGATGACGTTGAACTCAAGCGCTCAAGCTTAACTTATGAGCTTAAAGGAGTCATAACCTGTTTTTTTACGTATCCAGCCCCCCTTGGATCGCTTTGGATCAATTCGTAAAACTTATTAGAAAAAAATATAATAATTTTAATCAAACATTGAGCTTGTTCTGACCCTTTTTCCTACCGCGACTTTATCACGCGAGATTACGCGTGAGGTTTTGACTGGTCCGGATGTGCATTGTATGAGGCGCGTGTTGATTCGCCGCAGGAAGGACAGAGCCGGGCGGGGGGGCTTGCCTGCATGCAGACTCCAAAACATAAACAGCCCCCTGGTACCGCTTCGGCGATTTCAGGTATTGGGTGGTGAAAGAGGCAACGGTGAGGTCACCGTAGGAGCAGAATCAAAATCTTGTGCTGAAGGCACACCCTTGTGTGCTATTCCTGTTCGGAAAAAGAGCCGCGCCACTTTCAAACTCCAGCTTTTCAGGCAAGTTTCAACTGAGGTCAAACACCAATATGCATGTTTTAACAAGGGAAATTGCAATTTCCGGGTGATGACTCCTTTAACCGGTGTATAGCACACGTCACCACCAAGCAGCAGCGATTAGTTGAAGCAAACAAATCCCTATGGCTCGTGTTCAGACGCTAAATGAAATGGAATGAACTAAGCGGCTGATGCATCAGGCTAACTTTAGGGCACTGGATTCTCCTAAACCTCTCACTGCGTAGACGGGCCTTAAAGTGCCTATAGATGTGAATGTGAGCATGTGTTGTTTTTGTTGTTTGTTATGTGTTGGCCCTGTGATTGACTGGCAACTTGACCACGGTGTACCCACCCTCACCTTATGTCAGCTGTGATTGTCACCAGCCCCCCCACACCTCTGCATGATTAAGAGGTATGGAATGGATGGGCATTGGTTGAGGAATAGTAACTAGCTTTCTGAATAGTGTCAGTTTTTGTTTTGTTTTTTCATATTAATTCATATGTATTTTGTAGTTGAAGCAGTGAAGTCTTTCTTTTTTTCCATTCATGTCAGTTTGGTTCATTAAATCATCTATACTATCCACCTGAACAAGTTATTTCCGATGTGCGTCCGTGGGATATTGCATATGTAATGTAGAACAACCCTGGTTGTTCTATAGGAAGGTCAAATAAAAACAGCAACAGGTAGTTTCACAATGTCCCGATATTAAAATTCTGAATGTCACTGCTACTTCCTGAACATAAACAAAATTTCGAAGCTCGGCTGCTGTCCAAAATAAATAAATCTTAATGAGTTCAGCAGACCAAACACAGAGTGTAATTCAAGCCTAACCAATACTGATGCTTAAAATATATTCATCCACAGATTAACCGCTGTGTCCTCTGACTCAACTGTGACACACCCACCACTATTATTTAGATTTCCTGACGCATAAAATGAGAACTCAAATTTCAGTTGAAATTGACATGTTTTTTTTTTTGCATAGTCTCTCACATCTGTTTTTGGTTAATGCAGGTTCAACATATTAACACTAATACAGTGTGAATAGAACATTATACAGCTCACGTGATGAGCTCTGGTGTTTTCTACACAAGGTCGTGTCATTGCAAACATCCCTTGTGGTTTATTGATAATTTGATGCTATATTGACACAGGGTTCTGAAAAAGGTTCTTTTGAAATGACGAAGCAAGGGAAAAACCCTCCTATGGTTTATTTTTAGGATTTAAGTGGAAGCCTTAAAAAAAACATCTGTTATTTTATTTATTTCCTAATTTGATCTCACAGTTTCAAAAAAATGTTGTACTGTTTGTTTTTATGCTGCGTGAATCAGGAACTGACTATGACCATTTGTTAAAAAACTAAAAACAACAGCTCAGAGTATGGGATTGGGTGTGGTGAGTGTGATGCAGTTCATTGACACTGGGCTGTTGAGCTTCTATAAACAGATGATTAATGTTAGCACAGTTTCATATACGTAATGAAGTGATGAAGAAAATGCCATTGTCACGCCGAGTGTGGTTTGTTGCACAGCGAGAATGGATGAAGATAATTATGCCAAAACCAAGGAGAAGAGGGACCCATTAAGTGCATAATTTGTCACTTAGTTAATCAAGGTTTCATAATAAAGAAGCAGGAGTAAACCTACCCTAAAACCCCAGCTTGGGACCGGGGGACCTTTAAGCTGAGCACAACAGCGGGGCAGACTTCATGTGCAGCTCGGCTGCAGATACAGAGTGTGCAGTGTTGCCAGTGATTGCTGATTATCTGTGTACTCTGGGGATTGCAGATATTGCAGGGTTTTTTTATACATATCAGCTCAGTGTCGCCTCTGTTGCTATTTTGTTGGTCTGATGGATGGTAGTTTGCAACATTTTTTTTTTTTTTTAGCCTTGGCTTTCACTCATGTGTGTGAAGGTGTGTGTATATGACGCCTGTGTGCTCCTTTATACGTGTATTAAAAGCCCGGCGACAGTTCCCATGATTGATACTGCATGTAAAACTAAAACTGGCCCCGTCTGAACACTGTAATGAATTACACTTGAAGACAACAACGTGCCCCGAGATGACAGCGGCACGCGCCCCAATACCAATAAATCCATATTTCACCTTGTTCTCTACTCATTTACCCGCTTTTCTTCCTGCCGAGGGATCATCGCCAAGTCACACAAGAGCAGGTTTTATCCTGCTTCACAGGAAAAAGAGGGCAATTTCTGAGAGAGAGGATAAATGAGATGGGAAATATTTCTATAGGGAGAAATGGAAGGAGGCTGAAAAGAGATGAGGGGGAAAAAAAGCCACGGAAACATCACTAACCAGGGGGAAAACTGAAACCTGTGTTTGTTTGGTTTGTCACTTCAGCTGTCAGTATTATTTACAGCAGATCTGCCCAGTCCAAAAAGGTAGAGGAAACAAAAATAAAAACAGGGTAACACTTTATTTGACGCCTATCTCTATAACACATTATAACCATACTTATGAGTTATAATGCAGTTATAGCACTGTATAACTATAGTTATAAATACTCATAAATACTTTATAACAATAATCAAAACACACTATAAAGCATTTTATCCTGACTTATAAGGTCAGGTATTATAATATGTTATAATTGTTAGTAACTCACTGACAATGCCCACATGCATAGGTATAATGTATTAATTGGCTTATAAACTATCATTATAAACAATGCACATCATAGAGCGTTATAACTCTATTATAATACTTGACTATAATCCATTATAAAATGCTCTATGATGTGCTATAGAGCATTATGATAATTTGGGAGTGTTTATAATGATAGTTATGTTTATAAGACAATTATAACACATATCTATATTTATAATGCATTGTTGATGTGGTCATTGTCAGTGAGTTACTAACAATTATAACATATTATAATACCCGACCTTATAAGTCATGATAAAATAATGATTTATAGTGTGTGACTTTTGTTATAAAGCCTTATGGTTATGAGTGTTTATAACTATAGTTATACAGTGCTATAACTGCATTATAACTAATAAATGGTTATAATGTGTTTATATATAGTGTTTTTTTTTTCTCTATCGATCGGCTGCCATAGTATTATTGCCATCAACACAAATATGGCACTGATGGTGCATTATGGCCATAACACAACACCAACAGTTACCCAACAGATAAAGCTGCCCCACTCTCAACTGGCAAACCATTATGCTCCAATGTAGAGTGGATGCAATTACCTGAGTTCAAAGCAAGTTTATTGTGTGTATGCCCAGGCCGTGCAGTTTTATCACCCATTCATGACTAAACACTAGGTTGGTCTTGCAGTGATTGCTTCTGGCCCTCTCGGATCTGATTATGTTGGTATGCAAAAGGAATGCTTTCTTTTACCTGCACTCTGCGTGTGCGCCGCGCGTTCTTTATCTGCCTCTCTCTTTTATCCAGCAGCTCATTTTAACTGACAGCCCACTGAGTGTCATTTGATGGTGAGCTTTATTCTGTCTAACTTCTTGCTGGGCTGCTCTTTTGTGCACTAAAACTGTCAGAATTAGATTGTGAGCATTGTACCTCCAGTCTACCCTAAAATCATATTCACACAGTGCTTTATCTTCGGTTAGGTCTGCTTGAGTAGGCAAGGACCCTGAGCAGAATACATTAAAGCGCTGTGCTGCATGTTTTTCCCTATACACTGAGAGCAGTTCAAACTCTTTGGACTTCCTTTGAACTTCTGGATGTGAACTTTTAGGGACATAGCTGGAGCATGCTTTTAAAAGTTTTTTATTGTGATTTGAGGGATCCATGCCGAGCACAAGCAAAGTTTTAATGACTTGACAACTACATTTGACTGCCTTACAAGGCTGCTGATGTACTGGCAAATGGCTGTTTGTGAAGAGGCTTTTGTGCGCGCGCTAACACACACACACACACACACATAAAAGCTTTCATATTTACATGCACACAGGTAAATGCAAACGCAAAGCATGAAAGCCAAGACCGCCGCAAACGCACTCAGACGCATCCAAAACGACATCTTATATATGCATACATGAACACGTCGGAGGGAAAATCCCTTAGCGAGTTTAAAGGGATAGTTCACCCAAAATTCAAATTTCACTCATTATCTCATGTCGACTGAGGGCTGAGAGAATTTTCAGAGTCCTCCGTGCCTTCTCTTAGTTATGGGGGGGTCCTCGCAGCAGTATTTGTCCATATAATGGTTGTGAATGGGTCTCACTTTTCTTCGTCCAAAAAGACACACCAAAAAACATCCAAATACCTCCATACTGCTCGTCTGTAATGTCCCTCTTCTATTGAAGCCCCGACATGAGAATTGTTCTGAAAAAAATTAATTAAGTCTATTATTAGGGATGCTTATTTATTATTCGTGATGTTATTTTAACATACCGGTATCGGTCCGATGAGTAAAATTGGGCCGATATGCACAACCGATGTATATCGGTATGCAACACCTGCAAAGTTGAGGTAATGCGAGGAGGACGGTAGCCTGTAACCTTGTTATTTGGAAGTAAAATACATTCTGAAAATAAAGGAAGACATTCAAAAATTCAGTTTGCATGATTTTCAGTCTGTACAAAAATTTATCATCTCAGAAACTTTAAAAAAACAACAACACATATCGATATCGGTAAATATCGATTATCGGCCATAACAGAAAAAGATATCAGTATCGGCCACAATTTTCATATCGGTGCATCCCTATCTATTATTATATAGACTTATTTATTATTAGTAGTATATTTTAAACTTTTTTGTAGTGGTAGCTCCCAGTGTCTCAGTTCATCTCTCGTGATTTGCACACTATAAAGCATTTTAATATATAATAATATATATAATATATATTTAAAATATACTACTAATAATAAATAAGTCTATATAATAATAGACTTAATTAATTTTTTTGAGAACATTTCTCATGTCGGGGCTTCAATAGAAGACGAGCATTATGGAGGTATTTGGTTGTTTTTTGGTGTGTCTTTTTGGATGAAGAAAAGTGGTATCTATTCACAACCAGGAACGGAGGACTCTGAAAATTTTCCCAGCCTTTATAGTCAACCTGAGGGTGAGTAGATAATGAGTGAAATTTTAATTTTGGGTGAACTATCCCTTTAAAAAAATAAAAAAGAGTGTACATGTATGCAGAAACACACAAACACTCTTAGACGCATGCAGTGATCTGTTGTCCTTGTTGTTGTTTTTCTGCCTTGCCTTTCATGTTCAAAGCTTAGTGTGTGATTCCTGCCTCTCCGCCGAGGATAGAGGAAGAGAGCATAATCTGTGTGACGGGGTAGAGGTGAAGAAAGAGAAAAAGAGGTGGCAGAACGAATGAAAGGCAGAGGAGAATGTATAATTGAGCAACCTTGGCGATCTCGCATCCCCATAACACGATTAGGACTAACCTGGCATCTAAATATGGAAGAGGAATATGTTCCTGTAGGTTACTGTTGCCACAGGCCTCCATATTTAACATGATAATATTTCATAATATTTGTTGATTGCTTATTCCCTGTAGGTGGATGCAAGCAGGGTGTTTCTGCAGCCTCGATAAACATGTCCCAGTATGAAGATAAAGCCACATCTAAATGAGAGAACACTCGACAGCTAAATAAGACCTTTTATCCAAGACTAAAAAGCATGAGAGCAAACTCTTCGCAGGGCATGGATGAACAGTCGCCTCACACCGCTGCCATCGATACCACCATCAGCAGAGTCACTAGAGCCTAGGTGTGTTTTTGTAACCATAATATAGATAGTCAGCACGAAGCGGAGGCGATGCCCGGGAGATATTAACAACAAATAGGCTTTAGATTCATCCTTCTGTCTCCAGAAACACACACACACACACACACATGCTCGCTGCACCTCTGGCGCAAGGCCAAACTCGCCAGTGATGGGGTAGAGTGACAGAAGCAGCAGTTGGCAGAATATCAGTGAATGACAGCATGTGTATGGGGGAACATTAGTGTGTGTGTGTGTGTGTGTGTGTGTGTGTGTGTGTGCGTGGCCACATAGTATGTGTGTGTGTGTGTGTTGACAGAGACAGCTGGGCTTTAAACAGGACCAGGCTGTGGGATAAATCAATGAAGCAGTGGGGTGGCCACCACCTCCCCTGTTACTCAGCAGAAAGGACCCCTATTCATGTGCTCAGGACACATCTCAGTGTGTGTGTGTGTGTGTTTGTGTGTGATGGTGTTAGTGGATATGTGCCTGCTGAGTATTTGCCAGCTAGTGTTTATGGATCCTGCTGTGGACCCCGGCGTAGTCCACTTTGTAGTGATCTGAACAGTCTTCTTCGTCAAACTTTCTCTTTGTCAGATCGACAGTGGCATTGTTTCGTCCTTCAGCTTCACCCCTCGTCCTATTAATCTCTTTCTTCTTTTATTCTGGCTAATGACAGTTATTATGAGACAGAAGCAGTAATCAATTATGAAACAAAAAATAGCTTTAGGCTTTACATTGTTTGATTCTTGTAGATGGAGGGAAATTGCACTAAAGCTTCATTTTCCTTTCAGTCATTTTCTCTGAAACCATCTGATCAGAGGTTGCAGAATCGGGAGCGTGTCTATGTTCCAACAGCCCTACGCTCCCTCATTTATACGTTTTTGTTTCTTTTTCTTTCCAAAAATACTTAGTAGTAGTAGTAGTAGTAGTAGTTAGTAGTAGCAAATGAATCATTAGAAAGTTTGTATACAGTAAGGATTTCCGGACATTAGACAAGCTTCTGGGGGGTTTGGCTCGAGGTCATGGTGCAAAGGACCCTTGGTACTCTGAAACATCCCTTTAAATTCAGTGTAAAAATAAAAATGACATGGCTTTTCATTTTGAGATAATTCTAAGAAATAAGAAAAGTCATAGAAATTAGGGAACATAGGGCTGACCCCGTAGGATCTGCGACTTTTATGGACGAGTATTTTTGCCTAGGTAGACGGACACATTCTGGTACAGACAAGGAGAAAACATATATATATATAGATATACACACAGAATTTCAGTTTATTTAAGGTTAAGGATGATGTTTTTGAACTCTCACAAGCACCATAGCGGTAATGTTATTAATGTAGTAAAATTTCCCAGTACTCTCATTAGAGATTGAAAGGAGATGCACTCCAGTCGTTCAGCCTTAAGAGGATGAAAGGAGCAGAACCTCGGCATCAGAGCAGCTTAAAACGAATCCAGGATGGTTCTTAAATTGTTTGATGTGGCAACACATGGCATGTTTGCTTGACAGTTCCAGTCCCTAATTTGGAATAATGTTTTTATTGAGCAAGTGCAAAACATAAACTTCACATGCGCACTTCAAATCTGGTCAACTAAAAGGTTGGTGGCATGATAATATCTAAGACTGCTTCATTCATGCGTTTATTTTCCACAAACATGAGTAATTAGCTGTCCACTGTGGAGGCTAAGGCAATTTATATAACCCTCATGTGAGGACAATCCATGTCTTCCAATGACATGGCCACAGTAATAGATGATGAAAGCTGGAAACACATGCACAGGAGAGTGTTGAGAGAAACTATTGAAAAACTGCCAGAAATTATGTCAATGGTCGTTAAAGGAGTCAGGGTGAGATTGAAAGATGCCCAACCATTATTGTCTGTGGTGTCAAAACACAAGTGCAGATGGAAATTCTTTATTTACAGAAGATCTAAAAATGACCTTCCCTTTTCACTGCAGCTTCTTTTTGTGTTCATCAGAAACTTCAAATTGAAACAGTTTCACCTTTTAGCCTCTGAGATCCATGTCTTTGTTCGTGTTACAACACTGTGACAGGAATGCAGTTAAGTCTAAGGGTAGTACTCATCTGAAGAAGCCTTACAGTAAAACAGAACAATCACTTATGGAGCAATTGACAATGAGTAAGAGCAAATACATAACATTAACTGTATGAGGACAAGAGATGGGAATCCTTCCGATACGATACTGATACGCAGTTCCTGGGAACCAGTAAGAAAAAAATAAAAAATAAAAACGTAAGAATTTTGAATATTTATTATTATGTTTTGGTGTAAAAACAAGCAAAGTCTGCATATGGGGCCACTGTTAAAACTTGAGAGTGTGCAGGGAGAGGAGGGGCCATTCACAGAGTTCTCAATGAAAATTAAAACCCAACCTGCAGGCCCGAACCTTCTCTGGCTGAACCCGGTCAAAAAAAAGAGGAAGCCCGAGGTCATTTGACTCGTTGAGACAGCTCTGTTCTCCATGTGTTTGTGAGAGACAGAGAGCAGGACCAGGAGGGATAAATAAAACACCAATAATAAGTACCAAATTCTGAACTCATCCGTATTGAGGACAATAATTCTAAGAGTCGGAAGTTATCCTGGCAAAATCAGTTCTCAGTATGTTGAGTGAAACCAAGGGTTGAAGTGGGCTGTTACCTGTTCTTGCATACCGGCATTGCTCACAACAAGCTGCCAGTACTCATTTTATACACGATTCTATGAAGCTACCTCAACCATGCTACATTTTTACCTTGAACATCCTGGGGCGTTATTGTGATGGTTAAATAAATGCATTGTAACTTGTAACAGGGAATAGAATAGAATAGAATAGAATAGAATAGAATAGAATAGAATAGAATAGAATAGAGGCTTTCTCTTTACCTGCATCTCTTGGTTGAAAACCAACCTTGTAAGATCAGCGCCTCCGACCCGATGTCCCAGCTCTCGTCTCTTGTGGCGCGGTGACGCAAATTTGCCTCGTAATCCGTTATCTCTTGTTCATGAAAGATAAAATTACACAGATACATATCGTAACGTATGTACTATGTGATATATAACATTATCCACTGCTCCATGGATTGCTTTCTTTCTGGCTTTGTTAGGAGTTTTAACAGGCGCATTAGCAACAGGAGTGTTAGCAAAACATGGGAAAGAGACCAGACTTGCATAGTGCCCCTTTAACAATTTTTTTGGGGGGGGTTGCCTTGAATTTACAGGACAGTAAAGATAGACAGGAAATGGGGAGGCAGACAGAGGGGAGATGACATGCAGCAAAGGGCTTCAAACAGGGGCCGGCTGCAGCGAGGACTATAGCCTCTGTATGTGGTGCGCCTGATGCCCCCAGCTGCCAGTACTCCTGTCGACTCTCTCCACACCACCTGTCGTATTTGAAGATTGTGAGTTAGCATCGTTAGAATCAATTCCAGTTCCAGTCGTGTCCTTGGGGATCATGGAGTGCTACTTGATTACCGAGGCTCTTCTCACAGATATGGAGTCTGATCTGACCTATCAGTGCACACACACTGCAGTAACTACGCACAGCAGTACACTATACACTATATAATGTTAAATGAATACTTCAGCAATGGTACATCTGAGAACATACATTTATATTGTGAACATCAGTGATATCTTAGTATCTTTTATTCAATGACTTAATGTTTTGTTTATATTGGCCAATGCACATGTGAGTACCAGTACATTTATCACTACTTCAAGCACTGACTGGTTTATCTTTTCTTTTCTTTTTTTTGCTTTATGTTCTGTGCACCTGGTTGTTTTACATTTATGCAAAATAGATTCCTCTGTATTAATGTTAACATGTTCTGAAGTGCTAACATGGTGAAGTTTAGCAGGTGTATGCTGTATGCTGTAACTAGCACTAAACTCAGAATACATTTTTGGGACATCATATTTGATGTTCAAATATCTTACCAAAGTGGACAACTGACCACACCAATTAGACCAAAAGGGCCAATTCTAGACATTCTAGGCATATAACAAACCCTTGTTAGCATTTATAATTGGTTAACAGTAAATCATCATGGAAATAATATCTAACAAGGCAGTAAAATAGAAAACAAAAACTGTTACACTCAAGTCCTCACTGTGACATTAAGGGTGGTTTCACATTGGCCCTTTTAGCCTTTACAACTCACAATAATAAGTCAGCAGGTGGTCTCATGGTTCTGTGGATGAAGTTTATGGTTATACTGCTCTTGTGTTGTGCTAAACTTCAACAATTATAATAAAATACTGTATAACCATCAGAAAGACAACAGACCAGATCATGGGCTGGGAAATTAATGGAGGCAAGTGTTGGATTTTCTTTTACTGGTATTTTCACCCTGTCCAAAATTCATATTGGCCTGTGTTTATCTGTGTGATGCATTTGCATTGCTGTATTAATTGTTCTTGTACTTGTGTGATCCAGAGGGGTTGCTAATGATTAAAAATATCTAGCCGATCCAGCTGAACTCTTTGCCCTCCTCTCTATTTGCATATTTTGCCTCTCTGACCTATCTAGTGGGCTGAAAACAATTGGGAAACCAGTGTTTTGTGAAGACAGGACCACTTTTGCGCCGCATGTTATTTTCATCCTACTTGTACATGTAGGTATTAGGTAGGTGATTGCGCTGGGAAAAACAAATACACAGAAATAGACGGAACCGTGACGACGAGAGTGCCTTTTCTCTTGGTCCATTTACATCTCATCAACATGAAAGGCTGTTTGGGATGGCTTTGTAGAGTTTTCCCAGCTTCTCAAAAGTCTTGCAGCAGAAACCCATCAACATCACAGCGACGCTACCTCTATGGAAATTCAAACATCCTGCCACATCCTTCGCCAAGCCAGTGCAACCTGTTACAAAAGAAGGGGTCTTAGTCAGCCACCTGTTGCTATGGTTACAAAGACCGACTATCAGATAGGCAGTATACTGAGAAATAAATTTCCTCTCGAGCAGCATGCATTCTCTTTTTTTTGATGCCAGGGACACATCTCTGCTTGAGATGATGAAAAGCAGATCCAAGGTGTAGGAGGTTCTGAGGAAAAGTGATGCTGTGTGCCACTGCAGGGCAGGTTGGCCCACCTGAACAACTACAATATGGTTCTTACTACATTAAAGAGACACTCATACTTGAAAGGCTCATGTTTTCTCTCAGCAAATTCCTTTGTTGTTCCATCGTGCATCAAAAAGTTCCTTTCCTTGTTTCACTCCCAGTCTCTCTCTTTCTCATTCCCTCCCTTTCCCCTTCTGTCCTTTAGCTTGTGGCAAGGTAGATGCTTCTGATTTGCCATCTTCGACATTAGTGATGTCACCGTTCCTCCACCCTCTCTGCATCTGGAATGAGGCGCATGGAGAGACGGAGAAATTCATTTTGTCATACAGTCGCGCAACATTTTCCCTCTCCAAACAGTGTGATGTTCATCCTTATCTTTAAGTGTGTCTCTCCCTCTGTTTTGACACCTGCATGCTGTCAAGGACGGGCAAAAAAGACGAAACAGGCGCTGGCAGCTAGTGTGAAGGCACAAAACAGTCTTTGATGGCTTGTCATGCAGACTTCAAAACGTTTGGTGGACCTTGTACATCAAAGTCCCCGGGAGTTTAAGAAGTGGCAGTCGTGTCGTTAGAGACGGCGGAGATATTGCACATGGTCACAAGTCAGGTGCTCGCTGACATCACAAAGAAATAAGTTGTTTACTTTATCACCTTTTTACTCTCTGGCAGCGAACAGTGTTTACCGTGGCACCTCGTGCAACAGGCAGGTCTTGAACAGAGAAGAAATAAATAGATAATCACGAACACCAGTTCTCTCTCATTCATATACTATGTCACAGCTGTGTCTCTCGCCCCCTTTACTCCTTCCACCCACCCATCTTTCTTTCAGCCTTCGCCTATCCATGTCTCAATGATGATAATTGTTATTCACATGTGAACAAAAACATTTCTGTATTCAGATCACACCTTTTGTTAACGTGCCAATACACTATCTTCACATATGTTTATACAACCACCGACACCACTATAGTAGCACTATATTGGTTCTTCAACTTTGAAATGCAAAATACGAAAGAAGGGTTAGGCCAGCAAAAAAAGCACAACAAAAACATATTGTAATAATCTCATTAAAATAACTGTAATTTCACAAGATTTACCATTAAGGTTACTATGTGTTTGGCCATTTTAAAGAGGAACTAAGCAGGATTTCTCCCGTGGCTATGCTACATTTTTACCTTAATTAAAAAGCTCCGTAGTAATTGTGATAGTTAAAGGCTAGGTATGCAGCTTTTTTTTGACAGTATTAGGCAAAAACTTACACAATAACCTTGAGGATAATGTAAATTAAGTGATGTGAAAAAAGATCAGACGTCTGCGTCTCCCCTAGGCTCTGTTTTCAGCCTGCAAAGAATCTACCCATGACGGTAGATTTTGACAATCAACATATCCTGAAAAATGAAATGACTCATGTTTCAAAAAGACCTTTTATGATTTGAAAAAAAGAAAAGAAAAGAAGCTTCAGCAAGTTGGTTGGTTATCAGATTCCATATACATTAGGCCTGTGGCTCTGCACTCCTCCGACAATATCAGCAAAAACTGACAACAGATTGGGAATCTAAACTGTCAGTTTCTTGCATGAAAAAATATTAAAACTGAATATTGCAATTATTGAACAGTATTGTATTGATGACTTGACTTGTTACGAGTGAGAATGGAGGCTCTCTACCTTCACCTGGCGTCTCATGGCTGAAAACCAACCTTGCAAATCATTCAGGTGTGCACAACACAAACTAACCATCTTTTGTTTATGATGTTCCTACACAAATACCTTTAACATCATATACAGAAATCCACTCAAATTTTTCATGCTGTATTCCATGGTTTCAGTCCTTGTCATAGTTGTGGTGAATGCATGGATCTATTAGACCTTTGATTTGCACGATCAGATTCCATATACATTAGGCCTGCACGATATCAGCAAAATGCCTGATGTGCGATGACACTACTGAATATTGCAATTATTGAACAGTATTGTATTGATGATATGACTTGCGATAAACAAGCAAATATTCAGGTGTGCACAATAACCATACAGTTCCTGTGCCTTTCTGAAATCGACTCAAAATGCTGTATTCCATGGTTTCAGTCCTTGTCATAGTTGTGGTGAATGCATGGATCTATTAGGGCTGGCTTATAACATGGATGTCAATTTGTGTCATATCCATTGTTAAAAGCTGGTGTGATGATCCATGTGTTATACAGATTTTCATTGAAAAAAAAAATCGACAACAACCATGCAAACGTAAACATAAAATTCCACCGGAAAAGCAAAACCAGCTCACGTTTTTGATGTTTGGAAAAAGGTGGATAAGTTGACAAAAAACGAGAAGTTGTGCCAGTACAAATATGCCGATCGATGTCGCATGGGCACGTTTCAGGCACGGTATCCGAGGGATACACCATTGTTGTTGTTACGTTACATCTGGTGGTGCAGCTCAGGTTACAGGTATGAGGTGTATGAGTGTGAAGGCATAGCACCTGTAAATAAAACTTACTTTACATTTGCAATGTGTTTATCATGAATGTTGATATTGCGATGATGATAATAAGATGAATTGGTCAGACTTAAAGCAGATATCAGCGATCCGGTCGTTTTGGCTAATGCTGCGTTCAAGGCAGGCTTTTGAAACCGTAAGTTCCGGCTTCAAGTCACAACTACAACTTTGTAGCGTTCCAGGTAACCCGTAGCTCGTGTTTTTACCGTCCTGTTGCCTGTGAAAGTGCACTATAACGGCCTCTCATGACTTCCGACCCGTGAACTCGTACCAGATCGAACCGGTATGACTTCACAGGAAGGAAAACCACAAGTTACGAGTTTCCTTGAACCGCACCATGAGTTAGCAGCCCCCGCCCTCGTCAGGCATCTATTGGTCTTCGTACCTACGTCACCACATTCACACGCACCCCTTGGCTGCACACACAGCCCTTCATGCCGTTCTCTCTCCTCATTGGATAACACTTGTATCCCACAAGGAAAGTTTTCTCCTGGGTTACAGCAGAGCAGAGTGACGGAGAGACTCGTGTTACGGCTGAAACACTCCATGTAAGTGATTGCTGATGGAAAATAGGACTATTTAGGATTTATATTAACAAAAACATTCCGCTGATATCTGCTTTAATAACAATAATAATACAGTACTATAATAGTCTCTTCAAATCTAATCTGACTTTAATATCTCCCAGTTTTTTTTTCCTTCCTGTTTTGAACATGTTAATAAAAGATTCTTCATCGTCAAAATGTGAATCTATTTGTAGAGTGTGACATCTGGTTAAAAAAAAGTCACTGCAAGCTCGTTTAATAATTCACACTGCTGAACGGCATGTTACTGCGAGGGAGCACCCATGTCATGACCTCATTTAAAAAATAACCCTCTTAATGTGCAATGTGTAAAATTTCTAGTGGCGAGTGTTGGAGTAAAACTTCCTTTAACGCAATCCCTCGCAATACTTCAAGGACTAGTTTATGATGAGTGTGTCATGCCGTAACTGAGTGATGGGGCATCATTGAAGAGGTGAACCCGTTTCAATGAAAAAGCCCGGGGCTATTTTTTCATTCCCAGTATGTCCTTGGAGTGATATAATAACTATTCACACAAGTGGACCGAAGTAAACCGAGTGTGTTTTGTTTCTGTGAAGCAAACTCACAAGTCTAATCTTAAAACCCGCAATGATTGAGGGAAATTGACAAAAACATGTCGTTTCTATACTTGAAAAGCATGAACATGGACGTATCGTGCACTTTCCTAAGTTTGCTATTTGGTTGAGGCAAAATTTGACGAAATAGCCACTGAATAATGCACTATTGCAAACGTGCAAACACACACACATACTATATAAGTAGAGTCAAAGGGATTGTTGTCATCAAAATGATACATACACACAAAAACACTGCACATCTCAGGAGAAATGTTTATTTTCAGAAGCTGTCTCTTTCACTTCCTCTTGCTCTCCTTCAAAGATCCTTGCCTCACCCAAGCTGAGTGAGTTGCTGCCATGCCACCATGGAGAGTTTGGAAGTTAAAAGACTGGGTTTATTGTTTCTAAAGGAATATGAGAATACACAGACATTTCCTGCCACTGCCGTCTTTTTGAAGTGCAATCTCTGTTTATCTTTCTGCAGGGTTTTAGTTTACATTGGAGAATACTCAAACAGAATGCCATTACATATTTGTATGAAATAAACATCAAATGTGATATGCCGCGCTCTCATCATAATTGCACCGTACAAGATCTCTTTATCATTTTTTCAAAGATGTTATTAGCAGGAATGAATTGGACATGATACAGTATATACAGTAGAGTCAAAACTAAATGGTTTTTGCGTAGGTACCGTATAACAATAATTTAAACTGTTTTGCTGATCTTTATTGCAGTTGTGCCTATGAAAACAGATTATTGAGCAACCTCACGGTGTTCCCACTGGGAGAGTAACACACTCTGGGATTCATGTTGGAGTTTTTAAATCCAAAATAAGATATTCTTCATCTGAAAAATAAATGGCACAGACTCACTGCTGCAGAAATAAAATCATTTGTTTAGTTTTTTTTCTTTTTCCCAATTTCATTTGATTTCATAGAGGCTCTGACTAAAGTAACAGTAGCATCTGCGGTCTTGGATCTTAAAAAGATAATAATCCCGATATTATTTTAGAATTGACTTCAAAAAGCGACATCTGGGACCTCATTCACAACATGCAAATAAGCCTTTGTGCAAGAACTGCCAGTTTTCACAACAACGTTGGCATTATCAAACTTCACACATGGACATATATAAACACAACAAGTCACAATTTTGACGTGGGTTTACTCTAATAACACTGGCCATGTCACTCATTTTGGTAATACTTTAATTGATGTCTATCTCTATAACGCATTATAACCATACTTAAAAGCAGTTATAGTTATAACACTGTATAACTATAGTTATAAACACTCATAAATGATCATAATGCTTTATAACAATAATCATAACGCACTATAAAGCATTTTATCATGACTTATAAGGTCAACTCACTGATAATGCCCACATCGATGGTACCATAATGTACGTTTTTTTATTTAGGATTGTAATATTTGGTGTCTCACAACTCTCTACAGAGTGGTCCCCAACACTTTTAACTTTGTCAAGGGGGAACGGGTAACTTTGTATTGAATATTGTATTTTTATATTGTGTCTAGATTTTTATCTTATTGTGTGTTGTGGAGTGACACCGAAATAAAGTTTATCTATCTATCCATCTATCTATCAATCTCGATGATGCATTATAGATATAGTTATAAACACTCATGTAACGGTGTATATTGTCCGCTCAGCGGTGGTATATCAAAAAATAAACAGCAGAATTTTGGTGATTGACCAATCAGGATCGAGTATTCAAGAGAGCCGTGTTCTAACTATAGTTATACAGTTCATTATAACTCATAAGTATGGTTATAAGTGTTATAGAGATATCAAAGTGTTACCCTCATGTCCACTGTACTACGTGCTTGTTTGCTGTTCCCTTCCGCTGCATTGTAAATGATGCCTGTGCCTTAGTGGATCAATAATGAAACTGGTATTCAATATTCAATCAACTGACCCACCCATAAACACACTGTTGACAATACAGAAAAGTGTTGTTGTTTTTTTTAGCTGTGCAAGATAATAGCACAGATGTCCCGTATTAGTCACTTTAGCATGTATGAAATTCCAGCTGCTTGCCATCAAATTGCGCAAGACACTCGACATATGCCAGATGTCTTAAGCAAAATCTTCAAAAATATAAGGTGTTTGTACAGTGTGCACTGGACTGCAAAAACTAGAGGTGTAACTATGTGATGTATTTTTTCTGTCCAAACCCATCAGTCTCCTAACTCTTTCTTTTACCACCCTCTTCGCTAAGAGCACATACACATGATCACCAGAGCAAAGACACAAGGGCCTGACACGCCTTTACACTAAACACAAAATTAAACACATGTTTTGGGACATTCTGTGTAGGGCTAGTAAACAGAAAAATGAAAGCAGGTGACAAACACTGTCACTCATCATAAAAAATAGAAGAAGAAGAAGAATTGAGGCACACAAAAGAGACATCAGTGCAACAGAGGAGGATGAGTACCACTTCAGTGTCATCTGAAGATGACAGAATAGCAGCAGTCATTGGTGAGACCCACAGAAGGCATCCATCAACCACAGAGGAGGCTGGACCACCCTGAGGCAGCAACAATTTCTCCTTCCTGTTTAGGTTGCTTAGGATCTGCAGTGCGTATCGAGCCTCTGGTGCTCAGTGGTGTACAAGAGAAACATGATGAAATAGGCAAAGGCAACTGTATTTGAAAAGGAACTGCAAGAGCTCAGTGTGGAATCGAAAGAACAGCATTTCCGGCTTCAATGAATTATTTTTTTCGATATAAAACTCAATAATGTTGGTTGCAGTGTAATTTGAAGGGAAATGATGGTCAAAAAAATTATCTTATTTATCAGACTCAACCTCTAAGTCAGCTTTAATAATGCTTTGAAACCCATGCATTATTACTGCATTATTATAATACTGCCAGAAAAACAATAACAAGAGCAGAAAAAAACACTGCCGCTCAACGATTCTGAGTGCATTAACATTTATCATTATGTGTTTGTCTGTTCACACTGTTAGTTGAGACATTTTATAGTGTTTGCTATAAGAATTTCAATGCAGTGAAATAAATAAAAGGGATAAAATTAAATATATAATCCCTATAGTTTTAGGAGTATGTTCATTACCTTTAATTCTCGGTGCAAGCTATTTTTATAGCGGCAGAGCAGAGCCGTGAGCTGCTCAGAGCTATGCTACAAAGGTTTATGGAATTTCTTGGTTTCCCTCATCAAACTCCTCAAATACACAATCCAACAACTCCAAAATGCTCTGGTGGACAAGCTGCGACCTGCACATTCACCATGCTATGAGATAATTAGTTTAGTTTATTGTTTGCACACACTTTGCACAAAATATTACGAACAAGGAGTATATGAAAGAAAAAGAAAATATACAATATATAATATACAGTAAAATACAATGAAACAGTGCTGGAGAGGTTAGAAACCCTAGGAGGGCTTATCGAGAACCTCACCATAAAATAAATAAGTAAAATTAAATATATATTGTCGAAATATAATAATAACACAACGTTACCAGACAGAGTTGTTTTCGAGGTAAATTCATGCAAAGGCTTTTCGGTAAGCAGTCTCTGTATTTACCTTGAAAACAACTCTGTCTCGTAATGTTCCGTTATTATTTCATAGCGTGGTGAATGTGCAGGTCACAACTTGTCCACGAGAGCGTTTTGGAGATGTTGGATTGTGTATTTGATGAATTTGATGAGGGGAAACAAAGAAATTCCATTAGCCTCCATAGCGTAGCTCTGAGCAACTTGTGGCTCTGCTCTGCCGTTCTAAAAACAGCTTGCACCGACACTTGAAGGTAACAAATCTACTCCTAAAACTATAGGGATTATGGCAATGGGCCAATTTGCCAAAATGTTGAACTATCCCTTTAACATACCTCAAGACGATAATTCATATATTACAGATTCATTGCTAAGATTGTTTAATGTATTCATGTATCATTGTTGTGGGCTTTTACACTACTTTATCTCTGGGCCTTTGTGTTATGTGCAAATTTGATGCAGGACTAGATACATTGATCTGAGCTGACTCATCTGTAATCATCTGGCAAGGCTGATGTGAACTGGCTACGAGTTGTGTTGACAGTCTGGTAAAGCAGTGTGTGTCTGCAAATGTATGAAGATGGAGCGGTGTGCTACATGCGCAGAGAGCCGTGCTGCCTTTTAACAGTGATATATATTGGTTTCAATCCATATCGTAAACTAAACACACATCATCCTCACCGTAATGAAGTAATTACGTAAAACAATGATGAAAAGACTTTTCTAGCCACCAGGTTTTTGTCTTGAGCCTTTGATCTTGATCTAACTCCAGTCTCGCTGTAAAATCAGGCTATGACACCACAAGTAAACCTCCATCTATCTTCACTCAAAGTACAAACAGAGCCACAGTAATAAACACAACTTGCACATTTAAACATGGGGAGACACATATAGTACATAACGCTGCAACAGAAGACGCTCAAAGAGCACGTAAACACACAACCGTGTTGTCTCAACCTCCTGGAATGGTAGTGATCTAGATTAGTGTGAGACAAAGCGGAGAAAGAGTCGGAGGGGATGAGAGCTTGAACATCAAAGACAGCTTGGTTGATAGTGATCATAGCTCGTGGCTGCATGGAAATGTGTGATGTGACACATCACTCTCAGCAGGGCTTCATTATATTGGTGTGTGTGTGTTAGTGTGTGTATTCGGGGTGTGTGTTTACGGGTGGGTGGGTGAGTGGTTGTGTCTGCGTCTTGCCATCCAACAGTTTTGCCATCCATCCATACGTCCAGTTTACCATTATGTCTTATGAAGGTCTTTGTCAATGACACAAACGTGTGTGTGTGTGTATGTGTGTGTGAGTTTGTGATTTCTCTAATGATTCCCCATGGTGAACAGGCCTAGGGCAGATGTGATGCACCAGATGTTATTCTTTATTTCTTCTTCCTCCTTTGCTTCGCCTGCTTCCTCCTTATGGTTGTACAAATATGCATACTAAACATGTACGTTCAACTATATAAGCTCACCAAGTAAAATTAATGAATGAATTAATAACTGGCCGATGGCAAAACATGTGCATAGTGAAAATTGGACCTTGTGGCACTTTGTCAAATGGAAGCCATCGTCTGTAACAGCTCTGAATTTTGGTGCCTAAATGATTGATAGTAGATTGTTGGATCACATGATTGATACTGCTCAAATACGTCTCCAGAAAATTGGGAGCTACAGGCAACAGCCTCGCAATTAACCTGGCACCTCTCTGTTAATTAGACTCACTATTTAATGTGTTGATTGTTTAAGAGTTGGAAGAAGTGGCTTCATGCAGTCTCCACCTGTTGCCTGGCAACTTTACAGCGATGAGGAAACTCCGCCAAGAGACTGCTACTGTCCAGGAAACAGTGCAGCACAAAACCCACTGTTAGAAAAAAACTATTTTCGTTTTTTTTTTCACTTAATTATAGTGATTACAGAGGGTGGCATGGTGGTGCAGTGGTTAACTTGCCTTGCACACTGTCTAGGCTAGGTGTTTTCTGCCTCAGTATGCTAAGATAACTGTATGCTGCTGGTGGCTGCAGCACTACATCTTATTGATCTATATCACATAATATGCCTGATGGGACATAATATATTCGCTTTAATCAGCTGTCAGGGCCATGTAGTGACTTCCACTTTGTTAGTGATCTTTCATATATATTAGGTAACACTTTACTTGACCGCATTTTAACCATACTGTACTTATAATGAGTTATAATGCAGTTATAAGACTGTATAACTGTATAACTAAACATTCATAAATGATCATAATGCTTCATAACAATAAGCATAACATAAAGCCATGACTTATAAGGTCAGGTATTATAATACGTTATAATTGTTAATAACTCACTGACAATGCCCACATCAATAATGCATTATAAATATAGTTGTAATGTGTTATAATTGGCTTATAAGCATGTATAACTATCATTATTAACACTCATTAATTATCATAAGACTTTATGACACATTATAGAGCATTTTATAATGGCTTATAAGATCAAGTATTATAATAGAGTTATAATGCTCTGTGTTATGCTTATTGTTATAAAGCCTTATGGTAATTTCCAGGTGTCTATAATGATAGTTATACATGTTTATAAGCCAATAATAACACATTATAACTATATTTATAATGCATTATCAATGTGTGCATTGTCAGGGAGTTACTAACAACTATAACATATTTTAGAACACGGCTCTTTTGAATACTCGATCCTGATTGGTCAATCACCAATATTCTGCGGTGTTTATTTCTCGATAGACCACCGCTGAGCGGACAATATACACCGTTGCTAGGGACTCCATAGCAACGGCCGACTGGAGGAGCAATCACTCATCAATCAGTGAATCCAAACATTACCAGCTTACACTAAAGAGAAACTTTACCTTATGTTTCACGATCCACTGATTGTTATCAAAGACTTCAAATGCACGTTTATAACTATAGTTATACAGTGCTATAACTGCATTATAACTCATATGGTTATAATGCATTATAGAGATAGGCGTCAAGTAAAGTATTACCATATTTTGCACACCAAGTCTACTTTGTTCTGTTTAACGGGTGTAGTAACAATGATTGTTGGGCTCAGAACAATGTTGTCAATTTTGCAAATGACCTTCACTTAGTGATTTGCCTCGGTGTCTACTGTGTAAACCCAGAGGGAAGCCTGAAGCTGCTGCTCACCTAATGTGCTGTGTCTAACTCCCAGGAACAGTATTGAAAAAAATCACTATAATACAACCAACACTTCCCACACACAAACCTACACCACTGAGTTCTGCTATGATGCAATGAATTCAAACCTATGTCAATATCTGTTAGAGTAACACTGTTCATCTTTGCTCCTATTTTTCAGTATGTGTGTGCAGGATGTGGGTTGGCTATGAAAATATCCACATATATATTTATTTTTATATATACAGAGAGAGAGAGAGAACTGATGTCATTTTGAGACGAGAAAAAGAATCACCTGCCCTGGCGCTTCATTCACAAGGAACAACCTGTCACAGGACTTGAAGAGAAGAGAGACATGACAATATTGTGTCAAGAGACTGATTTCATAGTGATCATGCTTCATGATCATCTTTCAACCAGTTAATTTCTTACACACATGGAGGAGTGCACTAGACAACATATGATATGTGCTGCCAATCATCATCACCATCATCTGTCAGATGACAGCTCTGAAACCATGTGAAAGAAAAAACAAACATATGCCAATGCATATTTACAAAAGTTGTAAAAAAAAAAAAAAAAAAAAGAGAGCGAGAGAAGGTTTGAAGCACAATAAAGAAATGGAGCGTAGAGGATCAGAGAGAAGTACTGTAACAATGTTGCTTTTAGAATAAGTGGGGAGAGGAGGAAGAAGAAAAAGAAAAGAAACAAGTCCTACTCAAGGATAAAGAAGCCAAGAGGAGGATGCATACTGTAGTTTCCTTTCACAAATATTAAATGATGCTCCTCCACTGTGGTTGAATAATATTCAAGGTCTCCATCAAATCTGAGTGAAGAAAAGTGAAGGAAAATGGGAACAATATTTGGGTCTAGATGCGCCTATGCGTATGTAAAGATAAATAGGGATTTTATATCTGATAGAAAAAGGAAAACTGAGAATGCAAGGAGGACAGCACAGATGGTAGTGGTTAAAATAAAAGGAAGAGATAGCAAAGACAAGTTGAAAGGACAGGAGAGACAGAAGAGGAACAGTATATCATATGGACAAAAGGTATTTGTGCACAAGAGCAAGGAAACTGGTGCTGCTGAAATCATTTTGTTTCTCCTGTTGTATAAGGAACCAAATGAGTTTTGTAGCATTCACTCAAAGCCATTTCTATCGGGGTAATGGTTCACTGAGAGTAAAATAGGAGCTGCAGAGAAATACAAAGAGTATTTTACTCCAGAAGCTCTCTGAATAGAAGAACGTAAAGAATGGAGAGCCAATAGGCCTGTAATGCAACAATTGGATATCAAGGTGTGTCTGTGTATTTGTGCAGGAACACGTGAATGAAGGGACAATGAGGGAGGTGAGGGAGAGAGCTGTGAAATTGTGAAAGATGATTTTCATACATCCCACATTATTCTGCGTCTTTCTTTGATTTTTCTTGACACAGGCACTGTGTGTGCCCTCTTACTTAACTATCCATAGATTCAAATATGTCTCTATGTGCTTTTATGAATAGGGACACAAAGGCACTTTCTATCATTCATACAGTAGTCCACATATTTGGAAGAACATAGTGTACTCTCTTGAGGACCTGAAGGCCAGGCTGTACTTCATCCTCCCTTTCTTGGTTTGTTCTTAACTACAGCAATGCATCTAATGTTGCCATGCAAAGACCAAGGTTCTTCAATGTGGTCTCATTCAGCATTGGCGTTTGGACATGCAGATGAAAAATTAGATTTTAACTTTAAAGAATCTCTGAATTTATAAAATACGGTTTGTATGCATTATTGCAAACACCATTGCACTGGGTTAGGCCTCCCTTTGACACAAGTCAGGTTGGTTCCATAGATTGATATTGTCAACACAAAGTCAGGAACATTGAAGGAGGCAGTACTGAGGTTCATTTTCTTATTCTTTTACAGATCTAATCTTTGTATCTTTCTTTCATTTCTCTCATATCCATCATTCTTTTACAGATCCAATCTTTGTAACACACCAAAAAGAACAGTGTAGGATCATATGGCTTTTTAACTTATCTATGTGCAATATTCTTTCTCCTTTAAAGGAATAGTTCACCCCAGAATGACATTTCACTCATTATTTACTCACCGTCATATCGACTAAGGGCTGGGAGCAGTTATCCGTGGCTTCTCTGAGTTACAGGGGGTCTCGGCATAGCAGTGCATGTCCATGTAATACTGTAGTTGCAAATGGACACCGACGGTCGTAACAAAAAAACACACCAAAAAACCAAAAAACATCCAAATGCCTCCATGCTTCTTGTATGTAATGTCCGTCTTATATTGAAGCCCCGAAATGCTTATTTAATTTTTTTCGGGACAATTTGGATCATTTGGGACATGCACTGCTACACCGAGACTCCCTGTAACTCAGAGAAGCCACGGATAACTCTGAAACTGCTCCCAGCCCTTGGTCGACGTGAGAGTGAGTAAATAATGAGTGAAATATCATTTTGGAGTGAACTATTCTTTTAAATGTCTTTGGTTATAAGTAAATGCTCAATCATGTTCATCAGGGAGTTGTTGGCTTTTTATGTCACCATTTGGTGCTGGCAAGTTTTTTTTCTTTGGAAATATTACTTGAGAGTAATGACAGTGAACCAAAACGGTAAAGTTCAAGACTGTTAACCAATACAGTGCTTTGCTCAATAGAGCTGAGGTTGTACCACTGAACAATAATGTTCATATTTCATAGAGAGGATCTATGATCAATTTCAATAAACTTTGTAGGTTTAATTTCAGCCAAAGTCAATATGAAGCTTTCTCAATCTAAGTACTGGCACACAGGTTCCTCTTTAGTGTTTAGTTTCTGAAATGGGTGGTGGAGCAGTGTTTAGCACTGTCGCCTCATAGCAAGAGACTTTGCATGTTTTCACTGTGCCTGCGTGGGTTCTGTCCACTGTCAGCTGGGATTGGCATAAGCCCCCTACCCCCTGTGGAGTTACTGATGGACTTATCCCACAACCTTGGTCCAGCATGATCACAATTTTTTAAAGGGACAGTTCAACATTTTGGCAAATTGGCCCATTGCCATAATCCCTATAGTTTTAGGAGTAGGTTCGTTATCTTTAAGTGTTGGTGCAAGCTGTTTTTAGAACAGCAGAGCAGAGCCACAAGCTGCTCAGAGCTATGCTATGGGGGCTCATGTGATTTCTTGGTTTCCCCTATCAAACTCATCAAATACACAATCCAACAACTCAAAAATGCTCTTGTGGACAAGTTGTGACCTGCACATTCACCACGGTATGAAATAATAACGGAACATTATGAGACTGAGTTGTTTTCTGAGCAGCTTGCGGCTCAGCTCCACCGTTCCAAAAATTGTTTACACAAACAATTATAGGTAACAAACCTCCTAAAACTATAGGGATTATGGCAATGGGCCAATTTGCCAAAATGTTGAACTATCCCTTTAAAGCAACGTTATGTATGGATTGATTATGTAACAAAAAAACAGACGTTTTTCAGTTTAGGAATTAAAAATGGGAAAATATTTAAAATTTGGTTTCTGCGAATTACTTTTTATCATTTACGAAAAGTTAATCAGCTTGCTCCCTTCTCCAGGATGACTATGAACAGAACTATGTCTTGGACGAAGATTGTTAAATTTTGTATCACATTTCTGATCTCTTCATGGCCAGTATGGATGGAATGGATGAGCAAACCAATACAATGATCAACAACTCTCTCAACATCAATTTTGTATGTCAGTACAGTGTAGCTATCTGGAATCAGTTTGTTTTTCAACAGTGGTGCTCTTTAACCATTTAATTAAGGTAAAAATCTTGCATAGTTACTTTTTAACTCTTTATCTGCCATATTGACAACTCACTGCTAACCTTTTCTTCTTTGTGTAGCCAAGTGAACAGGGGTTACTGTGTTTTTTTGTGTTATCTGTGCTCTAGTGAATGTGTACTGTCACTTTAAGGCCAGCCAGGTCGAGAATCCCATGACAACCAGGAAGTCGCACGAGACGCGAAAACCCGCGCGAACCGTCGTCTTCCTAGCCCGAGCAATGGCGGAGAGGTCTGTTTCTTGTCTGTGAGAGTGTGTGCAGCGTGTGAACCGTAAAACCCTGTAACACAGAGGAAATAAGTGACCGAGTGAAAGAGTTAGAGAGGACCGGTAACCGAGCTGTCTGACGAGCGTGTGTGACTGAAAACCTCGTGTTTACTTCTCGTCTGTCGGGGGTTGTGTATTGTGTCCAGTGGGTCGGGAGCCGCCATTGACGACCACGGGTCAGCGTAAGTGGCTCATAAAGTACTGAAATATTAGTTACTGTTACAATTTCGGTATAAAATGTTGTTTATGAAGCTATATGTTGTGTTACCCATGTAGAGGGGAGACAGAGAGCCATGTGTGCGTGTGAGCTGCATCCAGGTGCAGGGTGAGGCTCTGAAGCTACAAGCTAGAGTAAGTGAGCACATGATTTTGGTTTCTGTATGTACGAGTTCATTAAAGGTCACAGTGAAAAACATATTTTGCACAGAGATATATAAAAATGTACATTAAATGTAAGTCATGGTGTTTATTCAATTAACTCATGAAGTTTACCGAGCTAAAAACTCACGTGTACTGTAAAATGTGTTGAATAACATGAGAAGAGTGGCTTGAAAATGTATTCATGCTAACTAATGTATTTTATTTCCTGTTTACATAGGAATAGGCCACTACTGTTGTTTGTTGGTGTTTGTTTTTGTTTATTTTGGTTTTGTTTCATTGGTTTTGCTCGTTTTAGACTGAGACATTCAGAAGATATTCAGAAGAGACAAGAAAGAGCTTGTTTTATTTTTTATTTGACTGTTACAACAAAGATTTCTCTCAAAATTACAGAATTAATGCTGTGCTCGTTGAGGGCAGTCGGGGTATTAAAGATCCTACTAAAGTGTATTTTTGTGTCCGGTCTCCTCCCTCATTGACCTGGCCACACTAATTGGTGTCAGAAGTGGGATACCCTGTTTAATTTTGAGGTTTTAGTCAGATAGAGAGACTACATAGAGCAAACAAACAACAGTAGTGGTGAAGACTGGACCAGCGCGTGGTGTTCCTGAAGTTGCTGTGCGGGCTGGTGATCCAGGACGAGAGGAGCGTCTGCATCGCTGACGTGGATCGCTGGAGGAGCTGATCGTCCGGCGTCCCCGTCTCAGAGACTTGGACTGAGAGACATTGAACTTGAACTGTGTTATTTTCCTGCAATAAAGACACAATAAGACTTTTCAAAATGTCGGCAGAAGACAAGGGAGCGGCTGCTCCTGGAGCGTCCAGCGACGAGGAGATGGACAGCGCCACTGCTTCTGTGCAGGGTGATGAAGGTAACCCTTTGGTAGAGCAGCTGCAGTCACAAGTCCTGGAATTGAGTAAAAAACATGATGAAGTTTTGTCCAGCATTGCTAATTTGGGTGATGTTCAAACAAGATCTATTGTTTACATTCCAAGAGAAAAACACATTGTACCATTTAGTGGTGAACCAGGTAAAGATGTTTACACTGTAGATGAGTTCATAGAGGAGGTAGAGAGGGCAATGAGAGCAAGGGGTCTCCGCAATCAGGATCAAGCAGATTTTGTCCTTTCACTGTTAAGGGGTTCAGCCTTAGAAGAAGTCAAGTTGTGCATGGGGGGACAGGTGTGGGAACCCAGTGATCTATTCATGTGCCTTAGGGGAGCCTTCAGGGAAAAGCGCAGTACCCCACAACTGTTGCATGCGTTCTATGCCCGTAGACAGTTAGAGGGAGAGGACCTAAGAGATTACTCCCATGCACTCTCACAGCTGCTTAACTCCGCCCTTCAACAGTCCGATGATGCAGTAGCTGACGCGCAGTTAGCACTTAGAGACCAGTTCATTGAAGGTGTGCGCGACTCCGCCCTCCGACGCGAACTCCGAAGACTCGTTAGAGAGAAACCTCGCTCTAATTTGTTTGACGTCCGTGAAGAAGCGATCATGTGGGCTCTGGAAGACCGTCCTCGAGGCTCAAATGTAGCGAGAAGTAGAAACCTCGTTGGCGCTAGCCCCAGTGAGATGACAGAACAGAACACTGACTCACCAACTGACTTGAGACTGACGTTGCAGGAGGTAGTGAAGACAATCGCACAGCAGGGTAAAGCTATTGGGGAGCTAACAAATGCAGTTCGTGAGCTCACTACCCAGAATCTCAGTTCAGGTGCTGGTAATAGAGGTAGTAGACCCAAAGTTCAGCCTAAGTACACAAGCGATGGTCAGCCAATCTGTTTACGCTGTGAAGGGGTGGGGCATATTGCTAGACACTGCACTACACCACGTAAATCAGAGAGCAAGCCTAATGTTACCACTTCTGCAGCACAGGGAAACGAGATCCCTCCATTGCTATGAGCCGAGCAATGCGAGGCAAGTCAGAAGGCTCAGCAGACACTTTAACCAAGGAGCGTTTTTTCAAAAATGCAGTAGGTGAGTGCCCCGAGGTAGACATTCAGATAGATAGTGTCCCTCTGAGATGCCTGTTAGACACAGGGAGTAATGTTAGCACTTTGACAGAAAGTTTCTTCAGAGACCATCTCCATGGAGAAGAAGATGACATGCACTGCACTGCAAAATGGCTTAAACTAACAGCTGCAAACAAGTTACCGCTGCCATACTTAGGCTATGTTGAGCTTGACATACAGGTAGCTGGACTCACCATCCCAGAGTGTGGTTTTCTCATAATCAAAGACGATGACACAAACGAACCAGACTCTTCTCTACCTGGCATCATTGGAATGAACATTGCTAAACGGTGCAGGCAGTTAATGCTTTCAGAGTTTGACACAACTCGACAGCTGGACTCTGTTTGGAGAGAAGCTTTCAACCGGGTGCAAGAGGCAGAGCTCATTGAGAAGATGTCTGTGGCTCGTGTAGCTAGCAAAAATAAAGTACACGTACCTGCTTCATCCGTCTCCACCGTCCATGTACGAGGCCGTAAAAACCAGACAGAGGGTGGGGGTGTCACATTGTTTGAACCGGGGAACGTTCCACTGCCTGGTGGGTTGATAGTTGTTCCTACAGTGATAACATCCAACAATCACATTTTTCCTGTTCAAGTAATCAACTTTTCACCAGAAGATGTTTGGCTCTCCCCGAAGACTAGGCTTGGTATTCTTAGTCAGTGTCAGTGTGTTGAGGGTGATCCCTATGAGGTAAAGTTTCAGCGTATCTCTGCTAATCATGAGGAAGTGGTAGTTAACCGGAAAGATGAGCAGGGATCTGACAGTGACGCACAGACTTTACTTGACCGCTTGCACTTAGGTGGCACAACAGAGCAACAGAAAGAGCTCGTGGCAGTTTTGATGAAGTATGCAGATGTGTTCGCAGCTAATGATGAGGACCTGGGATCCACGGATCAAGTGAAACATGAAATCCCACTGCTGGATGAAACACCAGTCTCTCAACCGTACCGCCGAATACCACCTAATCAGTACAAAGAAGTTAAAGAGCACATTTCTGACCTGTTGAGGAAGGGAGTGATTCAGGAGAGTTCAAGCTCATATGCTTCACCAATCGTTCTCGTGCGCAAACCTGATGGAAGCTTGAGGCTGTGCGTAGATTACCGGAGGCTGAATGCGAAGACAAGGCGCGATGCGTTTCCACTTCCACGCATTGACGAGAGTCTGGATGCCTTGAGTGGTGCAGCTTTCTTCTCAACCATCGATCTCGCAAGCGGATACCACCAGGTTGTGATGCATGAGAAAGATAGAAACAAGACGGCGTTCACAACACCATTTGGGCTATACGAGTATCTACGAATGCCATTCGGGCTATGTAACGCCCCTGCAACGTTTCAACGTTTGATGCAGGCCACGATGAGTGATTTAGCCTTCCAGATTGTGTTGATTTATTTGGATGACTTGCTTGTGTTTTCTCCAACCTTCCAGGACCACATGGAGAGACTTGAGACCGTTCTGAAAAGGTTGAAAGAGACAGGTCTGAAAGTTAAAGTGGAAAAGTGCCATTTTCTCCAACCTGAGGTTAGGTTCCTTGGCCACCAGGTCTCAGCCCAGGGCATAGACACAGATCCAGAAAAGATAAGTGCAGTCAAGTCATGGCCCATCCCTAGCACTGTAAAAGAGCTCAGGTCATTTTTGGGGTTTTGCAGTTACTATAGGAGGTTCATAGAGGGGTTTTCACAGATTGCAGGGCCTCTCCACGATGTTGTAACTGCATGTGTCAGAGAGAGCAGCCAGGTCCGGGCTAATCAGCTGTTCAGGTCGTCCTGGACCCCAGAGTGTCTAATAGCTTTTGAGCATTTGAAAGAAAAGCTAACCAGTGCTCCCACACTAGGCTACGCAGATTTCACTCTCCCTTTTACACTAGAGACAGATGCTAGCAGCCTGGGTTTAGGGGCGGTCCTGTATCAGGAACAGGGGGGGAGGAGGACAGTTATAGCCTATGCCAGTAGGAGGCTCAGAGGGGCAGAAAAGAACGATCAAAACTATAGCAGCATGAAGCTTGAACTCCTAGCCTTAAAGTGGGCAGTCACAGAGAAATTTAGGAGTTATCTTTTGGGGTCAAAGTTCACTATCATCACCGATAACAACCCCCTGTGCCACCTCTCCACAGCCAGTTTAGGAGCCGTTCAGCAGCGGTGGGTTGCTCAGTTGGCGGTGTTTGATTTTGATGTAAAGTATCGCCCCGGCAGGTGTAATACGGCTGCTGATGCCCTTTCTCGGCGACCAGCAAATGGTGAGCCAGAACCAGATAGTGAGGATGCAGAATATGATGGGTGTGTAGCCATATGTAACACTCTCAGGCCAGGTACAGCCCTAGACTTAGATCTAGTGACAGCAGGTGTTGAGTGTTGTAAGCTCAGACAGTTAAGTGCAGCTGAGGTCAGCGAGACAGGAGCTAACAGTGCGGCCCAGGATAACACTCCCACACTCCCTGGATATTCCAAAGCAGATCTCCAGAGCTTCCAAGAGTCTGACCCAGCGCTCAGAGTTTTGAGAGGGTTTTGGGATAAACAAAGGAAACCAACTTACCAGGAAAAGAAAACTCTAACAAAGCCAGTCTGCTCTTTGTTAAAACAGTGGTCACGTTTACAGGAGAAAGATGGACTTCTGTACAGAGTGATTGAAGATGCTCACACTGGAACCTGCCATCAGCTCCTGCTGCCGGACTGTCTCAAGGAACAGGTTCTCAAAAGTGTTCACGAGCAAATGGGACATCAAGGAATTGAAAGGACATTGGGCCTGTTGAGACAAAGATGTTTTTGGGTGGGTATGTACGGGGATGTTGAGCAGTGGGTGAAGAGATGTCAGAGGTGTGTGTTAACAAAAATGCCACAGCCAAAGATTCAAGCACCACAGACTCCATTCTTGGCCACTCGCCCACTTGAGGTGGTTGCTATGGATTACACAACACTGGAACGTGCCACAGATGGTCGTGAAAATGTACTTGTAATGACAGATGTGTTTACTAAGTTCAGTCAGGCCTTTGCCACACGTGATCAGAAGGCAGAAACTACTGCTAAAGTCATCCTGAAAGAGTGGTTTCTAAAGTATGGAGTACCAGAGCGCCTGCACTCTGATCAGGGCAGGAATTTTGAAAGTGCAGTGATTGCAGAGTTATGCAGATTGTATGGAGTGAAGAAAACCAGAACAACGCCACATCACCCACAAGGGAACCCCCAGTGTGAAAGGTTCAATCGCACTCTGCATGACCTTTTGCGTACACTTCCCCCTGAAAAGAAGCGGCGTTGGCCTGAACACCTGTCAGAGCTTGTGTATGCGTACAATGTCACACCACACTCGACCACGGGGTATTCACCCTATTATTTGCTGTTTGGAGTTCATCCTCATCTTCCTATTGATGCACTGCTGGGCCATGAACAGGAGAACAGTGACAAACCAGACTGGTTGGCTGCACACCAGGAGCGTCTTCAGGATGCGCATGCCAGAGCAAGAGAATGTGCTGAACGAAAGGCTGAAGAGAGACTAGCTCAGCAGCAAGAGCGAGTGCACTGTCCAGATGTTGACGTGGGACAGCTGGTCTATCTCCGCCATCGTCCACCAGGCAGGAACAAGATCCAAGACGCTTGGTCAGCCACAGTGTACAAGGTTGTGGAGATCCAAGGGACCACGTACACAGTGGAGCCTCTCGAGGGTGGGCCGGTGAAGAGGGTGCATAGGTCCAACCTGCGGCCATGTGTGGGTCCTGTGCCAGCGCCGAGGCGACGTCGCCAGTCAGCCACTCCTGTGGATGAACCTGCCCCACGGCAAGAGATAGAGGAGGAGTTCATGGAGCCTGAGTTCATGTTGGAGGAGAGAGTGACATATCCAGCAGCTGAGCCGGTTGCAACTCAGGAGATTGAGAATGTGGATCCAGTGATTGATGAAACAGAATACCAGGAAGAGAGTGAGGATGGATGTGAAGAGGAGATGAGTGACATGCCTGAGGAGAGCTTGGAAACGGAATCACTGCCCTGTTCTCATCCACTGTCAGGATCTCCCTCTGCACCTGCAGAGAAACCAGAGGAAAGGCCTGTGCCTGCTCCCCGGAGGAAAAAGGAGGGATCGGTCAGTTGTGACACATCCATTTCCCCTCCACGAAGGAGCCAGAGACCAACAGCTGGAAAGAATAGAAACCCTTTTAACTTACCCAAGTCTGCATGCAACGCAGTGTCCTTTAGTCCAGATCAACTGTCTCAGGTGTTAGCTGGCATGGTCTTTTATTCATCACAACTTAAAGGGGCTATGGGTACAGAAGTCACCGAGGACGTTGACTTGTAGCAGGGGAGAATGTAGCCAAGTGAACAGGGGTTACTGTGTTTTTTTGTGTTATCTGTGCTCTAGTGAATGTGTACTGTCACTTTAAGGCCAGCCAGGTCGAGAATCCCATGACAACCAGGAAGTCGCACGAGACGCGAAAACCCGCGCGAACCGTCGTCTTCCTAGCCCGAGCAATGGCGGAGAGGTCTGTTTCTTGTCTGTGAGAGTGTGTGCAGCGTGTGAACCGTAAAACCCTGTAACACAGAGGAAATAAGTGACCGAGTGAAAGAGTTAGAGAGGACCGGTAACCGAGCTGTCTGACGAGCGTGTGTGACTGAAAACCTCGTGTTTACTTCTCGTCTGTCGGGGGTTGTGTATTGTGTCCAGTGGGTCGGGAGCCGCCATTGACGACCACGGGTCAGCGTAAGTGGCTCATAAAGTACTGAAATATTAGTTACTGTTACAATTTCGGTATAAAATGTTGTTTATGAAGCTATATGTTGTGTTACCCATGTAGAGGGGAGACAGAGAGCCATGTGTGCGTGTGAGCTGCATCCAGGTGCAGGGTGAGGCTCTGAAGCTACAAGCTAGAGTAAGTGAGCACATGATTTTGGTTTCTGTATGTACGAGTTCATTAAAGGTCACAGTGAAAAACATATTTTGCACAGAGATATATAAAAATGTACATTAAATGTAAGTCATGGTGTTTATTCAATTAACTCATGAAGTTTACCGAGCTAAAAACTCACGTGTACTGTAAAATGTGTTGAATAACATGAGAAGAGTGGCTTGAAAATGTATTCATGCTAACTAATGTATTTTATTTCCTGTTTACATAGGAATAGGCCACTACTGTTGTTTGTTGGTGTTTGTTTTTGTTTATTTTGGTTTTGTTTCATTGGTTTTGCTCGTTTTAGACTGAGACATTCAGAAGATATTCAGAAGAGACAAGAAAGAGCTTGTTTTATTTTTTATTTGACTGTTACAACAAAGATTTCTCTCAAAATTACAGAATTAATGCTGTGCTCGTTGAGGGCAGTCGGGGTATTAAAGATCCTACTAAAGTGTATTTTTGTGTCCGGTCTCCTCCCTCATTGACCTGGCCACATTTGCATCACAATCACTTTTCAGAAGCCTATCTATTCCTAAAAGGAGTTACAGTTAACTTTCACGTAAATATTCTTTGCAGAATGATGGGAGGTCCTGAACGATTTGAGGCAGTCGATGACTTGAACAATTCCAAAATAAATAATTTGTGACTCGTTGATATTAATGATCACAGGGATTTTAAGTGGTCTTGTTCAGAATATAGCAGCAGTGAGTGGTGTGTGGCTGCAGAGTGGATATAGGGGAAACACTGCAGTATACTGTAATGTAATGGTAATTGAATATCTGCTGAATGCGTCCATGATGTTTGTCAAACACCAATTAAAATAGTAATATATTAGATCAAGAGAAAAATGAGAGGGATAGTAGCCAGTGGAGACAGCAGGGCCCTACTGGGGAAAAAATAAATATATATATAATCAGATATATGCATGTTCTGTACATAATCAGTACATTTGATACCGAGCTGCTGTGCTGTTGCTTTCCTGTGTGAGTGCCTATACCAAGCGTGAAGCCAGATGTGTTGTGGCCAGGGTTCCACATCCCATTTGACCTTTCCACTTTTTTTTGAATTTTTAATAAGAAATTAAGGTTTTCAATAATGAGCCCTGTGATGGTCCTTTGACCCCACTCTGCTGCCTCTGCTTCTAAATGAAGCCTGTAGTAAAACCAGATACTTAATTGCATGGCAAATACTTGTTTTGGTTGAATGCCAACTGGTAGCATCTGTCAGCTTTGAAAGAGATTGGCAATCAGCACTTTCATGTTATTTTCCAGCACAAGACAGAACTGGGCAGATTTTCTTTAAAGCTGGCATTTAAAGTTGAAGGAAATTCAAATATTTTAATTTTAACAGCATTTTTTAGCAGCTTGCTATTTGTTAAGATATTATCAAGATTAATGTCTAGTTTTATTTCATATTCATTGTGGAACAGTCATGATTACTTTTTCGATAATGATATAAGAATGATTTTGTTAGACACAATTGCTACTGTCTCAGACCTATCCACAGCAGTTATGGGCCAATACGAGGGGAGCTGTATCTATGGCAGCGGGATGCGGTGCATCTGTCTGGGTTGGCATGGCACGCAGCTGCAGCTGGTCCAGTCCTGCAGATGCAGCTGGGTCGTCAGTACTAATGTCTATTTATCTCTGCTGCACTGAAGCTGGCGTGGCCTCCTGCTGGTGTCGTCACACACTGGGAGAACATCCTCTCCACTGCCCCGTGGGCCATTCGACGCTATACGTACAGCTTCACCGTACAGATACACAGGAAGGGCAGTGGTTTCCAGGTGCTGCAGCGTACATTCTGAACTTGCATGCATGCACTTTTCTGATGGCCATCTGTCTCTTTGACTGCCTGCTAACCTTAGTTCTCTATATTTATTGGCCTGCTCTGCACTACCAACTTATTGTGTTTCAGTGTTCAGGAGGTTCATTCATAATATTTATCATCGGCTCAAACTAGATAATTTTTTTCTGATTCATGCAGATCTCTTTTATAAAAAGCATACTCTGTCCTTTACAGCAGTCAATATGCCCTTGAGCAATTTTAAATTAACTGATGAAATTTTTTTTTTTCTCTTTCTTGCAGGTAGGCTAGTTAGTGCGTCATCATTTTATCTTTGTCTCTCAGTGACAGCCAGTCTCAAACACATATCACACCTTGCTAAAAAGCTTCCATTGACATGTTTTATGGTACTGTTGATTGTTGATTGAAACTCCAAACCAAAACTGTCATTCATTGGCTTGTTAGCACAATATCAAGTTCAATCAATCAATCTTTATTGTCCACAATGTGGAAATTTGTCTTTGGCTTCACCATTTACACTTCACATAAAACCACATAAAATACAATACGTTAACACACAATAAATATCATTAGTTGGGTGTAGCCTCTGTGACATCACTCATACTGTAGGTTTCTGAAAGCCATTTTTCAAGCCCCAGTATGTAGGAATTCCCCTCATCTAGCGGTGCAGTTGCATATCGGAACGTGTTCTTGATGTTGCGTTCACGTGGAATCGGGCAGACGTTAGACAGACAACAGACGCTGCATGTAACAGGATAAACAAGCGTCTACTGTATGTAAACAAGTGGTCCACCAGCACGAGGCAAAACAATACAGGCGTGACAATATGTTGTCATGGTGATGTCGTATTGTTTACCTGACCCATGTTTTATTTAAATTTTTTACCATCTTTCTCTCGTCTAGTAAAATGACATCCGGTTGGTTTGCCGACGGCGTCACTCAGGTGCCTGACTGCACCTGAATGCAACATCAGTGCCTCCGTCATTCCTCACACTACACAGTGACAGTTTTAACAGGCGCTACCTGGAAAAGTTTCTCCCCGAGCCGACAGCTCCGCTGAGTTTTTGTGGTTACCTACGGTCACGCTGTCACTGAACGTAAAAAATGGTGATGCAACATGGCCGCCTCGGTTCTGTGCACCCCCCCTTGTATATTTGTAACGACTTGTAACAACTCATTCTAAGGTACAAGAAAGCTTTCGTTTGTATGCGGTTGTGATTCAACTAGAGTGAAATACATATTTATGAAATCAATATTTGATTTTTGCTAATAAAAGTTGCTTACTGGGGCTTAAGGTCAGAACTGAGCTGCCCCACCTTCACCATCTTGGCAGTGCCTGACTCTATTCATTCCATAGCTGTGAGATACCCTCCTTTTAGCATTATTAGTAAAACAAAAAAGAAAGCTTGGTATGTTGCACCACCAATTCTATTTTTCCTTGGATTTTTCTCTTTTTTGTGTGTCAGTTTGGAGGAAAATTAATATTCTTTCATTCGAGGAACGAGTTGTCAGAGGTTTTATGAAAATGCACCTTTAATTTAGAATTTCATATTTTCAAATTAAGCCAATTTTTTTCCTTCCACTTTCTGTTCCTGGTATTATCAATCCAGTATTGAAACAGGTACAACAGTGACAACAAATTGGGTAATTATCATCCAATGGTCATGCAGGGTTTTGTGGCAGAAATATTTACTCAAATAGTAACCGGGGACTTTATTTATACATTGGAGGCAGTTTGGTTTTGGTTTTGGATGTTACAACAAAATCAGGCAAAAACAATATTTTGCCGTGTCTCATACTCTCTGTTTTTTTTTACATTTCAAACACCCTAAAGCTCACCCAAGGCTTATTCAGCTTTTGATAATTACCTAGAGCAACCTAAACTAAGAAAGGTGAGCAGACATCTATATCTGCCAATTAGTGTTAACATACTGCAACACTCCTCTGAAAGGCACCAACACCAAACACACACAGAACTGAGAGGTCAAATTCAATGACTTATAGAAGACAACTAACAGCTGGACAAAGAATTAAAGGAATAGTTCAACATGTTGGCAAATTGGCCCATGCCATAATCCCAACAGTCATAGCAGTAGGTTTGTTACCTTTAATTGTTGGTACAGGCTATTTTTAGATCAGCGGAGCAGAGCCACAAGCTATCATTCCATATTCACCGCCCTATGAGATAATAACAGAACGTTACGAGATGGAGTTGTTTCCAAGGCAAATGCAGAGGCTGCTGGCTGAAAAACTGCCCCTGACAGGAACGTGCATCAGCTGTTTTGCATTAATTTACCTCGAAAACGTCTCCGTCTCATAATGCTCCGTTATTATCTCATAGCATGGTGAATGTGCAGGTCACAACTTGTCCACCAGAGTGTTTTGGAGTTGTTGGATTGCGTATTTGATGAGTTTGATGAGGGAAACCAAGAAATCCCATTAGCCTCTGTAGCGTAGCTCTGAGCAGCTCACGGCTCGGCTTAGCTTACCTTGCACTGACAATTAAAGGTAACAAACTTACTGCTATGACTATAGGAATAATGGCAATGGGCCAATTTGCATTTAACTATCCCTTTGTAAGTCTCAATATATAAAAGCCCGAACATTTCTCTGATGTAAAATTGGGAAGTCTATTCACTTGCTTTTGGAGCCTGCCTAGAGTGGCCATTCAAGTGCAGTTTAAATGTAGCATTCAAATCTGATGTATCTCCTGATTTGTTTTCTCACCTTATGGAAATCACTCTGAATCCAAAAGAAATTAAAAATCAATCTATAATTCACAGCCATAGGAGCATGTATTACAGATGGTGTCCTTTATATCACTCTTGTTTGGTCCGCTTTTGGCCTGTACTCATGCACCAGGGCTCTAAACAAGGTGAGAGATGGGTCCACATTCCACGGCACACAGTCCTTCTCTCAGCCACAGACACCATGCAGCCACAAGGTCATCAGTTTTAAAGGAATCAATAACTAGAAGCGCTTATTTCAGGGGCCGCCCTAATTTTCTCAAATTTAGTAATCAATGATAACATTTTTATTGTGTAGCAATGTTTACAGGGACATTGTGCAGGTTTGCTTGTATCTGATATGTTTGCACTGCAGTGTTGTACCAATCCTATTACACACAGTGTTGTCAGTTAGATGTGATTACAGGAGACAGTCTGACTGTGAAAGGTGAATACACACTGAATATTAAATAAAACACTATTAAGTTCAGTGTTGTTGGTTTAGATAACTGTATGTAGATTAGTGTGTCCGAGAGGAGGACAGCGAGAAAGATGTCTTAAAACCTCTCTTATTAGTTTCAACTCCCCTCACTGACAGGTGTGTGTGTGTGGGTGTGTGTGTATGTGAGAGAGAGAAAGAGAGAGAGGAATCAAGAGGGAAAGAGAGAAGGCTTCCTTCTCCCTCACTGGCAGCTATTGATTAAGTCTGTGGAGCTGAGAAACAAGATATCACACAGCAACCAATCTCAGTTCGGATTATGTCATATCTCTCTCTGGCTCGCTCGCTTCTCCCTCCACTACACTTCTACTCTGGATTCCCTTCACTCAAGTGGACAGATCCTCAAGGTGGAAAGAAACTTACACACACATCCCTTACTATTGAATTCCTCAGTGAAGCTCTACAAATCATTTTTAAAGGCTGCCAGTTACACAGAGGAGCTCTAAACTTAGATGACTTCGAGAACCTTTTAAAAGTCTGAGGTAAATCTAACTTTGGTCAAATCCTGACAGTTCAGGGTTAACAACCTCTGTAACATGTTGTAAATAACAAGCATCAAAACTCTATTGTGACACACTTCAGTAGGTAATGTACCTAAAATCACTACATACTGTAGTGCAAGTAATTTAGCTCAAATTCAGGCAGAGGGTGTGCAGCTTTCCTGTTAAAGGCCACTATTAACCACCTTTATGTGTGGTTTGCTTCTGGACAAACTGTGTTTCTGCCAAAGATTCTCTGGGAAGCCAAGCTCCATCAGTTCGCTCCATGTGTGGACACACTTCATCTCACCTGACTTTCTAAAGCTTTTCTGGCAGAAAGGCTTGTGCAATTAAAAACCATTACACAACATTACATGTGGACTGACTTGTGTCAAGAGTGCATGGACAAATCAAAACCGAAACCTGAGTGCTTTTAGTTATAAAGTGATGCAAAAAATACTAGCCTTCTTTGGGCGTCCTGTGCAGTTGGTAGAGCAGGTGCCCCATACAGTATGCTGAGACTACTGTACAGTCTGCGCTGCAGTCGGCCCCAGTTCGAATCTCGCATCAAACTGCCCTTTACTGCATGTCATTCACCGTCTATCTGCCTCCCCATTCCCTCTTTCTCTATATTATACTATCCAATAGGGGCAAACAAAATGAGGGGAAGTCAGCGCATGACTTCAACAACGCCCAAAAAATATACTTTATAAAATTACTTTCCTATCAGTATCTATGCATTATATTTATTTATTTTATTATATAGTAGTACTTTTCTTTATTGATTTCAAATATTGAGTTGACTTCGAAGTGGAGTGTTATCTGATTTAAAGGGACAACGAGGAGTTTTGGAGAAGCGAAGTGTTTTCACGCTACCGTCATGTTTTCATTCATCAAGGATTAAAGTCAGAGGTTCAAAGAGGTTCAGTTACCGTTTCCGACCATAACGCCGATTTTATTCTCAAATAATAAGTGAGCATTTCTGCCACCACTAATAATAACAAAATAATGATAGAGAAGAGACAAGTGTGGGTAGCGTAGATTCATCCACATTAACGTGAGACTGTTTTATAACCGAATAGAAACTCCTCGTTGGCCCTTTAAGGGTTGATTGTATCTACAGAGTTACAAACGACACACTGATACATGCACTGACCTGTATACAAATTATACGCACTTCTATACTAGTGTATATTTGATGTTGATTAATAAAAACCCAGTAAGAAGTAGTGGCAAGCGTGCAAAAGCACATTGTCATTTTGTATGCTATATGAAGAAATTGCATTTCATGAACAGAGTATCATGCGGTTTAAAACCAAGATGGTGAGTGAAATCACATGCAGGATACAGTATGAAAACACGAGATAGAGAGAGAGAGAGAGAGACACAAGATGGATGTGATTTCAGAGCATCTCTCTGTTGTGACACACTTCAGTGTGGTTCAGTCATGAGGCAGAGGAAGTTTAAAGGATCTCCTCAGATCTCCGGCTGCGTTTGTTGTGTGAGAGTAAAAAAGACCACACTTTATATCAATGTCCAGTAGCACAATAGTACAAGCAAACTGGATTGTGTGGGTGGGAGCAGTGTGAAGGCAGAGAAAGTTGTTTCAGTTGTAAACTGGATTCAAGCCCACACCAAATGCTTATCACTCACTGTTTTGATAAGGCAACCTCCTATCTTTGATTTCCAAGGTCACGGATCCTGCAGAAAACCACAAAGAAAGAGCCACTGAAAAATTAGTAATGTAATTTTAGCAAAGCAAAGGCAAATATGTCTAAGTGATCTCAGAAAGACCATCCATATCCATTTTTCAACCACTTACCCAAGCTCGGGTTAAGCATGCAGCAGTTCCCTTTCCCGGGCTACATCAGCCAGCTCTGACTGGGGGATCCTGAGGTGTTTCCAGGCAAGCCTTGCCTGGGAACAACTTTGCCATCTCTTCACCTAGTTTCAACTCCCCTCACCTAGTCCCATGGCCTCTTCCTAGCTGTAAAGCCAGGAATACCTTCCTCTGGAAGGGCCCTGGATGTCCAAACCACCTCAACTGGCTCCTTTCTTCGCAAAGTACAGTAGCAGCAGGTCCAAGTTCTCATGGATGACGGAGCTTCTCACCTTATCTCATAGGGAGACCCCAGCCACCCTCCTGAAAAAACCCATTTGGCCACTTGTGTCCGCGACCTCGTTCTTTCTGTCATTATCCACCACTTATGACCATAAGTGAAGGTAGAAAGGATGATCGAATGATAGACCTTTGCTTTTCAATGTGGGACAGTGATTACAATACTGCGCTGATTCTTCTTCTATTCTCATGCTCCAGTGTGCCCTCAAGGCCCCAAGACATTTAAACTCCTTCACTTGAGGCAAAGGCTCATTCTCTACCCAAAACAGGCAGCCCACTAGTTTCCTGCTGTGAACCATGACCTCAGATTTGAAGGTGCTTGTTGTGAACAAACTAAAATGATTTAGTTGGCCACCAGGGGTCACCCTGTTAAACATAGGCAGTTATTGGGGGTGCTATTCTTCTTCTACTCCAGGTGAATGTCACTTCCTGTTATATTGGAATGCCACCTCGCTGTGTATGAGTGTATGCCTGCTCATGTGTTGAAGATAAAAGTCCGTTAAAAGTCACATGATCCTTTTTCTTTTTGTGTACAAGTTACCACAGTGCTGATCCTCATTCACACTTGGTAACAAACCGTTTCAGTGAGTGCTGAAGGCCACAGGCTGATGGTGCCATTAAGACCACATCATCTGCAAATAGCAGCTATGCAATCCTCACCCCACCAAACTGCAACCTCCCGTCCCACTATTAAGACTCAATATCCTGTACATGAAAATCACAAACAGGATTGGAGACAAGGCACAGCCCTGGACGGAGGCCAACACATCTGACTTCATATCAAGAACCCGAACACAGCTGCTGCTGTGAGCATTCAGGGATGGGATGGCCCTGAGAAGTGCCCCCAACCTCATTCTCCTGCAGCACCTGCCACAGAATATTCCGAGGGACCCGATCATACGCCTTCTCCAAATCCACAAAACAGATTAGAATTAGTACAGTAGAATTGATGGGCATACTACCAGGACTCCGCCAAGATACCTGCAAGAGTGAACAGCTGGTCGTCCACAACCTGGACGAAATCTGCATTGTTCCTCCTCAATTTGAGGTTCAACAGTTGGCCGAACCCGACACCTTGGAGTAAACTTTTCCCAGGCAGCTGACTAGGATAATGGCACACACTCTCTGGTCCCTGCTTTTAAATAGGGAAACCACCACCTTGGTCTGCCACTCCTACAGCACTGTCCCAACAGTGTTGAAAAGACGTGTCATCCAAGATAGACCCTCAACATCCAGAACCTGCAGTATTGTCATTTGCCACTGTAGAGTTGTTTGATCACCTCAGCGACTTCCCTCAGGGAAATTAATGTTGGGTGACCACTTCTCACCTCGATGTGTTCATGGGGTCTTCTTGAACCATTCTTTATCTGGCCCCTCCTGAGACTAATTTGATATGGGAAGGCCTACCGGGAGCACATTGCTCAAGACAACATAGACATAGGGACATGCAAGCCTCTCCACCACAATAAGGTGTTGGTTCCCAGAGAGGACCTGAGACAGACAACAAATAGAATTGGAAAAAAAAGAGAGAAGAGCATTGAGAGTGAAAGGTGTCACAGTAGAATAAAAGGTCAGGGTGGGGGTTGAGGTGAGAATTGTTAATATTGATGTACTCTTTTCTTCAAGGCTAAAGCTGCTGCCTCATCATTACAACAGGTCTCCCTCACTCTTCCACTCTGACAGAAAAAGGACAAAGATATTTTATTTAATCAAGATCTCCTCTCTGTTTTCTGCAAAGGAGGACTTTCCTCTAATAAGATTTTCTTGAATATTAAAAGAAAAATGAAACCATGTTAATAATGTAAGGGAGCTTCTTTCTGCTCATATGAGGCAATAATTAAGTCCCTGGAGTGGTGCTGGCTGAATGTGTGTCTGTGGGTGTGTATGTGCGTGTGCCTGTGCATACTGTAAGCACATGTTTAATAAAGCAATGTCACTTGTTAACTATTTTTAATGAGTTTTGCACCGAGCTCTCATCTTAAAACCCTAATTCAGCCTTCACTGTCTATCATACAGAGATACATTTGCTGATGGGGACTCTGTGTGTGAGTGCGAGTGTGTGTGTGTATGCGTATGCGTGCACGTGGTGTAAATTTCATACGCAGACAGCACCTGCAATTAATGGCAATCAATTATGTGGCTGTGCTGAGACTGCTTAGGAAAGTTTTAAGTTAATTGCTGTCTCAGTAAGAGAAAGTGTCCACTAGTCATAAATGGAGCATGGCATTTGTAACTGTAAATTTGCAATCTGCACTAGCAACGCCAGCTCCGATGTCTAAAGCAAATACAGGTACGCATTAGGTTCGAGTCCAAATTAACTGTGGCCTGCTTATGGATTTGCGCCACGCTTCCAAAATGAGGATAAAACTAGCCATGCATAGGTAATCGTACCTTAATTGGGGTTTGGCAGGAATTTAATATGGCACACATGGTAATGATCTATGGGCTAGATTATGCAGACGTGGTCCACTCACAGAGAGAAGAGGATTTTGCAAACAATGTGCTTTGCCTTGTGATGTGACAAGCCAATTGTTGTGGATGTCATAAGCTGTGAATTTAAGCGAACAGATGATATTTTGACAAAATGGGTAAATTTTATTTACCCACCTTGGATCCCTCTCAGTGAAGTCCTTGAGTTTTAAACACCCTAATCATGATGAGAGACTGACACGTTATGTAATTGAACTGTCTCTTTTCTTTATTTTGTCTGGCAACAGGTGCAGGTGTTAGTCATGTCTTAACATGCACTATATACTAAGCCTACATGGTACCAGCTAAGCCACCAGGGCTTCCCCAATAATCAAAGTGTACAGTACTGTATGTGTTCATGTCTAACCGAGGAAGAAACAGTCACTATGACAGGCACATGGTTCAGAGAGGTTGTTCTTAATCTCTAAATTATTAATGGGAGTGTTTTGGGTTTAACATCCAATAAATCAATCACAGTGACATCTCATATTCCCTTTAAAAGCCACATTACTATTATAGTGGTGCAGTGTTTCACCACTATCTGAGAATTTGGTTGTTTCTGCAGGGACTTGATCATATTGTCAATGACCAGTGAGCATAGTCCTGATATGTGCACAGCAAGAGTTTTCTATGATACTTGATGATACACAAAACATTCTATCACAAAGAAGGTCCAACATCAGAATAGCAACACAGCATCAGTTCAACTTACCATACGTCACTGTGAAACCAATATGCTCATGGGTGCATAGTCAGAGTGTATTTGCTATTTAAAGGGATAGTCCAACATTTTCAGTAGAAAGGGAGTGCACACTCAGAAAAGAAAAAATCAAAAAATCAGGAGGAGCTCGGAAAAAATGCAGTGAAGTTAAAACAGAAAGCCGGCAACACTCAGGTGAGTTCAAAGTTCTTTTATTGCCTCACTGGACTGGCACAAATCACAGACCGGTTTCGACTAGACCGTCTTCATCAGTGTGTCACACACTGATGAAGACAGCCACACCTGAGTGTTGCCGGCTTTCTGTTTTAACTTTTAATAGTCCAACATTTTGGCAATATGGCTTGTCATAATCCCTATAGTTTTAGGAGTAGGTCCGTTACCTTTAATTGTTGGTGCAAGCTATTTTTAGAACGGTAGAGCAGAGCCGCGAGTTGCTCAGAGCTATCAGAGCTCGCGGCTATGCTCCGCCGTTCTAAAAATGGCTTGCACCAACAAGCAGATCGTGAGAAGACAAAAACCATGTTTCCATCCACACTTTTTTATTCACATAAAAGGGATAGTTCACCCAAAATTCAAATTTCTCATTATCTACTTCACCCTCATGTCGACTGAGAGCTAGGATAATTTTCAGAGTCCTCCGTGCCTTCTCTGAGTTACCGGGGGGGGGGTTGAATGGATACCACTTTTCTTCGTCCAAAAAGACACATCAAAAACATCCAAATACCTCCATACTGCTCGTCTGTAATGTCCCTCTTGTATTGAAGCCCCAACATGAGAAATTGTTCCGCCGGTCAGTGCAGACTGAGACACTGGGAGCTTCAAACAAGATTAAAATATAGACTTCATTTATTTTTCTCTTGATTGATACAAAGTTTATGCGACAAATACTGATGGAAACAGTTCTTTGCCAGATAAATGTGAGCTGCGATCATGTTTTATGTCAATTTCAAGCTCAAGTACTGTATGTCCACACTCGAGGCAGCACTTTACAAACAGCTCCTAAAAACAAATATTCAGTCTGACCTTCCCATTTCTAGTCATGGAAGCCACTTCGGATTTTGTTTACATCCTTGTATTGTAGAAATTTATGGGGGATGGTTATGGGGGGGAACAAATTATCTTCAGATCAAAATTAACACCTCCTTTATTAGGTTCACTGTTGTTCCTACTCATGCCAATGTGGCTTCTGAGTGAAAAAAAGCCCTTTTTAAGTGACATCCTGCAGCGAACCTGTAGATACTGTATGGCTCTTTTTGTGAAATAGAAAACAAAGCACTAGGTCTGACTTATTATGGCAATGGTTTAAATGTTAATGGAAACGTGGCAGTGTGCCAATAGAAAACGGTAAAACCAGAAGCTTTTCAAGTGCTTTGTAACAGAACGGCTCTAAACAGCAGAAAAATAAACCAGTGGAAGTTTTTGCAATATTTCTTTTTTTGACAGACATTAATTTGCGACACAACATTTACTAGCCTTTTGACTCATTGGTGCAGAAATATGATGTAGCATATCTAATGGTGCTGTAAATAATAGCATTCCCTACTGTGGTGCATTTGCATTCACTTTTCTCCTACAGTAGATTGCATTGCAGTGTACAGTACAACACTGTATTACGTGAATACAGTAGAAATGTGTAAAAAAGAAAGAAAAAAGGAGAGTTCCAAAAAACGACACCCACTGTATCTGCATTATACCAACACACTGGCTTCAAATTGTAATGGTGTTCTGGTTTTTTGTTTTGTCACTCTTTATTTTTATGCATGCGAGCGAGACAACATCAACCTGTCATGGCAGTCATGAGGCTATCCGCTCATTTATATTGCCATCAGTTTCACTTTACTCCAATCAAACCGTGCCAAATCAATTCCATGAGTCTTTGAGTACAATTAGTAAACACCAATGGCTCTTTTTTCTTTCATTTCTTTTTTCTTTTTCTTTTAAACATTGGCTTTGGTTGTGAATATTTTACAAAAAATGCTTAACATGAAACCAAGTTTGGAGTTGCTCCAGTGCTCCTTAGAACAGTCAGACAGGATTTCGCTTTTAAGTTTAATTTGTATTTCGAAAACATAACACAACTGTGTTCTGCCAATGTGTTATATGTCTGTAAAGAGTTGTGATCTTCATTTTTAAACAAAATTAATGAGAAGTGGCAACTCCTAAACAAAGCCTGCTACCAAAGTGCAATTAAACCTGCGAGAAGACGGGAGACAGACACAGAAACATTCCAGGCTTCTTTGTGTGTGTATGTGCTGATGCTATGCCCATTACCATCTCACCAGTGCAAAGGTAGAAAAAGGATCTTAACAACTTCCCCTGAGGATGGAGCCACTTTGCATTCACTGCTTCTTGCCGCACCACAGAAAGAACATCTGTGTTTTTTAACACAAAAAATGACGACCACAACAACAACTGTACTATGATAACATGTAGTTTTCAGAGGATTTGAAGTGCAGAAAAGAATAAAAGTAGTGGAATAATAAAAGGTAAAACGAGACAAGACAAGGAAAAATATATATATATAAAAAAAAAGGTAGGAAGGTGAGTGCATGAGGTGGAGGTTTATTGTGGAGGAATAACTTTACTCTGCCTGTTGAACAAAAGTTTGGTTTGTCCCCAAGGTGCCTTCACATATAGCCAGAACAAAGGAAAGTGTTCAGCATGCAATTAAATCATCACGTGTTGGCTGCAGCAGCTTCGTTAGCATTTTGGAACAATGAACCACCTTGATGTGAGAGATGCAGCAGGAAAGGACCAAGGGAAATTATAGTTGGCCACAAACTTTCTACATTATCCATAAACTTTAAGGATTAATATAGTGGTGGGATGTGGTTGCACAGCAACCTGGGCAATACGCATTCTGCACTCTTGGTGCCATGCACTTCTGGAACCAGTCATTTTCTTCATGTATAAATAGAAATATCATTTAAAAAACATTGTTGATGAAATATTGACTTCATTTCAAGTCAAGTCAGCATGTCAACACACTGAGGACCCACAACTAACTTAGGTTTTAATTCAAAGGTTGCAAACATTTCAAATTAGGAGAATTATTAATAGTAAAAACACTGATAATGTCATCTAATAGAGTAGTTTAATTCTGTTCTGCTTTCTGAACAATATCATTAGTTTTTCAGACATAGGGAAAATAACATTTTTCCTCTAACTTACTTGGTATGATTGTCTGATAATTATCCCCTTCCCAAGGATTAGGAAGTTATATATTTTCTTTCCAGAAAAAAATGCTTTCATGTAAAATTATCAATATTTATCATATTATATATATACACCGGTATATTATTGTACATAAGGCTGAACTAATTCATATTTTGGTTTACATGGAATCAAATGATTTGAAATATGAAATATGTCACTTGTAGTGAAACATGCCAACATAATTATCAGAAACTGCAGTTTTAACGTCATTCAGCCTTTTATTTTTATTTTTCAGTTTTATCAGTTTTACTGTACACGTAGCTTCTCCTATTATAAATAGTTCTGGACCAAAAGAAACACCAAAAGAACAGTGAATACTGTATCACTGCCCAGTATGTCGATTCAAAGCAGGTTTAATCTGGACACCAAGTTGAGACTGGAATAAGTAACAGCTCTTTTGAAGGTGGCTTTACTCCACAGCCAAGTGCTCGACTTTTTGCTTTGCAAAATGCAATGAAGTCATGAGTGTTACCAATCTTTGTGAGTCTCAGAATGTAGAAAATGAGATTTTCCCAAACATATGAATAGAGGCGAAGCCTGTGCAGTAAAACATCAAACAGTGCACCAAACCATCCGCTCAGTTCTTTCACAGCGTTTTACAACATTATGCTGGTATATGAATATAAAAAGTGTTGTAAACATTCTTTTTCAGATATTTTTTTTAAGATACATCTCTCTGGAAATGATATTTGCATGTGTGATGAACTCTTTTTTAGTGTGTCGAAGCTTACAGCTCTTTATTTTCTCTGTGAGTCTTATTATCCCAGAGGGAGAGGGGCTGTTTAATGTTAAGTGCCAATTACTAGCACTCCAAGGTTAGCGGGCCAAGCTAACCCACACGCTGTCTGCACTTTCTCCACAGCAGGAGACGAGCCTCCAGCCCTCTGACCAGACACACACTCCCTCTGTCTGTCACTCTGTCTCTTCTTCTCACACTGTTGTCCTCCCTCCTTCCTTCCCCTGCTCTCTGCCACTACTGTGCACACGCTCAACTTTGCTCATACTTTCAGCTGTGAGCTATCATATCTCTCTCTCTCCATCAGGCTGTCTTTTTTTTCTCTATCTCTTTGGCAAAATGATGAGGACAGAGGGTGTTCATTTAAACCCACTGGAGCATTTCTGTAATGGAGTAGGTCCGGGGACTGTGCCGAGTTTCCGCACATGTGCACGTATGTGTCCGTGTCTTTGTCTTTGTGTCTGCCTGAGTCTTTGTTGGGCTTTATGCATGCTGCCGGTGAGTGTGCATTCAAGAGGATCTGACGTATTGCAGGAATAGCAACTTTCTCTTCCCTCTGAGAGTGTGATACAGTGATACACGCCGTATGCTTCCCCTCAGCGATCAAATCAAATAGGCCCTCATCTCCCAGTGAAGCTCATTCAGAAACGACAGCGATGAGTGACAGCTGCCGACGGCGCTGCATGCACCTATCACAACCCAGATTTATCTGTCACAGCAAGGTAAAACAGCATGTGTGTGACTTGATCTTGACTTTGCATGCATTATGCATTCAAGCATGTGTACGCTCACGAGCGCTAAAGAGAGGAAGGGGACCCGCGCCGCTCAGAAGGTATGACATCTGTGATTTGCAGCAGTGGGATCCGGCTCCTATCCTGCAGAGCAAGGCCTTTGTTTCCTGTTTCTTGCTTCGACAGGATATGACCTTGTTCAGGGGAAATTAGGAGCCCTGCCCTCCTGATAATAAAACAATATTGTAACCATGTAGGTATGAATACACACAGGTACTGCACACGCATCTGCGCACAGCCAAATCAGAATAGAAGACGACTGAGCCGGTGTGATAGTGTGTGGGTGTGAAGGGAAACTGAGACTGGTAAATGCTGCATGTTCTGCTGAAAGAACAGTGAACAATGATACCTCAGCACATGCATAACTACTAGTGTTTGTGTGTTGAAGTGTGGAGGTCTTAACCTAAACAGTTAGACACTGAAAGCAAAGTCTGTCACCTAGGAACATGATGTGCTTGTGTTTACGTCAAGTAAACGCTTAGAAGAAAGAAGGCGGAGTTGGGAGACGTGTTCCAGAAAAAGCATGGGCTTAAGACAGGGATTTACTAACTGCAACGTCTGTATCAAATGTTGTATTTCTTTTCATTTAGTTTTTTATTTTTTATTTATTCATTTATTGAAGTCTTTGGCCATTTTATGCCTTTATTAGGTATGAAGAGCTACATAAAACGGGACAGAAAGGATGGGAATGACACGCAGCAAACAGTCTGGCCGGCTGAGAGTTGAACCAGAGCCTTGTTTGCTTTATAGCATTGGCATCGATATGGTATGCACCTTTACTTTTTCTGGCTGTTGGGTCACCCATTTATGAAATTTATTTCCACAAAATGTCAGTGAAATGCCACGGTCTCAAAACTGCTGCACAGTTTGGGACAACCGCCTGTGGTGGTTGGTTGTGACAGGTTTATGGGAGGTTGTGGGTTGTAAAACTAAAGCAAAGAACTGAATGAAGAAGCCAGGTCCATTTTCACTCGCTTATCTATTGTTGTGTTGTTATGTTCAGCAGCTTGTTGCTAATTTTGTCTTTTTTGTTTTTCTTCCACCAAAAACACCATACTGTTTGTGAAAACTAGGTGATGAGATAACTAGGTGATGAGATAAGGAGGTGATAAGTCTGAGGATTCAACGTTAAAGGGATAGTTCACCCAAAATTCAAATTTCACTCATTATCTACTCATCCTCATGTCAACTAAGAGCAGAATTTTCAGAGTCCTCCGTGCCTTCTCTGAGTTACGGGGGGGTCTGCACAGCAGTATTTGTCCATATAATGGTTGTGAATGGATACCACTTTCCTTCGTCCAAAAAGACACACCAAAAAACATCCAAATACCTCCATACTGCTCATCTGTAATGTCCCTCTTGTATTGAAGCCCCGACATGAGAAATTGTTGTGCCAGGATTTGCACTGACACAGGAAGACCAGTCAACTGAGACACTGGGAGCTTCCGCTACAAACAAGACTTATTTAATTTTTTTCGGAACAATTTCTCATGTCGGGGCTTCAATACAAGAGGGACGTTACAGACGAGCAGTGTGGAGGTATTTGGATGTTTTTTGGTGTGTCTTTTTGGACAAAGAAAAGTGGTATCCATTCACAATCATTATATGGACAAATACTGCTGCACGGACCCCCCGTAACTCAGAGAAGGCACAGAGGACTCCGAAAATTCTCACAGCTCTTAGTCGACATAAGCGTGAGTAGATAATTGAAACAATTGAAATTTGAATTTTGGGTGAACTATCCCTTTTATTCAAGGTAATGAGTGCAGCTTTAAATTGCCTCCATCATGATGTTCAGTGTGTTGCAACCCTTTATCAGCACCAACATCCGCACATGACTGAGATCAAGTGAATGTGGCATATGAAGGATTGATTGTATGGCAGTTTTTAGCGACAGAAAAACTTGGTGTAATCTCAAGTTGTAGACGAGGAGCTTTTCTGTGAGCTCTGTTCGTGAAACACAAAGTCCATGATTTTCCTGAATTTTGGCAAAATTCATCAGCTAACTCACTAATCCCTCCTGGAGTATCGCCCTCTCCCCACAGCCCCACAATTTGTTTGACTTACTCTCGTTCTATCTGCTAACAGAGAGACATTTGTGCATTTATCCCCCAAAAAACAAACACTTTTTTTAATGCTGTGTTACATACGTCTAATGACATTGCTGCAACAACGGAAGGGGTATATGACAGCTATAGTTAACCCAGCATGTGGTTAAATAAAGCTTTGAATATGGTGCACGGTGGGATTCATTAGCCCAGCTGTTCTAAGTGAATCAGTTCCAACATGTAAGTCGCTTTAAAAAAAAAAACATAGTGAAACAATGTTAAAGCTTTTTCATGTACATTATTAGTTTATTGTAAGAGCATTTGTAGAAGTTTGAGTACTTTCTCTCAGGCTACCACCACCCAGGCTGATCATTTTCATCTCCACCCCTCTTGTCTAAACCTTTGTGTTATTTTCATTTCCATGTAGCGCTGAATCCTCCCCTCAGATTTTTGCAGGGTGAGAGAAATTGTCTCGTTTGACTCCCATTTATTCAAATAGAGAAAACATACAAGGAGCATTGAGATGCACATAAAATTTGACTCAATGTGCCACTGCTTGCCTTTTAACTCTCCCACACTGTGTGGCAGAATAACTCAGTCTCAGCCTACTTGGGGGAGGCATTGATCTCACAACTACAGGCTGAGAGAGAGAAACACCAAATCTGTGTATGTGTGTGTGGTAGAGAGAGATGGAGATAGGAGAGAAAGAAGGGTAATTCTCTCTCTTTGCAGGAGGAACATAAAAAGCAGAATATAAAAGATGTGAATGGACAGAGGCTGAATAAACCAGTGGGCTATAGAAAAGTGAAGAAGCAGAAGATATAGATGAAGAGGCGGTAAAAAAAAAAAAAAGATCGGTTGACATGGTAAGTGCTATCTTCATCACAGTTCACGATCGCACCATGCATTTGAGATCACTGATAAAACTGGTTTATTTTTAATTCCTGCCATCACTTCACTCATTTACATATTTAGCTGCTCCCAATGCAAACAAGTCAGAAGTTTTAATGTGTGTTAATAATAACATTAATAATTCATATTTTTCAACGCTCAGTTAGTGGCGTGCACAGACTATTTGAAGGGCAGGGGCGAAAAGAAAAAAAAAGGGCACATACAGCGCGTCCTCGCCACTGAAGAAGGCACTTTAGCACGCGCTTTGGCTCTGAAGGGCACTTCAACAATTGGCGACCCCCCCCCTCTCTGTGCACACCACTGATCACAAGTAAAACTCTCCAGTAAATCTGTAGAGGATGTGAAAGTAATCAGACAATGACCTCCTCAGCAGGTGCTACAATATACTAATGTGTGTTCCTGTGATCATCATTGTCATCATCATCATCATCATCAAACTACAACTGTGATGTATGTATGTACACAATACAGCCCAGCAGTAGCACCTGTGTCTGTCTGGACAGACATTAACTGACAGGGAGATTTTATGTTTAATTGACAGGGACACACCCAGTAGAATCACCAAGTGGTAATCCGTCCATTGGAGGAGGGATATTTTGCACCAAGCAGAAATCGCCTTATCCTTGTCTTCTTATCCTCGGTGTGCAGTGTAAAGCAAGGCAAGGGATATTTATTAATACAAGACATTTTATATACAGAGGTAATTCAATTTGCTTCACATAAAAAAGATTTTAAAAAGTACGTAGTACAGAAAAATAAAAAGATTAATGAGTACAAATGGGTAAATACAGTAGAATAAAACTATAAAAAAGAAACATTTCAAAGAATATTCACAGGCTGTTTGACAGTCAGAGAGAAATTATTAGTAACCAGATGAGAGTAAAAGTCTTTAGCCTGTTATTAAAAGTGGCCAGAGCTGGGGAAATGACCATTGATTTCAGAAAGTCTTTGTCCCCTTGTCGATCAATGACCAAGCCGTTAATGTCCAGCAGTACAAATATCTAGGGACAGTATGTGTCCTTTGAGCATGATAAGTCAAGATAGGACTTTCATCCTTATTACCTTTGTTTTCTTTGTTGGTTTGGGTCAATTAATTTGAAGAACAACAGACTTCAGGGCATAGTCAGAGTGTGCAGTAAAATTGTTGGCGCTCCACTCAGGGATATTTCCCTTCTGTACAAAACTAGGGCCCTAAACAAAGCCAAACTAGTCCTGGCCGACCCTAGTCATCCTCTGGCCCCTGAATTTAGCTGCTCCCATCCAGACGCAGATTTCACGTGCCAAGATGCAGGACTAACAGACTTAAAAACTCCTGGGTTCCAGTGGCCGTTGGTCTTCTTAACAATTAGCACTGTGGTCACTTTACTCCTGTCTTCTACAGGTCGCTGCTGCACTGCACTTTAATTAATTAATTGAACTTTGCACTTTAGCTCCTGTTCTCCCGGTGGGCATTACTACTTTAAAAATTGTTGGCTATATATTTATCGCATTAGATCGTATTATGTTTTACTGTGTTGTTAGTTACTGCTGGCCATCAAAATTGCCAGGACAATTTTCAGATTTTGACTTGACAGATCTTCTGACTTAATTCCAGCTACATTATGTGTAGCATGATAAGTCAAGATAGCTTCATCCTGTGTTCTTTCAGGAATACTAAGCAGACTCGTCCCAGGTGACCTAAGAGGTCTAGTGGGTACATACATGTACTATAAAAACTAGCTAGACGTACAGTACAGGCCTAAAACCATTCAGGGATTTGTTGACAGATGACTTCATTTTGAAGTCAGTTCTTCAAGACACGGTTAGAAGATCTAGAGATCTGTGTGATATGTTCAGTTTTTATGGATTTTCTTAGAAATCTAGCAACAGAAATCTGAATGAGCTGAAGCCTAGTACTTTTTTTAATGAGAATCTGAGAACTATTAACGTTTTATAAGAGACTTGATGTGGGAGTTAGATTTTGAATCAGAGCCAATAATTACACAAAGATTGCTGATTTGGATTTAAGGCAGTCACCAATTATTTCCTTAACATCAGACAAAACCATTAACAATTGTGTCTTTGTTAATTTGGAGAAAATTCTAGTGCCTGCACTCATTAATTTGGTCAATACAGTACATGCATCAATAGGATGTAGTAGTAGCAGTGGAGGCTGGTCCATAGAGGCAGAGGAGGTTGGTCCTCCTCTATTTTTAAGTGGCCAGAGGAAGATCAACATATTTTTAAGAAAGAGTAACTGGTTGAAATAAACCTGTACCAAAGCATTAATAATATTTTTTAAATCTCTTTTATGGAAGAAAATCCACTAAATCCACTTAAAACAGTTCAACAGCGCCACCTGCAGGCAGAGGAGATAGAGTAGTCTGTGTGAGGAGCAGGGAGCAGGAAGGTGGGGGCTTAGGGGAGGACAGAAGATTTTGTCCTCCTCTGGACGCCTCGGGGCGGGATCTCCTTCCATTCACTCAATGCATTTAGGATTTTTTCATGTTGATTGATTGGCTAAGACACGTAAAATGACACTCTGGGAGGACGTCCTCCCTTACCAATCAGCAACCAGAACACAAGATTGACATCAGGTTGGTCCAATGACAGTTCCCCAACCCCCCTTGGTTACTGTTGCCATGCGCGCCAAACTTTCACTCCCAGCCGTGCTCCTCCTAGCACAAGAAATATGAGTTTTCAGAGATATTGGCATTGATTTGAAAGGAAATATCAGCAGATTTCTGGATAAACTGTTGGGTGATATCAGAGAGAAGCAGTCGGGAGATACCAGTGAGGAGAAGTGACGGCATGTGTTGGTTAGTGGTGCTGACTGTAAACTTACTCAACCATAAAAGACCTGCTAACCACTGTAAAATGTGCATATAGGCTCTTGGTGTAGTGGTTAGCATTGTCACAAGTGGTGTGGGGGAAATGGGTTCTAGGCCAGGTCAAGACAAGGATTTTTTTTACATCCCACATCCATCATAAATGCTCTGTCTTTTTCATTAGGTTTGTGTTAATCTGAAGACAGTAGGATTGAATAAAATTATGTTTTTAAGAAATCTTGTAAGACATTGTGTTACGGTACTATTTCCATTGAATATAAGAAAGTAGGGATAAGTAGTCAACTAGTCAAAATAACATGACACTGTGGGCTGGTCTTCCTGTCCTCCCCAATTTTTTCAGTCACCAGCCGCCACTGAGTAGTAGTCCATAGAGCCAGGTACATTTGACTATAACTTGCGAAGATGTGGTAAGTGATAGCATAATCCAGCCTCAAGAGCACAGAGAAGAGGTCCCAGAATTGAACCCTGGGGTACTCCACATATCATGCTAGTTTGCGTGTGTTTGTTCAGTATACTCTTTTACAGATAGAGCTGCCCACCCCCCTGGTTTGCCAGTCTGTCTACTACTATTTGGAATGGTCAGCAGTAAGTTTCAAAGGCATTAAGTAACTTAATGACTGACTGATTCATGTCAATGATTACCTGGTTGAAATCTGTCTAAAAGAACATTTCAAGTTTCAGGTCAAAAAGCTGTTGGGCTGTTAATAGGCAACTTTTTAATTCAATTTGCTCTTTAAGGGTAAATTTGTGACGGTCCTATGGTTGTATCCAGGCTGCTCTTTTTAAAAGATGCCTGATAACTGCTAACTTTTTGAGGCCTTGGTGAGAACACCTCATAAGAGTGAAATGTTAACAATTTGCAGGAAGTAGGTCACCAAATATTTTTGAGAAAGTTTGTCGGAGTCAAAGCAGCATTGTTTGTATAAGATACTCTAAAGTTTCCTCTGGAGTTTTGTAGTGAATGAAATTGACCAGGGTCGTGTTCATCACTTACTTTTATGTGGGAATAGTGCTGTTTAATGTGGAAGCACTGATAGTTTGTCTAATGTTTTTAATTTCATCCCTAAAGGAAGAGCAAACTCAGTTGAAACGAGTCTATGGGCTGTTTGTTCTGGGTGATTGGTTGGCCTATCAATGGCAGCGAATAAAGTTTATGCATTATTAAAGTTCTTGTTGATGATGTCCGAGACGACAGATTGTCTGGCACTTTTCAGTTTCAGACCATTGGAGCAAGGTCTCCCTTTGTAGATGGTCAATATCATAGTAAATGTGAAACTTAGTTTTTCCCATTTCTACTCTGCCTTTCATTGATTTTTTTTTGTCTTTACAGATGCAGAATTTCTATATGTTGCTTTCTGTTTAGTTAATTAATTCACAATAACATTGACAACTTTAAAATTCAACAAAAACATTTATTATACCCAGTTCACTACATAACGCCTGCCTCACCACCATGGGGAGTAGGACACTCTCTCTTAAAGTACACTACAATGCTGCAGAGAAGTATGAGCTGTGAGATTCTGTCTTTGGTCTTAGCAACTTGCATGGAGACATCTTTACTCTCCAACAGTGTTAAAAGGGAAGAATCAAGGAAAGACACAGAGTGGTCAGGTACAGAGCCCAGTATGTTTCTGACAAAAAAGTTTCTTGGATCATCTAACAGTGTCTGAAACCCCTTTTATCAACAGTGGAGTTTGGGAACAGCTGTGACCAAAACCTTCTTAAACAGATAATGAGACAATTGTTCACATTTCAAGCAGCTTCTGACCAGGTGTGCAAAGGAGTGAAAATGTGTAGGGACTGAACTTCTGTCGCAAGATCTCATTTTTCATTCTTAACGAAACTACTCACTCACTTTTCATACATAATAAAGGAAGTATATGCGAGTATCTCCACATGTATAATTTAGTACACCATACAAACACACAAAAGAGAGTTCTTAGAAAGAGTTGGTGGTGAAGATGAACCTGGTTCTCTCACCAGATGCAGCAGTCACAACAATGGGATGTTGTATGATACACAACATGAATATATGTTCAAATTATATGAACATAACATCTGTGATGTCACTCATAGTTTGCTGAAGGGCTGTTTTGAAGCTGCTCCATCCATCCATAGGGTTCCTGGTTGGTTCCAGAATTTGGAGCTAGTTGATATAGTATAAGGGCAGGGCAAATGTCCTGGCATCACCAGGACATTTAAAGAACTGCAGCTTCTGTGTTGGTTTCATTGATTTGGAGGTAACTGCTTACTCATAACACATGCCGTAAATTCTCTAATAGAAGTTTGGGCTTTTAATTGCTTCAACTGCCGACCTAAACCGGCTTATATTTGAGACAGGTGTCTATATGGGGCAGGCTTTTAATTTATTAGGAAAGATAGGAATATAAACACATATCCATTTATAATTTTAATCGGCACTGATTACATTTTCTTTGGGTCAGTCGGAGTTCTCAACGGGTTGGGCAGGGCCAGCCCCAACCAACCTGACTGGACGTGCTGGTTCGGACCAGGTTCAGGTTGAAAATATATACAAATAACTTGGCCAGGCAATGGGGGCTTCAATTTTTGTTTTGGCCCAATTCAGGCCAAGAATTGATGCTGGTGAATTGGACCATGTCGGGTCAAGTGAAGACCACTTCCGCGTTCAAAAAGCTGCAGTACCCGTCCAACCTCTGGGGGCTGGGACCAGAAGTGAGCAACTCTCCATTGACCACCATGTTAAAATAGACTTTGCAGCTTAAAAAAAACATATTTACAGCCTGGTACATTATATTTTTTATAGTTTAGTTTCCATCTTCATGAACACTGTGTGGGGGGGGGTACATTTTTTTGTATCACAACCGTTTTAGTATGGACCCCTTTGCGGCCTATGTCACTGTGATGATACGATGTCCACTGGAGGCAAAACAACTGACCCAGCATCTGTTTAGACAGGCGTCTACTGTATTCGGGACAGGTTTTTAATTAATTTTGAACAGATATAGAAAATATATAATAGGCTCTGTTTAAAAGTTTAAGAATAGAAGGAAAGAGTCTGATCCAGTGCAACATTAATTTACAAGCATGACCAGACCCACTGGGTTCACGTTGAAAACATTTAATAGCTCGAGGTGGACCACGGGCTTATTTTTTCTTTCTTTTTTTTTTGCTGTGGTCCGGTCTAGAGTTAATGCTCGTGACGTGAGTCCGGGGCCGCATAGGGTACAGGCTTCAACACCCGCAGATCTGACCAGGTGAGAACAGCAGCAGGACTGAATTAACTAGCTTACAGTAGAAACTGCAACAGGCGATTGTGGGCTTTCAGACATTTGGTACATTTACAAGAACTAGCAGAAAATAGAAATAGACCCGGCCGGTGTCTGACTGAGACTCAGTTTTTATTTGAGAATTTACGGTAGCCAACGGTCTGGAGTCAACTTTTTAAAATAACACTCACAGTCTCAGAGGGTGGGTGTACTAACTAACGTATTCACTAAAATATGCCTTTTCCTCATCCAATCTTGAAAAAATTGTCCATTAAAACATGCTTACCAGTGTTTACAAGCTACCATGTTTGAGATGTTTTGCCTCCAGCTAAGCCCCGCCCACCTGGATATTTACAATCTGTGAAGGGGTCTATTGTTTAGGCTTCAAATTTGTCCATAAATTATGTTGAGTGGCAGGTTCACAGACAGGTTACCGGCCGTTAATTGGTTGCTCTGAGTTCAGTGGGCGGGTTCTCAGCCAGCTAATCGGCGCACCTCTCCAAATATGGCAAGTAGACTCCACCTAAAATCTATGATGGCACAGTTCAAACCCCCGTAGTAGCAGCACAAAACAGACCCAAACCAATGGGTCACGGGTTCTACGTCCATTCTTTTTACAGTCTGACCCAGCGAGGGAACCTGAGGCTATTTGAGACTCTGCTTTTATTTGAGAATTAACAATAACTGGGTTCGTCTATCATAACCAACCATGTCATGGCTACATGTCTACATCAACATACTGATTTTTTCTTCTTCTCAGGTTTAACATTAAATAGGATAACAAATTTGTTGTTTTCAGTGGCCAAAACATCCAGGCTCAATGACATGCTGCTAAATGAATCTTTACGCAGTGCTGCTTTTAGATACATGGAGGGTCAGAGAAGGGTAGAGTTGCTCCATCACTCTGTTCGTCTGGCATCCTCTCACTGACAAAGATCGCTCTGAATCTTCTTTCAAGTCATTCTTGCAGGTTACAGATCAAGCCACCCAAGTGGCACACTGTCTCTTTTTGATTTTCCAGGTGGTGGTTGAGAGAAAAGGATACAGAGTACCAGGCTTTTTTCTTTATCTGGCATCCTTCAAACATCGGCTCATATTCTTCACTAATTCTAACCCCTGAATGGGAACTTTAGCAGCAGCTGGGATTTTAGCTGAAGACTATCATCTTCAACATTGATCCAGTGTCCTGTGACCCCAAAAATGCCTCTCATCTCATCTGACCATTTGTGTACTTCTGCCACCAGAATTTCCAGCTTTCAAGTAATTGTTCCTCAGCTCGCCTGTGTACATTCTGTCCACTATTGACCAAAAGTAATGAAAGCTCTGATACTACAGACAATATCAAGGTCTGACAGTACTGAGTGCTGAGAAATCAGTGGTGGCAATGGGTACAGTCTGCAGACAGAGAGCCAGGCATTGACTGACTGAGGAAACTTGTGGAGCTAGTTATTGGTTGTAGATATGAAACTGTGAAGTTCATCATAAAGAAGTTCTCCCAACACAAACTACTATTGGTTTCTGCCATTCACAAGTGTAGACATCGAAACATGCCACGTTTTTTGAGTATTAGTTTACATTCCTATCAACATTTAGGTAGGACAATACAGGATTTTCTTTCATATTTTTCAATCCAATGAATCCATAGTCCAGATTGTTTACCATTAAATAAACATGATTTTCTATCAACACATAAGTTATATTGTGACAGTAGCTGCAAAAAAAAGTATTTGAAGGAGCTATATGTAAGAAATGTATGGCAAGTAATCATAAAATCACCCAATATGTCACCAGAGACTGAGGAATCATGTTAATTATTTGAAATACTGATCTAACTGACAACAATACTACAACCAGAATAGTTTTATTTCTATTTCATTTATTTCATTTCTTAAATCTTATTTGCAGCATGCAAAATTATTTTTTGTTTTGATTTTGTGTTTTGGCCTGTGGGCCACCCACCGCTATCACAAAGTTAGTAGCATTTTGGTGTCCAGGTTGCCAGTTACCTCTCAGCTCCAGCTGCAAGCATTGTGGATTTCGTCTGAGGTTACTAACAAAAAGGACCTCATTATGTTTCTCAACAAAAACAAGAGCAGAATCAGAACCAGTATCTAGACGTGTTTGAAAGATGGAGATGGCTAAAAGCAGAGAAGAATTTGAGGACAGATGCCGGAGTGGTTCATTTTCTCCTGGACACACACCTAGGTTTCTGCACAATAATCAATTTTCCCAGTGCATGTATACAGCTTTATCTGCTTCATTTCCTTCTATTACTACATCGTCCCAGCTCTGGTGGTGTGGAGACTGAGTCTTGGGGTACCATAGCTACAAAACTGGAGCAGGGCACAATATAACCTGAAATACACAATGTTTATATCCTATTTATTCTAAATAAGGACATGATACCAACTCATCGAGGTGCATTATCAGATCTGGGGAGCTCCAAAGCACCGCTCTTCAGTATTTAGGTTGCACTTCAACACTTGCAAGACTTACATGGTTGGTATCATCAGTAGCTGGGTCAAGTGACGTCAAGTTTAGTAAATAGGTTTGCAAAGGTCAAAAACAACATATTTACCTATCCAATTCTGCAAAAGGAAGCTTTGTCGCAGTACTACTGAAGGCTTTTCATTGTAACTGCATCTCACTCCTGCTACAATGAAGCTGTGCTGTACCGTCCTTCAGCCTTTCACCTTTACTTCTGATGACTGTCTGGAGGATGTTAGACTGTCACAACCCTATGAAGATGTATCTAACACTTGACTCTCAACCTGGATGTGTTTTTTTTCTTTTTGTGGATGAGGAATCCTTCTATTCATGTTTCTTATGTTATATGCTCTAAGCCTGGTGCAGCCTGGTCACTGCTGTGGCAGCCATTCTCTTAGGGTTAGGGTTAGGGTTAGGGCTCTGACCCACAAAACATCACAAGAGGTGTCCTAACTTCCATGCTCACCCATCTGAGGCCTGGATGATCGTAGATGTGCTCCCACTCTCAAACTCTTATCTTTCCATTTTTGGCAAATTTCACTCATGGCCCTGGATGGTGATTTTGAATGACCTGAATGCTGAACGGCATGCACTACTGTCACCTACCCATTACTGAAACATTTTGCCTCTTACAAAACTGACAGAGGTACAGAAATACATCTGTCAGCTCATCCCAAAACCATAGGCTCTTTTAAACCTCTAACCAGTATGAGCTGGCTCATGAAGTAGAGTGGGTCATTCACTAACTGGGAGGCCAGTGGTTTGATTCCTGGCTCCTCAAGTCAAGACAATGAATACATTAAGCTTTGCATATATGAAATATATATGCAGTTTATCTGTGCATATGCAGCATTTACAACAAGAGAGCCAGGTTTAAAGATGAAGATGAAATTACATTGTGCACAAAATAAACTTTGGTGCTTAGATCACAGGGTGTAGACTAGCTGAGTAAACTGATCTGTGGATGAGAAGCTTGCATCTGAAGTAATTATATCCCCCCGGGCCGAGACACTGGTGGTGGTAGGGAAGCCTGAAGTCGCCTGATGAGGGAACTTCTCGATTGAGGATCCAGGTTAAGACAGTCTGTATCTTGATGGAGGTGGGGCCGGGATGGAGGTGGGCTGAGAGTTTGTTTTGCTGAAATGACAGCTGGATGACAGGAGAGAGAGCACTTTTACATTTGGGGCTTTGAGGCGACAAATTGGCCCATTGTCGTAATCGCTATAGTCATAGCAGTAGGTTCGTTACCTTTAATTGTCGGTGCAAGAAATTTTTAGAACGACAGATACATACACAATCACCACGCTATAAGATAATGATGGAACGTTACGAGACGGAGCTGTTTTAGAGGTAAATTCTTGCTAAACCGCTGATGCACGTTGCGTTCAGGGACAGTTTTTCAGCAAGCAGACTCAAACGGCCCCGTTTTGTAATGTTCCGTTATTATCTCATAGCATGGTGAATGTGCAGGTCACAACTTGTCCACGATAGCGTTTTGGAGTTTTTGGGTTGTGTATTTGATGAGTTTGATGAGGGAAAACCAAGAAATTCCCTTAGCCTCCATAGCGTAGCCCTGAGCAGCCTGCTGCTCCTACCTACTGCTATGACTATAGCTATTATGGCAATGGGCCAATTTGCCAAAATGTTGAACTATCCCTTTCTTCCTGTCTGATCTTTCTCTTAGCTTCATATAGCATATATGCGTAGATATGAAAACGGCCAATTTTATGTATGTCACATATATTCAAACCTATATTAAAACCTATCGGTTCTTTCCGTGTGGACAGCCTTAGGATTCTTTGTGAATTTGGGCCCAGGAATGCATGAGAAGTGTATTGTCCTTTCCACAGATGCATCTAGGTCACCCCCATGAACACATGAACCCCTAACAGAGCTTATGACATGCAGAGAACCATCACAGCTCCACTAAGGGTCAACCGTGGTGAGTAAACCCTTTTTCAACAGCTGAATAGTCCACAGAGACAGAGAGGCCATAGATGATAGAGACTTTTGACTCTGACAATCCCATTAGTGGATCATTGTCAGAGTATGACAAAGCAAAGTAAATATACACAGACGGGCCAGAGGAGAGGGTTGGAGAGCAGGAGATTGCGGGGGGCGGGGGGGGCAGACATAGAAAGAGAGCAGCACAGGGGCGAGTGGAGGGAAGCAGAGGCTTCCCTTGTCACCATCTGTAGTCTTGTGGAGAGCATAAATCCTGCTATCTGTGTCATGCATACTGTACTGCTGCTGCCACCGCATCAGAGATCATCAGCGTGCACGCACACACACAGATCATCCGCACACTCACACACATTTTCACAGACGGACATGACACACTTAATGTCTTCCACCCCTCTCAGCTCAATCTGTTGACGTCTGTTTCTCTGCTGCCCCCCCTCACGCGGACATAAACACTCTTGTCTTTGCAATAGACACGAAGAATGATGGAAATACACACCAGAAACTGAGCATGTTGATGCTCACACACACACACACACACACACACAAACATTCATACTTTTCCAGCCTGTATGACATTCAGACAGAAAGTCTTTTTCGATTTTTGTTTCATTTGCCTAGTTGTTTTTTCCCCAACAGTCCCATCTTTCTGTTTCTTTCTTATTCATCTCACCTATTGTTTAACTTTTTTTCTCACCTCATTATCATCAGCATCATCATCAGCACTTTTTCGTCCTTTAATTGGCTTTCCCTTTCATTTCCCAGCCTTTCTCCTGCATATCTTTCCATCCACTTGGTCAGCCTCCCTCAGTGTCCGCTGCTCCTCTTCATTCAGTCCATGAAGCCCTTTGCTAAATGCCTACAGAGTAAAGCTGTTTTCTGTTTAACCCGACTTCTGTTGTATTGAAATGGCAAGAATGGCATAACCCCTCCCCTTCACTTTACCTCTCTCCCTCCTATTTTCCTCTCCCTTTTGTGTTCTATCTGATTTATTGTTCTTCTCCATTCAGATCTTGTCTTACCTCTGCAGTTTCTTTTTATTCTTGCCTCCATTTATGCATTTTCTCCTTTGCTGTCTTTGTATTCTGATCATCTTTTTCTTTTTTTAATCCCTTTCTTTACTCTTTCTTAGCACCTCCTACTCTTACCATTTCTTTCTTTCATCTCCAGCCATTAATTTCCCCCTCTCCGAAATTTGCCCGTCTCCCCTCTTCCCCTGCTTCCTGCTCTGCGCCCCTTTACTTTCTTTCGCTCTCATCCTTTTCCCTCTTGTTTACGTTCCCTCAATCTCATCCATTCTCTCATCTCTTCTCTCCATCGCTCCCTTTTTTGCGACGGCATATCAGGGAGATTTGCATTCAGCACCACAGACAGCTCCCTGCACAGCCAAAACAAAGAGCTGCAGTGCCACCTGTTGGCCAGAAGCAGCACTACAATACAACACATGACTGTGGGGGAGTAGAAATGATTGTTTTACTCATAACAGAGGACAGATAACTTCCACACACTCATGCATATGTGAATAAGACTGGAATATAAGAGCGGAGAGCCGGTCATACAGCTGTGCCCACAAAAGTCAACTTAGAGAGAACAAGCTTTAACTCTGAGCACTACATAGAGGAGATTCTCCAGGGAGATCTATGAGAGAGGTTAAGCTGGCAGGCCTCGGGGTAATGGCAGCCATATATTACCCTGTAGTTTCATCCTACTACATGTCAGTGCTCATAGATGCAGTGCAACTGTGAGGCAGTTGAGCCAGAATGGGGATCTCAAGTCCCATTCTGTTCATGGCAGCCAAAGGGAGGAAACAATAGCATCTGCTCTCCTCGGAGACAAGGAATTTCATCACAAGCACAGCCAAGGTGAGATTTGAATGTTAAGTAGCAGAGTGATGGTTTGTCCTGTGCATTGTGTGGGAGAATATGTCTGTAAAAAGGAATAGCGATGTTTATGTTGGCATTTAAACTAATGGCAAATGTCAACAATGAAAGTGGATGACACTCGTAGTTATTGGGTTTAAGAATGGGTGTGCGTGCGTGTGCGTGCGTGCTCATACACACTCGTGATTGCAACCAAAAAGTTCAGCAAACAAACACACTTTACACACACACCCCCACATGAAAGTGTCTACACAAACACACACAGGGGCACTGATCCACTGTAGGGATTACCAGTGATCCATGACTGGGTTCACACTGGGCTGTACTGGTGTGTGTCTTTGTCTCAGTGTCCCATCCTACTGGGACAGTGGTTTGTGTACACACACACAGTATGAGATACTGTGAAGTTGTCCGTGTGTGTACTTTTGTGCATGTGGAGGGTTTGAGAGAAGGAGGAAATGGAAGTATGCAGGGCTAAAAAAATAAAAAGGAGCGAGAGAAATCAAAGCAAAGCGGTGGCAAAAAAAAAACAAGGAGGGAACGACACAGATAAGAAAATGTTCTATCCTTTTCTTTGTCTCCGTCCCTTCCTCAGTCGCCCACACACAGTAGTAAGTACGATGATCACAGCAAGGTGATCTCAAAGTGTAGCCAGTCAAAAGACAGTAAGCTGGCAAGAAAACAGAGAGGTGCGCTTTGGTTAACAGTTTAAAGTTTTGTATGTTTGTAGAAATGAGCAGTTTTTAATGAGATTCTGGAAATGAACATATGAAAACAACACATAAAAGCGTCTTCCTGATGTAGACTCACATACAGACAAACCTTTTCTTTTCTTTCCTTTTTTTAAAATTTCCAATCCACTTTCTCTGAGCTTTGATTTGTTGTTGTGTTTGATTTGTTGCACCAGGTCTAAGGTGTCCAAGCTTCCTGCAAGTTCTCAAACACGTGAGAAGGATCAGATCAATCCATTCTTTTAATTGTATCCCTATATGCAAATTATATGCACCTTTGGGAAAAAAAGGTACAGTAAGTGGTCTAAATTTTCCATGGCAGAGCCCCCCAATAGCCTTAGCTTCTGGCTGGGGACCCCCTTTGCAGACCCACTGAGTTTTGAAACAATAAGCAGTTAATAGTCATGATGTCATGAATGATAATTTGTCTGGCAGGCAATTAGAAAGATGAGCATGGCAAATAAATACGATTTTATAATAATGCCCAAAATAGAATGATTTTATTTATTTTGTTTATTTGCATTTGTTCTCATCTCACTGCAAATTTGCTCTGAGGACCCCCCTAAGACCCCGACCCTCGACGTTGAAACCACTGGTCTAAACTGTTTGGATCCCCTATAATAAGCACAATTTGAGTCTTATAGTCGAGGTTCTTAGTATAAATGAAAGCCACTGGCAATCTGTCTACAAAATAGCCTAAAACAAGCAGAATAGCTGATCTGCTTTTGTGTATGTATGCCAAATCACTGCACGGTCTTCGTCCAGGCATCTGAGAGCAGTTACAGTGTGTGCGTGCACGCACACATATACAACCTACACACAAAAGTATGGACGAGCAGACAAACATGGATTAATTAAAATTCAAGGGACTCCTCCATTTTATCACCCAGAAATGCCCAGTAAGCAGTTTAGAGAGCAGGACAGATACTGGATGTGCTCTTAGCTACTGTCAAAGTCAAAGGAGAGGACAGCAAGAGTTTACTTATGTTGAAAAAATACTGGTGGGATGCATCACATATCTTTTCAAGCATAAAATGGCAAGAAATAGATTGTTCAAGTCTGTGATTTGTTCTTTGCAACAGCATTTATTTGCTTTTCCTTCTGGAAAAATGATTCTGTTCTAACAAATGGCAATGGGTAAAGTGTGCTCTGTTACCTCTCCTGCCAACCACAGATGGTGAAAATGCAGGTTAGATTAACAGTTTCTAATTACTTTTCATGCTATAATATAAATATGAGGGATTTAAATGAAAGGAATGAAGATGAGTAGAGAAAAATGTGAGTTAATTAGATTGGCATCCTAAATCAAAGCAGTGGGGCTGCGACTGCATAGTGATGTGGAAGAATCAGACTGATGATCACGACTGTTCACGAATGGTGCATTTAAACCGGACATAAGACACCGTGCTTCCTTGGCTTGATGTTCAGATTCTCCCATACATCTGTTCTTACTGCTAGATGGTAACACATACTACAAAAACTGAATAACTTATTGAATATACATCATTTTGTCATCAATAATGCAGAGAAAACTATGGCAATCTGCGAAAATGTATATATTAATAGGAAAGTCATAATTAATCAACTGGGGGAAAAAATGCATCCCTAGTGCCCTAGTGTTATGAACTGTCATGATCATCCAATCACAATCGAGTAATTAGATATGTATCTGTCATAAGAGTTTTCAATTTGTAAAGAAATAGCACGCTACTGTCAGCGGCTTAGTGACATATTGTCATCATATAGATTTATTAATTATAAACAAGGTGCGTGTGTGTGTATGTGTGTTCTTGTACTTACTTGTACTTAGTTTTTAACCAACAGAGTGAGGACATTTTTGGGAAGTGAGAACATTTTGGCCGGTCCTCATTTTTTCCAAGGGCTGTTTATCTCATAATGTGGTGAATGTGCAGGTCACAACTTGACCACCAGAGCATTTCGGAGTTGTTGGATTGTGTATTTGATGAGTTTGATGAGGGAAACCAAGAAATCCCATGAGCCTCCGTAGCGTAGCTCTGAGCAGCTCACGGCTCTGCTCTGCCGTTCTAAAAATAGCTTGCACCGACAATTAAAGGTAACGAACTTACTCCTAAGACTATAATGATTATTAATGAATACATTATGTCAATGAGTGTCCTCACAAAGATAGATGTATGTTGATGGAGGGGCTGTTATGCATCTTATCAAACCTTATTGGCTAGGTTTGATTCCAGCCTCATCCCTCTGCTTAAGATCAGGAACAGAACGGGTTGAGGCAGCAACCAAATCAGCATGAAGGAAGAGAAAGGGTCTGAGGATCCATTCAGCCACCTTAAAATACAACTTACACACACAGCTGTGCACAGTGAGACACAGTCTGAGGGCCAACTCGGTGTCGGCCCGTCACAGAGCGCTGAACACAGTGGGACTCGCACACATACACACACACCCACGTATACGCACAGCTTGACCACCCATCACTGCCCTCTGATTACCACCAGCTTCCAGAGCCACCCTCACTCCTTCTTTCCATCCCTCCTACACACTCCAGTGATTCCCCCTTCTTTCCCTGCCCCTCCACATTCATCGACTCCCCCAGTCTCTCCATCCACCCCTCCTCCCTCTCTCTTCCGCCAGGTTTCCACCTTTTGTCACCGCTGCTCGCCCTCTCATTTCGTTTTACACCACATTCTTTGCTAACTTTTCTCTCTTTCACATTTACATATAAAATGCCTCGACTGCTTTCTAGACTGGAGAGCTTGGTGGCTTAATCAGTCAGACACTATAGTCACTTACCTGCTCATTCGCTCACTTGATTAGTCGGCCGCCCTGCTCACTCACTCATTTATCTGTTTACTTTCTGAGTCAGACTCATTCATTTACTGGCCGACTTACTCGCCAGCCTGTGCAGTTGGTTAGGTATCCTTTGCGTCTGGGATACAATTGACTCTTAGCCAAACCCCTCCTTTAACAGCGATTGTACGATCGTTGCTCACAGCTGCCTTGTGCAGTATTATCGATGTAAGATATTGGAGCATGGTGTCTTTTTTCAGCCTCTCCCAAATCAACAAGACTGGGTCAAACCCAAGGATTTGACAGCATTTGGTCAGTGTGCAAAAGGGGCAAGGAAATCTGTCGTGGAACACATGTAAACAACCGACATCACCGTGTCCTATTTGCATTCTGCCTGGTGTCAGCTCCTTTTACCCCTTCGTCTCCTCGCTTTTCTCCTACTGTCTGTGCTCATACAGAGATTTTCCAAGGAGCATGTCTTTAGGTGTTGTTTATGCAATAATATTACAGCAACTATTGTCCTGACTGGAATTTCCTCCACTGAAGAAACCCCTCCTTTTTGGGGGGGCTTAAAGGGATAGTTCAACATTTTTGGCAAATTGCCCCATTGTCATAATCCCTATAGAGTTAGCATTAGGTTTGTTAGTTTTGTCGTGCGAGCTATGTTTAGAACGGTGGAGCAGAGCCGCAAGCTGCTCAGAGCTATGCTATGGAGGCTCATGGGATTTCTTGGTTTCCTCATCAAACTCATCAAATACACAATCCAACAACTCCAAAATGCTCTCGTGGACAAGCTGTGACCTGCACATTCACCACGCACACACTGACGGGAAGGCGCATCAGCGGTTTTGCATGAATTTACCTCCAAAACTACTCCATCTCGTAACATTTCATTATAATCTCATAGTTTGGTGAATGCGCAGGTCACAACTTGTCCACAAGAGCATTTTGGAGTTGTTGGATTGTGTATTTGGTGATTTTGATGAGGGAAACCAAGAAATCCCATGAGGCTCCGTAGCGTAGCTCTGAGCAGCTCACAGCTCTGCTCCACTGTTCTAAAAATATCTTGCACCGACATTCAAGATAACGAACCTACTTCTAAGACTATAGGGACTATGGCAATGAGCCAATTTGCCAAAATGTTGAAGTATCCCTTTAACTGACAAAGGAAAAGAGAAGACCAGAGTAGAGACAGACTGGCCATGGGGACTGCCTGTTCAAATCCCAGTCAGCCAGTAGATATCCATGTGGTCTGACAGTCCACCCTCTCTTTGTAACAATCCAATTATTTTGAGTTTTGACCATCTCCATCAGCGCCTGTACCTGCCCCCTCTGTAAGTCTGCCATTCATGCCAGTCCAAATGTTAAGTCAGAGGCTGAATTTATCCTCTCACCCAACTGTGGGCTAGAGATACTAGTGTGGAGAGTCTTATGAGCTTCTGTGATTCTTAGTTGATGGGTACTGTACACAATGCTACATATGTTTTCATTAGTTAGTAGCTATAGACAGCACGGTAATTCAGCAAAGCTGTTAGATATGTTCCCACAGCCCCATGTCCCCTCAGCCTTATGTTCCCTCATTTCTAAGGTTTTTTTTTTTCTTTCCAAAATTAGGCCCTATGTTCCCACATTGTCCTTTGCATCAGATTTTATCCAAATTTTTCCTAATTTGGTAGTCAATTACACCCAACCTATTATCCAGTAGCAGTTGACTAGAGATGTACTGTAATGTAGCTTTTACCTACTGTAAATCTGGGAACATAGGGCTGACCACCTCCAACACCGCTACTCCAACACGGGGTTGAGTGACGAACCCTTATATCGAAATTAAACTCACCTCCATGAGTTAGTGCAATTTAGACAACAAACTTCTACAAACAGTGCTAGTTGTAGTAAACAAAGCATTAGAAAGTTTGTACAGTAAGTACACCAGGAATTCTGGATATTATTAGTGGGGTAATTTAAGCTGCGTTCACATGGAGCCCGGTAAACGGCAGACGGCATGCCGGACTCCATGTTAGTGGATGAGAGAACGACGGTAAAACTTGGGGGAGCACGGAAAAAAATACCGTCGGCAATGCCGTCCCGAGTTCAAATATTTTAACTTTTGCCGTCTGCCGCGACGGTAAACTCAACCGAACGTACGCGTATGTTGACGTTGCCGTAGCAACGTGGTGGCACATCTTGCCGTTGTGCCTTGCCGTCCGACAGTTTGTTTGTTTTTACCGTTTCGTACAGCGGCATCTGCCGTTTACCGTCTGCCGTGTACCGGGCTCCATGTGAACGCAGCATTAAGATAGCCACTTGATTTTTGAACGTTAGCAGCATTCGGTTAATAGCGGTAACTCAACCACTGTTCGAACAAGGGAAAACAAGCTTCTGGGGCGGGGAGGGTAGCCTCGTAAACCAGCCTCCCCCGGAAATGCATTCAATTCATTTCTCAGGGGGAGTCTGGCCTCATCCCCGTTGAAACCGTTTCGCCAGAAATCGGCCGTCTACCGCGCCAATCAGTGTCGCCGCTGTGGAGAAAACATCACTGGACTGGACTCACCTACAACAAACATGGCGGAGGGCGTAAAAACAGCAGTAAGGGAAGTTCTAAATGAAATTCAATTACAGAACTTAAACTAGAGCAAGAGTCATTGGAGTTTCTTGGAGGAAAAGATGTTACCCTAGGTTCACAGAAGGGACTGATTGGCTCGGTAGGCGGAGTGTTTCGGCGAAACGGTTACAACGGAGATGAGGCCAGACTCCCCCTGAGAAATTAATTGAATGCATTTCCGGGGGAGGCTGGTTTATGAGGCTACGGGGAGCGGGGTTTGGCTCGAGGTCATGGTCCAAAGGACCCTAGGTTGAAATTACTCTGAAACATCCCTTTAAATGCGGTATGATAATAAAAATGACTTGACTTAGAGTTTCATTTTGAGAAAAATCTTAGAAATAAGAAAAATCTTAGAAATGAGGCAACATAGGGCTGAGGGAACATAGGGATAGGGTTGTGGGAACATAGGGCCTGATTTTCACAATGTTCAGTGAAAATATAATTCATGGAAATGAGGGAACGTACGGCTGTGGGAACATAGGGCTGACCCCACTTGTTGGTTTGAATGTGAGTTTTTAAAAGTACATATAATGAGTGACTTTGAATATACTGTGTGTCTTGCAATAACTAGAAAGCTTGACCAGTGCAGCAACAGTAATCAGACACAGAATGATCAAATACTAAATTGTCAACATGAGTTCACACACGTTCAGTCGCAGACAGACATCATTTCCTGCAGTTTACCAGTGTGGTTACTGTCAGAGTCAAGCTATTGTGAATACAGGAGCATGTGTGTGTATTCATGTGTGTGTTTCTATGTGGGTAGCAAGACAAGCACCATGGTGTGTGCAGCCTAGTGTGTTCATCGATACATAAACAGAGACATGCTCCTGCTGAGATGTGAAAGGTTTTGCATCCCAGGAGTTCTCCTCAGGGCGAGTGTGTCTGCGGGTAGGTGTGTGTGTGTGTGTGTGTGCATGCGCACGTGTGTTTACATGCGTGTTTGCTCTGCATATTCCTGTGTTTCTGTTATTTGTGCTATTTCATTTGCACTTTTCTCCTGTGTGCACAACCCTTAATTGCCTCGCAGGGTTCTGACCCAAATTAACATTCACTTCTAAAAACTCCCACTAATGCACTGTCACAGTGCATGAACATGCACACCTAATAACCAACCAAGACACCAATACGCTTGCTTCTCCAAAACAGAAATGACTAAAACATGAAATCTATGTACCCATACACACATTTTCACCTTTAGAGAATCAATCTCCCTTAATGTGCACCAGATCACCACACAGTTGCATTACGCTCCCCTGCTACACCGCTCTGCTCCTCTGTGCCGAGCATAAACGCAGTGATATTCAGGCTGCTGTTCAACAATTTGAGATCTCAAATTTGTTCCAGTGATCTCCTTGGAGAGAGAAAAAAAAGAGGCACCAGAGCGACTGAGAGAGGAAAATAGGCAATAGAAAAACAGGTGAGCTGGAGGCTGAGTCAGTGACTGACATACCGAGAGAACGAATGATCAATAAATGAATCAATTTTGGGGGAAAAGTGTGATTGGCAGAGAAAAACTGACTGAAAAAATAAACATTACAGTACAGTGAATGTGGGAGACCACAGATGTTCTGTACAGTATATCATTATGAGTATGTTTCATGAGTTCAGGAGAGTAACTGAATACCAGTTAAAGGGATAGTTCACCCAAAATTGAAATTTCATTATCTACTCACCCTCATGTTGACTAAGGGCTGGGAGAAGTTTCAGAGTTATCCATGGCTTCTCTGAGCTACAAGCGGTCTTGGCGTAGCAGTGCATGTCCATGTAACGGTTGCAAATGGATACCAACTGTCTTCTTAACAAAAAGACACACCAAAAAACATCCAAATACCTCCATGCTGCTCGTGTGTAATGTCCGTCTTGTATTGAAGCCCCGAAATGAGAAATTGACCCGAAAAAAATTGAATAAGTCCATATTTGAAGTTCGTTTTGCAGCAGAAGTTTCTCGAAGCTCCTCTTCCCGGTTTGTCAAATTTGGATGAACTGGGAAGAGGACGGACCCTGGTTCGTCCAAATTTGACTTTTGGGTTAACTATCCCTTTAATCGTTGTGCGACAACAACAGAGAAGGGTGGAAGGAGCTGAGGCGGTGGCCGCGTTTCTGGTTTGTGTGTTTGTGCACATGGCGGTTGATTGTAATCCTGCTTGAGTATTTTTTTAACTTTTCACAGCATTGTTTTGCAGTGTGATGGATCCCCAGTGTGTCGAGGTGCGCTGATATGTCCTGATAGATTTTTTTCATTTTGCAGTGATGACTCAAACCCCCTCTGAATCTCTTCGGTGCCGTAGACTGCAATCAATGTCTGCACCTCGTCGTCGGTCCATCCTCTTGCTGTTTTCTTGTTGTTTACAGCGGTGTCTGCTAGTAAGCTAATGCTCCCCTTCTTCTGGATTTTAAAAAATGCCGGTTGTTTTGGTGCTTTCTGGTGGCGTCAGAGCCTGCTCTAGCTTTAGCCAATCAGTGCCGGGTTAACCTCAAGCCCCACCCAGGAGCTTTTCAGGGCCGAACGGATACCTACACAGAAGTAGGTACTCCGTTGGCAAAGTAAATGGCCCTGTGGGGGAGGTTCCTGCAGTGTAGACACGCACCAACGGGGCAGGCCCCGTAAAATGACCTGCAGTGGAAATGCGCCCATCCATTCATTTACATTAGTCTGGGTGACAGAGCAACTGTGAACTAAATGTGAAGACTGAAGTTTAATGCTGGGTTAAAATGCATCTTTGAATGTTGTTATTATTCTCAATCTCAGTTTATTCCTGTTCAAATATTACAAACAAGCTGCTGCGTAATCAGACATGGATCTCAGTATTTATTATGCACATGTTTAATGGATTTTTTAAACCAAATACACAAACATGCTCAGTAGACAAGTAGATGCTCCTGCCCCCTTAAAGACGTCTCCCTCAGTTCTGCATGCGTCTGTGTTTACAGTAAAAATACAAAGCTGGGGAGGGGCCTGTCTCGGATATCGATCACTGTCTACTGTAGCCAACAGTGTTGAATGTACATTAAGCAGCACCCATGGGAGCTGCACTCCTCTTATGCTGCTTTGGAGGACTTCTCTCGCTCACCTTCACCTTCCCCTGCTGACCTCAGTGATGGAGATGAAACTAGGATAAAACAGTGCAAACAGTTTTGGACTGAAATCATATAGGTTGTTTTGAGCCAAGAGCCAGAGGTAGCAGTTACACTTGCAGGGTAAAAATGTAATTTGGGGGAAGGACATAAAAATATAAGAAACAATTTTAATTGTCCACAGAATTAGGAACCTCCTCAAGTGCAGGATGAGGCATCAAACATTTGAAATTGTTTTTCTCAGAAGAGAAAAAAACAGATTTTTATGTGAGATAATAACTTTTTGACATGAATTTAGCACATTATATACATATTTCATTTCACGGGGCCTTTGATTTGCTTATTTTGGACTGTAAGGAAACCACAAGAGCAGGAAAACTCCAGGTAAGCCTGACTGAGTGGCGTTTCACGCCCCTCTGCATAAAAATTTCAAGCTTCTCTCACCTTCCCCTCATGTTTCCCAAGTTTGGATATTGGAGTAAATCCTGCATTTTTAAAGCCAACAATCCAATTCAGCTATTTTCCAAGGATGAGCATAAGATAAACTACCCAACATTTCCAACACCAACTTTGAAGATTGTGGGTCTTATACAGTACAAGCAAAACATAAAGTCAGACCACTGCAGTTCCCACTTTAAAGTGTTTTCACAGCTACTTATTGTTTTCATGTTTGCAACTGAATGCAACACCGTTAATGGCTCCTATGAGGCACAATGGGTTTTTTTTAAGTGTGTGGTGTAACTTCAGATGCAGAAGTCACTCTATTTCAGGTTTCTCTACATTTGTGAGTGTGGCCATTTGGAGCAGATGCAAACACTGGTTCCTGTCGACACCTCTTACAATCCTGTGCTTTTGAAGCGTACTCAGCCTTTAAAGCTCACAGCTTTCACATGTTTCCTAATGAGACTTTGTCTAAAGCAGTGTTTGCGCCACAAAGTCACGTGTACTGTATGTGAAGTGTAAAATAACTTCCTAACAGCCAGATTAATTATGTTCATTTTGTCTTCTCGTATAAGTTATATTTTTCTTGTGTTTAGTCGGACACTTCTGAGGAAGACTGGAGTCACAGTTGAAACAGTCAGGCAGGTAACATCTTTCTTGACTGCATTGCTAACAGTCAGTTAGCAGCATATTTGTTAGTTCATACGTGTAGCTCCGTCACTAGCCACTTTTAAATGTGCATTTTTTTCTACAATCTGATTATAATCATTCTGATTAGAAATTCCAACTTCGGGGCGGTGCGTGGCGCAGTAATTTCCTGCATGTCATTCATCTCTACTAATCTATCAAATAAAGGCTGATTAGAAATTCCAACTTCGCTGTTTACATGGACGTGAAATAAAGTGATCCGATTAAAGGAATAGTTAACCAAAAAATAAAATTCAGTCATTGGAGACCGGTTCTGCTTTGCTGCCACTTCTGCCATGTTTCTGTCCGCTCCGGAGGTAACACAGGCGGAAACTCATCATATCACATGGAACACACATGCACAGAAGGACTACTTTGATCAGATTAACCATTTACATGGATCTTGATCCCAAAATAAACCACCTGTCTTGATCAGAAAGAAATGTTTTTCCAAATGAGCCCGTTCGGATTAAAATTCTCCAATCAACGCAATTTTATTCGGATTGGCATTTATTCCTATTTTATTTGCATGTAAATATGTCAGTCTAAGTAAGGACATCAGGTAATCCACAGTATACTGTAGCTCCTGTCAGTTATAGTCACCCAGCCCCGCCTCTGCTTGACTCAGCCTGTTGGCCACGCCCACTTCATCAGTTAACCCTGTTCACCTGTGAACACAGCTGCTTCTCATCTCCAATCAAGAACAGCCTTTTTTGCCAACTCAGTCTTTGCCAGATTGTTCTTCTCTTCTTGATGCGCTCCTTTCCAGCGCTCAGCTTTGGGCGGACCTCTCTTTGCCAGCCTCACCTGTCTCTGACTTACCCGCCTCATCAACCTGAGGTCATCACCTCAGCATTCTGTCCTGCCTCGGCCTATCTGCCCTCTCGCTGCGCTGTCAGTTGTCCCTAAGCACGTCTCCACAGTGTAAGTCTCAGCTCCGACTAACCTCTGGCTTCCGGTGGACTAGAGACTTTGTTGTGTTGCCACACTTGTTGTGGCATGTGAATACTTACCTGCTTGCCCTACATTCTGCTAAAGCCTGAGATTGTGCTGCATTTGGATCCATGCACATACCCAGTTCAGCTCCATCCTGACTTAACCTTCGTCTTGTGTCAGCTTTCTGCTAGTGTTCGGGTCAGTTTTGACCTATGTTTTAAATCAGCGGTAAAATACACTAACAACATTTTTTTTTAAATCAAATTTGTTTTTCTTCTCTTGGTTACATTGCTAGACTTCCTTATCCATGAAAATGTTGGTTTTAATATTTTTTGGTGTGGGCCCATGCACCTTTTTTTTGTCAGTATACCTTTTGTCTTCAATTGAACCTTCCTCTGGTCAGCTTTCTGCTACCATTTATGGTGTTAGGGTCAGTTTTGACCAAGTTTTAAATCAGCTGTAAAACACACTAAAACAATTATTTATCATCCCATTTGTTTCTCATCTCGTGGTTACATTGTTAGGCTTCCTTATCCATGAAATGGTTGGTTTTGCACTTATGATTTCAGTTTTAACTCTACTTGTTGTTCCTATCATAATAACTGGTTCAAAATTGACCCCAACACCACAAATGCCATGGTTTTAACCATAGCATTTTAGAAATTTGTTTAAAAATTTTGTTTAAATAGAGGTTCCTGATAAAGTAAAAAAGCCTTGATGCTGTAAACAAATTTATGTGGTATTTTTATGTATTTAAAACCTGAAAACCAGTAACTGGTGACCCAAACACAAGAAAAAGGTTAACCAAATGTCTATAGGCATAGAGGGTCTGACAAGCGTTGTGCTTGTCAGAATCTAAGCGGAAGTGGAGTTACCCGTTCGGTTTGGTCATATGACCCTCGGCATAGAGCCCATTGAGCCATGGTAACAGAGAGCAGCTGTGGGTGAGCAGGGCTGACCTGAATCTCCTGAAGGTAATGGACTAACCAGAGAAGGCTGCTTCATACAACCACATGATAACCTATACTGTCTCTTCATTGCATCTGTTTGCTTCACAGTTCAGAGGAATACACATTTCTGAGATTATTGAATAGGATATCCAGCTAAAACAATGAATTACCCATCAGCTGACTGAGAGATAAAGCATTGCCTTAGATTTGGTATAATACGATTTCCTCTCAGCCTTGTGAGAAGCCATACCACTAAATAAACGTGAACTTTTAGATCAGTTAGAAACAAGAAATATCTTTAAGAGAGCAAGCAAGAACAGCATCCCAGCTCTCGTAATGAAACACACTAGTTTCTGCATCAACCCAAGAGATAAAGCACCGCTATCCAGTAATGCTTACTTGCGTGATATAAAGTGAATCTGATGTCAACATGAAGTATGGAATTGCAGCTAAGGTTTGGGATGACCTTACATTTCTTTTTAGCTCATCGTTAAACATTAAGAACAAGGAGCCTTGTGATTTTTACCTGTGGGATCTTGGTTCAGGGATCATCAATTTTGTTTTATATCTATTGAGTGGTAAACTTTTTTCCTAGTCCATAAATTGATGTCTCCAGCGCAGTTAATGAAGACGTTCATTGCACCAAACTCTTGGGGTGAAAAGGCAAAATAAACTATCACACCTCGTAGCTTTTTGTGCAGTGAAGCAGTGGATGGTATGGATGATATGGTATCTGCTTCTCCAGACTGTGCTTTATGAAAAATAAGGGTGAATTGTTATCTTTGAAATAGGACAAGGTACTTACTGTTGTTCTGTTGTGCTGCATGCTGGACTCATTTATGGCCACTAGCTGCCTGTTGTCTTGATCTTTTTGCCAACATACTCTGTGTGCTCTTTATTCTCTACACTCTTAGAAATAAGGGTTCCAAAAGTGTTCTTCTACAAGGGCTGAGGTTCTACCAGGAACCATTTGCTTCTGAAAAACCCTTTCCTGAAGAAATGGTTTTTCAAGGGTTCTTGGTAACACTAAGGGTTCCAGTAAAAGGGTTCTTGGTGGAACTCCCTCTGTGGGTTCTGGATGAAACCGTAAGAAGTCGGATATTTTCTGGATGAAACCCCCAGTAAGGCTTCTGGGTGGAACCAATACGCCATAAAAGGGATTTTTGTAGAACCTCTCATTGGGGATTCAGGTGTAAACTTTCACAGATAGTTCTAGGTATGACCCTTTATATGTTGGGTTCTAGATATAACCCTTTATGTTGGGTTCTCGGTACAACCCTTTAAGTTGGGTTCTAGGAAGAACCCCCCTATGTCCTCATATACCTCTTTTCCACCAGACTGGTTCTGGTGCTGGTTCGGAGCCAGTGCCTGCTTAGCACCAGTTCTTTGCTTTTCCACTGCCTAAGCAACGGTTCTTGGTTCTTAAAACTGGTTCCAGACCAGCACCAACTTCTTGCTGGGCCAGAGCTAAAAGAACCAGTTCTTCCAGGGGCTGGCAGCGGGGTTACCTTAGCAACAAGACCAGCGCTAAGATATACATACACGTTATCGCTACGTATTAAGTAGTTGAAGCACAGTTGAAGCTAAGCACCGGCACCGAACCAGCACCAGAACCAGTTTGGTGGAAAAGAGGTAATAGAGGAACCCTTAAAGGTTCTACCTGGTGACCTTTAAAGGTTCTACCTGGAGCCAAAAAGGGTTCCCCTATGAGGACGAGCCGAAGAACCTTATATGGTTCTATATAGCACTTTTATTCCTAAGAGTGTACTGGCTAAGCGTTAGTGACAGTGCTTACCATCAGCATGTCACAACATGCCTTTTTCAGACTCACTGACACTCAAGACAGTTTCCTGTGCATGTTGAACTCTATAGATGAAGATACTGCACAAAGTAATTACAAATCCATATCATCAAGACAGTTGTGGATCTCAGCTTAGTAGATATCACCCTGGCTGTTTCAAAATCAGTATGTAGAAACTTTTTGAGCCTGACAACAGGGCAGACCTTGATGGATGTGTGGGTGTGACATTTACACAACTAGGATGATAGCGATGTCAACAAACAACACACTAAAAGAATGTCAAATTCTGCCTCAAACTCTGAGAGGTGAGAGAAAGTGGCAGATGCAAAGAATATGGGTGGGGAGTATGAGAGAATACAAAGAGTGACAGGGTGTGGAGGACAGCGTAAAAGAGACTGGGACAACCAGACAAGAAAAGTGATGACAGCTGGTATTCAGACTGGTGTGTCAAACCTGACATCCTCAAGGCTGTGTTTGTGTCGCCTCGTATGTTTCTGAGTGAGCACATGCGTAACTGAGTGTAATGCAAAAATGATCCAGTAGCTTTAGTTTGCATCACTGCATACCACAGGCCAGCGATCAACATGACCTCTGCCAAGTTTATTTTATAAGTTTATACTTTTGAGATGCTCTTGTTTTCATTGTGTGTTTTTTTGTTTGTAGCTGTGATTTCCAACCTTTTAGCATTTTATACTATGAAAGTTCATTATGTCCATATGGAATAATTAGGTTCTTTTTTTCTTTTTCATCAGAGCGTTCAGCTGATAAAGCACGTCACCGTCTGACATCACGGTGACAGTTCTGAAGAAGGCGGAAGAAAATGCAGAAACCGTCAACAAGGTATGTGAAAACCACTTTGTCCTGAAAAAAGAAAAAAAAGAATCTTTTTAGCATTTTGATGTTTTCTAGTAAAGCTGTGTATAACCTTGGTCTTGTGTTAGCTTTCTCTTGTGTTAGGGTCAGTTTTGACCCGAGTCTTAAATCAGTTGTAAAACACAATTATTTATAATTCCATTTGTTTCTCATCTCATGGTTATGTTGTTAGGTTCGTATGATTTTAGTTTTAACTCTAATTATTGTTATCGTTATAACCAGGTCAAATGGACCCTAACAACACAAATGTCATAATTTTAACCAGAGAATTTTGAATTTTAGTTTTATTTGGTTTAAATAGAGGTTCCTGGCAAAGTCAAAAAGCCTTGATGCAATAAACAAATTTATCGGGTATTTTTATGCATTTAAAATGGGTCACTGTTGACCCAAACACAAGAGGAAGGCTAATTGTTGTCTAATTGTGATGCCATATAACAGGTTTTGTGTATACAGGAGCTGTATTTAATCAGCAAATGTGAGTTTTATAGGCGTGGCAGAGAGGGAAAGCCATTCATTTACAAGAGGCATAAATTTAAGAAAACACAATTTTGTACAACAGATTCTAATCATACTGTGACCACTCAGATTTATCTTTGGACCCCCTGGGAACCCTGGCCCCAGGTTTGGAATCACTGCCTTAAGGTAGGCCATGTTATAATTTCAACAATACTGTTTCAGAAGAGCAGGTGTTTGCTGCAAGGCTAGTGTTTTCAAATGCATGAGACTGTACAGCTGTTCATTGTGGCCTCCCGTGTATGTGTGCTTCCATTCGCAAGAGCCATTCGTTTTTTGCAATCACTGAGGTAAATTGTATGCTAATTTCCCTGTATAATAATAAAGATGAATATCATCACCAGAATACCATTATTAGGCTACAAGTTTAAGTTGAACACGAGATTGCAAAGAATCAAAGTGACGGTGTTTCACAGCAAATATGTAAAAGAGATATGATCAAACACATTCATTATGACTAATTGAAATATAAAATACTGCAAAAATAGATTCATTTTAGACAGGACAAGTCAGAGTTGGCCCTCTCAGGAAAAAAGCATGTCCCTTTTGGTCCTTAGTTACGACTGTGGAAAAAGCTGAGACAGCTATGCACCAGGATCTCAGGCTGTACACTGGCTCGCCGAGGCTCAGATATAACAATACTTACAGTCAGGTTACAAAAACAAACAGCTATTGTAGTTTGTGATTCTCTTTATTATTATGTTTTCTCCCCATGTAGAGCTTTACCAATTCAAGACATTATGTTGCAGAAATCGTTCTCATTATTCCTTAAGTGAATTCATAATTATTTCTAACACACTTGTGTTGGAATTTGGTGCTGCAAAATGTTTCTTTTTTCCATGATTGAGATCATTTGACTCTAGCTTAAAGAGTTGTTTGCAGAAGAATCTTCAACATTCCTCCTTAGCTTAATAGTCAAGTATAGAGGATGCTTTAATGAAATCATCAGTTTCACTGACAATTAGAATTGGGTGTAGAAAACCAAAAACAGGACCACGAAAGACAAAAAGTTGCTCCGGAACTTTACCCTGTGGCACACCATATTTAACAAGTCAGTGTGAGAAAGGGTAATAAACCTAGGCATAAAACTATATCCAATGAATACAAATGGCAGGTTTTTCTACAAATGCCAACCCAGTGGATAAGGGTGTCAGGAAGGATACCATGGTCAGTGACTTGAATACAGCTCTCAGGTCAAGCAGCACTAATGCAGTTCACTCGCCACCATTGGCATCCATCAAGAGGTCATTAGTGGACCATGAGAAGCATGTGCTACACTGATGAAAGCCAGACTGTGGCTGTTGGGCCTGGTTATAAGAGCTGACCATTGTTCACGGTATCGACTGGGATCTCAGCCCAGGTATAGAAAAGAGTCATTTATCCTGAGATCCTCCTGGAACATTAGTAATAGGGTCTGCAGTGTCCTGACACGGCTGTGCTCTTTCAAATGTGTTGTTATAGGCAATTATTTTACATAAAGAGAACAAGACAATGACAAGAAAATTTAATAGGGTCGGCAGAGTTTTAGGGAGAAAAAAGGCTGGTTGAGAGATGTAAGTTGTTAAGATGATTCCTTTTAGGAACAATGTACAAAAGAAAATACACTCATGGGGACATAATACCCTCTGCACAGAGCTGTTAACAAGTGGGCAATTTTGATGTTTGAACTCATATTTCTACAGTTTAGAGATTCTTTTAATCGGTTTTAGCCTCATCTTTAAGATCGTGGTTGCTTTTAACTGAATGGAGGATTATATTGAGTTCTCAGTGAAAGTGAAATTGTGGCACCAAATATTACAGATGAAACGTATGTTTTAACCAGAAATGGTTTTCATTCAGTGTTTTACCCACTCTATCATTATTTGTTGTGCGTTGAAGATACCCTGATATTCGTATTACCAGAAATGTATTGGGTTGGCCTTGATCCGAACAAGACTGCAGTAGCTGCTTAACAAGATACTGTAGTTTGTTCAAAAACTGGTATTATAATAAGATACAAGCGGAAGAGCAATATAAGACATTTGACTATAGCCACTTAACGCTGCATTATAGGAACAAGATTAGAGAGGAGCAAGAAGTTGAAATGTCAGGTTTGGGAAGAACGTGCTGCGATTGAGATTCAGCGCCATCCTTTTTAATCACTGAGTCATGCAATACTATGTGGAACACCGCCAGAGTGTGTATTTACGAGGGTGAGTGTGTATATCATGAAAAGGGACGGGTACCTTTAATGGAACCCTACATCCATCTCACAGTCGCTCCAAATTTAAATGAGACATTTTCCCTTCTTGCCTTTTAGCGATCAGGCATATTAATAAGCTGGAGAAAAAGATGCTGAAAGGTTAGACAAGTTTTTTCATACTAGGGAGAAATTGTGTGTTACTGTCTCAAGTGCTCGGAGGCTTTAGGAAGTGTGTGTGTGGCAGTGAGGCAGGAGGCCATCAGAGATTACACAGAGTTGTGTGGATTAAGGAGAGAAAGGTTGATCAAACACTAGTTGGAGGTCCGTTGCAGTGGTGACACTTTCAGCTGACTGCTTCTTTTCTACTGTTTTAAAGCACACACAAAAAATTGTGAGAAGACTGTCTGGCATCCTACCTTTCCTCAGTTTCTCCTCGTCTGTCTCTTCTACACCTACCTCCTCTCCTTTCATTACTGTCCCTCTCTTCCCTTCTCTGTCGCTTGACTCTGTCCTCTCTCCGTCCCTCGGTCCTTATCAGAAGGCGACAGAACGGTTTCGCAGCACAGCTCAGAGTCGCTCTGTAAAAAGGCCACGAGCGACTCACTCCCTTTTCTTAGAGAGTGCTTGTCATTCCTTAATCTCTTTTAATTCTCTCATTCCCTCATTTGCAGGTGGAAGCATGTGGCGTTGGAAGGTGGCGCCGTTTCTCTGGTGTTGTTGTCACTTGTACAACGGATCTTGTTATCACCTTGCCTCAGTGTAAGGATGCATTTCGCAATTGCTCGCAGGCGTGAATCCCTTTTTTTTCCTCTTCTCCATTGTGAAGTCTGCTGCACGTGTTTGTGCAGATGTGTAATATGTGTGTTTAGGTACATGAGATCATTTATTGCGTCTGTGCAGTAGGGGAGACTGGGGACAGCAACACTTTTTTACATTTTTCCCAGTTGCTCGGAGACTATTCGGACCAGGCTCACCAAACTTTTATAGATTAAACATACATTTGTCAACTAATTAGTCATACCATTTAAAGATGGTTACATGACACATCAATCACAATATTCATTTGAATGGAACAATCCAGACGTTGCATCTGACCCCAAACTGGGGACAGTTGCAGCACGGATAAGGGACGGTTGCAACATATTAAACATACATTAAATTTCACAAATTAACTTTTGATTTTTGTCTCAATAAGCAAAGCATTCCTAAAATATGCATTGTCTTACAATAATACTATAGTATTATTTAGTTATTTAGTAATATTTATCAGAGAAGAGTTGGAGTTTTGTTTTGCGTAGAACATAGACCTTGAGTCAATGTGCAGAGGTTAACAGTGGTAATAAAACTCAAGAATAGAATTATTTGCAATACAAAAAACTTTTATAAACATGTATAGTATATAGTACTCTACTTTTGGATGATTTATTCACTGTGTGACATCATGTGGCCAGAATAAGATACAACTAGGCAAGAGATAAAAAATTAATTGCATATTTCATTATAGGAAGTTATCTGGGCAATTATTTTGAAGTCTTAGTCTCTCATGGTTTAATATAATTGGCTGTTCTGTTCATCATAAGGAATGTGCCTATTGTAAGCTAAACATGTTGCACTTTATACATTTGCATTTGCCAACCATGTCATTTGATAGTCAACAAAACAGTGATTCAAACTAGGTATGTTTGGTTTCATTCATACAAAAGGTCAGGACAGTGTGAAAAAAATACAGCTCATGAAAAAAGCTACTTTCATACCCTTACGACTTTGTCTCAGTACAAGAAGCAGGAGCAGATGCTGAATATGTCTTTTCTATTCTTGGTAGGTAGAGGCTTGTTGCAACCGTCCCTTTTTGCAACTGTCCCCAGTCTCCCGTAGTCAATCAAAGACATAACGTCAAGAAACTCTTCTCCTATCAAGCTGTTTTAGGCCAATACTGATCAGATATCAAGTCACTGGAACAAGCTGTAACAGCGTTAACACATTACTATACTGTCTTATAAACCTATATGCAAATGTTTGCCACTGAATTGTGCCACTGCCACCTAAAGTAAGAAACATGGATTATCTCATTACAACAGCACCTGTCAGTGGGTGGGATATTAGGTAGCTTTGCACCCTCGAAGTTGATGCGTGGGAAGCAGCCAGATGGTTAAGTGTAAGGCTCTGAGCGACCTTGACAAGGGTCCGACTGTGGCTGCAGACAACTGGTTCAGAGCATTAGCAAAACTGCAGCTCTTGTTGGGTGTTGCCAGTCTGCAGTGATTAGTATCCACCAAAAGAGGTCAAAGGAAGGACAACTGGTGAATTGGCGATGGAGCTGCAGGCTGGTCAGAGGGCCAGCGCTGACCCCTGTTCGCTGCCAAAACTGATTACAATTAGCACATGAACACCAGAACTTGACTGTGGGCTGATGGAGGAGGGTGGCCTGGTCGGATTAATCATGTTTCCTCATACATCATGTGCATGTTGCTTATTGCAAGTAGAGCTGGTGCCAGGATAAGCTGTGGGAAGAGGGCAGGTGTAATGATCAGCTAGGAAACCTTGGGTAGTATTTGAAGGGGCCAAGGCTTTTAAAGGAATAGTTCAACATTTTGGCAAATTGGCCCAATCGCTATAGTCATAGCAGTCGGTTCGTTACCTTTCAGATTTAGATTCTTTATTGAACATGTTATAATAAAAACAAAATAACAAGAATAAAAACAATAAATGTATATTAATAATCATCATCTCTAAAGATTTTTGGATTGTGTATTTGATGAATTTGATGAGGGAAAGCAAGAAATCCCATTAGCCTCCGTAAGAAATCCCATTTTAATTCATTTCTCAGGGGGAGTCTGGCCTCATCTCCGTTGTAACCGTTTCGCCCTACCGAGCCAATCAGTCCCTGATTGGCCAACGTGCTGTGATTGACACAGCACGTTGGCCAATCACGGACCGAAGAAGAACAGCGATAACGTTTAAGTTCTGTAATTGATGGTATTTCATTTAGAACTTCCCTTACTGCTGTTTTTACGCCGCTGTTTGACGCTCCGCCATGTTTGTTGTAGGTGAGTCCAGTCCATGTAGTGATGTTTTCAGGCCCTGATTGGCCAACGTGCTGTGTCAATCCACAGCGGCGACGCTGATTGGCGCGGTAGACGGCCGATTTCTGGCGAAACGGTTTCAACGGGGATGAGGCCAGACTCCCCCTGAGAAATGAATTAAATGCATTTCCGGGGGAGGCTGGTTTACGAGGCTATACGGCTCTGCTCCGCCATTCTAAAAATAGCTTGCACCGACAATTAAAGGTAACGAACCTACTGCTATGACTATAGGGATTATGGCAATGGGCCAATTTGCCAAAATGTCGAATTATCCCTTTAATGGGAGTACTGGTGGGCAGACTCGGAGGGCAGGCTGATTCAGGAGCAGAGGAAAGGTTGCATGCTCAAGTGAGGCGGCGGATGGTGCAGAGGGGTGGAGCTCTGGAGTCAGAGAAATGTGGAAAAGTCAGAGACACCAAGGCCAGACAGCAGGTTCAGGGTAGCATCATACCATCCACAGGGTTTTATCTTCCTGTAACATACTGTACACAATATCAGTTTATTATCTGAAAAATCATGATACAGTCCCCTTCCAGCCACCTTATATCAGCAGACAATTATATGTCCCATTATATATGTTATATGTACAATGACAAAATGATAATAAAGACGAAAAGAACAAATTAGCCTTTTAGTTTGGCCATCAAATATAAAATTTAAAATCAAACCACGCCCTTGGTCCAGTGTTTGATGTCAGACAGTGTGTAGCCTGATGTGACAGGAAACAAGGTTTGATGGCTGTGGAAAACTGAGCTGAGAGATGAAAAAAAAATGTTCCACACAGAAATCATGCTAATCAATTGTTTATATAGAACTATTGATCATTGCTTAGAGCTTTAGGAAATGCCACAAAAGTCACCACTCACCTTGTGTTTGAATTACACCCATTATTTTTAAAAAGTTGGTCTTACTTCAGAATACACTGCTGTGCAGCTACTTTCATTTGATCCTTTATTTTAATTGCATTCATCAACTGTGTCTTCACCTTCAAAATTTTGGACAGGTCTCCTCCCTCGCGCCATTCTGATTAATCACACAGCAGCTGAAATGAACAAATACCGGTAATAAAACAGCCATTTTTAGATCGCTTTCAGATCCTTTGTACAACTGCCAATTAGGAGATGAAATCATGAGTGCTGCTGTCATTAATCTTTCTAGCATTCAGCCTGCATCAGTATACTTGTTCTGTCACCAGACCTACCATGGTCTGCTGGTTTTGCTGTTACAAAAAAAGAGGGTGTGTAGTTGCTTACACTTAAAAAAAATCAATGTTTAAAGAAAGAAAAACTCCGCACATGGAGACATTTAGAAGCACTTAGAATTCTATACCCTAAAAGTGTAGCAGTGTAGCTCATGCTTTGCAATAACCTTTCCAATGACTCCATATCAAATCCTAAAAGGTCCCATGCAGTCCCACTATGAAGAGCCCCATCTACAGTTCACATTAAAGCGTCTGCAGCCAGGTATGGCAGGTGTGTATGTCGGTTATTGAGTGGTGAAATGTATTTTTCTGATCAGCCATGAAAGTTTTCAAGTGATGACAAAAATAGCACCTAGCCTATACTGTAGGATCATCATCACTGTTTTTTGCCATCAATTAATGCTGATAAACTGACATTAGAAAACTCTTATAATTCTTTTTATTTTCCTCTCATTTTCCAGACAATAATCTCAAGCATAATTAGTCCATGTGCTGGGCTGGCTGATGTTATCGTGTTAGTTTAAACAAACAAACGCTCCTCCAATTAGCATCTTATTTTTAGCCATCCCTCGTAAGCCTGGGAGAGCATGAACTCTGAATGTAAACACTCTGCCAAGTGCACTGTGTGTTTGTGTGTGTGTGCACGTGTTTAATAGGCAGCACACACATGTGCACCTCACACATGAGTGCACTTGTGTCCAACATTTATAGCCATCTATTTTTTTTTCTTTTTGCCTGTGCCAGCTGAAATGATGAGGAAGGAAAGCCAAAGGAATTATTTTAATTATGCACCCTCCAAGTGGAGAGCAAGGTGGTATTAGGGAACAAATGACAAAACTGTGAAGAAGTATCACTGCAAAAACTCAAATATCTTACCAAGAATATTTGTCTTATTTCTAGTCATCTAGTCACATTAAAATGAGACTCATCACATAAAAAGTAGCTTGTTTTTAGATATTTTTTACTTCTTTTAAGCATTTTTTTCACTTGAAATAAGTGGAAAAATCTTTCATTAGCCTATTACAAGCACAACATTTTCTACTTACTTCAAGTGAAAATTCGTTTGAAACAAGTGAAAATGAACTAAAAACAAGTTAATTTCTAGGTGATGAGTCTTATTTTTAGTGGGTAGAGATTAATTTTGACTAGAAATGAGACATTTTGACAAGAAATAAGACAAATATTCGAAAGATTTTGAGTTTTTGCAGTGTAGAGGGGAAAAGGAGGAGAAAGAGGAATCGGAGCGCGCCGCTAACGTGAAACTCATTCTGTGAGGTCTGTGAAGGATGCGCCTCTGCCTCCACGCTCCTCCATTTACTTAAATCTCGCTCACATGCGTCAGTTTTATGAATCATTTATCCCACATGGCATTAGGAATCATTTTCTCTTTCTACACGATTTGACAGAATATTGAATCTAAACACACTTCTGCGCTTTCCGTTCAAGAGTCTTTAACGACAACCATCACTAACATTGATTTTTCTCAGTTTGATTTTTTTTTTTTGTCTGCCTATTGGGCCTTAGCTCATCCCTTTATTTTGTGCCGACATAACTGCCTAATCAAGAGTTTAGATCTATTTTCTCTCGCACACTCTCTCTCTCTTACACACACAGCTATAGAGATAGCAGTGGCATGGGGTTTGGGTAGAATTTGGTGGAGTGTTGAGATAAAGCTTTGATGTGATCCTCAGGGGGATAATATGACCGAGATTCAGCCATTGACAAGAGAGACTGAGCGAGTAAAAGTGAAAAGCTGAAAGAGAGAGAGGTTAAATGTATGTTGAGAGCGATGATGTCGACTTGTAAGTCTTGAGCTGGAAAGACAGAGAAGAGCGATGTGACTGCATATGGAGAGGCTGACCCAGAGCAGGAGGGAAACTGGCAGGGAGCTGAACTGTATGCGCTAAGAATGAAAGGGAAACTGACAAAGAGACTTATCTCAGTGAGGAGGATTTAATCATAGTCCCAGCAGTTAACCAATGAGATCATCATCCCTTTTTCTCACCCTCCGTCTCATTCCCTCCATCCAGCTCTGTGCTTTTTCCCTGGACACAGGCCGTTGATTCCAGGCAGCTCTCCTCTCTCCCTCGCAGCTTCCCCCCTTACTTAATGGAAAACTAAAGGTGTTCTGGCTCATTCGATGTTCATCCGAATCTAGCGCAATAACTCTCCAAACGGAGCTTGTTATTCCATTATTGCCAGAGAGTGTATGCATGTGTGTATGTGCGTGTGATTCTCTAAGAAGTCCCAGCAGAGCTTTGTATTTGAGAACAGAACCATCAAGTGTCGTGGTGTGAGGTTTTTTAACAGTCTCAGTCATGAAGGAAAAGGCAGTGATGGCAGGAGAAGAGCTGATTGAAAATACAAGTGTCAGACATCAGTTCTCCTGACTCCTGAGTCTGTCTCTCATACAAACCCACTCATACAACCCCCTATAATGCTGTCAGATAAACATGAAAGTTTTTTTCCTTGAGGAATCGTCAGTCATACAGGTTAAAAACACTTCACTTTTATATTCACTTCACTTTAAAGGTAGCTATATTGTGTAGGAATTCCTTCCATCTATAGCGTTGTGGTTGTAGATCGCGAGCAATTCAATCGTATTTTTCATGCTGCATTCACGTGAAATTGTGCAGACGGCAGACAGACGACAGCCGCTGCAGGTAACGGCATAAACAAGCCTCTATGTAAACAAGTGTTCCGTCAGCACGAGGCAAAACAATACACGTGACAATATGTTGTCATGGTGATGTTGTATTGTTTACCTGACCCACGTTTTACCGTCTTTCTCTGGACTTCTGTGACTAAAATGACATCTGGTTTGTTACCGACGGCCGTCTGCCCGACTGCACCTGAATGCAGCATCAGTGTAACGCTCCATTCCTCCTCACTGCGTTACCACGGTGACTTTTCACAGACGCCACCTGGACCTGAGCCGACAGCTCCGGTGTCTCCGCTGAGTTTCCGTGGTTTTGATTTGATTTTTATTAAAGACTCCCATTAGCTGCTGGACTCTCCAGCAGCTATTCTTCCTGGGGTCCTGATCACTGAAATCACAAATCAATGCATGCTTTCGTCAGTACATCTACATGCATGTTCACAACCATTAAAAATAAATACATACTTATCTTAACACAAGACAGAAAAACAATCCCACATCACAAATTCAAAATACACTGACATAAACATAGACACTTAGACTACAAACACACAAAGACACTTTCCTACCGTCACGCTGCCACTGAAGGTAAAAACATGGAGACACGACATGGCAGCCAGCAGCGAGCTTACCCGCTCCATATGAACGGCTCATTCAGAGCTGAAAGGAACACTTCACTTTGTTGATGGGGGGGTTACTGATTCATGAAAAACATACTTTTGAATGAAATAATCAATTTTCCTGAATAGATAGTTAGATATAGTTACGGAGAAGTTACACAATGTCCCTTTAAAAACTGATGAATGTAAATGACACTTGGGATACTGGGTCTCATATTCACCTGCTTCAAATGGAGTTTCTTACAACAGGATAGTTGTTGTTTTTTTAGAGAATAATTATTTTAAAAAAAACAACAACTCTTGATTCAACCAATTTCTTGTAGTGAATTCATGTTAATTTGGAAAAATGCTAAAATATATAATCACATCTAATTATCAGATTTGCTCACATTTTAAGGCTGAGTAACAGAGATGAGTGGAATACCTGCAAAGAGTGAAGTGAAGTGTCAAACATGAAGCACAATTGGAATGTATAATGGAAAGTCTATCAAGCTCAGTGAGCTGCTCCTGTTGATCATCTGAGAATTCAAACAAGTGTCAACATGGATAAAGTTTATATATCTTTTCAGTTCAATACAATCCAACTTGTATTACTTTGCATAGTGCTGCATACCTAAAATTGAAAAATGCTCCCGGTGTGCTTCCACCAGCAGCACAGCTGGAGCCTGTTGTCTCAGCATCTTCTGCAGTTAGTCACCAGCAGCAGAGAAGCTGTGGTGCACAGGTTTCAGGATACAAGGCTGTCAGCATTTTCTCATTTTATGTGTTACCTGTTTTCAGATCCGAGTTGGTTCATTTGCTGGCTCCTTCTCATATTTCAGGAGTTGACCATTCTGACTTGAAATAATTCTTTTAATTTACTCTGTGGATATGGTGCTAGTAACAAAGAGCTCATGAATAACATGATGAATGAATGTACCAGGAACTTCAGAGTGGGTTTGATGTTGTCTAACATGCACAGCTTATTCACACTTATTATTGGTAAACTGCAGAAACCGCAATTAACTGATACATTTGTACCAATCATTAATTTACATTTTCATCTTTTCACTTGACCTTGTTATCGCCACTGTGAATATAGATTTTTTTCTCCTAAATGAGGGCTGCATACACACATATGCACTGTAGATGTTAAACATGTGTCTTTAATTTCCTATGCTGCGGTGCCTTAGGCCTTCCTCTGTACATTAAACATTCAGCGGAATCTCATCTGACCCTTCCTTAGTACGTGACGATAGATGTCATGATACACAGACACAATACACAATGAAACAACACAGAAACAGCTTATATTATTACATTACATGGAAATCTGAATTAACATTTACACATAATGCAATACGAAATTGTGCGTGAATGTGAATACATGAAAGCAGACAAATATGTATACAATTTAAATACATAACCATTGCACCCAGTTAGAAAATGGAGCAGCTGCATGCATATGGTAAATTGGACACTAGTGCAAATTGTGCATGAGCAAATCCCTTTGTATGAATATAGACTTCCCTTCAGTTCTAGGTTTATGTGCAAATTAGTATTTCAGATTTGTGTTTGAGTTTGACATTGATTCACGGCTCTGTACACAGTATCAGAATTAGGAAGGACCACAGGGACCAGAGGATTAAGCACACGTCATGATAACACGGCCATTTCTACACAGTTCAAGTGCAGTTCAGTTCAATTCTTTATTGTCAAACATGAATATATATTCTGTTTCTTGTGCAGAGTAAAGATAGGAACTGACAAACAAGAATTAAATCTGTTTAATTTAGCTTTCCTAACAAGTGGTAGGCTGTACAGCATTTGTTTTATCTCAGTTTGTATCTCACCATAATAAAACATTCTGTCAGTTAAATTGTTATTCCCTTATTGAGCATTTTTTTTATTATTACCTCAAAACTAAATTACCGTATATATCCACAGCGGTGTCTAAATGTCGATTACCAATTTCCCCCCATCATGAAGTAATCACAATGATATCCATCTCGCACCAATTTACTGAATTATTTCCATGTTTATTCCCAAACTTCCTGTTCTGTCGCACTAATATGCCCCATAATTACTGTATAAGTGCTTCATAACTGCAAAATAATCACTGTAATTTGACTCTGAACGGAAAACATTCGAAGGCGGAAACTTGAAACAATCCTAATAACCAGATTTCAAAACATCGTATTTCCTCTAGTTCTTTCTTTCTCCTTTTTTGTGTTTACAAAGACAGCTTTTGTATGGTTTGGTGGATTTAAGGTCAGAGTATGAGCCTGAGGTGAATTTGACTCCACTAAAGGTTTTTCGTTCAGTCCATCGTGTAAGTGCTGGAATAAAGTCTTGATTTCTCCAATTTCAGCATTAATATGCGTCCAGAGTGTTCGGGGTGAAGCAATCCTTTTTACCAGTCAGCCAAAACACATGGAATTATCTCCTCTTACAACGGGGAGTTTATATAATATTCCCACTGCTTGGTACAGTTGAATTTATAGACTAAGAGAAACTGTGTTCCTCTGTGTTCTGTTCTTCTTTTCTTCTGTCCTCTTCCACAAACAGAGTCTGTTCATCTGGAGGAAGATGAAAGGATGACTTTTGCTCATTGGTATAAATAAATGGAGGGAGAGAGAGGGATGAGGCGAGGCCGTGTAGGAGGGGAGATATCCTTGGGGCAGACAGAGGGATGAGCCGACCACAGGCAGGAGAGGAGGTGGAGGGCGAGGGCGAGATGGGAGGTGGAGAATGAAGAGAGGAGATATGCACGGACAGGAGAGGATAGAAGAAGATAGAATGGGATAGAGAGAGGAGCGGCTTCGGTGTGGTTGCTCAACGTTCGGCAGCATTATTGTCTCAACAGCGGCGGTGTGAGTGATGAGATTGGGGGAGGGGGTGACGTTTTAGACACCCACTGATGTATGAAGATGTATGATTGCTTGGTGGAAAGGATGGCTAGATGAACAGATGGGTGAAAAGACAAAGTATGATGAATGATAAGTTCTGTGTTCTAGGGCTGTGATTTCACTTTTTGGTGCACCCCAAAAAACAAAAAAAAAAGTGTGTGTTGCCTTTGGAGCATTTCTTATTAGAAAACACATAAGGTATGTGTTTGAAACACAATGACAGCATGACTAATTATCTATCTCGTGAACATTAGGCCGTAATGGCTGCAGCCCAAAACATGGCACTGTCTCAAGGCCAGAAAAGTAATATTTACTCAAAAAACAAAGGCATTAATCATGTCGGCCAGGTCGCTGATGAAGGTCCTGGGACTTAAACAACATGCCTCAGCTTCCTTCAAGTTTTCATTTTTTTTCCCCCTGAATAAAGTGTTGTGAAAGTCTTGACTTTTATAACTACTTAGTGAAACTTAGTGGAACCAGGCAACATACAGTTCATTTAAAGATCTCTGCTCTTTCTGAGGATTTCAAATATTCAAAGTGAAAGCATCATGTTTAAAGCAGATATCAGCAGAATGTTTTTGTTAATATAAGTCCTAAATAGTCCTATTTTCCGTCAGCAATCACTTACATGGAGTATTTCAGCCGAAACACGGGTCTCTCAGTCACTCTGCTCTGCTGCAACCCGAGGAGAAAATTTTTCTTGTAGGATACAAGTGTTATCCAATGAGGAGAGAGAACGGCATGAAGGGCTGTGTGTGCAGCACCATAGACTGTAAAAAGAATGGACGTAGCATCACGTCACCCATTGGTTTTGTGCAGTCGTTTTTGTGCCTCAAATATGGCGGTTTGAACAGCGCCATGTTGGATTGGCCGGCCGATAACCCGCCCACTGGCCTCGAAGCAGCCTGTCTCTGGGCCGCTCCGGACCTGTTGCTGAACGTTTCCGCGCCCTGATTGGCCAGAATCTTATCCGAATAACAGTAAAACGGTAGCGTTAAAAAAAAATTCACCCCCCTCAGAGTGTGTACGGGGGTAGAAACTATCGATTGAGACCAAAAAACGTTATGGTACCAGGCTGTAAATATGTTTTTGAAAGCTGTAAAGTCGGCGATTTTAACATGGGGGTCTATGGAGAGTTGCTCAGTTCCGGTACCAGCCCCCAGAGGAATCGGCGGGGATTGCAGTTTTTTGAACGCGGAAGTGAGCTTCACTTCTCAGACCGACAACAGCCCCCTTGGTGCAGCCAAGGGGTGCGCGTGAATGTGGTGACGTAGCACGAGGACCAATAGATGCCTGACGAGGGCGGGGGCTGCTAACTCATGGTGCGTTCAAGGAAACTCGTAACTTGTGTTTTTCCTTCCTGTGAAGTCATACCAGTTCGATCTGGTACGAGTTCAGGGGTCTGAAGTTACGAGAGGCCGTTATAGTGACTTTCACAGGCAACAGGACGGTAAAAACACGAGTTACAGGTTGCCTGGAACGCTACAAAGTCGTAGTTGTGACTTGAAGCTGTAACTTACGGTTTCAAAAGCCTGCCTTGAACGCAGCATTAGCCAAAACGGCCGAACCGCTGATATCTGCTTTAAGTAGCAATAGCAAAGCAAAGCTTGCAGAGCTCCTGACTACAGTAGATCAGAAACATAAATATAATCAGGGACAGTATCAGTTTCCCCCAGTATCGGACAACAACCAAACAGGTGTTTACTTGTTTGTTTAGTTGTTGCTTTGTGAAAAGTCACTTATGTGTAACAGCAGAAGTACAAAAGGTTCATGAATCCTAACTGATGCAGTATGACGTCTGTATAAATCCGTCAATAGCCAACATTACATACCAATTGTGCTACACAGACTAAGGCTGTATAGTCGACCAGCCTAATTGGATTAAGCAAGGTAACATATGTCTGCTTATGAATTTAACCTTTCTTTTGTAAGAGGAACAATTCATTATTTCATTTTTGAAAAGTTATGTAGTTGAACTTTAAAACCGGCTTATCCAATAGTGGATGTAATCTTTGAGGATAAATGTAAAGTCATGCGGATGAACAACATTTGCATCAAGATGAAGAGCAAGAAAGGGCATGCAAGGCCATTGAAACTAGACCGTAATTAATAGCTGGCAAGTTGCTCGCCCGGCCTAACTTTGGGGAGGGGCCAACACCTATCACGCTAATTTGATAGACAAGGCTTTGGATGGAATTTGGTCTACTGAGAGCGGGGCCGCTCACCGGTCCAGTCAGTCACCTTCATAGAGTCTGACACTGGACTGCTTTCCTCTAATTCAAATTTCACATCCAATCACTTTTCATTTTCTCATAAATCCTGTTAGATCCCGCCTCCCTCCCTGTACTCCTATTAGGTGATTGTGTTTTAATTTGGAGCGGCGAATAAGCCATTAGCTGTCACTGACGTGTTACTCGTGTAACGCTGGGAAGAAGCAGAGCAGCTGTGACAGTTCACACTCGCTCACTCACTCAGTCACTCGCATGTACACACACTTGCACACACCTGATAACGAAATTAAATGCACCTACTTTTTGAAAATGAGATTAGGCGAGCTCCCCCAACTCTGACACAACACCGACAGAAACAGTGTAGATTAGATGAGTGAGTAACTGGCTTCTCCTCTTTCTTTGCTGATGGGTTTTAAAGTTAGACATGTGCCAACACTCTGATCACATATTCACAAGGTGGCTCAGACTGAGAGGAAAAGGACAGGGGGGAGGAAGATGCAGACAGAAAATGTGTTTTTTTTTCTTCTTCTCCCTCTGAAAGGAGACACAGAACTTTAGTTAATTGCGGTTGCAGGAGATGTCAAAGCATTATCAGCATCTGCTCGGCATCAGAGTTGACTGGCAGCTAGATAGAAACCTTATCAGCCAGATAAAAAGTGAGAAGGGGGTGCGGAAACAGGAGGAAGTGAGAGAGAACTCGAGTGATGAAAATCAAGAAAAGAGGGAGAGGAAATGGGGTAAAGAGACGGAGCAAGGGGGAAAAAAGGAGCAAGGAGGGGAAAATAAAAGATATTCTAATTTTGTCTTATCTGTAAAAAATGGAGAGGCTTTATCTTTTTCAGTCATCAGAGACAGCTTATGATCACCAGAGCGGTTTGACTGGTTGCCAACCAGCAAACATCAGCATTGATAGGAATAAAACCTCTCTATTGGCCTCTTCTCTAACCGTTTGCAAACTTCCCCTCTTCAGCACATCCCCAGTGGAATCTCAGTTTTGACTTAGCACTTACAGGATATATCATCTTCTCTCTCACTCTCTCCATGCCTGCCCTCTGTTTCCCTCTCCTGCGCAATTTCTTTGTCTCAGACATTTCTTTTCGTGTTTTCATCTATTTCCCATTTTCTGTTCCTTTGTGTGGTGTTTATGCTTTCTCCTCTCTCCCCTCTCAGCTCTCTTAGTTTATATTATTCCGTACCACCTCTTTGTATATCCTCTCTCCCTTTGCTGCACTGTTTGTACTGCTCCAATCAAATTCTGATCACATCTTTATATCAAAGATGCCAACCCTCCAGGAGGCACTACTTTCATGTAATGAAACTTGCTTATAATCCTTCCAAAGCTGCAAAGCCAAGGCTGAATATTAACACTCCACATTATTGAACTTCTTCTTACACAATGTTTCTTTGTCAGTTTTCTGACTTGGAAAGCGTTTAGTGTTCTAGTCTGTAGCGACTACAACCTGCACACTGAGTTAACATTTCCACATAGGAGGTCAACAGTGGAATTTGTTACACTGAAAAGGACTTGTGTCACTATGGTTCGTTGTATTTAATGCATTGTATATTTATTGTCTGCTTAGTAGTCCAGATTGTCAGAGCAGGGGCTGTTATGTCAGTTGTGCTGTCTCAAGTCCACCCAGGAGACGGCGAAGCTGTCAGTGTGTCCTGCATGCCACCGGCATACAAAGGACGTGTATTAAATAAGAGGTGGGGGAGTACTTCACTTGCACACCGCCGCTTGAATGTACAATAAACCTTCTGGTATGCATTGCATTTGAGGCCACGTCAAGAACCAGATTCAATAGGCTCTCACCTGAAACCCTTGCTCTATATTAGAGTGTTTTAAATTCCAACACAGGAGAGTTAAAGGGAAACCTCGTTTTTTTTTTCAACCTGGGCCCTGTTTTCACATGTTTTTCTGTATACGTGAGTGATGGATAATACTTTTATTGAGATGGCTCCAGTATTGAGGCAGCAGGCAGCCTGCAGCCCAGCTAACGCTCTTCAACCGGGCAAGTGGCTCCGTCAAAGTTCAACCTATAAACCTGCATTTTGTTCACACTGACTGGCTCAGATAGTTACAATGAGTGTCCAGCAACATACTAGAAAGGAGAAATGAACGTAATAGTCTCTACCTTTAGCTGGAGGTCGCTGTTTGTTGTGATCTGTGTCCAAATCTCACCACGCTAGAAATCTTGTTCTGAACTCGAAGATGGGGAATACCGTTACCTGACTGAGGTAAAGAGAGACGACTGGAGCATTATTGTAAAACAGCAACGGAAGAATGTATTTTGTGTGGTGTCCCACAAAAAATACATCACCAACTGACACGGAAAGGGCGGCATTTAGTGTGTGACGTCACCAACGCGACCTGTAGTCTTTCTGGTTACGGATTCTTCTGAATTTTATTTTACAACAGTTTTACAACAAACTGCTGATTTCTTGGCATGAAACATGGTGTTTTAAACAGGTAGAGGTCATATTTTTGTCTCATGACACAATTCAATTGGATCACAAAATAAAACTTTGACTTCTGTTCACGAGACTTTTTCCGAGTTAAGGACCCATGACACTGTTACTTCCTGCTTCCGCTTAGGCTCTCTATTGTAGTAACAAAATGTTGGGCTACTATTCGCGCAGCTTTCACAGAGCTTTCACAAGTTATGGCTTAGCTGTGCTAAATGGATGCTAACGCTCCTGTGGATGCACTGCGCCGTCGCCGTGCCGACCACAGGATCTGCTGTGACCACTTTGACCGGGATGACTACTGCCAGTCAGAAGAAGAGACGTGCTAAAGGTTGAGACATGCATTCATTTCTCCTTTCTAATATGTAGCTGGACACTCATTGTAACTAACTTTGACGGAGCCACTTGCCCGGTTGAAGAGCGTTAGCTGGGCTGCAGGCTGCCTGCCCGCCTCAATACTGGAGACCCTTCAATAAAAGTATTATCCATCACTCACCTATACAGAAAAACATAGGAAAACGGCCCAGGTTGAAAAAAAATGAAGTTTCCCTTTAACTAAAAGTGCAGCACAGAACACCAAACATGCTGCTGTATGTTAGCCTTACCGTAGGCTACTGTTCTGACATCTGATACGATATAGAATGCATTATTTTATCCACGTACAGATGCGTGTTGAAGCTGTACCTGCACATTAGGGAATTACTAAACCGGTTTTTCTTCCTAAGGGTTAAGAGGTAGCAGTAGCAAGTAAACAAACAAATTACACTGTGATTCATCATCTTAAATCAGTATTGTCTTACTAATCACCTTGGTCAACATGTGTGACAAGGTAGGGTGTATTGTGTAGCAGCTTATAAGAACTTATTTTGCAAGGAAAGCTCTCACAGACATATTTAATGAATTTTCATATCCACAATTAACCATGAAACACGATACCCAGGCCTTTTAATTCTACTCTGCTGTTTAATCATCATATTATCTTTCCCTTTCTGTTAATCATCTCTGTATAAGATCCGGTGCAACGGTATGTTTGTTATCTGTTGACAATACATGGCAGCACATCTCAAAGTCGGATGCACATTTGAGAGTTTAGCGATGCAAAAAGGACCTGGTTTGGAAAAAGTGATATGAGTCATCCCATCGCTGTAGTCGCCACCAGTGGGTGAGTTCATGTGAGGAGAAAAAAATAAGAGGATATTACAGGCTTGGATGCTTGACCCTTACAGGGCATCCAGTGGCTGTGTAATGCCATAGGGGATTTTTTATTTTTTTGCTGGAATGATTTGAGTCAGCTTGTCTTAGTTTTGGGTCAAATCAATACAAAGTTGTTGTGAGTGATCACCTTCACTTTATAATGACGAGTGGTCTCTTCCAGCATGACAACGGCCCCGATGCACAGGGCACCAGGGGTCACCGTTTGATGAGTATGAAAATGATTAGAATTTTATGCTGTGACCTTCACTGTCACCAGACCTCAACCCAACCGAACACCGATGGGAGATTTTGAACCGACATGTTGTACAAAAACAACTCAGCTCCCATCATCTGCCAAATAGGAGAGTATATTGTGAAGAATGGTGTTAATCCCTCTAGTGTGTCTGTGTGTGTGTGATAAATTTTGGCAAGTGTAAGTGAATTAGACAAACCAGGTTCAGGGAGAGCGAACACCCCACAGGAGGATAAAAAGTAAAACACCACTCAACATCGCACCATATTTCACCTTTTCTTGCCACTAATAATCAGACATTTTGTAGCTTTTCACTTTACCTCTACATACAGCCCTGCTCATCACTTCAGTTTTGTTAGGGAGGAATTTGTGGTGATGCCGTGGAAGAAGAAGTACCAGAGTCCTGTATGTCGTATGCTGAAGGAGTTTATTTACTTGATCAAGGAGAACAGAAGAGTCATCATCAACACGAGTGTGTGAATCCACCTCAATTCTAAGGGTCAAACAGTAAAGCTCAGATTCTTATACTAGAAAGGTGGGCTGAGATAGCAAAGGAGAGATGTGTTAACATCCAATTGGCTATAATGCATAAACATGAAGATAAGGATTCATACCAGCTGAGTGTCATCCAGTGACGGTGAGCGTTATCATCTAACTCTACAGCTGTGTCTGTAAGCAGCCAGAGAGTGAGATTGAAGTCACCAAAGAGGGACAATGGCCTTGGCATATTCCTCAGAGAGGAAATAGGGCAGATAACTGATATGGCAAATCCTAAAAATGAATAGACTTTCCCACTACTAAGGGGCAATTAAAGCATCTCACTGAAGTTGTCACTTAGAAATTAATTCTAATGATGCATTGATTGATCTTAAAGGTCCAGTTTGTAAAGTTTGCGTTTACCATGACTGGGACCATTGGGAGTGTTTCAGGAGCATGGAGTGAGGAGGTGAAGATCTAAACCATTTCAAGATGTGTCTGCTGTTTCCTACTCCTTCCGCCTTCTTTGTTGGTTTATTGCTTTCTAAAGCAAGACCCTTGCTATATGTGTATATAAAAGAATAATTCTAAGGATACGGAAACCAAACGAATCCTATTTTATGGCGATTATACACTCATACAAATATATTCACAGGTAGTATAGTCAGATTTGGCCAATAGACCTTGCCAATTATCACACACTGAACCTTTAAAGGGACAACGAGGAGTTTTGGAAAAGCGAAGTGTTTTCACACTAATGAGCCTCCAAGACATTCTTCCACCTTGCAAGACGGACTTATGTTTTCATTCATTAATAATTAAAGTCATAATTCAAAGAGGTTCAGTTACAGAAACCAAAACAAATCTATTTTGTTATTCTCATTCGCGTTAAACACTCGCTGGTCGGCTCGACCAGCATTTCCGCCACCACTAATAATAACAAAATAACGATAGAGACAAAACGATATATTGATCGAAAATGGAGCCATTAACAAGTGTGAGTAGTGGAGATTCATCCACATTAACGTGAGACTGTTTTATAACCGAATAGAAACTCCTCGTTGGCCCTTTAAAGGTAATGGCAGAATTAATAGTCAGTGGAGATAAATTGTCAAGTGACTTTCAAACTGCTGTGCTTCCTTAGACCAATGTGGTCTTACCTGTTCCACAGGCTGCAGCTTATTAACATTAGGGTTAAGTAGTAATAGCCTAAAAGCGAGAGGATAGCATGTCATGTTAGCAGGTATTTGGACATACTGATGTTAACACCAAACTTGCAAACATGCGGAGAAACATTTTCACTGTAGGAAAAGCACAGGTGGAAAACAAATATAAACAATAAACATATAACGGTTGCAAATGGTGCTCACTTTTCTTCGTGACAAAAAGACACACCAAAAAACATCCAAATACCTCCATGCTGCTCGTATGTAATGTCCGTCTTGTATTGAAGCCCCGACATGAGAAATTTTGCACTGATGCGTGAACTGACTGAATCGTGCGAGATTTGGACGGACCAGGAAGCACAGTGCTGGGAGCTTCCGCTACAAACAAGCTTGAAATATATTATTTTATATTTAATTTTTTTCGGAAAAAGTTCCCATGTCAGGGCTTCAATATAAGAGGGACATTACAGACAAGCTGTGTGGAGGTATTTGGATGTTTTTTGGTGTCTTTTTGGATAAAGAAAAGTGTGCACCGTTAACCATCACATGGACACGCAGTGCTGCATGGAGCCCTGCTGTAACTCAGAGAAGCTACAGAAGGACTCTGAAACTCCCAGCCCTTAGTTTACATGACAATGAGTGAAATTTGAATTTTGGGTGAACTATCCCTTTAAATATGCTTTTTCCAAGTCGGTACTTATAGTGAGTTCTGTTTTGTTTGTTTAATTAGTTTTGTGTTTTTGACTTGTACTCCTATATGGTACTTCTGAGCACATGCAAGCTGTGTTCTTCACAGGAGAAACAGATGCTACGTAAGACAAGGAGGAGGCAGAAGGGTCTTCAGAGACCCTGCTCTCACCTAAATCATCTAGTTATTGGTTCATTGGTGTTTTATAGTGGTTAACTCATTGCTACTGTATAGACTTCTTAGCATATTCTACTGGCTTTAACTCAAATACTTGATCTCAACTGAAAATTGTCCTGAATATTTTTCAGATGTACTGGAGTAATATTTGCTGTGGATTATCTGTACTTTGACTCAAGTAATGGAGTTGTGTACTTTGTCCACCTTTGGAGGTGACACAATATCTGTCTAATGTTTTCTTTCATGCAGTGCTCAGCCTGTCTCTAGATAATAAACTGCTGCTCTGCCTCTTTGCCTCTGACTGAACAGAGGAGACGCACAGGGCATTACTGACAGCCCTAGTGTCCAATATTTGCTCAAAATGTCACTGGATTTGTTGCTATAGGTGCTTTTTGAGTCTATAAATCTCGTGAACAATGGCTGTGAACATCCCCCTCCCCAAATAGAGATTGTTTATTCAGTTTGAAAGATTAACAGCCAGTGAGGAGGGAAGTCCAACTCAATCATTTGGCATCCAGCTGACCAGTAGTTATGCTAGATCACTCATGTCAAAAACAAAAATAGAATGAGCTATTAGAAAGTGTGCATCTCAATCATAAATAATAATTTGGAAGATGAGAACAATTCCTCATAACTCAGGATTTCAGGGTTTTCAGTAATTGATTATTTTCTTTCTTCAACATTGAAATGTGACCCTGTACGAGCACTTTGTTTTCTGTTCAAGTAAGAACAGTTTTGAATATTTCATTGGATTCAGTTCTTCTTTTTTTTTTTTTTTTTGCTTTGTACATTTGAATTTGAATGTAATAACAGTTGGCTTGTTTAGTCACTGTGAATCAAATCTGAAGGAATGACACCCACACAGTCCTGATAAAGCAGGTACACTGAGTTTCTAAGTGTTAAACTCTTTAAAAACTGCCGGGAGATGTTTTTTAAAACTTTGATTGTTGCACATTTTAGTCATGAATATTTAACATTAGGAAGAAATACTTTGGAAATACTAGTCTGGAGCAGCGTTTTACATATAGCTCCTTTTTCATAACAGAATAAATTCAGTTTTCATTCAGGTTGATTTCTTCTTCTTCTATTGTTCATACATCTGTAAAGATCCTCTATAGCCACCATAGAAGAAGACGCAGACTGCATTTCATTTAAATTACACTACTTGTCTTCCCCACGGCTCTATCCTGTATGGGCTTCTCACTGCCTGAGTTGTTGTGATTATTTTGCACCCAAAAAATTCAAAAACCACAACCTGAACTTTTTGAACTCATCTGATCTTCCCAAACATGTAACGAGCTGTGACCGGAATTTGCAGACCCTGCTGACTCGGTGTAGGCTATGGCTGTGAAAACTTCATATTTTAAGATGTACGGACAACAATCGACCCAGATCGTGATGAGTTTTCTAATATAAGCTCTTTGTCAGCATATACATGTGATTACAACTAAGACAGGACTTTTCGTTTGACAAAGGTTTAAAATGACGCCTTTTTGCAAAAAACATCCAAATTTTCCCCCATACTGTAACCGGAAGTGACATTTCGTCCCTCTTGCATTGAAGCCCCGACATGAGAAATTGTTCCACCAGTCAGGATAGGACAGGAAGAGCAGTGAACTGAGACACTGGGAGCTTCCGCTACAAACAAGCTTAAAATATAGACTTATTTAATTTTTTACGGAACAATTTCTCATGTCGGGGCTTCAATACAAGAGGGACATTACAGACAAGCAGTATGGAGGTATTTGGATGTTTTTTGGTGTGTCTTTTTGGATGAAGAAAAGTGGTATCCATTCACAACCATTATATGGACAAATACTGCTGCGTGGACCCCCCCGTAACTCAGAGAAGGAACGGAGGACTCTGAAAATTCTCACAGCTCTTAGTCGACATGAGGGTGAGGAGATAATGAATGAAATTTGAATTTTGGGTGAACTATCCCTTTAAAAACTGAGGTGCAGGTGTAGACATGATGGAATGCACTGAAAGACACTTCAGTCTTTTATGTGTTCATGATGCAGCACAGGCAGCCATGACACTTAACCCAGATAAATACTGTAATTATCAGTTCTGCCTCTCACAGATCACCCGTCTGCCGATCGCCTGTCATATCCATCATGCCCACACAAATACATGCCTGCACACACACTCGCACGCGCACACACACACACACAGGCTGTTTTGATGTGTCAGATCTGTATCTATCATAACAAGTCAAAGTAAGATTCAGTGCCCTGGCAGGGTAACCGCACTGTGGGCGAGTCCATATTAAATTGTCTACTGAAGTGGGCCAGATTGTGTTAGGCTGGTCTATCCATTCATCTACGCTAATGCCCTTTCTGCCTCCATCCATTTCAAGAAGTGAAAGGGACAGAAGAGAAAAGGACAGGGCCCAGGAGAAGAAGAAGAGAGAGAAAGGAGATTAAATGAAGGGGAAGGTGAGGAAGGAAAATATTTTAAAAGTAAAAAAAGTGAAGAGGGATAAAGTATAAAGGACGAGGAGATAGTGGAGGCTTTCTAAACCTGGACTAAGTGGAGGAATACATGGGGAAGACTGTGACACATAACGATGTAATTATTTTTTGGTTCAGTATATGCAATTAACTACGTTGTTATTTTAACATTTGTCATGGTTTTAAATGAGCAAGCTTGCAGCTCCCTCTGTAAGAGAAATACGGACAAAACAAGACCTAATGGAATGAAACAGCATGCTGTGCGCCGTGCGTCGCAGCAGCTACACTAATACCCCTTTCCCACTGGCCAAAAAACCCGTTTAAACCCGCTAACAATCGGCTTTTGGTGGCAGTGGGAAAGGCGCACTGAGCCGCGTCGACCCGCGTCGACATCAAACGACTGGCAAGCGATTAAAATAGCCTCGGCTCGGCTCGGCTTGCAGTGGGAAAGCCAGACCCGGGTCAACCCGCTAATTTACGTGACGACATTGAATGTTACATGACGCCACGTCATCGCCCTGGTCACGTCTCATAGCACGTACCAAAACAAAGCTCTGCTGATACATGCTCTGCTCGCATCCGAGACTGGGATTAAATAACAACACTGACTGAAAACAATTGAAACAAAAGAAATGAAACTACAGTGTGTTTAACTGACGTGTTGTGCCGTGGACGAACTGGCCGCAGCGGCGGACTCGCTCTCCTCCGCGGTCCTCTACAGGCCGGCCAGACGAGACGTCTGCCTCGGCCGACAGAGCTCCGCTGCGGGCGGCTGTGGCATGAGCCAGGGGCATGACAGTGCTTCTTGCACCGCGGATGAGAGCGAGGCAATAACATCCGAGACTGGGATCAAAAGATCAAACAACACTGACCTAAAACGATTGAAACAAAAGAAAATAAACTACAATGTGTTTAACTGACGTGCTGTGCCGCGGACGAACCGTCATATGACCGCAGCGCCAGACTCGCTCTCCTCCGCGGTCCAGGTGCTCTGCAGGCCGGGCTGACGTCTCGTCCGCCCGGCCTGCAGAGCTCCGCTGCAGGCGGCTGTGGCATGACTGCACCGCGGATGAGAGCGGAGCAAAAACATGGCTGCTCTGCCTGATCCCCCCGCGGGGGGTCAGACTCGGCTTATTTTGGTCAATGGGAAAGGGGCCAAATGCCGATTGTTAGCGGGTCGACCCGCGTTTAAAAAACCCGCGTCGACCCGCTAATTTCAGTGGGAAAACGGCTTAAGAGGGCTCTGTGGTAATGAGCTTGAGGTGGTGAAAAACACACATGCATGAGCGGACATGTGCACACGCACAAACACGCACGCACACCACGCTGATGCGGAGAGACACTATCAGCATGCCTTCATTTCGCCATTACCACTTTTAAGTGTTTGTTGCCAGGGCAACGGTGTGATTTATTTCCCAATTAAGAGTTAGTGAACTTACTCACTTACAACCAGTAATATCAAGCTGCACATAAATTACCTTCAAGCGTAATGCGGTCTATTTGCTATTGCTAGAAACAAACAGAATATCACTATCTTGTATCTCACAAACAAGTAAACTTCTGCATCAAGAGTTTTTTTTTTTGTAGAAGAACAAATATTTTCTAATAACTATGTTCTGCAGCTAATTGGCAATTAATGCGGTTGCTAAAAATGCCGAAATTCAGTGGGCCTCACATCCAATAACAACCTTTTCCATTCATCTGGCTTTAAATGAAGATAAACAATACACGGACGGATGAGAGTCGGCAGGCAGGTGGGAATGTAATAGAATCAATTAGGATAACACTCATGATTTATATTCTGTGTTGATAACAAAGAAAGCTTAATTTACTTTCTTTCTCCCCCTCTTGCGGTATCATTTATTTCTAATGTTTATGCAATGATAACATATGAATCCTGTTCCCCAGTGTGACAAATATACCGGCAGTGCTTGCCTCTCTATTTCCCCCACGTGCACGCACAAAGGGCGTGTGTATGTAGATACTAAAGCGGAACTGTTAATTATTAACTCTGACTATAAACTGCTAATGCATATATTAGCAGTCATTCATAAACATGAAGGCTCGTTCTGTATGTATCTGGTCGGAGGAGATTATACTTTCTGTTTGTATGTGTGTCCCTGTGTGTAATTTCTCTTCATGCTGAAATGAAAAATGTTTGCACATCTACGGGCGCGTGTGTTTTTGAAGGAGGAGGGCCTCGCTCGTCTTAAGTTTGCAAATGGCTGTCTAACATTCTTCTGTAATGAAACCTCTCTGTTCCCCTTTTCGTTTTTCTATTCCCCTCATTCTCTTCCTCTTTCTTCTCTCGCTCACTGCAGTGTTATTGAGAAGTAGAACTCGTCTGGCCCTCATTAATGTCCCTGGCATTTGCTTGGCTCTGCGTCTCTCTTCCCCACTCCCCAGCCTCTTTACAGCTTCATCACGCATTCTACCCATGCCATCCTCATACGCGCAACACTAGCCGGCTTCAACTGCAATTAGTACCTGTGCCATCAAGCATACGCACACACACACAGATGCACACACGCACTGTAGGGGCGTTTGGGTCCAGATTTTTTTTTTATATACCCGGCACCACTCTTCCCATCCTTCACCTGTGCAGACCTCTCAGTAATGATGGACTTGTTGGACAGTAATTGGAGTGAGTTAATAAGCATTCCGTTGGTCCAGGGAAACACCTGGATGCCATGTTCATTTCCATTATGTCTTTATTATCGGCCTATCCCCTTGAACCCTAGTGGAAGATGGACAGAATGCAGCACCAATGGTGTATTATCATATTAGAAGTCGGTATACTTGACCCCTATCTCTATAACACATTATAACCATACTTATGAGTTGTAATGCAGTTATATCACTTTATAATATAAACACTCATAAATGATCATAATCATGCTATAAAACAATAAGCATAACACACTATAAAGCATGTTGTCATGACTTGTAAGGTCAGGTATAATACGTTATTATTGTTAGTAACTCGATGACAATGCCCACATTTATAATGCATTATAAATATAGTTATGTGTTATAAATGTCTTATAAACATGTACAACTATAATTATAAACACTCATTAATTTTATAAAAATAAGCATAGCAATTAATAGAGCATTATAAGTTATAACTCTATTATAATACTTGATCTTATAAGCCATTATAAAATGCTCTATGATGCGTTATGCTTATTGTTATAAAATCCTTATGATAATTTATGAGTATTTATAATAGTAGTTATACACGTTTATAAGCCAACTATAACACATAACTATATTTATAATGCATTGTCGATGTGGTCATTGTCAGCGAGTTACTACAGTAACAATTATTACCTGACCTTAAGTCATGATAAAATACTTGATAGTGTGTGATTATTGTTATAAAGCATTATGATTTCTGAGTGTTTATATCTATAGTTATACAGTTCTATAACTGCATTATAACTCCTATAAGCGGTTATAATGCATTATAGTGATAGGCGTCAAATAAAGTGTTACCACGAAGGCGCACATGGATGGTCATACGAGGATTGTGTACTGCGTTGTGGTGAAAAATAAAACTTCAATGGTTTTTTTGGCACTAGCCGGCAAGGGGCTACGTACCGTCCCACTATCTTATTAGCTCCAGCATGAATCTTTCATTTGGACCTCTATCACAGAACCCCTAAAACTAGGCAAAGTCATTACCGCTTTCACTTTTTCAATCTCTCGCTCTTTTCATGTTCAGAGATCACTCCTTTATCCCTCTCGTTCTATTTTTCATCATAACTTTATCCTCATTCATACCCTCAAACACTCTTTAAACTTGAAGAAATGAGACCCACGTCTTTTGAAAAAAAAAAAAAAAAAAAGGAACTAGGTCTGGGGTGATCACCAGAAAGTTTCTGACATGCAGAAACACCCTTAAGCTGGTGTTGAATGTTTTAGAGCAGGCTGGTCTCTTTTTCTGAGGGGGATAAGACGGCTCTTGTGTCTGCTTGTCTGCTGGGGCTTTGGAGGTAGAGGAGAGGCAGCTACCTGTTCTGCTCTCCCCTCTCATCTCTTCACACTAATTAGGGAGAACTGGGTTTAAATCTTAGTGGGGGGACACACATCCTCACAGCCTGCACACAGGTGGGTGTGCGTCGTTATGTATAAATCAAAGTGTTTTATGAAGATCATGTTTTTTGTCTAAATGCATCCGCAGACGTATTTTTAGGTCAACATTTTATTAGTTGGAATACAGCGTGTTTGTGTGCGTGCATGTGACTAGTGTGCATTGAGGTGGCAAGGCACCGCAGGCGATGATAAGGAGGGGGCTTAAGCTGTGGGCTCTCTAGGCCTAATCACTGCATGCATTTCAAAGGCAAGAACGCCAATTAAAACTGATAGGGCTCAATATGGGCTTTTGGGCTGCCACAGCGAAGAGCAACACATCCAACATGAAAATCAATCGGCCCCCTGTCTCCTGGTCAGGAGAAGCGGTTTGCCAGCCAGTGATCCGGGAGGAGCCTCTGATAAATACATGGGCTCTACACGGGGCTGGAGCAGGGGCAAGGAGGGGAGAGACTATCGGGGTCACTGAGAGAAGACAGAGATTTGTGAGTCCCCAATCATCGTGTGTGTGTCTGTGTACATGTCAGGGATCAGAGGCCCCGTGATCTCAACTCCTTCTCAAGTAGCTGGAAAAGTGAGTGGGACTTTGATATGCTCTCACCGAGCGCTTTACTAGGAACAGCAGACTAACACGGAGCGGGTTCTCCCTCAGCTCTTCATGCCGTCAATTCCTCAACATGTTGAAAACATTTGTTTTGGGTTCTGGTTCAACCAACTCACTATTTATCTGTTTGTAATTCAAGGACTTAGTTGATTACATTACAACAAACCATGTAACCCTCCTCCACATGTCCAAAATCTGTTTATAATGAGGGACACCAGATATAACCTAAGAGGAACATTTGACAAACCCAAGACTCGAACCAATGTAAAAAAAAAATCACTGTTTATTTGTTAAAGGAGTTATTAAAGGATAATTGCCGTTTTTTTTACAATGTGGACCTTATTTCTAGCATAAAATACTATCATTTCCTCACCCAGATAACTTTGGTGTCATTACAAGTCGCTCTGATGAAATTAGGTCCAGCTGAGAGCTGCGTATATCTGTATAATGTGAGTCTACAGGGCAGCAGAATGCAGCCTCTAAATAACACATTATCTGCTGTGAAACCTGTTCGTTTCACTAATATTTTGTTATGATATACTAGTGCTGTTCCCCTCTGATTCTGGGGTTAGCTGTTATCAACATCCAGGGTCTGCACAACTCAAAATCTTTCCAAGAATATTTGTCTTATTTCTTGTCAAAATGTCTCATTTCTAGTCAAAACTAATCTCATCACCTAAAAATTAACTTTCACTTGAAATAAGTAGAAAAATCTGCCAATGGAGCAAGTTTTTTGTGCTTGTAAGAAAGAAAAACTTGCTCCATTGGCAGATTTTTCTACTGATTTCAAGTGAAAATTTGTTGGAAACAAGTTAATTTTGAGGTGATGAGATTAGTTTTGACTAGAAATGAGACATTTTGACAAGAAATAAGACAAATATTATTGGAAAGATTTTGAGTTTTTGCAATGTGTAGGTTGACCTACTGGATGATGTCATCTCCGACCGCTGCATGGTGCATTGTTGCTACTGCTAATCCTACGCTTTTATGTGTGTTTCCGACTTGTCAGAACAAAATGAGCAGGAGGACGAAGTTCAGCTTCCACAGGCTTCCTCTCCACAACCTGGACTCACTAAAGCTCCGGCTAGTTGCACTAAAAATTGACCCGAATATCGAAGTGGAAAAATTATTATCAGAATGAGCCGGGCAGTGGTCGGAGATGACATCATCCAGGTCAGAGGTCAGTAGGTCAACCTACAGACCACGGATGTTGATAACAGCTAACTCTGGACTCCGAGGAGAATAGCACAAGTACATCATAACAAAATATTGGTGAAATGAACAACGTTCATGGCAGATAGTGTTATTTAGAGGCTGCATTCTGCTGCCCTGTAGACTCGCATTATATGGATATTATATGGCTGGATCTAATTTTGTCAGAACGACTTGTAATGACACGAAAGTTATCTGGGTGAGGAAATGAACGCATTTTATGCTAGAAATAAGGTCCAGATTGTAAAAAACGGCAATTATCCTTAACATCTGGAACAAATGTCCTTCAGAATATTCGATTATGCAGCACACTAGCCAGTTTTAAAATACTTTATAGCTATAAATTATGTTATTTCTCCTTATGGAATATGGACAATGAAGTTTATTGCTGTCATACTGTTCATTTTGGATTGTGCACTGTGCACTGTTCTTTATTTTGTTGTGCCGAAACTTTACAGATACGATTCATTTCAAATTTTTGAGCTTTATTCTTTTTGCCTTTTTTCCCCCGTTGAGTATCATTTTGCAAAGTAAAAGTGGTAGGTATAAATAAAATTCTAAGTCCTTCCGTTGTTGTTGATATTTTGCAGCCACATCATTCATGTTACCAATCTCCCGCTCTGGATTCTGATCTGGTGACTGGGAAGGCCACTGAAGTTCATTCACCTTTGTGAAAGGAAGAGAGGCTTCTTTTGCTTTGACGTAACACATTATCCTGCTGGTAGTAGATTGTAACTGAATGGTGTGGAACCCTATGAGGTCTGCTGCTGGTGTAGCCCTCCCACCTCAAGGTTGAATGTGTTCATTATGAGATGCTGTTCAGATGCTCACCTCAGCTGTAAAGAGTCATTATGTGATTTACTGTAGCCTTTCTGACTGTCAGCCTTCATGCACTGTTGGAGAATTAAAGCCCAGATTTATTTTTATTTTCATGCCCAACACCACTTTTCCCATCCTTCACCTGTGCAGACCTCTCAGTAATGATGGACTTGTTGAACTGTAATTGGAGTGGGTAGCATTCTTTTGTTTCAGGGGATGCCGTGTTCATTTCCATTTGGTCTTTATTATCGACCTATCCTGTTGAACCCTAGTGGAAGAAAGACAGAATGCAGCACCAATGGTGTATTATCCATAGACTGTAAAAAGAATGGACGTAGCATCTGTGACGTCACCCATTGGCTTTGGGGAGTCGTTTTTGTGATATATGGTGGCCTGAACAGCGCCATGTTGGATTGGCCGGCCGAGAACCCGCCCACTGGCCTTGAAGCAGCCTGTCTCCGGACCGCTCTGGACCTGTCACTGAACGCTTCCGCGCCCTAATTGGCCAGAATTTTAACCTAATAACAGTAAAACGGTAGAGTTAAAAAAAAAAAATCACCCCTCTCAGAGTGTGTGCGGGGGTAGAAACTATAGATTGAGACCAAAAAACGTCCTGACACCAGGCTTTGATCATGTTTATTGAGGATGTAAAGTCTGTGATTTTAACATGGGGGTCTATGGAGACATGCAGCTTTCTGACACCAGCCCCCAGAGGAAGCCACGGGGATTGCAGTTTTTTGAACGCAGAAGTGAGCGTCACTTCTCAGACCGACAACTGCCCCCTTAGTATTATCATATGGTAAAATAGATGGGAGAGTGGGAGAAATGCATGGATTTATGTTTTTCCATCGTAGATAGTTGCCGTTTTGTTTTGTGATGTGGACAGCAAAGTAAGAATTTCATTGTTAGGGAAATGACAATAAACACTTTTGTACTTTTGAAGAGAAGCACCTGCTGGCTCTAAGAGACAATCAACACTTGAAGGGGGGAGAACTACTAATTACTATTTTTTAACTATTACGAGCACAATAAGCTACTTGTATTTAAACATTATACTCATACGCATGGCATCCACCTTTTTGGATTTACAAAAACACATTGTAGAAGCTCCATGACGCCTTTGCGTTCTATTTCTCAGATGGTTTCATTTAAATAAATCCAAAGGGGTAAAAGAAATTGTTCATCACACAAAAGATTAATGAGTTCAAAAAGTGAATGAAAAATATGCTTCAATAACTTTTTTCTTCTCCTTTTCGGTCCAATTAACCATTTAAACAAATCCTCACATTCATCTTGAGGCCTGGAAGTAGATGCAACAATAATAACTTAGCAATGTAATATGCACTAGCAATTTTCTGACTAGAAAACATTTTTATGATGACAAATCTTTGTATTTCAGTAGGAGTTTGAATAGAGAGCTTTCCTTGAATTTTGGGGATATTTTTATATTATTGTACTGGTACCTGGGCTTTAGTTAGCAGTAGCACATTGCCTCACAGCAAGGAGGTTTTGGATGGAAATGTGTCATCAGGGGTCTTTCTGTTTGGACTTTGCTTCTTCTCTTCATCTTCTCGTGCCTGTGTGGGGTCTCTGTGGGAACTCCTGCTTCCTCCCACAGTCCACTGACATGCACATTAGGTTAATTGATTCTAAATAGCCCGGAGGTGTGAATGTGAGTGTGAACGGTTGCTTGTCTCTATAGTGGACGTCAGCTTTGTGATAGATTGACAACCTGTCCAGGGCGTATATCCTGCCCTTGCTGTATGTCAAGTAGGATTGGCTCCAGTCCCCATGCAGCCGTAAAAGGGTAAGTGGTAATTGGAAAGAATAAATGTATTACGAATGATGAAAATGATTAAATATTGAATATGTTTCTTCATAGATTTAAAGGGATAGTTCACCCAAAATTCAAATTTCACTCATTATCTACTCACCCTCATGTCGACTAAGAGCTGTGAGAATTTTCAGAGTCCTCCGTTCCTTCTCTGAGTTACGGGGGGTCCACGCAGCAGTATTTGTCCATATAATGGTTGTCAATGGACACCAGGTTTCTTTGTCCAAAAAGACACATCAAAAAACATCCAAATACCTCCATACTGCTGGTCTGTAATGTCCCTCTTGTATTGAAGCCCCGACATGAGAAATTGTTCCGCCGGTCAGTGCAAATCACGTGAGAATTGCACTGACACAGGAAGAGCAGTGAACTGAGACACTGGGAGCTTCCGTTACAAAAAAGCTTAAAATATAGACTTACTTAATTTTTTTCGGAACAATTTCTCATGTCGGGGCTTCAATACAAGAGGGACATTACAGACGAGCAGTATGGAGGTATTTGGATGTTTTTTGGTGTGTCTTTTTGGACAAAGAAACCTGGTGTCCATAGACAACCATTATATGGACAAATACTGCTACGCGGACCCCCCCGTAACTCAGAGAAGGAACGGGGGACTCTGAAAATTCGACAAAAGTCGACATGAGGGTGAGTAGATAATGAGTGAAATTTGAATTTTGGGTGAACTATCCCTTTAACAATTAAAGTGATATTTATGTATTTTCTTTATAAATGTTCATTATAATTTATAAATATTGTATCACAAATACATTACTAATAAATATCAGCTGGAAACACAAGTCCAACACTCTAATACTCCAACACATGCTGACCAATGCTGTAACTTCATTCAAGTCACTCACTCACTCACTCACCCAATCACAAATATACCAAGTAAAAAGGACAAAAGACATTACCAGCATTGAGTCACTTTGCAAACATATTTAATTACAGAAGAAAATCAATAAATGTAGTGGAATGATTGAAACATCGAATTACTGTACATATTTAATTCAAAAGCATAGCATGTGTTTTCTAAGAGCACTTTTTTTTTTTTTTACATATAATTGTGTATGTCTTAACGAGCAAAAACATCACAAGAGCCTGCTACGTTTGTCACTGAAGTGAAAAACACAGGCTCCGCAGGAGCTGAAGGTCAAAGTGAGCAGTCCTTGCCACCATCCACTCTGCAACTGCTGCAGGTCACACTCTCCTGAGGCAATATTTGGTGACGTCCAATGGCTTGTGATGTGTTTGCCCGTGTGCTCGCATGAGTTGTGTGTGAAGGCTAATACGCTCTGACAAGCTGATAACATATTTCTTGTCATATCGTTTGACATCATTAACTAATAAAGATTGATTGCCCTTTGTTCCCCGGCAATGAGTGTTTGTACTTGTGCCCTGCCACTAAGGTGTGTGCATGTCTGTGTGGGCAAAAAGAGAGACACAAAGTGAATTTGAAAAGCTCAGGGTTTTCCTTTCCACAGATCAGAGTGTGGCTGGACCCAGTCTTCTCCCATGATGTCTTGCAGCCGGAAATTTTTGAAGTACTCCAGGCGGTGGCTTTGAAACAGAGAGAATATAATATAGGATGTATAAAATCCACACAAGCATCTATATACTATAAACTGTGCATGTTCTGAGTGTACTAATAGCACTAGCCTGTAAAAATAATTGTGTAATGTCATCGGTGGCTCTGGAGGGAGCCCTCTGAAGTTTCTCTAAAATGCGAAAATACAAAACTACCGTAATAATGATGTCATCAGGGTTGATTTGGTGATTGATTTTTCAGCCGAAAGCCTGATACAACTTGGGGTGTAGAGTTTGTAAGATATGGGCAAATCAATCAATCAATCCTAATTTGAATGTCCCAATATTAATAACGGTGGCCTTAAAGGGGAACTATGCAAGTCTGTTCACTTTTCTGCTGTTTTTCTAACCCTCCTCTCGGCCGTGTGCATTTGTTTACAACGAAGCCGGCGAAAAATCAATACATGGAGCGGTGGCTAACGTTATATAACATATAGTCCTTGGGCCAGACCAGATACCGGTATCAGTAAAGTAAATTAAAATATGATAGCCTTCAGAACAACAACAGTCTACTTTAAGAGGTGATAAATACTATAAAGCTGCCAGTCAGCAAGGTTTATCATATCAAAACTTCATCTAGGGGTGTATAGGAATAAAAAAATCACAACTAGAATTTGCCCTCCCAGGTGATGTGAAATTTTGGGTCTTGGTCCAAGGACTAATATATGATGTTAACACGTGTATATCAGTGTAGTCTTAACTGTCCAAAACAAGAGATTACGGGTTACGGAGTATAGTTGTGTCGCAGCACGCAGAGATGAGAGCTGGGACACTGGGGTGGCGAGTGAGTAACTGCACTTATGTTGCAAGGTTGGTTTTCTGCTATGAGATGCCAGGTGGAAGACAGAGAGCCTCCATTCTCACTCGTAACAAGTTGCAAGTCACAATTTCTCCGGCTTTTCAATTAAGATAAGAATGTAGCATAGCCACGAGAAAAATCCTGCTTAGTTCCTCTTTCAGGCAGATTGTTACCATAACTATGCTTTTTTGACAGTATTAGGCAAAAACTTACACAATAACCTTGAGGATAATGTAAATGAAGTGATGTGAAAAAAGATCAGGGCCCATATTCCTAAAAATTCTTAGTGCAAAGAGTTGCTCCTAGTGGCCAAATTCTAAGAAAATTCTTAGAATCATGATGTTTTCTTAGAATTTCCAAAAGTCACAGAGCAGCTCTTATTAAAGATAAAAGCTTTTCCTAAAGCATCCTAATATAAATACTCCTAAGGTGGGATCTGTTCATGTGTTCAAAGAGGACTTTTTAGTGGCTTAGAGTTCCCTATGGAGGATAACATTGGACAAAAGAGAAAAGGAGAGAAACTTTGGCAAGTTGGATGAAAGGCTCAGATTGTTGCTGTTCCTCTGTCCACTTGGGTTTCTTGTTCTTTTCTTCTCCATTGCTGGTTTGTGGTAGATTTCAAAGCCAACCAACAAATGTCCGGTCAGCGATCACAGACACTTGATAAAGCTGAACATTTTACAGATTGAGTTGAAATGTTGAAACTTCAAAAATTACTAGCATGAAAAATATAAAAACAGATAAATATAACGTTTTCCTCTACTGTGCTCAATACTGACTGGCAAGTTTTGAGAACATTTTGGACTAATTTTAAAGTATAGCTTTTTTCATTTAAAAGATATTTTCTTTTACCTGAACTTTTTTTTTTTTTACAATTACACAGTCTGATAATTAGAATATATGATTAAATTTGATGGTCCATCCTTTGTAGTAGATGGAAAAGACTTTTTTACCTAGCATCTTTTTTTAAGTATATTTTTTGGGCTTAGATCAATTGAGATCTCACAGGAAACCAGTGTCCCAGCTCATCTTGACTGGACTGCTCTACAAATGAGCTGAACACCACCTCTTTTTATCAGATAATTTTTCAAATCAACACAAATACATGAGTTTGAAATGATAACTCATCCCTATCAACCGATCTGTTGATTCACTAAACAAAGTTTCTGTCCATGGCCCTTGGAAGAGTTCTTAGAAAACCTGGAATCACTCCTAAAAGCTAAGATTCCTTGCTAAGAACTTTTATGATAGACGAGCTCTCTGGAGGATTCAAAGAACCTGTGTGAATGCTTGTTGATGACATCTTGTAGCCAATGCCAGGCTCTGTTTTCAGCAACTGCAAAGAATCTATCCTAAAAGTCAAGATTTTGACCAATCAGAGCAATATGCAGCCAAGCTCTGGTCTTGTCATTGTTTCCAAAAATTAAATATTATTTATCGTTTTCATGAAGAAAAAAATATTTTGTTAAATACTATTGTTTTGCATTATGGAGGATAACATTTATTTTCAAAAAAGAAAAGAAACCTTAATTTGGCATATTTTAGGGAGGATGATCAAACATCATTATTTATTAATAAATATATTACCAAAAAATAAGCCTCTGTGACGAGAAAAAAAATGGGAGTGGCTTGCACTAACAAAAACAATATGAAGATTATTTGGATAAACTGACAACAGATTTTGGATTGCTAAACTTGTTCACTTTTTTCTAAAAATTTTAAAACGTGACTGAAAGTGAGTTATCCTTTATTTATAGAGTCATGATACGAACTTTATGGAGGGGATGAGAACGTTAAATATTTTTTCTAGTTTGCACTAATATGTTGTTTTAAATAAATGGCTTTAGATTGTTGTTTTTGTTTTGTTTCAGAATCTCCGTCCCAGTTTGTCCCAGCTGTTTTGACTTTGTTTGTATTCAAATGTCCTCTCATGTCTTGTTTATGTTGACAGATTTCTATGTTACTGCCAAATGATTATTTGATTGTTCATTTTCAACCGATCTGTTGATTGATTGAAAAAAATAATGAAAAAGGGTTAGAAAAAAAAAAAGTGAAGTTCCCCTTTAAGAACTATGAAGACGACGAGGAGCTGGACAAAAAAAAGCCAAAAGAAGCTGTGTGTGCTTGTTGATGCATATTGTAGCCAATGCACAGAGGTACATTAGCAACACACAATAACTATGGCTAAAAGTCAAGATACTACCATATAGTTATCTATTTCTCTCAAATCCTAGGACACTAATTGTTGCTGCTTCCCTTCTAAATAAAACAATGTTTTGCTGTGAATAATGTCTTGATGACATGATCTACATGGCCTTGAATAAGTGCACTCAAGGGGGTCAGCATACTCACAAGTTTGGCTGCTGGCCTTCCACGATCTCCGCTTTAGGAACAGGGTAAAGAGCCTCATACGTGCGTTTCTCTCCTGAGCCGTGGATCGCATAGGAATTCATCTTGTTAATATTGGGAGGGAAGTAGGACCAGGGGAGGAGAGCTTCACCCATCCACCTGTCGCCTTTGATTGTGGCATTAAACACCATGGGCAGTTGTTGCTAGAGAGAAACACACAGAGCATAGTGAGAAATGATCACCTTATACAAAAACGCCCCTGAATAAATCCCTTGATGTCTGCCTACCATGAATGCTTGGCCGACTCCTGACAGCAATAAAATCAGGTGTTGTCCGTGTCTGAAACAAAAACACAGATGTCTCATTGTTGCACTGTGACTGTTTAAGAACTGATAGCCACACACGTGGACAGTAAGCTCTGCACTTACGGACAAAGCTCCACCTCCAGGTAATTTTCTGTAGTACTGTCAAGGAAAAAGGACTCAACAACTGTGGATGTAAGGAAAAGAACATGAAGATAAGACATTTAATCTTACATTGACTCTTTAAATGGTATTTTTAATCTCAGGGGCTCCTATTCATTGAATAAAAATAACAAAGTAACAATGTATTAGAACCGTTCAGTCTTAGTTAGAGTTTAATAGGAATCATAGAAAAGAAAGAGACGCATAAACTTTCAAATAAGATGAGGACCAGCACAGCCACTAACCTTGTGGTGTGCTCATTAAATACCTAGATTATAATGGGGTTGGTTTCCAATCTAATAACTAACATTAATGAGGCCAAATATGTGGGGCTCATTAACCAGAAATCGAACTTACTTAAGGTCAATTAGATGGGATTGTTATAACTCAACCTCATTACAATGTTTAATTGCTGTGTCACGATAATGATGATAATGCAATTACTATTATGGCCTCATAAACAGAGGTAGTCCCTCGTCTCTCAGACCTCATTGGACTATATTCATAATCTTATCTCTGCTTGTAAAGCATCTGAAAACTGCATCATACATACTACTGAAATTACACGGTTATGATACAGTAAGTACAGCTATTGGATTGTGGGAAATATCGAGGTAACACCTGTACCACATAATACAATAGGCCATAAGTGTGACCTTTGTGAAGGTTATATAATGTTCAGTTTGAAACACCGACGCAGAGTTTATTAATGGAATAACCTTTAAATTAATGATTATAATTGTTAAAGAAATAGTTCAACATGTTGCACTTTTTCTTGTAAGGTTCATATCTGGTGAGCAGACTCAAATCTGCTGCTCAATATGAAGCTTTTGGATTATTACCGTTGCTTAATATTAAGACAAAAAGTTCAACTTAAACAAGCTTTAGTGGTACTTTTAGGTGGGCTTGTTATTTGGACACAGCTCAGCTAGCTGTTTACTCCAAAACAGAATGGACAGAAAGTGTATAGATTTTCTCAAATAACTGCCTACGTCAAGTCAATAAACACATTTCCGAAATAAATACTGATAAAAAGACTGATTCGATATAAATTCAAGCACTTATTCAGTGAAACGCTCTGTGCCAATTAGTCCTCAAATGATAATCAATGATTTTGAAAAGCTTTTTTTTTTAAAAAAAAGCAACTTATTACATTATTCATATCACGTTCAATAAAAACACTGATTTGGTCTTTTTTTTAGATCATACTTTATTCATAGATATTCATCACGCATTGGTCAATTAATCTCTGAACACTGTAGTGTAGCATACATGTCTGCTTGTTTGTAAAGCAACCATAGCCTACAGTACATGCAGCATCTTTCCTACCCTCTCACCCACCTTCATAATCCCAGAGTCCAGGGAAGGGCTGACTCGGGGGCCCTGCAGGAGCCTCTGGGTCATTGAAGAATGGACCAAAGGCCTCCATCTTCAGCCCCCCTTGTCCAGGAGAGAAAACAACCCTGATTGGGTCGTGATTGACAGGGTTGCTATCCCAGGTGTGCTGGATGGCAAACTCCATCTGTGTGAGAGGACTGAAAGAAAAGTCAGTCTAGAATGAGAATGCAATGGTCAAAGCGAGATAGTGCAGCAATAGTCTAGTGCAAACTTACACAGATGCACAGCACATCAAGATGTGAATAAGTGTCATACACTGAAGTCCACGTATAACCCCCATGTTGTCTGAGCTTCCAAAGACTCTCTGCTTAAATGCCTGTCAGTGTGCTCCAGCTTGTCATGTCCTAATATACTTTACCGTTCGGCTCTTTTAAAGCAGCTCGTTATCAAATGTCAAGTGCAGTTCTGTTACTGAATAACTTACTAAGGTAGTAAAAGTGACTTCCTGGCTTAAGAACTTAGAACTATCAAAGTGAATTTAGCTGATGTGCTGGCTGTGTTTCAATAGATCTGATCTGAGTTCTGGATAAATCAGCAAATGACGTGAAGGTGATATTTTCCAGCAGAGACGTTCTCATCCCTAAACTCTTGTTAGCAAATCATAGTTGACCGCAAGGTAGCCTAAATTATATACCAATATGTCTGTTACTTACTTGCTGACAAACCAGAAAAACAACAGCCGTGGTGTGGTGCAAACTTAATCTCTTGACACTTTCCAAGACGCCATGTGTGATAACTCACTTAAACCCCAAGCTCGGATAACTTAAACTGACATCAAACCTGCATCAGACTGTCATGCACATCCTCAAAACACCGGACTGCTGCCAAAAACGTTTTAGTAACAAGACGCCCCACGACGAGTCAGTTTCCTGTATCTGTGTCACGTGTGTTTCACCCATAGACTGTTTCACCACTGCTATGCCGTGAATTTACCATTCACAGGTCTTGAGTCCAATGGGAGAAGTGAACGTAAACACGGATTATGGTACATTATTTGGCCTCATTGTCACTGAAGTAAATGTTGGACTAAGTCACATCTCTTCTGAACATTTTGACACGAAAATGGAAAATTTCAGACGAACAATATTTTTCCTGATATTTTCTGTCTCATCAACACACGCTCGCGAGACTTGGCACAACGTTCGCGAACGCACGCGCTAACTAATTTTCATAAAACCAAAGACGGTTGATTATCTTTGATAAAAACTAATAAATAGCTCACTTTTCTCTCCCGACAACGTACTATTTCGTATCAGTGGTGCAGCTTGTAATGAGCCGTCTTGTCATAAGTAGAGTATCTTTGATTTGCCGCTGCAGTGCTTCCCGTGTCAGAGCGGAACTGTCGGCCTTCTCTGTTGTATGACGGAACAATTTAACCAGGACACACCTTCGTTATCATTGGTCGCTTTTTGTTTACTTTCAAACGGACGGCGGAACCAGGGTTCTTGTAAGAATCCCACTCCTCTAATTCTATTTTAAACAAATAACCCGCGTCCGACCTAACGCTTTCTGCAAATACTGTGTTCTGTTGCGCATCAGACGGTTGTTTCACTTAACGACGGTTTTGTTAGCTAAACGTAGCTGAGATTGATTAGCGTCAGCAGCTAACGCTAGCTTCCCCGGGTAACTACGGTAACAGACACCAATGGTACATGTATTTAACAGCTGTGTGACATCTCAAGTCGTGTGCTGTCAGATTGTTTAACTTCCGCACTGGCACGTTGCCTTGGAAATAACAGCTGACGTAACGTAATCGAGGGACAGATTGTAGCTTCATCATAGCTTGTTGATGGTTGGTCGTCTCAACTTGTATTTTCAGACCCCACCCTCATCATGGATGCAGAAATGGAGTTTTTGCGTGATCAAGGTAAGGACAAACCAGGTCAACCTGACAGCTCACTTCTTTTTACACAGTATGAATGTTCAATTCTCTTTCATCCTTCTCTTTCATCAATACTAATTTCTAAGCTGATATTTTGCTGCACCTGCAAATATGCCACATGAATATATTATGTAGAAACTGGCCTGGCAATACGTCAATTCTGAATAACTTAGTGTGTATGCTTACCCGTACCTGTTTGTTATCAGTTCACAGGTTAAATTCAGCTCTCAGCCAGTATCAACAGGGGCACCAGGCTCAGTCCACATCATCTCAGGTAAGAACAATTATCATGTGCTACGTTAACAAAGATAAAGCTTGACTAAAATGATATAGGCTTCTTACTTAGTATGTCAAGTAATTATTTTGTCTTTATACACTTCCTGTCAAAAGTTTGTACACACCTTCTCATTCAATGGTTTTTCTTTATTTTTATTTCTAGTATTACTATTAGATTCATAGACTATGAATCGAATATGCTATTCAGATTTTGCCAATAAACCTTGACAAATATTACACACTGGACCTTTAAGACATCAAAACAATGAAGGAACACATAAACCCAGATGAGATGGTTTGGGATGAGTTGGACCGCAGAGTGAAGGCTAAACAGACAACAAGTGTTCAGTTCCTCCGGGCCGGGAACTCCTACAAGCCTGTTGGAAAACCGTTCCATTTGACAACCTCATGAAGATGACAGAATCAAAAGTATGTAAAAAGCTGTCATCAAAGCAAAAGGTGGCTACTTCAAAGAATCCAAAATATAAAACATATTCTGCTTTGTTTAACACTTAACTACATAATTCCATATGTGTTCCTTCATAGTTTTGATTTCTCCAGTTTGAATCTACAACGTAGAAAGTCACAAAGATAAAAATAAAAACATTGAATGAGAAGATGTGTCCAAACTTTTGACTGGTAGTGTATATGAAGTCAGGAAAGTTGTATACACATTGCACACATAGGGGAAATTAAATGTAGGGATACTGCTCTGTTCTTTGTAACCTTTCCATCCGTATTTGTGTTTTGGTAATGAAGGAAACAAACGTTTATTAGTATAGTCAATAACCACCTGACCAGACACAACATTACAATGAACCTTCTTCACCCTGTGTGTTTCATGATCATCAGATTGAGGAGGCAAGGCAGGCTGAGTCTCCTGCACCCTGGATCTCGGACAGAAGGTCAGCCCAGTTTTCTAAGTGAATATATGCTTGTTACAGGACAAGCAGCCTTCAGTTCATATGAATACACCCGAAGAGCAAATACAATTGTTCACAAGACACATTTGTCATCTGTGTTGCAGTATAATGGCTCCTCTGATAGCTGAGTATGATCGGCATATAGACGAAATGACGGAGCAGCTGCAGATCTACCAGGTGAGAAACACTGAAACAATTGGGGCGCTTTAAATCAGCTCTGACAGTGATATGAAATATCAATACTTATGAAATATCATAAGTTCCTCCTTTGGAAATTTACTGTGATTATATGCTGAAGTAATGAGATTATATAAGACTAAAATTAAAGTTTTTTTAATTGAATAGCAGAAAGAGGGATGTGAGATGGATATGTCTTGATACTGAGATCACTGGTTCCTTTTTTTAGTCATACAGTATGTGACTTTTGAAATGTGCAAAGCTGGCTTTTACATCTGATTTGAGGGCACCCAGAAATATATCAGGATGTCTTTGCTAAATAATAACGCAGTGTTCTGCTCTTTAAAATCAACAGTTGCAGATGGCAGATCTCAAAGCGAAGTTGGAGAGGGTTGTCAAGGAGAATGAAAGGTAGAACTATTCCACCGCTGTCAAAATAGGAAGAGTGATAACCACAGTAGTTGAGATAAGACTTTATTAATCCCAAAGAGTTAATTAGACCATTTTAGCAGCATCGAAGATAAACACAAAACCCCATGAAAGGGAAAAATAAGATTAAGAAAAAACATCATCATAAGGAGAATAACATTGAAATGTGTGACACTAAACATATCGACACAGAGATTATATACGTATATATATATAGTATGATGAAACATTTCATGTCTTTATTTATTTAATTTCTTTTAATTGTAATGATTATGGCTTACATTTAATGAAGAACTAAAATTCAGGACATTTGAATATTACAAAAGATTAAAAATTAAAAAGATTACAAAATGGGTAATATGTAAATGTTGTCCTTCTGAAAACTATGTGCATCTATGCAGTGCATACCTGTTGGGGCAATTTGACTGAACTACTGGATATCGACTTTTCCGTGATATTCTAATTTATTGAGATGCACCTATATTGCAGAGTTTACCTGTGCAGTATCACAGTACATCACAGTATTTTATTTTTCTGATATTTTTTATTTAGTAGTTTCAATTCAAGTTGACAACAAACTGTCAAGGAAATAAAACAAGATAAAAACACAGATAAAAACATGGGGGCTCCTCTGTTGATAATCCTATGTTTATGTCCAGTGTCTTTACTTGTTAATGTGTAGCGTCCTCAATTGGTTTGATAAAAGCAGTCCATTCCTCCCATTTTCTGGGAGAACATCATCTTTTCCATTAAACACATTTCCTTCACTCTATCCATCCATTGGTTAAAGGGATAGTTCAACATTTTTGGCAAATTGGCCCATTGCCTTAATCACTATAGTCATAGCAGTAGGTTCGTTACCTTTAATTGTCAGTGTAAGCTGTTTTTAGTACGGCGAAGCGGAGCAGCAGGCTGCTCAGGGCTATGCTATGGAGGCTAAGGGAATTTCTTGGTTTCCCTCATCAAACTCATCAAATACAAAATCCCAAAATCCCCAAACTCCAAAACGCTTTCGTGGACAAGTTGTGACCTGCACAACCACGCTATGAGACAATAATGGAACGATGCGAAACAGAGCCATTTTTGAGGTAAATACAGGGTAAGTGTGGAGACTGCTTGCTGAAAAACTGTCCCTGAACGCAACGCGCATCAGCGGTTTTGCATGAATTTCCCTCTAAAACAGCTCTAGTCTCGCTCGCCAGACTCTCCTCCAAAGAAGAAGGAGAGTCTGGCTGCTCCGCCTATGATTCTGCGATCAGAGAAAAAAACGCTCCGGTCGTTTGGAATTTTTTCAACCAATCACAATCGCCTTGGTCGGCGCCGTACAACGTGTCCCGTACGGCATGCTTGCAAAATACTTCGTTGGAAACTGGATTTCGTCCGCGGTGGGTTGACAAATATTTATTCTTTTGTTCAGTTTAACGGCGGTCGGCAACCGCTGACGGACATTTCATCTTCTGTTCAGTTCAAGACACAGATGTATAATAGATCCACGGTTGACGGTTCTGTTCCTGTTGTTGTTTGTTGATGTTTCCCTTTACCGGGCGGACTGTGAATGCTGCAACACGGAGGCGGGACTTCCGCCGGGTGGCTCGTTCCGACCAATCAGAGGCTAATCGCAGCAGCGCACTTCCGGCAGGCCAGACTAAAACAGCTCTGTCTCGTAACGTTCCGTTATTATCTCATAGCGTTGTGCAGCTCACAACGTGTCCACGACAGCGTTTTGAAGTTGTTGGGTTGTGTATTTGGGAAACCAAGAAATTCCATTAGCCTCCATAGTGTAGCTCTGAGCAGCTCACAGCTCTGCTCCTCTTACACCGACAATTAAAGGTAACGAACCTACTGCTATGACTATAGGGATTATGGCAATGGGCCAATTTGCCAAAATGTTGAACTATCCCTTTAAGGCTTGGAGACTCAGTTTTATACCGGCAACTTTTTCACAAGCCATCAACAGTATTTTCCATAGATACCAGTCTTTTTTAACAACCACATTTTCGATTAAGACACGAAAATAAAGGTCCCTCACATTGTTAGGAATTGTGTATGCCAAAATCTTTCCCAGAGTCATACACACATTACTCCAAAAAGCCCAATCTTTGGGCTGTACATCACAGTATTTAGCCAGTACATTGTGATGTGCTGTGCCAGACAGTTAGACCCATGCAGAATTACTGATAATACAGATGCTGAGTGGATGAATTAGAGTGCAGACACTTGTTCAGTCTGATGGCTGCGCCCTCCTGCAGGAGGGCTGTGCTCCTCTCTGTCCATAATGTGGTGTTTTGTAGAGTGGGTGGCACATGTTCTCCCCTGCCAGCATCTGCCTATCTGCCACCATCTCCATTCTGTCCAAATTCCTCCTCCAGGACCGAGCCAGACTTTCTGTTGATCTTGCTCAGTCTCTGGCTGTGGCGCTGCTGCCTTTTGCACACGACAGCCTAAAAGATGCGAGACATTACCAAAAGATGCACACACAGTAGGGCTCCTAGATCATTTACAGTGCAGCTAAATGAGATAGACAGAAATCACTGTTGGGATGTAAATCTGCAAATTTAGATCTTCCCCTTCAGTGTCAGCCTTCGTGATCAAGCCATGTTTTTTTTGTTTTTTTCCAGGCTGCATGTGGAGCTGAGGGAGTCTGTTGAGAAGCAGCTGCACACTCTGCCAGCGGCTTCAGGAGTGGAGGGCAGCACACTGGAAGAAGAAGGAGTCATCAAAAACCTGCAAGAACAGGTCCAGCTGTCCGAACAGGTCCGCATCACTCGATGGTGTTCATAACTTTGTCGGTACACGATTAAGCATTCATAGTGCATGTTATTTGCCATGGTGCAAAAATAAAATAATGAGGACGCTGCACTTGTTTGTTGTCTTACGGCCAATGCACACACCATCTGGTTGCATTGCGTCGTGGTGTGTCGTCACCGATGTTGGAGTTGATCCGCTGCCATCCCAGTCCTCGAGCGTCCGCCTGGTTCGTGTCTGCAGCTCGTCACGTTTGGCTCTTTTTCACACTCCGCTATCTTCACACTGCAGATCGTTTTATTTTTTTTGCCAAAGATGTTAGCTTCTCAAAGTCATAAAAGATGACCTCACGCACACAGAACACAATTTAAGTGTTTTTGTTTTTCAGTGTTCCTGCACAAGCATGAAAAGTGGAATTTGATTTTACACATTTCCAAGTCTGGAAATGTATGGAAAATGGAAACTATTATATACTTATCTGGGTTTGGTCTCATCTTAAAGCAGATATCAGTGGAATGTTTTTGTTAATATAAGTCCTAAATAGTCCTATTTTCCGTCAGCAATCACTTACATGGAGTGTTTCAGCCGTAACACGAGTCTCTCCGTCAAAACCAGGAGAAAACTTTCCTTGTGGGATACAAGTGTTATCCAATGAGGAGAAAACGGCATGAAACTGTTATGCGCGTGAATGTGGTGACGTAGCACTTATCGAGGGCGGGGGCTGCTAACTCATGGTCTCATCTTTTCCTTCCTGTGAAACCAGTTCGATCTGGTATTCACGAGTTGGAATTACCTATAACAGACAACAGGACGGTAAAAACACGAGCTACGGGTTACCTGGAACGCTACAAAGTTGTAGTTGTGACTTGAAGCTGTAACTTACGGTTTCAAAAGCCTGCCTTGAACGCAGCATTAGCCGAAACGGCCGGACCGCTGATATCTGCTTTAAAGGTTGAGTCTGGAGTTTTGTGCCCAAAAATAAACATTAGACTTATACAAATGAAATCTGTCTTAATCATCACCTATGGGCTTCTAGTCCTGTGTGGTGACTGTGTTTGTGTCTGCTGTCCTGGATGTTAGCAAGTGCTAGCATGTCTCTCTCTCAGCAGCAGTAGTCAGGACCGCAAAGAAAAGAAATATAGTCTTAGTGAAGCGGTGGAGCCGCGCACCGATTCCCGACCATCACAGACAACTAAAGCCTCAACTGGTAACAAGTATTAGGACCATTGTGGTGAGCTAGCTCGATGCTAACTTCGGCTAGCAATAGTGGTTAGCATTCACCGCTAGCGTCCTCTTCCCAGTTCACCACAACGGCCCTGACAACATAACATTGGAGGCTCCTGTTGTTGGTGATGGGCGGCTATCGGCCCACGGCTCCAGCACGTCACTCGGACTGTATAGAGAGCATAAGCGGAAGCAGGAAGTAACGGTCACTATGGGACCTCAACTCTGAAAATCTCTCCATTCACGTGAACGGAACTGAAATTTTTATTTCGTGATCCGATTTAATTGCACCATGAGAAGAAAATATTACCTCTACCTGTTTAAAATAGGGATGCACGATATATCGGCATTAATATCGGTATCGGCAGATGTTAGTCATTTTTTAACATATCGGTATCGGTCCGATGAGTCACGTGATATATCCGTATGCAAAACCTGCAAAGTTGAGGTAATGCGAGGAGGATGGTAGCCTGTAACCTTGTTATTTGGAAACAAAATACATTCTGAAAATAAAGGAAGACATTCAAAAATTCAGTTTGCATGATTTTCAGTCTGTACAAAAATTTATCATCTCAGAAACTTAAAAAAACCCAACACATATCAATATCGGTTATCGGCCATAACAGAAAATTTCATATCGGTATCGGCCAAAATTTTCATATTGGTGCATCCCTAGTTTAAAACATCACATTTAATCCGAAAAAATCAGCAGTTTATCGTAAATCTATTGTAGAATAAAATTCTGAAGAATCTGTAACCAGAAAGACTACAAGGCTCATAGGTGACGTCAGACACCAAATGCTGCCCTTTCCCGTGTCAGTTGGTGACGTATTTTTTGTGGGACACCAGATCTGTGGTCCGTAGAGCAGTCTTCACACAAAATACATTCTTCCGTTGCTGTTTTACAATAAACTGTTGATTTTTTCGGATGAAACGTGATGTTTTAAACAGGTAGACGTCATATTTTTTTCTCATGGCACAATTCAATAGGATCACGAAATAAAAAATTTCAGTCCCGTTCACTTGAATGGAGAGATTTTCAGAGTTGAGGTCCCATGGCGACGTTACTTCCTGCTTCCGCTTAGGCTCTCTATTTCCTTTCCTGTGTTGTCCTGACAACCGCTGCTGTCGGGGGCAGGAGGCTACACAGTTGAGCCCGAGAGGAGGGGCGCACTTGGAATGTTTTGTTAACGAACAAAACTCCAGACTCTACCTTTAAGTTATTTGGGTTAATTATTTTGTATGCGCTGTACCTAGCTACAGTTACATAATGGCATACAAATTCAGAATAATGAAAATACATGAATAAAATTAATTACAGAATGAATTTACTGTACATTATACTCATCTAATTACTCAAATGTCACAAATTATTAAAAAAACAAAACAAAACAGAGAAATGTGTAGGAACCCTGGTCTTTGTAGTTAGCAAAAGAGGGGGATGAGGAGGAAAATCATGCTTTCACGACATAGTCTGTTATCATTTTATCACACATTTTTCCCTCTGTTGTCAAGTACGGAATCATATCAGTGCTCATGAATAATCACTTTAGAGCTGCATTCATTAGTTTATAAATTAATGAACTGTTTGATACAAAGTGAATCTGCGTAAATGTCTGAATCATTCCAGTGTGACGATTTGATGCTTTTGTCTTGTGTGATAGTTAACTGACTCTAATGCAGCTGGGTGCTGTGAACATTCGGCGTTAGTGGGAGCCATATTAAAGGATCAATACACTTCTGAGTGCATTCAGTCGTGAGCAGGGTGGAAACGGCCTCTCTCGCTTGCTTTTAAACTGGTGTTCACACATTAGATCTCATAAGTTTTACATTTGAAGCAACAAAAAATAATTTCTACATGTAATACTTTACTGTGTTGTTAGCCAGTGAATTGAAGCGACAAATTGACAACAGCAGCTGGACCCCGAGGGCTCGATACCGCACTGCCCTTATAATGAAGTCGGCATTTTTGCACACTCTCGCTAAAGATTTTTTGGGATTTAGTGTTAACTTGCTCACTTGCCAACAAGATACAAGCTGAAAATAGGACATTTTTGTAAAACTGGTTAGAGGGTGTTTCTCCTCCAGCTGTTTTCCATGCGTCTCCCTCTGTCTGTCTTTACCGAGTGCAGTGCACAAAGGTGTTCTTCATCTTATCTCCCTCCTGGGAAGAAAGCAACAAAGCTTTTGCGTGCATAAATGCCTCCGAATGTGCAAAAGTGTTTGTGTGTTCATCTTTCACCGCATTGTTGCTTGTGTGCGCGTAGGAGCGGGTGCAAGCCATGGAGCTGTGGCAGACGGCGGCCCAGGAGCTGGACCGCCTCCAGCAGGTCTACCAGAAAACCATCTCCGAAGGACAGATCCACGGCGCGCAAACACAGCAGCTCAAGGTTTTTTTTTTTAAGTGTTCCCTCATTAATATGCAGAGAATTGTTGGAACGTCAGCGTTTCACCACTAGATGGAGCCGTTATAATAGAAATGAGTTTAATTAGAACAGCTAGTCTCCTGAGTTAACGCTCCTATATAAGCATGATGTAATTACGAGCTCTTCAGCTGTATTTCACCCCCCCACCACCCATCCCTTTTTTTTTCACCTGTTGCAGGATCAGCTTGTTCAGTTTCAGCAGCACTCGCACAAACTACAAGTGGCCAATCAGAGGCTGGAATCGGTAAGTGACGGTTAATTAAAAGTGTGTTAAGTTATTCCCTTCTAATTAGCCACCGGATCGAAATAGTGTGCACTTCTCCAAATGAAACCCCGATCTAATAATTAATCTTAGAACTAAGTGAATTGGCTTCTAAATGGCTCTGGTAGTCGGCCAGAACTGTCTTGGTTGTGTAATGAATGTGCTGTCAGCTGGCTTGGTAATCCTCTAACTACCTGAGCTTTTTCTTTTTCCAGCACATACGATTGTGCGCTACTATCTCTCTCTGCCTCTCTGCCTCTCGCTCATCTCCAATTGACGATAGAGACTTTCGGCTTCAAACTGTTTAGACTATTTAGAGAGACTCTGAACCTGACTGAGGCTGAGGCTCAACCCGGCTTGGAGATTAAGGCATGTAGGATATTTTGCATATTCTCACACAAAAAAAACCCATGAACACAAACACATGTATGACTGGCGCTTAGTGTGGACACAACACGGTGTGTTTGGAGTGAGTAACACTATATCCCTCTGATGCAATTTTAATGAGAGGGCGAGCCTTTTTGCTTTCCTCTCTCTTGACTTTCTCATACAAGCAGCACTTTTTCAGCGGCTGTACTCGAGAGCGACTGACTTTGTAGAGGCGAATGACTGACAAAGGCTCCCTGGGGTCGGTTCTATAAAAAGGGCACGCAAAGTTTTGAGTGAGAGTTCCTAGGGAAAGTTGGTTTTCAGATCAAGTCTGAAGTGCGTATTTGAAGTCATGCCGCACAAATGGCAGTCTTGTCTCCCCTGCCACACGCAGACAAACCAGCAGTTCCTGAAGACGGTGACGGAGCAAGGCACGGAGATGGAGGAGCTCCACAGCCAGCTCAGGTACGGTAAATGACCCAATAAGGAGCCAGAGAGTCAGACTGTGAGTCACAAAAACGGCAGGAAGCATTCTGTGCTGTTATCTGTTCTCTCTCTCTCTCTGCCGTAGACAAGCCAAGACTGAACTGAGGACAGCAGCCGCCAAAGTGGATGAGATGACCAAATTGTTGCAGAATTTCCAAGAGCAGATGAACAGACGGGTGAGGGACCGGAAAAGACTCAATGGGGCCAGTTAGTGTAGAACTTGGTTGGCACTCTTCTGCAGTGTCAGGCAATATTCAGTTTTTGGGTTTTGGTTATTCTGTCTGCTGGGCATCGCTTTGGGCTATACAGAAGAGGATTAGGGCCGCTGTGGGGAAAAAGTCAGTTCTGATTTTAAACTCAGAATTCTGAGAAAAAAGTCAGAATTCTGAGATTAAATTCAGAATTCTCAAACCTCACTTTTTTTCCACAGCAGCCCTAATCCTCTTCCGTAGGGCTACGAAATATTGAAATTTGTTTATTTGGATAAAACCTCTTGAGATGTATCATCTCGTTTTCGAGGGGGTCCAAACATATAGACCAGGAGTCGGCAACCTTTAGCATTAAAAGAGCCGTTTCCCACCATATCGAAACCCACTCTGAGCTGCACCCCCACCCCCCATCCCCGCACGGAATGCACATCGCTACAGCGTTGCTTTCGGTTGTGCATGTGCACATGACGCGCATCCTACATCTGAACAGCCCCCGTGCACAGACACACATGCTTTAGATAGGCAGAGAAGTTGTAGCTTCAGCTGCAGCATTCTCTTTTCATTATTAAGGGCAGCCCCCAGTTCATATATGTTTCAGTATGCCGTCATTCCTTGATTTCCGTGACGTACAGCAGCCGTCAACCTGAATATGAGACAGCCATTTGTCATTATTATGGATATTTTTTTCACGAATCCCTCTCCGTGTGTTCAGGAAGAGGATTTGACGGAGGCTAAAGAGCGAGAGGATGCAGCAGACAGACGGCTCCAACAGCTCCAGGCAGCCTTGAGCCAGCTAGAGGCCAGGTGAGCACAAGTTAAACTGCTGCTTGTGGGAACTGCAAGTATTTTGATAATTTATTATAAATGAATGCATATTATATAAGTACACAGGACTTATACAGTATATAAATTCCAGACTAATTAGATGAAAATAGGTGTGAATAGTTGATCTTTATCACCATCGTCCATGCACAGTGAAATTGTAATTGCGTCACACTCAATTTGTATTTCAGACTCACACATACTTAAAGAGGGTAAATAAGACAGGAGGTGTGGGGGTTGGTATTGGAAGTCTCTCTCCCTGCTGCTGGCACTCACTCCTTTTCTCTGTTGCCAGGCTAAAGGTCACATCTCAGGAGGCGGAGTCTTTTCGCAGAGAGCAAACGGTGTGGGAGACCAAAGTGGGGGAACTGCAGGCACGTTGCACCACCCTGGAAGAAGAGAAGTATGAGGCCCTGGCCAAGGTCAGAGAGAGCGTTCAGGTGGCTGAAGAGGCTGCTCTGCAGAAGGACCAGGTGACAGCTGTTTCCCCGCTAGTCTGTCCTCCACCTCTTTTCTTACAGGGAACCTATTATGCTCATTTCAGGGGCATTTAAAGGGATACATCACCCAAAAATCAATAATTCATCAATTTTCTACTCACTGTCATGCCAAGGAAGGGTTTGGAGAACTTTCAGAGTTATCAAAACGCTTTTGATAATGGCAGCTGATAGAGTTCACTTTTGAATCTTCCAAAACACACACTATGAAACATCCTGTTGTCCTGAAGCCACAACATGAAAAAGTTGTTCGGAAAAAAATAATTTGATCTCTGTTTTTAGCCTTGTTGTAGCAGTAGCTCCCAGTGGCTGCACGAGATGCACGAGATTTGCATCTTGCAGCAAATCTCGATGACAACTACAACAAGAACAGAGATAAATTTTTTTCTTTCCCTATCCACTGCATTATATGAAATTCCGTTGCCAGCCGGACCCCCCCTGGAACTCCAAAAGTGTTTCAATGACTCCAAAAGGTCGAACCCTTCCTTGGTGAATTATGGATTTTAGGTGAGGTATCCCTTTAATATGATATCGGACCCCCAATGGAGTGGGAAGTTTCAATGAATAAAAAAACTCCATACTTATCGCATACAAGCTGTCTTTCTACTCCTCCATTCTGGCTCTTTCCTGCTTCTCAAATAGAGAGACAAAAAGAGACTTTAGAAAAAACTCTCCAAACTGAAGTGTTTGCAGTGGCTCAGAGCTCCCGGGGGTTACTTCAACACACGCCTACCTCATGATATGGCACTTCCACGTCCTCTGTTAAAAGTATCCAACATTTTACACATATTTATAAGTCTGAAAAAGCTGGAAAGGCATAATAGGTCCCCTTTAAGTGTTTTTCACAGACCAAGTCTTCCCCTTCAGTCTGTTCAGCTTTACGATCCTCTGCCAAATGTCCACATCCCATCAGCTCAGTGGAACTTTGCTGGCAGAAATGTGTATCTGTGTCTGACTCCTCGCCCTCCCTTCAGGCCTTGTTAAGAGAGAAACAGAAGATAGAAGAGCTGGAGAAGACAAAGGAGGCCATCAAACAGCTGATCCAGGATGCCGCGGTCCGCACCAGAAAAGAGGTGGGGAGTTTTCACGTGACTCTCAGAGCCATATCTGGTGGGATGTTTGCTTCTCTCTGCAGGAAACTCAATAACACAAACAACAGGATGGTTGCTACTGTACCTGGAAGCAGCAAATATCTCACAGATCACACGTTTCTGTAAAATATAAAAGAAGCTGCAGACGTTATAATTTTATAGAGCTATTTGTAAGCTCTGATATTTGGCACAGTATTTGTAACAGCTGTATTTGCAATACCAGAGGTTATAATCTGTTCCTGGAGCAGCACTTCTGCTTCAGGCTACCCTGGACACTAACAGTAACAATAGGTGAACAGGTTGGAACTATTTGGTTATCTGCTGTCTTCAGTTGTAGAAAATGGAACAGACATAAAAGCAGAACAAGAGAACTGAACTGCTTCAGGTGAAGAAATTTCTACACGAGTTAATGAATCGTGTTTGATGCCAAACTCACAACATTTTCCCTCGACTCTAAACAGGTAGTATCAGGGGCGTAGCACCAAATTCTGCGCTCCTGTTCACTCTTAATGTCAGTGGGCCCCTATCCATGCTGCACTAACTGCAGAGTTGTTTTTGAGGTAAATTCATGCAAAACTGATGAACGTTGCCTTCAGGGACAGTTTTTCATCAAGAAGACTCTGTATTTACCTCTAAAACAACTCCGTCTCGTAATGTTCTGTTATTATCTCACAGCGTGCTGAATGTGCAGGTCACAACTTGTCCACCAGAGCGTTTTGGAGTTGTTGGATTGTTTATTTGATAAGTTTGATGAGGGAAACCAAGAAATCCCATCAGCCTCCGTAGCGTAGCCCTGAGCAGCTCACGGCTCTGCTCCGCTGTTCTAAAAATAGCTTGCACAGACAATTATCAAACCTACTCCTAAAACAGTAGGGATTATGGCAATGGGCCAATTTGCCAAAATGTTGAAATATCCCTTTAACAGCTGCTTCCCCTAATTCTGCCTTCTTTCCTTTTATTTTTTAATTTTTTCTTTTTCTGATACCCCAATTTATGTTTTTTGGGCGGCAAAATTCATAAATCGAGCTCATTCTGGGCTCACTGACGTTACACTTGTCGCCGGCTGCTGACAATGAGCGGATTAAACCATTTTGCGCCTCCAAGAGGGGGCCCCCAGAATGTCCAATAGGTTGGGAGGACTGTGACACAGAGTTCATTCTCTCAGTTGATGTTATCAATATATTTTAAATAAATTATGACACCAATTAATTGGAGGGCCCAATTCATTCAAAATAAAAACATCACACAAAGAATAATACAGTAATTTCAGGATTTTCATGGGCCCTCTCCCTACTTGGGCCCTGGGTAGTCAGGTCCCCTTTTCCCCCCACTACCATGCCCATGGTGGGAAGTATGTCTGACATTGGCGATGTAGCAACATCAAAACTTGTACATATCCTGAGCTGCAGGCCCAACCTTCAGCAGCAGCAGCAGCAGTTCCTCAGCCTCTGCTTTTCTTTAACTCATGACCTACTAAGCTAAAAGCTGCTGCTCATTCCTGCCGCCTAACCCTGGTTAGAGACGTGCTGGTGATTAATGCTCTATTAATGGGTCTTCTTCATCAGGCCCTTAAACTGTTTAATCCTGTTAATGAAGCCTGGTATGACTGCAGCGCCGGCTGTCATCTTCATCTTTCCTTCAACAGGAGATAATTAACTGTTGGTGCGTTAGACTTTCTGTGAATTATGGACCTTGCCTTGCCTTTGCTTCTTCTTTTTTTTTTTACTTCCAGGTAATTTTGTTATGGAGTTGGAGGTTAAGGTTAAACATTGCTGTCAAAGTGAAGGAGGTTTTTTTTCCCACCTTAATCTTCGCTCTCCTTCATCTTCATTTAAAGCCATTCACTGCTGAGATAAGCACACGTAATGAAGAATTAATCCGCAAACTGTCCTCAGACTTACCTGAGGACTAAAGTGCCACTCAGACAGTTATGCATGAGTTCCCCAAAATAAAAATGTGAACTTAAATACCCTGTTCAGCTGTACCCATCAGCACAGCAGAGATTTGGCCATCTTTTGAGGAGTGCACCCCCCCCCCCCTTTTTTTTTTAAAAATGGAAACAGGAATACACAATGTATAAACAGACAATACACTGACCAAAAAACAGACAAACCTTAGACAAAACAACAGAGCAATCCCAAACAACACAACAAAACATAACCAAACAGGACAGAAAAGCAAAAACACACAAGAAAAATAAAACAAAACAGAACAAGAACAAACAACAACATCAAAAAAAGGATGTGAAACAACTAAAATTAAATTAACTACTTAGTATTCATTTACTCAGAAGCAAGTTTTTCCCATTTATTGATTTGTTGCGAGCATTTCTTCCAAAAGAAACACTTTATTTCTAAAAAAAAAAAAAGTTCAAAAATGTTTTTGTTTATTTCCCCATAAGGATGATCGTGTTTACAATCTGTGGGCATTTTGCATCCAACAACATTCCCAACAACATTCAAAATGAATATTTTTGGGCCTTAGCCACTTTTTTTTTCTCTCTTGTACACCTACACAACAAGCGTCCTGACACACGGTCCATGAATGGATCATTGGGGTCTATAATATGCTAAGAAATGAGGAAATGCTCTGAGAGAGGTAAAGACGATGATGAATGTAAACAAGTAGTAGACGCCAGTGTAGTCACTGAATGTTGCTCCATATTGCTGCTAGTGATCAAAAACCGAGACATGATGGGTACATTTGAGATCACATAATGAGTTTTTTAAAATCCAAGGTCACCAGACCGACCCAGGCTAGCATTGCTTGCACTTGTGAACATTAAATTTGTTAAATAAACCATTTGTGAAATTAAATATTGTAGATAAGATAAGAATGACTTTATTAATCCCCAAGGACAAATTTGTTTGTCTGTCAGCTCATCTACCATTTGCAGAACAATTAAAAAGCCTAATGGCTGAAGGCTCTTCTATATCTCTCTGTCCTGCAGCGAAGACAAAGGAGGTTTTTTTCTTGGTCCATCAGGGTGTTATGAAGTAGGTGATCCGAGTTGTTCAGAGCCAGTTTAATGAGGCGGTCTGAGTGAATCAATTCAGGTGGCTTAGGTTAAATGTTTTGTTTGAAAAGCTGCTATCGTATGATAAGTGATCTATTCATTGAGGTATAAGGACAGCACAGTAGACAAAGTGATAATTATGAATGTGGAGATTCTCTATCACATCGCTATGGTAATATTTCTCCTCTGTTACCCTTGTCAGTGTATTCTAAAAATGCAATTAGCTTTGAGAATTTAAGTCGGTAAATACACCGCTGCTGGATGTGTTTTTGCATCTTGACCTTTAAAGTCTCATTTCACATTGCTATATTGCCTTTTTACACGCTATTGCCATTGTGGTTTCTTTTTTTTGTTTCACACAATGTTTAGTATTAAAGGGATAGTTCAACATTTTGGCAAATTGGCCCATTACCATAATCCCTATAGTCTTACAAGTGGGTTCCTTAACTTTAATTGTTCGTGCAAGCTATTTTTAGAATGGCGGAGCAGAGTCGTGAGCTGCTCAGAGCTACGCTACGGAGGCTCATGGAATTTCTTGGTTTCTCTCATCAAACTCATCAAATACACAATCCAACAACTCCACAACGCTCTGGTGGAAAAGTTGTGACCTGCACATTCATCATGCTATAAGATAATAACGGAACGTTACGAAACAGAGTTGTTTTCGAGGAAGAGACTGCTTGATGAAAAACTGCCCCCGACAGGAATGCGCATCAGCGGTTTTGCATACATCAGACTCCACCTCCCTTACACAAATTCAGAACTAGGAAAAACTGCCTTCTCTTTATATGCCCCGCACCGATGGAATAAACTACAAAACTCACTGAAAATCGATAAATTTATCTCACTTGAGGCTTTCAAGAATCTACTCTGCACCACAGTATTGGGGGCTCAGACTCAGGTGTGCACCTGCTTTAACTAGTAATTCTATTAACTCCTGTCTTTATAACTGTATTTTATTGTGTTGCATTTTATTGTGTTGTATTGATGTCTTCTTGTGATCTCTGTATGTTACAGGGCGTCCTTGAAAAAGAGAGCTTGCTCTCAACGGACCTTCCCTGTTAAAATAAAATAAAAATAAATTAAAATTAAATAAATAAATAAAATAAATTTACCTTGAAAACAACTTGGGGGACACAACTTGTCCACCAGAGCGTTTTGGAGTTGTTGGATTGTGTATTTGATGAGTTTGATGAGGGAAACCAAGAAATCCCATTGTCCTCCATAGTGTATCTCTGAGCAGCTCACGGCTCTGCTCTGCCATTCTAAAAACAGCTTGCACCGACAATTAAAGATAACAAACCTACTCCTAAGACTATAGGGATTATGGAAATGGGTCAATTTGCCAAAATATTGAACTATCCCTTTAAAGGCAAGTATGCTCTAAAAGCATGGTATACATGGTTCTCACTCAAAACCTCTCAAAGCCTCTTGGATGTCATTTTTAGGTGATAATTTGAATGTGCTGCCCAGTAGAGGCAAAAGTCTGGATTCAGATGACTGTTTCAACTCAGGGGTAACTCTCCAAGTCAAGTACCTTCCTTTTAGTGAAGAGCAAAAAGCAGCCACACTCCCCAGATCCCCGTCGTCATTGCCCATATTTGAGCTGTGCCGTCTTTATCTTTAACAGGTGGAAAATGTGCGCAAGCACTGCAACGTTCAGATCCACCGTATGGCCGAGGAGCTGTCTGCACTGCAGCTGGTAAGGAGGACAAATAACTCTCAAAATCACACGGAATCCTTTTTTTAAAGTCTGTACCTGTCCACCCATCGTTTATATTCTCTCTCCAACCCTCCCTCTCCCCAACCCTCCTTGTTCTCTCTCTCTCTCTCTCTCTCTCTCTCTCTCTCTCTCTCTCTCTCTCTCTCTCTCTCTCTCTCTCTCTCTCTGTGTGTCTCTGTAGGAGTGTGCAGATAAAGAGTCTCAGATTGAAAGGTCCTTGCGAGAGAGAAAAGCCGTGGAGGAGGAACTGGAGAAGGTATCCATGAAAGGAACCACATCCACAGTTCATTGTTTGATATGCCTCTACTGTATGAATGGACCCGGGAAATACTATTGATTGTTTCAGTGCTGCCTGTTGCATTTCTTTCCGAGGTGTATAAAGAGGGCAGGGCAGAGCCAGAGTTCAGGAAGATTGATGCTCTTCATCAGAGGTGTCTGAATGCAGAGAGGATGAAGGACGACATGAGCCTCGCTCTGCAAAACACCCAGAAGAAACTAAAAAAGATGGACATGGAGTAAGTGGAATCCTTAATACTTAAGGGCCTTGCACACTAAGTCGTTTTTTTCATATGCGTTTGTGTAATCCGTCACCTGACAGAAATTGAAGATTTTTATTTTCTGTTTTCAAACTTTTGGAAAGGGAGACAAAAGTTGTCATGAGGTGAAGATGACTTTGTGGTTCCCTCACAGAAAAAGAAAATATTGTGTCCATATTATGGAGTTGTTTTCAAGGTAAATTAATGCAAAACCGCTGTATGTATTTGCCTCAAAAACAACTCCATCTCGTAATGGTCCGTTATTATCTCATAGCGTGGTGAATGTGCAGGTCACAACTTGTCCACCAAAGCATTTGAAGTTGTTGGATTGTGTATTTGATGAGTTTGATGAGGGAAACCAAGAAATCCCATGAGCCTCCGTAGTGTAGCTCTGAGTAGCTCGCAGTTCTGCTCCACCATTCTAAAAATAGCTTGCACCGACCATTAAAGGTAACAAACCTACTCCTAAAACTATAGGGATTATGGCAATGGGCCAGTTTGCCAAAATGTTGAACTATCCCTTTAAATAGTGTATTAGTTCTCTTGGAGCCAACATGATTGAGCATGAGGTTGAATTTATTTTTAAAACCTTGCGGCAATTTCGGACCAAAGAAACAGACTTGGTGTGCAAAGGCCTTTAGTATTATTGGATGGAAGTCAAGTTCTTCACCTTTTACTTCATTCTTTCTCAAATCCTGGAGCACTCCGAATGACAGGGAGTGTTGAACATCAACGTTCTGTCTTGGCGTCTGCCTTTTAAAAAATTATTTTTTTCTCTCTTGATCCATCAATCCATCTGCAGCTACAGTGAGGAGCTGTCCCGGTGCCAAGAGGAAGTGCAGCGGCTGCAGGGCTCCCTCTCCGGAGCACGGGACGACTGTGTCAGTGTCAGCGAGGAGAGGCTCCATCTACAACAGGAGAACCTGCAGATGCGCAGGGAGATGGATGAGCTGCGAAAGACCACCCTGCTGGCCCAAAAGAAGGCCAAACAACAGGTAAATTAACAAGAGGTTGCATCAGAGTGAGGAAATCGATGCTGTCTGCAAGAAAAGCCAGGGAAAAGAAACTTAAATAATAGAGAAGTTGGAGTTTGGTCATAAATAAGTAAATGTAAGGAAACAACACTGCTAAAAGTGGAACAACATAAGTCGAGGGTGCTGATGGGAACGGATGTTGCTGTGGAGTAAATGCAAGGAAAGAAGAGGACGGACAATCTGCTGAAGTAGTTTTATAAAGCAGTGAGCTCTTCCATAAAATGTAAGGGGCTTGTGAGAAACAGATTCAAATGAGGATTAAGAATGTGTCCCTAATAAGTGTGTAGAGTGAGGAGTTAAAATCTTCTCAAATCAGAGTCACATCCAGTCACTCCAAAAGAACTCAAAGGCAACGTTCAGTCGACGCCGATGTGATGGCAATGACTTACAGACATGAGGATATCTGGACATCAACAAGTAGTAGGCAAGTTTTTCTCTTTTTCAGGTGTGATCACACTACAGCAAATAATAGAGGTGCAAAACAGAACTATCGCAGTAAGGCTCATCCTCATTAAGGAAAATATGACGGTCCAAAAGATAAGTCATCCTTAAAGGAGAATTCCAGCCATTTTTGACTCCTAAATCGTTGTCCTGCTGGTCACCCAGTGTAGTCAGTAACCCCCTCCCGCCCCCCCGCATCAACAAAGTGAAGTGTTCCTTTCAGTTCATATCATTCATATCTCCATGGAGCGGGTCAGCTCGCTGCTGGCTGCCATGTCCTGTCTCCATGTTTTTACCTTCAGTGGCAGCGTGACGGTAGGAAACCACGGAAACTCAGCGGAGACACCGGAGCTGTCGGCTCAGGTCCAGGTGGCATCTGTGAAAAGTCACCGTGGTAACACAGTGAGGAGGAATGGAGTGTTACACTGATGCTGCATTCAGGTGCAGTCGGACAGACGGCCGTCGGTAACAAACCAGATGTCATTTTAGTCACAGAAGTCCAGAGAAAGACGGTAAAACGTGGGTCAAGTAAACAATACGACATCGCCATGACAACATATTATCATGTGTATTGTTTTGCCTCGTGTTGACGGACCACTTGTTTACATAGAGGCTTGTTTATGCCGTCACGTACAGCAGCTGTCATCCGTCTGCCCAATTTCACGTGAATGCAGCATGAAAAATACGATTGAGTTGCTTGCGATCTACAACATACGCACCACTAGATGGGAGTAATTCCTACACAATATACCTTTAGTAAGTGTCGCTGGTTGTTATCTTCCCAAAGAGAAAAGCACATCAAACAAAACATACATACTAAATACAAAGTAGTAGGGAAGTTCAAATGTTGACCTGAATCAATGACAAGTGATTTCAAGCTGTCATGAGAGGAACATGCATGTGTATCTACAAAATTCTTGGCAGTTCAGCCAATAGATAAATCCAAACCCTGGCTAGCACAAATGTGTTCATGGAGATCCATGGTGCTCTGTTAAAGCCAGAGGTGAACGCAAAATCCCCCCAACAGTCTTTACAAAATGTTGAGATGTTTTTGATCTGGACTGAAGTGGGCGACCATTTGAAAAAAACAACAACATTCTATTAACACGGCATAAAGAATGGTTGCTGACTTTTAGCCCCGAGTGGGGGTCAACTTTCAGAACCTCTGCGTTTTACATTTCTCATAATGCAACTTAATATCCTGTTTTTTTTTCCTGTAAGTGCTGAGGTCTTTGCAAACTCCACTCTTCATTTTACAAGAACGAAGAGTTTTATAAATTTGTCATCTCCATGCGGAGCTGAGGGATGACCCTGATGACATCATCATCAGTGTTATTTTGTCAGACTCCCTCTGGGAAGAAATGTTGTTTGTTCGACCCGCTGATCTGAGGTTTTTATCAGACAAGCGTTGGGATCGCCGAGGCATTAGCGGAAGAAATGCTCGCATAAAATGTGGTGTGAAAGTCGGCAGTTTGTGAGTCTTTTTGAATATTGGAACAGCAGGGCAACCTCATGTCTAACAGCCCTCCTCTCTCTGCTGCACTCCTCCAGCTGTCACAGATGGAGCAGGAGTACAGCCTGAAGGAGCAGGGACTCGACGCGCGGGTGAGGGAGTTGGAGGAGAACAGTCGAAGCACCAGCGTTGATCTGACACGCCTCCTTACAGCGCAGCAGAAAAGCACTCAGCGCTGGAAAGAAGAGGCCAAGAACCTGGTCCAGGCCTTTGAGACGAAAATCACAGGCCTCAAGTAAGAGTCCTCACAGATTTAGTATTAGTCAAGAAAAGAAAGATGTAGATAGCAAGTAATAGACTAGGAACATACAGTAAATGAAGGAAATTGTTGTTGTAACATTTCCTGGTTAAAGAGAGTCTGAAAAATGCAGATGGAAATTGGCAAGTAAGTGGCAGGCAACAGAGGTTTTCCTCCCAATAACATCATCTTTAATTAGATGATAAAATGAAGTATAGAAATGAATATTTGATATGAATATATATGAATGAAAGTTTATTTGAACACAGAATAAAAGAAGAACAAAATAAAATCAAACAAACAAGACTTAAAACTTATTCATGTTCAAAAGGAGTGGGAAGAAGTCAAAACTTATTCAATCCCACCCCTTCTCCCTATGTTAATTCTATTCTAATTTAATTTAATTCAGTTTATTTGATAGGGACAGTGCAGGTTCCACTTGTTACAAACAAGTCAATGTGACTGATGTTCTGCATCTGCATACAGAGATTATATACCATACTATACTAAAATAAGTTATGAAGAGATTATATTGTTAAAGCAGATATCAGTGGAATGTTTTTGTTAATATAAGTCCTAAATAGTCCTATTTTCCGTCAGCAATCATTTAAAACAGTTTTCAACCAGAACACAGTCTCCCTCCAACTCCTCTGCTCTGCTGTAACCCGAGGAGAAAATTTTCCCCTTGTTTGGGATACAAGTGTTATCCAATGAGGAGAGAGAATTCATGAAGGGCTGTGTGTGCAGCCAAGGGATGCGGAATGTGGTGAAACTTTCCACGGGACCAATAGATGCCTGACGAACGGGGGGCTGCTAACTCATGAAGTTAACAGTTCAATATAGTTGAAAAATATATTGTAGCATCATCTTGTGTTTTGCCTTCCTGTGAAGTCATACCAGTTCCTGATCTGTTACGAGTTCACTGTGCATTCCTCCATTACAAGAGATGATTATTATAGTGAACTTTCACAGACAACAGGACGGCTAAAAACAACCAGGAGCTTTTGAAAGGGTTTTCCTAGGTTACCTGGAGCCTCGTACAGAGTCGAAATTGTGACTTGAAGCTGTAACTTAAACGGTTTCAAATTCCTGCCTTGAATGCAGCATTAGCAAAACTAGGAAATGCTGGGCGACCGTACCACTAAATATCTGTTTAACCTTTATTTATTCTCGTTTTTTACATTGATTATTTTCATTTTCAATGATGTCTGAGATACAAACAACAAGACATACATTTAACGAGAAACAGGAAATACTATCCCTAACCAACTCCTAAACTCGGTGAGTGAAGGGAGCGTGTCTAATTTCAGGATGTGCTGCAGTGCGTTCCCTGAGTTTGGTGCATCATAACAAAAGGCAGTTTCACCAATACTTGTACAGACTCGAGGAACTTTAAGTAGCAGCAATTCAGTTGAATGGGTCATGTAAGCGCCTGAGTTCCATTCTAACAAATTTAAAATATACGGTGGTAACTTGCCTAATATATAAGAGGCAGTGCCTTTCCTCAAGAGAGGGCCAGCCAACTTTTTCATACAAAACACAGTGGTGGGTATCATACTATCACCAGTAATAAATCTAAGCGCTGAATGATAGATGGAATCTAGGCGCTTCAAGGTTGAGGCAGCAGCATGTCTGTAGATGACATCACCATAATCCATGACAGACATAAATACTGCTTCAATTATTACTTTTCTTGAAGACACTGGAAAAGAAGATTTGTTTCTGTACAGAAAGACAATTTTTTATCTATACTATAATAAGTTATGCAAAGCACACAGACAGAAATACACATATACATTTACTCAAGAACAAAAAAAAGAAACATCAACAGTAATAGCAGCACAGTACACATGATACAGTACACAACACATCACAAATATTGACCATAATGACACATTTGATAATAAAACATAATAAATGTTTGTTTGTTTTTTTGTCACTGTGAGAAGCAGCTTGGCTGTCATCCTTATTTTCCAATGTTTTTTACAGGGCAGAGCTGAATCGACAGAAGCAGCGTTCACAAGAGCTGGAGATGCAGCTTGAAACTGATCATAATGCCATCGCCGAGGTGTGTAAAAGATGCACACCAGTTTCTTGTATTGGACAGTCGACTGTGGCGGTCGTCAACAGTTGTTCACCTTGCAAATATCTTCTTCCTTAATATGCAAACAATGCATGAGAAATAATACAGTTAGAAAATGGGTTAGTTAAGGTGACAAGCATGATCAGAGTTCACACAAACATTCGTGATTCTTTTTAATTATAAGTTTAGAGAATGTGTAATGACCTGAAACAAGTTCATAAATGAAGACATTTTACCAATTAAGATTTCTGCATTATTTTAATGCCAAGCCCACATGAAAAGTATCTATCATCTGTCTTCATTCAACTCACTGGCTTATGTGTGTTTATAGTATGAGAGGCAGCTTGCAGAGTATCAAGAGAAGACAAGTCGTCTCCAGAAACGACTGACACAAGCTGAACAAAGGGCAACTACTGCTACACAACAGGTATGTGTGTGCAGGTGGTGATTAAGATTTTTTTTAAGAGACATTTATTTTCGGTTGATGATCAAGTTATTAATTTTATTTTGTTTGTAATTTATTTTTAACAGTTGACCATGCTGACATCGCAGAGAAGGAAAACACCCACAGTGGATTCAGAGACTGTATAATGGTTACTCATCACTGAGCTACAGGAATGAATAAAGGAGCCATAGTTAAGAACAAATTTTGTTAATGTGATATCAACATCTAGTGATTAAATGGCAACAGTATGTTTTCATTTTTGCAATTTTTTTTTTTTATTTATGAGAATGGGAAGATGTATGATAGAAAATGAACCTTTTTCTAAATACAAAATAAACACCTTAAAATACCAAAAGTACACAGTGGACTTTATCTTATGCATACAGTTAGCAGGGAAGGTCGGGCACCCCTGGTCAAAATGTAGCAGGTGGAAGATGAAATGATCTCCAAAAGGCATAATGTTAAACTTGAAACACTCTTTGCAATATATTACCAAGGTATCAAACAATATAGAGGGGATAATGGGGTTGGTTTTGCATGAACATCTCATCAAAACATCCTAGTAGAGTAGTCATTCCAACATTACAAGGAAGCTTAAAGTCTCAGGTTTCAGTGGGTATCCTGTTCATTCTTTCAACTTCTTCTAACAATAATTTATTAATTAAAATCTAACCCCATCATGGAGTTGGGTGTCACATGTGATTTCAATGGGAAAACGAAAAATATAGTGATAGCAATTATTTAGCAGAGTTAAAAACCATCCTGCACTAGCAAAAAATAACTTTACCTTCATACTTTTTAATGGTATCAATTCATTTCTTACAAACTCATTGTTCTGTCATTTTGAAAATATAAAAGATGAACAAATATATATTTTTAAATAAAATGTTTAAAATGTAAAGGGAATGTATCATCTGTAACTTTATGGCTTTTAGAGGTCATCTGATCCACCTGCACTAAGGTTCACACATGACAGAAGTGGCATTTGCATGCCACTGTATGATGTTAAATGACCCTTTTTCTGAATACAAAATAAATACCAAAAATACACAGTGGACTTTATTTCATGGATTCGTTGGATTTGTATGTTGGGGGGTGAGATGTGTGGGATGTGTCTGCCTGAATGCTTGCTTTTCTTTCGTTCTTTGTTTTTAACAACGTAACGTGCCTTTGTTTGGTGCGTTGCATGCTGGGAGCCATTTGTTGCTAGGTAACGGTAAACCCCAGCTCTACAACAGCCACGGCTGCAGCAGCAACTGTGTTAAAGTCATTACGGACTGAATATTTGATACGGTAGGCATGTTTGGATGTATTTCGATATTTATTCAAATCAACAATGTCAAGATATTATACAGACATAACATTGTAAAAGCCTGCTAACGTTACATAAAAAATTAACATAAAAAAATAAAAAATTACGTTCGTTGGGCCGTTAGTCAAATTGGCCAACTTTGTTACGTTGACGTCATCCACAATTAAGAGAGAGTAGAGTAGAGAGTAGAGAGAGTAAACAACAAAAAAAACAAAAACAATGTTAAAACATGTTGTTGAAAAACAATGTTATTGTTTGTAGTTAGCGCCACTTGAAGACTAGATGAAATAGTATACAAGAGTTATAAATGGAGCTTCTGTGTGACACCAATGATGCTGAATAACGTTACAATTAGCTAGTATCTTCATTCCTATGCTAAAACAGAGTAACCGTAACGTTACGTCTTTAACGTTACTGTAGGATGGGGAAAGTTGAAAGTTGAGCCCCATCTTTCACTCCCGAAGGTGAATTCAGTCGGTCACAACTTTCTTGAGAATTGTGTTTAGATCAAAATAGATTATTATAAATTTGTTCTATACATAAGTTGCTGTACACTGCTCAAAAAAGGGAATCAACAAAAGCAACAAAAAATACCCTAATTGCTTTGATGAAGTGCTCCTAAATATGAAAAGTGGCTCAACTTAACGCTGGACTCCCCTATAAGCTTTTTACCTCCTCTGTCCTGCTGTGGCTACACTCACCACCCCCCAGGGACTGTTAGCATACGTGCCATGGAGGCTGCAGGTCAGATGGCCTCCATGCCGGGTCACAGTGGTAAAGGCAACACCACCATCCTGCCAAGGCTACCAGTCCATGTTAAAGACCCACAGGTAAAAAACAAAACATCAAACTCAGGCAATAGGAAATGCCATACTGTAGACAAAATGTATTACTTTTTGTTCTGAGCCCTAATATATTCATCTTCTCTTCCCCTTGATGTAGGCTGTGCTAAAGAGACGATTTCCACGCAAACAACCAAGCCTGGAACACCTACAATCCCGTGAGCGGATGCATTTTCCAGGCTGGTACATTCCACCAACTCCACCTAAACAAACAGAGCAGCCACACAAGCTGCCTGTCCACCTACCTCCTCTGAGCTCCACTGTGAAGGTCAGTGACAGACAAGTCTGAGATGAAAATTAGCTTCTTCTTTTGACACAATATTATGTAATACATTTGGACAATTTCCTTTTTCACTACCATGATATGTAATATAGTGGCATGCAAAGCTTTGGATATCCCTAGTCAAAATTTCTGTTAATGTGAGAATGAGCAGAATACCACCATCTATTGATCAAGATAGTAACACACTGCTGCAGAAGAGAACTATGCAGGATATTTACCTTATGTTTAATTTTTCATTCATTAAACAGCTTCAGACTAATTGTGATGTTGATTGGATAAATAACTTGTTACCGCTGCTGAAAACCAAACCTGCTGATCAGAGCCTCTGACCCGGTGTCACAGCTCTCATCTCGGTGGCACTGCAAGTCCGCAACACAAACATGCCCCTTAAACCATAATTTCTTGTTTATGACAGATAATACTAAACAAATACACACATTGTAACATGTGTATGGGGATCCGTCAATCCACGGATTGATTATCAAAGGCTTCATTGAAAAAAAAAAATGCACACGACCAGTAGGAGGCTTAGCAAAACAGTGGAGAAGTGACCCCTGAAGCCAGCTACTGGCTGGTACAATGTAAACAACAGGAAGTCATTGTCGAACCCGTCAGAATTTCTAGAAATTATTTAATTCAGACTAAATATAAGTTTTTATGGAAAAACGATACTTGTATTCTGCACCCCTCTTAACGCCCCGTGGATGTATTATTTTTGAAGGCTGCCGGTCAGAGGGCCTCCATGCCAGGTCACAGTGGTAAAGGCAACACCACCATCCAGCCAAGGCTACCAGTCCATGTTAAAGACCCACAGGTACAAAACAAAACAAAACATCAAACTCAGGCCATACTGTAGACAAAATGTATTCTGTATTCTGCACGTCCCTCTTAACGCCCCGTGGATGTATTATTTTTGAAAAAATGTAGCCTATTCAGGGCTTGACGCTAAGCTTTTTTCCAAGTAGCACTGTGCTACCATGCTGAAAAATTTAGTAGCACACAAAAATTTTTAGTAGCACAATACAAATTTTGCCGTTTTGGTGAAAATATTATTTTCAAACCAATAAAATAAAGTAGTCCTAATGCTGTAAACTATTCAATGTTATAACTGGCTCTTTGCTTTGACAAAAATCAGGAAAGACAAACAATGCAAATTTGTGTGAGAAAACAGAATATTTACAACCAATATTAGTTTTTAGTTTTGTGCTGTATGTGTGTGCATGTGGCCCGGGCGTGGGGGTATTGATGAGCAGTGAACCTATATTTCCCTCAGTATAAAAAGCTGAACATTAGGCTACATACAGAGCTCTACACCAAGATTTTTTAGGAGCACAATAAAAAATGTTTAAACAGCTACTTAAGCCTTACATACGGCTGAGGGTCCCACATGACCCATTTTTACACCTGAGAAAAGTAAAAACACCAAACATTTTTCTCAACAACCTGTCACAAGCAGCTCCATGTTGCCCCTGTGTGATGTTCAGGGACAAGTCAGACAGGGAGCTTTGAGGCTGAAGTTTATATGAATGTTGCACTGTGAGACTGTGACCACATCAGCTGTTCTCACTGCGACGAGTGTTTTTTTTTTTTTGATAGCTCCGCGGAAGCCTCGGAGGCCACGTCTTTCCACCTATTGGCTTCCTTCACCTTTCAAACGGAGCAGATCTCCGTGTGAAACATTAGGAGAGACACAGCCCGAGACCGTGTACCGGAGGGAGAAGAAGTTGAACGTGCATGACAAAACAAGCGCTTGGCACTGAATGCGCGCTGCTGGTGCCACCCTGGCGTGCAGGACGCGCGTCTACCTTGAAAGTGCGGAAAAGACGTTACATCTGAACGGCCCCGTTCGGCCACAAGCTTTAATCAATGCCGCGGCCAAAATCACCAAACAGGTTGCTCACGTTAAACGCGGTAGTTAAACAGGTGACCGTCGCGGTGAAAACAGCTGTCACATGTGGACACAGTTTCTGTGGAGTCGCACTGATGCGACTGAATGCATTTTTTTATTCGCACCGGACAATATCAACTCGCAAATGCGAGCAAAACAGTCGCACTGTCGAGCCCTGCTATTAATATTCAACCTTTAAGCAAGTGGAAGATGAAATGCATAAAGTTACAGATGACACATTCCCTTTACATTTTAAACATTTTATGAAAAAAAAAATCATCTCAAAATGACAAAAAAGGAAAAGGGCCCATGCATAGTTAGTACCTAAATGTAACACTTAACGAGAATGGTCGTAGGAAAATCAAATTGTCAAACAAATGGTGGACAGAAAAAACAAAAGCAACAACAAAAAAAAGGCTACCGACATGAGAAAAGTCATCTTTACTTTTGTGTCTCACCTGTTCTTTCCCTCTTCATTTGTCCCAGACTAAGGTATCAAGCCCCAAAATGCCCTTTTTTTTGAACAGTCGTGGACTAGATTCACCCATGACTGAAAGTTTTGAGGTGTGGGAGAGCAGCTTGAGAGACAAGTTAATGCGCATCCCCTTCTTCGCCCAATTCGAAAAATGGAAACCATTCTATATCTGGCGCACCAAAGTTCGGGCCAAGAAGTTTCATTTGGCCAGGCGGATTGTCCAAAGACGTTTGTTCATGGGTAACAAGGTATGTGACTGTGTATATATAGACAACTAAACTATGGATTATGGAATAATATGGAAATGATGTTGTTATTAACATGTGCAAATGTCATACAGTCTCTGAGGGCTGCGCTGCTAGATATCAGGCAAATGTGTTGCCAACTGAGTGACACAAACTTGTTTCGCATGGAGAAGAAACACACCTACACGCTGCAGGAGTTCCAGGACACCCTGCTCAAACAACAACAAGAGGTGCAGTTGTACATTTACATAGGAATTGGTGCAGATGTTTGATGTACATACAGTACACCCGTTCTGTACATCTTTGTGTGCATCCTCAGAAACCCATGGCTTTCTTTATTTACTATTTTCAGATTTTGAGTGACTTGGAGAAATTTCAAGACCTGGTAAAGAAATTGACATGGTCTGCCTGTGACAACTTTTTGATAGGGTTTTACCCCAGGTATCGTTCGGGGGCAGGTGTGTCCACACAGTATACATGAACACACTTCAGTGTACTTACATAGACCACCATGTTAAATGTTTAAAGGTTGTTTATGTTTAACACAGATGACGATGCCAGTGAAATGACAAGGGAGATGGCAATGAAATATCACTGTTGTCGTCTTATCTGGTGGGTTTGTCTTGAATTTGCTTCCCTTTCATACTTCTTCTATATTTCTACTTGCAGATAAATTTTCTAAATAATGAAAGACATTAACATGTTATAGTTAGAAAACACTGGTGTGAATAATGAAATTCCACTGGGCTAACAAGCGAGATTGTGGAAGTTGAATACAATAGAGCCACCATTAATAATATCACTTGTACTTTTCCTACTACATAAAGTCTGTTTGCCCCGACTCAGGCACATGAATCCAGTCCAACCCCTTTGCCTCTCATCTTCCCAGCTTCATCCGTTTTGTTGACTATCTGGTTGTCACCACCTTGCACTCCTTGATGATGAACTTCATGACCAAACTGCTGGCAATGCTCCAGGAGCAGGTACGTCAAACCCCGAGCCATGCCATCATTGAGAGCTGGAGCAACAACTCTGAGGCTGTCACCGACCCTGCTGATCAAGAGACGGAGAAAAAGGTAGGCCTTTGTTCCAGTATGTCCACCGGGAAAACCATTGTGATTACTGCATCTGCTTCATGCCATCATTTTAAAGGGATAGTTCAACATTTTGGCAAATTTACCCATTGCCATAATCCCTATAGTTTTAGACGTAGGTTCGTTACCTTTAATTGTCACTGCAAGCTTGGAGAAATTTTCCAAGCTTTTTGTGGAACGGCGGAGCAGAGCTGCGAGCTGCTCAGAGCTACGCTATGGAGGTGCATGGGATTTCTTGTTTTCCCTCATCACACTCATCAAGTACTCAATCCAACAACTCCAAAACGCGCTGGTGGACAAGTTGTGACCTGCACATTCACCACGCCATGAGATAATAACAAAACGTTACGAGACAAAGCCGTTTTAGAGGTAAATTAATGCAAAACCGCTGATGCGCGTTGCCTTCAGGGACAGTTTTTCAGCAAGCACCCTCTGTATTTATCTCTAAAACAACTCTGTCTGGTAACGTTCTGTTATCTCATAGTGTGGTGAATGTGCAGGTCACAACTTGAGAGGGTTTTGGAGTTGTTGGATTGTGTATTTGATGAGTTTGATGAGTTTGATGAGGGAAACCAAGAAATCCCATGAGCCTCTGTAGCGTACATGTAGCTCTCAGCCACTCGCGGCTCTGCTCCACCTTTCTAAAAATAGCTTGTGCTGATAATTAAAGGTAACGAACCTATAGGGATATATTGCCAAAATGTTGAACTATCCCTTTAAGAATGGGCAGACCAATATTCAGATTTGTTTTGGTTGGTGTGTGTTTTTGTTATAGTCTCCAAATGTCCCGCCTCTCTTCACCACTGAGGTGATTCTGGAAGCAAATGCTTTGATCAACAAACCCTCTGAGGAAAACTTTCAGGTTTGCTTCCCAAATTGTGATGAACAGTTGTACTTCAAGATTTGTTCATGTGTATTGTGTGTGTTGTGCTTGCTTATCCTTGGTTTTTGTGTTTTTGCAGGAGGTCATTGTAGAGGTCATTGAGCGGTGTAAGGACACATTGATGTCAGTTCAAACTCTCACAGGAGACACTGACTTTGATTCAGTGATGTGTGATCAGCCTGAGGTAGTAAAAACAAATGTGTCTATTGAGGGTGACTTACCTGTAAATGTTTATGTTGTTGATATGTGAAAAATGTTGTGATTAATCTTTGATATAGTTTGTGTTAACTTTTAGAATTTGGAAATGTTATTTGAAAATGGCCCCACTTTGGAGTTCGTCATAGGGACTGATGGCTACTTTCAAACCGTCACCCAAAATATCAGGGTGGGTTTTTACTTTACCTTGTTTCCTATCCCTGGGGATTGCACTTTGTCTACAGTGCTGTATATGTGTGGGCCTGATTTGTTTCCCCCCCCTAGGAATCACTGCAGTGTGCCTTTGATGCTGCAAAAGTGTACTCACATACCTTTGAGCGTTTTCGACTGTTCTATAAAGAGAATGAGAGTCTGGATCTGGATGAGATGCGGCAACAGGATCATGGTAATGAACAGTGCATCAACACAACAGACATTATTTTTGTAACACATCTTCCACTTTAAAAACAAGAAGCAGTTCAGTTGACAATAATGCTATGTTTTCCTTTGTTTTTCACAAAATGCCTTTGTTAACAGATGTAATCATATTGGAAGTATATTTTGCACAATTTTATGAACACTTACAACACTGGCAACTCATGATGTTCCTTTGATGAATCATCAGTGCAAACACAATGTTTTTGTATTCACATCTGTAGTTTTTTTCTTCTTTCAATATTACAGCAGAAAATGACTGCGGAAAATGTAAATTTTTTTCAGTGGTATGATGAGGTAATTAGTTTGTAAAGCAATTGAAAGCAGGCTGAAAATCAAACCATATGATGTACTTTTAACCCAGTAAAACCCACCTGCCTGTGGGCTGCATTACTTCCAATGCATGTTGGTGAGTTTCAAGGGCTTAACACGGTTGAATCCATGGCTGTGGTTATACTGATATAAATGAAATCAGATGATTCAACTGGTGACACAGTTTTAGTCATCATAAGTTGTTATGTATTTTTTCCATTCACTATGCTCTACAATTGACAGTTGTGCTCTTGAGAGTAGCTGGGAAACATATTGAGAGAAAAAGATGGCAAAGGCATAATAGCAGATAATATGGGAGGGAATAGGACAGAGTATGAATGTAAATGCACCTGTAAGTCTTCCTTTATGTCATTTTTCCCCACCATCATGTGAAATTATGGCAAATGAAATGCATTCATGCGAGTCTATAAAATAAAACCTGCAAGACTAACAATAAGTTATCATACATAACTAAGTGTTGTTGGTGTTGTTCATTTCATTTCACAGATTTGACCTTCTTTGGAAAAGCACTGGAGTTATACCACAAGGAGCATAAGGAAGTCTTAGCCATCCAGCAGAAAAGAAATCTTGGTTTACTGCTGGTGGACAAAACAAAACTGAAAGAGAAGCTTTTGTCTTCTCCTCTTGGCTGTCTGGAGGTGAGAATAAGGCTATGCATGCTTAGATGCGACACACACAAACACACACACACACACACACACACACACACACACATAGCCTTATGAAGCTGTTTAGACCTGGCATTAACAACCACCTCAGGTAATCTAATCACAAATGGATGGCTCTACATACAGGTGTAATTTCATTGTAAAAGCTTTACCTCAATTTGCTCTACCCCTCCCACTCACACTCCCTCCCTTTCTTGCTTGCTCTTTCTCTCATTCACACTTACAAGTATAACAATGCATACAATACATATCTGTTTATCTGCATATAAGGCAGGGTTTTTAAAGAGTTGTTGGATTGTGTATTTGATGAGTTTGATGAGCAAAACCAAGAAATCACATAAGCCTCCGTAGCATAGCTCTGAGCAGTTCGCGGCTCTGCTCTGCTGTTCTAAAAATAGCTTGCACCAAAAATGAAAGGTAACAAACCTACTCCTAAAACTATAGGGATTATGGCAATGGGCCAATTTGCCAAAATGTTGAACTATCAGTTTAAACACACATACTTAGAGCAGACCGCTTGTGATCAGATCACTGAAGACGCATGTTAATGTGAGATCTGACCCTGGTTATGTATGTAACTCACTCTAGATTCTATTATCCACCTCAGAGTGAGTTTTTGACCATGACAAACAGCTGATCCAATGGTGATCTAATGGAGCAAATATTGTGCTCTGAATCTCTGCTCCAGGTCATCAATGACATGCTCACCCAGATGGCTAAGAGCAAACTGGACGCCATCATCGACGAGGCTTGTGAAGCTCAGTTTAAACTAGAATTCGAACCCGCTACCACGACTGAGTTGGCCAACTCACTCATATTTTTGAGTGAGATACAGAAGAGGGTGAGACCTACAATTCACGTTAATCCGAGTTTCTTTAGCAATTGTGTTTGTAACTAAACTGTCATCTCTCCTCTTGTGTCCCCTTTTCCCACCTCCTCTATACTCAACCTTTTGCTATTTGTCCTCTATGCATGCTACGCAACCTGTTTCCTTTGCTCCTTCTCACCAGATCACGGTGCTTGAGAAGGAGCAGGACGCAGTGTGTCAGATGTACAGTCTGATTGACATGTATTCAGTTCCTGCGCCACCAGAGGATCTGGCTGTTTTCGCCACCTTGCAACCCTGCGTTAGCTCACTACAGGACGTCCTCGATGATGCAGTGGGAAAGAAGGAGTCCACTATGAACACGTTCTGCACTTCCCTAAAGAAGGACAAAAAGGAGCTGGACAATGACATCAGGAAAGTCTTTGGCAAGATGAAGTCACTGGTACAATAGAGACCTTTGTTATCTATATCGACTTAAAAAAAAGAGAGCTTAACCGTATTTTCACTCTGAGCCATGTTACTGAAGTTATGACTATACAGATGTCTTTCCCCCCATTTTTACCTGTTTGTCTTCTGCTTTTTGTGGAGTATCCACAAATCTTAGATCTCAATGCAGACCCATCCCAAGTGCGTCTGCTGCTTGGGGAGCTCCAGATTTCTATAGATGAGATACAGGCCAGGGCTTCCACCCACACTTCGTACCAGAAGAAATTCAAGGTGCTGTCATTTTCTCAGATTCTGTATATAGATACAAAATGATTTGCCCATAACACACACCAAATCATGAAATTGTTTTGTGTTAAAAAAAAAGAAAAAAAAAAGGTTGTATGGTTTCACTGACAAACAGTTCCACCAGTCCAACTCAAACCAACCTGTTCTCCCTCTCTACATAAAGATGGAGGTGACCGTGTTTCAGGTTCTGGAGGCTTTAACTGCAGAATTCAAGCTGATACAGCTTCTGTGGGACTCTTTAGATGAATGGGACTCACTCCAAGATGGGTGGCGGCAGGTAAAGTGCACCCAACACGACTGCATTGTATGGTGTGATCCTGAACAAACATTGTATAATACACAGACACAGCTCTTCCTCTCTTCTAAGCTCCACTGAATCCCCCCATTCCCTCTCCTCCCTAGAGCACACTTCAACAACTATCCCTGGACCATCTGGGCTCACAGGTGACCAAATACAGCAAATATGTCAACCAGCTGGAGAAGGGTCTTCCACGAAACAATGTTGTGCCAAGTCTGAAAGCCAAGGTGGAAGTCATGAGGCAGAGGGTGAGTAGAAGGTGTTTTGTTATGATTGACATTGTGTGTACTTTATGACTCCGAACATAATAAAAATATCTCTTTTTGAATTGGTAACCGGTTAAAAGATGCACACAACTGTTGCCATGTCTAAATGGTATTCATGTGTTTTTTTTTCCTCAGTTGCCTGTGATCACTGATCTGTGTAACCCATGTATGAAGCCAGCACACTGGAAGACCATAGAGTCAACAGTGGGGACCGCCCTGGATACTGAAGAGCTTACTGTGGCTGCTTTGGAGGAGCTCAAAATATTCTCCTATGGCACAAAGATACAAGAGGTAGCATACAAATGGAGATACAGTTTGCTTTATTCTAACCTATTTGCATTAAACCATTTGTTTGTTGTTTTTTGACATCAGAATCAGGTGAATACAAAAAACATAGGCTGTTATACCATATCATTTTAGTTTGACCTGGATAAACAGGACTAACCTAAGGCTTGAATTTCAGGTGTCAGGACAGGCTTCAGGAGAAGCATCAGTAGAGACCATTATTACAAAGGTATGTGGACTCTATTTTGTCATACTGAATGAACTGCAGCAGAGGTTTACTCTGTTATCCCTATCAATTACACTTCATCTTGTACTACTGGTTACAACATACAGTGGCTTCCATTAGTTATAAATCTGTTCTATATTCATTGTAAAAAAGGGTTGACCACCCCGCCATCGAGCAGTCTGTAATGTAGAGAAAGCTAAGCTAAGATGTTTTTTTTTCTTTGCTTTTTATTCTAAGCATGGCCAAATATGTGGCACAACAAACAATCTGCCAAAAATAGATGAATGAATGTTTTGTTTTTTTAAAACAACAGTTTGTCATTTTGAGAAGTATTATTTGCTTTCATGCCAAGAATTGGACAAGGACAGAAGATTGATGGTACTCTTATTCAAGGCATGTAAATATGAATCTGCTGCCAAGTGATGGTTAGCCTAACGTAGCGTATAGAAGCAAGGAAGCAGCTAACCTGGTTCTATCCAAAGATAAGAAAAAAAGCTTCCTCCCCTTTGTTCTTAAAAAAAAGAAAGACATAACGTGGTAATTAGTATTTTGTCTTGGTCCTTTGCCATCACATTGGGTCAGGGTAGTTCTCTGTCTTCAGGCTGAGTAAACCTACTTGGCTCTTCACATTTAATGAGAACTTAGATAGGGCCGCTCAATGCGGGATTCGAACCAGAGCAGCCTGCAGTGAGGATTATAGCCTCAACACATGGGGCAGGTGCTGTACAAACTGAGCTAAACACCACCCTGAGAACTTGGTTTAATCATCTGTTTAAACTAACAAACAATTGATACTTTATAACGTGTGTTCCAAAATAAGGCAAAATCTAAATATTATTTGAGGTTTTAAAGTGATGTTCACAAATGATCCAATGATTTGATCCCTAGTCCTTGTCAATCTATTAACTAAATCAGCATGTCTGATGTCCTTTATATTAGATGTTGTGTTACTGTATGTTAAGAATTTATTTTATGTGCTCACAATATACGCAAACCTAACTGGGTCACCGAGGAATATATGCCATTACACATATTGAAACTACAGTACTACACCCTTTAGGTAAGGTAACCACCAGCCCCTCTGATTGGATTGTGCTCTTTGGTTGGTTTGGCATTGACCAATAAGTTTAGGAGTAAATCAGGGTGAAAATTCATATTTGGAACTTGTAAGAGTTTATACAACTGTCTGTGTCTGTGGACAGATGTCCACCAAAGCATTTTTTTCACTCTCTTCTCAAACTTGAATATTGTATATTCAAGTTGTTAAAGAAGAAGTAAGTGGTCCGGTCGTTTTCGCTAATGCTGCGTTCCAGGCAGGCTTTTGAAATCGTAAATTACAGCTTCAAGTCACAACTTACGACTTTGTAGCGTTCCAGGTAACCCACTCGTGTTTTTCCGAAAAAGTCACTATAACAGCGACTCGTAACTTCCGACCGGTGAACTCGTAACAGATCGAACTGGTACCACTTCACGGTCGGAAAAATACTGTTGAACGCACCATAACAGTCCTCGTCCCTACGTCGCCACATTCACGGCGTTCCTTGGCTGCACAAAGCCGTTCTCTCTCCTCATTGGATAAAAACTGTAGGATACGATAAATGTTTTCTCCTCGGCTCAGAGCAGAGCAGAGTGACTGACAGACCCGTGTTTTGGTCCAAACACTCTATGTAAGTGATTGCTGTCGGAAGATATAACTATTTAAGACTTATATTAACACAAATATATCACTTACTTCTGCTTTAATTATGGTTCAATTATCTGGGGAAATGAACGCCATGGATTAAACCTGAGGTCACAATTCTGGTGTTATTTTAGATTTTATATATTCTTTAGTCATTCTCATTTCACTCACTAAGTGGGTCTGACTTTTTTCATTTTATTTGATTTGATTCCATTTTATTATTTTATGGCATTTTATTTATCCTATTTTTATTGTTTTTAGTTTTCACTGTAAAGCACTTTGAGCTGCATTGTTTATATGAAAGGTTCATACAAATGAAGTTATTATTATTATATTAAAAATTCAAGAGTTCAAGAATTCTTTATTGTCAGTGTGCATTCACTACATAAATAATTTGTGAACATGACTTGACAAGATCAAAATCATAATAATGATGTAGATTGGTGTTTGTAACCCACTCACTACTAAAGTTGTATTCAAGGATTTCTTGAAAGTTCATGAAAACAGTGCACATTGCTATCCAGATGCCAGGCTTGATGACTGATGTCCAGGTTTTTCTTTTGTGTCACACTCACATAACGGATCACAATGAGTCAATGCAGTTGAACATCTGCCCCCTCAATAAACATTGCAGGTGGAGGAAACGTGGAACACCACAGACTTTACTGTTTTGTCTCATGGTGATTCAAAGGAAGTGTTCATCTTGGGAGGCACAGATGACATCCAGGTAGGAACATGAGACACACAGGCTTCTGTAACACACTCATACAACCATCTAATTGTAACGATTTGTGTGGTTCGGTGTCTGTTTGCTGTGCAGGTACTCCTGGATGACAGCCTTATAAATGTGGGGATGGTGGCATCTTCTCGATACGTAGGGCCCATCAAGTTCAGGGTGGACAAACTGCTTAAACAGCTGACCATCTTTAACCAAACACTGGTAAAGGCTTAGAATAGATCCCATACTATTTTCATTTAAATGAAAGAGCTTCTATTTTTCTACAAGTGACTGTGATAATACAGGATTGTCTGCCTCAGGTAAATGCACTGTTGGACTTTAGATTTAGACACAAATGTAATGCAGTAGCTCTCCCTACTGGCTATAGAAGTAATTAAGATGTGTTGATATTTATTTGTGTCCCATATTTAAATTAATGTAAAGAAAAATAGCATGTAATGTCATTTGGAAGATTGATGTATTCATATCATTAGTTTCCCCCACTTCCTTAATTCTTAATCCTTGTTTTCCCCCTCTCTCCCTCTTTTTACAGGATGAGTGGCTAACCTGCCAAAGGAACTGGCTTTACCTAGAGGGTATTTTCGTAGCTCCAGACATCAAGAGGCAGCTGCCTGCTGAGTCTAAGATGTTTCTTGAGGTGGACAAGTCCTGGAAGAAAATCATGGCAAAGGTCAACAAGGTGCCCAATGCTCTAAAAGCTGCCGTACAACCTGGTAGGTGCTCTTACAGCATGAAAATACACAGACATAGAGAGGTGTGTAAGTGGAGACAGACATGGGCACAACCTTGTTGTTTTATCTTACACAGATCTGCTGGAGACGTTTCAGCACAACAATGTTCTTCTTGAAAAAATACAGAAGTGCCTGGAAGACTACCTTGAGTCCAAGAGAGTCATCTTCCCCAGGTACACAACATGATTTAGAAAAGCACATATTTAGAACTTTTTTTAATCATACTTTTGCTGCTTTATTTGTATTGACTTCTCTGATATCCATCCTTTATTTGGCCAATGCAGGTTCTACTTCTTATCCAACGATGAGCTACTTAAGATCTTGGCCCAGACACGGAACCCCCAGGCTGTGCAGCCTCACCTTAGGAAGTGTTTTGATGCCATTACCCGGTTAGACTTTGCTTTGCTGCCTAAACAGCCTCCTGGTGAATCAGGAAAGGCGGTGGACGGTGGAGAACAAGAGACCATATACAGCAAAGACATCCTGTATATGGTTTCCCCTGAGGGAGAGAAGGTAACGTTTGAGTAACTTCAACACTGTTGATCATCATGCTCTCTGTTTTTTACTCCTGTGTGTGTTCTCTTGTTTCATTCGGGGCAGAGAATAAGAGAGTGAGTGGGGAGCAACACATGCACCCCAATACCTTTTTTTCCACACTAGAAAAACTTAATTGTCATCATCAGATAATAATACATTCCTTCTACTTAATAACCCTAAAAAGAGTGGTAGAATTAAGTAAAAAAAAAAACTAAAAGAAGTTGTTATTAAAGGAAAAGGGACATGCCAAATCCAGAACGGCATTAATTAAGAAATTAGATAATTAATTATGACAGAAATGGTTAGGCTACGTTTGGCCTGCCACTGGAGCATTGATGAGTCTCCACCCAGTGGCTGTTAACCGTTTGTGCCCTGGGTTTAGGTTTCTTAGTAACTATCTGAAGATCAAGCAGGAACTCAGCATTATATCACTGCATTTGTCATCTTCAATGCTGCAACAAAGATGATGACATATTTTTGATGATGTTCTGGTGACTCAGGTAATGGATATCAGGCTTTCAGCTCCTCTATCACAAAGTAGAGCAAATAAAGGTTTTATACTGAAGCCTTAAAGGAGACATATTCTGCCCCCTTTCCACAAATGAAAATAGTTCCCAGGTGTCTTGGTCAAAATACCCCAAGGATCAAACATCACAGCTCTTTTCATCCTCTCAAAATAAGTTGGTAGAGCAAAGAGGCTATAGTCCCCGCTGGTTTCTGCATGTCATTTCCCCCATCTCTGCCTCCCATTTCCTGTCACTCTCTGAACTGTCCTATCAATAAAGGCATGAAAAGCCAAAAAAATACCGGTTTCACTGCTCGCCCCCCAGGGTAGGGGTGGTGTTATGCAAATTTGAGTCCTAGTTACATCACTGGAAGACAACTGAGGGAACAGCTCATAAAGCCAGGTGGATTTCAATCTAGGGAGCCTGAAGATATAGATTTTTTTTGTCAATTCTCACATTTTGGGGGCCAGAAGGCAAACACCCATATATACTGTATGTTAAAGGGCCTTCAAAAAGTGATATTTCCATATTGCATTTCCCTTTAATGCAAAAAAGACAAGCTGTAATCAAGTGCTTAAACTGTAACTGATCTTGTGCTTTTGTGTGTAGGTGGGTTTAACTAAGGGCTTGAAGGCACAAGGAAACGTGGAGGATTGGCTTTGCAAGGTGGAGGAGGCGATGTTCTCTTCACTCAGACGCCTCAGCAAAGCCGCCATCGCAGACTACGAGACGAAGTCGAGGGAGGAATGGGTAGTGGCTGGACATCCATCACAGGTGCACGCACACACACACATCTATTTTATATCAGTCTATTACCTTTACATTGAAGAATGTCAATATATTTGATCTAGTCTCTAGTCAATTACACATAAACTGTCACACCTTTATGAGTTTTATGTGTATTTGATATATACTTCAAGTGTTGGTTTTGACTCTTCCGTTGCCATTGTGTGAATCTACAATACATTGTTTCATCAGTGATGCTTTATCCTCAAGTCTTATTCACAATAAAGGTACTCAGCATCAGCTTGTGTGTCTGTCCACCAGGTGGTGCTGACCATCTCACAGTTGATGTGGTGCAGAGATATGGACGCCTGCTTGGAGGGAGACCATGACCACTTTGCTGCCCTGCAAAAATTTGAATTCACAAACATTGATGTAATCCTCAATAATTGATTTACTTTGTTTCTTTATTAAATGTTTTTTTTAGTCTTGTTGACTTCATCATCTGGTTAAAAAGTAGATTCAACAAAAGGAATCTACACTTTGAGCCCCATTTTTTTCAACTTTCTCTTAAAAATTCTAACTCAGTAATGTCTGTGTATGTGTATGTTTTTTCAGAGGCTGAATGCCTTGGCAGCGTTGGTGCGAGGACAGCTTCCTACTTTACACCGTAACATCATCACTGCCCTCATCACCATCGACGTCCATGCCAGAGACATTGTCACTGATCTAGTCAGGCAGAAGGTACAGTAGTGCAGTGTTACTGCAGGTGTGCAAATGTACACAAACACTAATCAAGCAACTTGTCTGCCCTGTAGCTCGCTCTCTGATAGGTGCAGGACTTGACTAGAGACTGTCCAGTAACTTCAGCTTTGTTTTTTCAGGTGGACACGAGGACTGACTTTGAATGGCAGAGACAGCTACGATATTACTGGGACTTGGACAAGGACACGTGTATAGCCACAATGGCTCTGTCCACTTACATCTATGGTTATGAATACCTGGGAGCCTGTCCGCGGCTCGTCATCACACCACTCACGGTAACACAAAATATCATGCTTAAGTTATGTAAAAGTGGAAACACAAATCAACATTTATTAGACAAACACTCACCATGGCAAATGCTCTGTCATTTAGATTGTACATAAACATAATGCAAGTGGGTCAGTGACATAAAAAAAATGTTTTAAATAAATGAAAATGAATGAGTAGTATTTTAAAAGCATCAGATTTGTTGAAATTTACATCATTGTATTCATGTTGGTTTTATGACATTTGAAATTACTTTTTAAACCTTTTTTTTTAAACAAAAGTAAGACTGAAAGCCCTGAAAATGTCAAATGGTGTAACCACAAAAGAATAATAGATATTAAATATTTTATCCACCTACAGTGGATTTAAGTGTGGATTTAAAAATATACTTTCTCCTGGAAACATTACATTGAAATAGATTTTTTCTATGTTTCTATAATTTGATTTTAATGCATTTTAGCAAAAATGGGCAGGGCATGTCCTAAAAACAAAAAACGTTTCTTCAAAATAATGTGTGATAAATATTGTAAAATAGTGTTGCATTGCAAAAGTGAATTACATTTATTAAACATTTCAGTCCAGATTTATTTTCTTGTATATAGTCAGATTTTTCTGAAAAAAATATAGTACAATGTTTTTATGCACTGCTCAAAAAAATAAAGGGAACACTTAAACAACACAATGTACCTCCAAGTATATCACACTTGTGTGAAATCAACCTGTCCAGTTAGGAAGCAACACTCATTGTGAATCAGTTTTACCTGTTGTTGTGCAAATAAAACAGACAATAGGTGGAAATGATAGACTACCCCTATAAAGGAGTGGTTCTGCAGGTGTGACCACCAGGCATTACTCTGTTCCCGTCATTTCCGGCTGATGTTTTGGTCACTTTTGAATTTTGTTAGTGTTCTCTAGGGTTCCCTAGAGGTACAGTAGCATGAGGCGGTGTCACTCAGGTTGTGCCGCTCATCCAAGATGGCACATCAATGCGAGCTGTGGCAAGAAGGTTTGCTGTGTTTGTCAGTACAGTGTCCAGAGCATGGAGGAGATACCGGGAGACAGGCCAGTACACCAGGGGGTGTGGAGGGGGCCACAGGAGGGCAACAAGGCAGCAGCAGGACCGCTACCTCCTCCTCTGTGCAAGAAGGAACAGGAGGAGCACTGCCAGAGTCCTGCAAAACGACCTCCAGCGGGCCACTAATGTGCATGTTTCTGCTCAAACTGTCAGAAACAGACTCCACGAGGGTGGTATGAGGGCCCCACTTCCAGAAGTGAGGCCTGTTCTAACAGACTGGCCCGACACCATGAAGGGCGATTGGGATTTGCCAGAGAACACCAATATTGGCAAATACGCCAATGGCGCCCTGTGCTCTTCACAGATGAGAGCAGGTTCACACTGAGCACATCTGACAGACGTGACAGAGTCTGGAGACGCCGTGGAGAAGGTTATGCTGCCTGCAACATCCTCGAGCATGACCGGTTTGGTGCTAGGTCAGTAATGGTGTGGGGAGGCATTTCTTTGGATGGCCACACAGCCCTCCATGTGCTAGCCAGAGGTTCCCTGACTGCCATTAGGTACCAGGATGAGATCCTCAGACCCATTGTGAGACCATATGCTGGTGCAGTGGGCTCTGGGTTCCATCTAATGCATGCCAATCCCAGGCTTCGTGTCACCAGTTCCTCCATGATGAAGGTATTGATGCTATGGACTGGCCTGTCCGTGCTCCAGACCTGAATCCAGTTGAGCACATCTGGGATATCTTGTTTCATTCCATTCGCCAACGCCATGTTGCACCACAGACTGTCCAGGAGTTGGCTGATGCTTTAATCCAAGTCTAGGAGGCGATCCCTCAGGAGAACCTCGGCCGCCTCATCAGAAGCATGCCCAGGCGTTGTAGGGAGGTCATACAGGCTCGTGGAGGCCACACACACTACTGAGCCTCATTTTGACTTGTCTGGAGGAATTTTCGTTGACGTTGGAGCAGCCTGCAATGTGATTTTCCACTTTAATTTTGAGTATGGTTCTGAATCCAGACCTCCATGGGATGATAATTTTGATTTACCTTGATCATTGTGTTATTTTGTTCTCAACGCACTCTACTATATATTGAATAATGATTTTCAACTGCAATATTTCATCAATTGACATCGAAGATGTGTCGTTTAAGTGTTCCCTTTATTTTTTTGAGCAGTGTATTATCTCTGAGCTCTGATTTATCTTTTGTAAAGTAATTACACACAAAATCTTCTCTACTTGTCATATTCAGGACCGCTGCTACCTGTGTCTGATGGGGGCTCTCCAGTTGGACTTGGGAGGTGCACCAGCTGGACCAGCAGGGACAGGAAAAACAGAGACCACCAAGGATCTGGCCAAGGCCCTTGCCATACAGTGTGTGGTCTTCAACTGCTCTGATGGGCTTGATTATAAGGTCAGCCATGATGCAGTCTATTCACATATGACCCATATTACTAGTATGCTCCCTAATTGCAAAATTTTCCACACAGTCAGTACAGATATATCACATCTTACCAGCATGCTATTTTAGCCTTCTGCCACTGCATGTGTTTGCTCTGTTTAGATGTACCTTGGAATGCTGACTCTAACTGTAACTACTAAGTGAGGCCTTTAGATGGCACTATTGCAAAAGCATTGCACAAGGTAAATAGGTAAAACTCTAATTGCTTTTTACAGAGGCTTAGTTTTGTGCCACTAAAATATTGCCTTCATTCAGCCATGTATTTTTATTTAGCAAGTTTTTTAGTTGATCAACTTGGTTGATCACTTCAGGAACATAGGTCAAATGTGTGTGTCAGGAAGGAAAATGTTTGTTACATTTGCTTGATGGCTTAAATGTGTTCCTCTATTCTTAATATTTTCTAATTTTGATTTATAACCAAAATAACACAGGTTGATCCTGTTATCAACATTGATTAATTGATATCTTTTCATATATATCGTCTTTGTGTACAGCATTACTTATTTTCCGTAATGTTCATCCAATGAACACAATGTATATTTAACTAACAGCCCCCAATGGAAACTTTAGATTGGCCCATCGACCTTGAGATGCACTACGTGTTCCAGTTTAATGCTAAATGTATTGTGCTGTGTCTTGCATGGCAGTGAGACTGGATGGAGTCGGTAAACCTGAAAGCCTTTTCTGACAAGACAGCTGGAAAGCTATTCTCTCTGTGTCTGCAGTAGTTAGTCACTGCTGGAGGACACCTGGAGTGTAATAGAACTGGACCAGGCTTTGATTTAACAGGGCTTGCATCGCAGCCATCTCTGGTTGTTATGTGTTAAGTGTTCTGTTCTGCTCCACTGTCTGCTTAGCACCATTTAACTAAAACATTTAATAGCACAGTCAATGAGGTATTAATACCTTTGAACTACACTTTTTTATGTCATTCATGGGAGAGTGATGTGGTGCATATAAATATAATTCAATGATATTGCTTCCCTCTTGCAGCTGCTTAAATACACACTGTGCTCAGAACCGATAACACTTACTTTTTGGAATATATATATATATATAATGTGTGTGTATATATATATATTTTTTTGATCAAGGTCTTTTTTATTTAGTTTTTACGATTTAAACGTAATTTAATTTTATGTTGAGTGGCACAGGTGATTAAGTGGGCGCCGATGTAGCCCTTTCCTGCATGTCATTCCCCCTCTATCTGCCTCCCCATTTCCTGTCTCTCTTAACTGTTCTATCTAATAAAAGGCATGAAAAGCCAAAAAATATACTAAAAAAAAAAACATAAGCCCAACAAAACAAAAACAGGACAGTAAATCCCCTCCACCCCTCTTTCCCCAAATACCTGACTTACAGTATTATCAGTATAAAATACAGAGTTCAAAATACAGAATTCACACAGTGAGACATGAACAAGAAATGGATATCTGCATCCATACCTTCATCAAACATTGAGAAAGGCTGCCAAATATTATAGATTCTTCTAGTAGACCCCCTGATTGTGTATCTGATCTTCTCCAACTTGATGTGGTCAGTTACAGTTCTATTTAACCAATCACTTCTCTCTGTTCCAGATGATGGGTCGCTTCTTCAGCGGTCTTGCTCAGTCAGGAGCTTGGTGTTGTTTTGATGAATTTAACCGAATCGACATTGAAGTGCTGTCTGTGATCGCCCAGCAGCTCATAACCATACGAAATGCTAAAGCTGCTAAGGTGCTCCCACAAAAACACACATATACACCACCTTTCATTTATTTTATATTTTTGCATTGCATTGTTTAGAGCCCCAAACATTAAATGATAAGCCTTACAGATCTCTAAAGTTAGCCTGTTACACTTTGATACATGTGGTAGTTTGCTATCATTTAATAAGATCATGTATTTTGCCACAAGGTCATTTGAATTGCTAGCCAGGTTTGACCATCATCCTGAAACCACCACAGATCATCTATTTGTTAAACATGTACTTGACTTGCCTGTGTAGATATTCGATACATGCTTTGAACAGCATCTCAATGAACCCTGTGCCCCACACAGCTGTCCAGGTTTCGATTTGAAGGCCTTGAAATCAAGCTGGTGATGACATGCGCCGCTTTCATCACCATGAATCCAGGCTACGCCGGGAGAACAGAGCTACCTGACAACCTGAAAGCTCTCTTCAGACCCATAGCCATGATGGTGCCAAACTATGCGCTCATTGCTGAGGTAACACGCTCTACTATATGCACAACGTGCCTCGTTATACTCACTGTGCTATGTTTTGTTATTTTCTGGACAGAATAGTTGATCATTCTGGTGTTTCTTGTCCCCCCCTTCAGGTGATTTTGTACTCAGAGGGGTTTGAATCCAGTAAGACCCTGGCAAGGAAGATGACACAGATGTACAAGCTGTGTTCGGAGCAGCTGTCCCAGCAGGACCACTATGACTTTGGCATGAGAGCAGTCAAGTCTGTCCTCGTCATGGCTGGGTCAGAACCTCACACTGAAGCACATGTAGATTCACTTAGAAAGACAAACAAGCTTTCACCTTCCCAACAGTGTGACTGTGACACACTCACAGATGTACACACACATGCATGTTAGTGATATTAGTAAGATAATGAATGTTAAATGGAGAATTTGATTCTCTGTACACAGCTGTACAGTACTGTATGGTCAGATATTACCACTGAATACAATGGCCGTCTTTGGTGTTGAACTGGCATATCTGGACATATTGTGATAAATTGTCAAATAACAAGCCAGAAATCCAAATACTGTACCAAATACCTGATCACAGGGTAAAAAGCCCGTGACTCTTCAAATGTCTCTTAATTTTTTTTTTGCTGCATCTACAACACATGAACTGTATGAACTTCCCTCACAAAGTTAAATACATCAAATGAAGGAGTGCAGAGAAACATAAAAGGGATAAAGAGCAAGAATAGATGGAAACATTTGCAGTAGAAACACAGTTGTTCCTGGTGTGCTTGAGTGCATAAGTGATTTTAATGGATTCTCTTGACCATATGTAGTGAAAGTCATACTTCTGCCTGTTGGTTATTAGCTGAAGCTCAGGGAACTGTTGTAATTGGCTTGTGATGCATTGTCTGTCTTTGCCTCGATATTACTCCCCTGAGTCTGCTTGTTCCACACCAAGCGCACATTCATTATCTCTTGCCCTAATGTCTCTAATGTTTTTTTGTTTTTTTAACCAAGCTTTTTACAACTGAGTGAAGCTATAGCTTGGTTGTGGTTGTGGAGATCAGGTTGTGCAATATTGAATTAAAGGCTCATGCTGGCTCCTTATTGGGAACCAAACAGTGAAGCTGTAGAAGCACATATTGCATACTTTTTCCTAAGCATCATCATATTTAAGCTGAAGCCTAGAACTGTATGGTAAAACAGTTTTGTAATTTACCTCACTGTTTTGGGGCCACACACTGATGCTTTTCACCAAATGTCATGTCCAGCACCACAAACATTTTACATAAATTGTACTGTGTGTTCACCCACGTTACTTTTAAACCATTCACCTTTGGATACAATGGATCAAACTGAGTTTATTGCAGCCTAGGGTATCTTCTTTTTTTCTTCATCAGATTTTATATCAGAACAACTCCATGAGCAAACTTGGTCCATTTTTCAATGTTAGTGATTTTCAGACCAAGCCCCAGAAATGTTATCACATAACAATAATCTCATTTGTAAGTACACAACCATACTAGCCAACTGAAAACTTGTGGCAAAGGTGTCACTCAAGAAATCAAATTTCATGAATTTGCCAATTATTACGTTTTCCAATGTAGTCATAATTTCATGTGTACATGTATGTATATGTATATGGAGGAGTAAAGTACACAAATAGAAATGACCGTCACCAAGTTTGGTCTTTACAAGTTTTCCCATAGCCATCATTGAAACATGGCTTATCAAAATGTATAATAATTATTTGTTAACCCTCGTTAACTCCATGGTTTGAAGAAAAAGTGCTTATGATCTAGTTTACATAAAAGTTGTATAATTTGTAACATAACAATGTGTTTGTTGCTTCTTAGGTCTCTAAAGAGAGAAAACCCTCATCTGAGTGAAGATGTGGTTCTCATCAGAGCGCTGAGGGATTCCAACCTGCCAAAGTTCCTGACTGATGATGCTGTGCTGTTTGGGTAAAGAAATAAATTTGACTTCAAATGCGTAGATGCTGAAAAATATGAGACATAATTACCAGCACAAATAAGTAACATAGCACCCTGTCCCCATCCATCTCCATCTCCACGCCCACTACAGTGGAATACTGTCAGACCTGTTCCCTGGCGTGTGTATCCCTGAGCACGACTATGGCGTGCTGCACTCCACCATCCTGGAGTCTCTGGTGAAGCGGAACCTGCAGCCACTGGAAAGCATGACCAATAAGGTACACTGCAAGTGTGAAAAGGGAATTTATTGAAATTAGTCCTACAAAACAACAAAATAGCAACCACACACTCAAAACACTGTGCATCAATTAATTGAAATTAGCCTTGAAGATATTTTGCTTTTGTGAAACACTTTGCATATATAATACATGGGTTGCAACATGGATGGATGGATGGATGGAAGTAGCTTGCATGTAGTATTCTTGCTGACCCCACACATATCCTCCACTCAGAATATGAGCTCCTTCCATCAGGCAAATGTTACAGAGCCAGCAGATACAAAACCAACCACTTCAAACTGTCATCCATCCCATCATCTATGACTCTCTTAGACAATAACTGTCACCATTCTTAAGGTTGTTTCTTTTTTTTTCTTGCTATCCAGGTTTTAATCCATTGATATTTACAATAGCGCACTTACACTTACTGCTGTAAACCTGTGGCACTATGTGCTTTCCTTCTCTTGTGTTATTTGAAAAAGCATTTTGTACTGAATTGCCTCTTGCAACTTGAGCCAACTGTGCACCTTCTGTGTCATGTGTCCTTACTACCCAAATCTGTGTCCAAATGTATTATGTCTACTGTTTCACTGTTGTTGCGGTGGTTTCTGGCACTTTCAGCCCACAACAAATTTCCTTAGGAACAATGAAGTATATCTGATCTAATCTTTTTTTTTTTTTAAGTATATTTTTTTGGCTTTTCATGCCTTTATTTGATAGGGCAGTAGAGTGTGACAGGAAATGGGAGGCAGAGATGGGGGGAATGACATGCAGTATAGGGCCGTCCGACGCGGGACTCGAACCGGGGCCGCCTGCAGCGAGGACTATAGGCTCTACACATGGGGCGGGTGCTCTACCAACTGAGCTAAACACCGCCCCATCTAATCTAATCCATTTATTCCTTATAACCAGGTGATCCAGCTCTTTGAGACCATGTTAGTGCGTCATGGTGTGATGTTGGTAGGGCCCACTGGTGGAGGGAAGACCACTGTCTACACAATTCTGGCAGACACACTGGAGTGCCTCCATCGCACGGGGCACGTGGCCGACAACCCCTTCTATCAGCCTGTCAAGACCTACGTCCTCAACCCTAAATCTGTCACCATGGGAGAGCTCTATGGAGAGGTACCACAGAAAGTAGCAGTGCTGAAATGATACAACGGCTTATTTGCTTCTCTCTATACATCTGTTGTTTTTGTCAACCTCAGGTCAACACTTTGACACTGGAGTGGCGTGATGGACTGATGGCCCTGAGTGTCCGCGATGCATGCAACGACACCACCGATATCCACAAGTGGGTGATCTGCGACGGGCCAGTTGATGCCCTGTGGATTGAGAACATGAACACCGTACTGGACGACAACAAGATGCTTTGTTTGGCCAACAGCGAGAGAATCAAGCTGACTTCATCCATACATATGGTGTTTGAGGTCAGAGCCCGTGTCCCTCGTTACCTTGTGTCTGCCGAGCATGGCGTATCCAAACAGGTAACATACTATGTATTTTGCAGGTCCAGGACTTGGCTGTGGCGTCCCCAGCCACTGTCAGTCGCTGCGGGATGGTCTATATTGATCCTGATGAGCTGAAGTGGATGCCCTATGTCCAGACGTGGATCACTGGTCTGGCAGCTAAGGTGGCACATTCTGTATATCTGTCTTTTGCAGATGTTTTTAACACAGTGTGTAATCAGTTTCAGAAATGTTGGCTATAGCTGCTCATTGTATTAGAGCAGGGGCCACATACAGCGCAATTTGATCTCAAGCAATACTGTATCAGCATAATAACCTATAAATAACAACTCTAAATGTTTCCCTTTGTTTTAGTGCAAAGAAGAACAACAAGTCTTGTTATTGTTTGCTTGTTTTTATAATCCTGTGTTTTATATGTAAAGCACTTTGTAATTTTAAGGCATAGTTCAACTTTTTGGCAAATTGGCCCATTGTAATAATTTCATTTGATTGTCGGTGCAAGCTAATTTTAGAATGGCGGAGCAGAGCCGTGATAATTTCTTGGTTTCACATGTCAAGTTTTCACACAGTCCAACTCCAAAACGCTCTCATGGACAAGTTGTGACCTGAACATTAACCACGCTATGAGATAATAACGGAATGTTACGAGACGGAGTTGTTTTCGAGGCAAATGCAGAGACTGCTTGCCGAAAAACTGCCTCCGAAGGGAACGCATGAGTGGTTTTGCATGAATTTACCTCAAATTATGAGTTATTAAATACATTATTAAGATGTTTAAAGTTACTTAACTGTCCTTTTACAAAATATTATGGACAACCTAAAATTTATTTAGGTAAATAGGTGCAATTTCATCAATATTATGCCTCTTCTGTCTGTAATATGTAATTTTCATACTTGGCAAATTCATCCTATGGGCCGGATCGGACCCTCTGGCTGGCCAGTTTTGGCCCACGGGCCGCACGTTGACACCCCTGTATTAGAGGATCTGTGCAGAGATTGATTATAGTATTATATTTGCGTGCAACATGGTCTCACAGATAACAGTGTTATATGATGCACACCATATAGGTACAGTATAAACAGGTTGTATCACGTTTCCTGTCAGGTCATAGTTAGACTGCCTTGGTATAAACATTAAGTTTATACCAAGGCACCGACTACTGCTTCATCTGGCCCCATTTTGCTCTTGTATTCATTTAATGTGAAACCGTGGCTGACTTCCCCTGACTGTGTGAGCACTAGTACTGTATATGAATGGTAATGTTCATTTTCAGACATTAGAAGTAGCAGAACTTCAGCATCAGCATAAACTCTGATGACAGCACATCACATCAAAGTTTATAGCTTGCAACATCAGCCCTGAGTCTTTTAGGATGACTCAGAGTCAGAACTACAGTGGGAGTGGGTCATCTCTCCTATAAACTTCCTCTTGTTGTATATCACTGCCCTAATGTCTTTTCACTCTGTTGACAGTGTATGTTTCTGATTACATCTGAATAATTTGTTGCTGTGGGCTCCCTTGTTTTTCCTCCTCCCATTTTCATTTTTAACAAGGAGCATTCTGTTACAGCCTTTCTTAATTTAAAGCAGATATCAGTGGAATGTTTTTGTTAATATAAGTCCTAAATAGTCTTATTTTCCGTCAGCAATCACTTACATGGAGTGTTTCAGCCGTAACGCGAGTCTCTCCGTCACTCTGCTCTGCTGTAACCCGAGGAGAAAATTTTTCTTGTGGGATACAAGCGTTATCCAATAAGGAGAGAGAACGGCATGAAGAGCTGTGTGTGCAGCCAAGGGGTGCGCGTGAATGTGGTGACAGAGCACGAGGACCAATAGATGCATGACGAGGGCGGGGGCTGCTAACTCATGGTGCGTTCAAGGAAACTCGTACTTTGTGTTTTTCCTTCCTGTGAAGTCATTTCGATCTTTTTCACGGGTCGGAAGTTACGAGTGGCCGTTATAGTGAACTTTCACAGGCAACAGGACGGTGAAAACACAAGCTACGGGTTGCCTGGAACGTTACAAAGTCGTAGTTGTGACTTGAAGCTGTAACTTGCGGTTTCAAAAGCTTGCCTTGAACGCAGCATTCGCCGAAACGGCCGTGCCGCTGATATCTGCTTTAAGGTTTGTATTTTACTTTGTTAGGGATAACTTTGATTACACTTTTTGGAGTTTTTAGAATTAGATAATTAGTCTTGAATTACTTTTGTATTGATTTCCACTTAACTGCTTTAACTGAGGGAGTCTGTCACACACTGTGTCTCCAGGAAAGGGAGAGCATGCCCCTTATTTATTGTAGCTCTTAATTGTCCTCTGTCCAGTCCAGTTCTTAAAACCAACAGCTTGGGTACCTGTGAAGATTATTTTGCTCAAGTTAAAAATGGGTTTTCACAAAGACCAATGCATAATCCTATCCTCTTTTGCCTGCAGCCATCTAATACCAACTCTCTTTTCTTATCTGTGCTGTCCCTCCAGCTCCCAGACCCAGTGCGTACATACTTGCTGGAGATGTTTGAGTACTATGTAGAGACGGGTCTCCAGTATGTGGTGAAGTATTGTACTCAGGTGATCCGCCAGGTGGATATCAGTAAAGTCACCACTCTGTGTTTCCTGTTGGAGGCACTGTTGCTTGGCGAAGGAGGACCAGACCTGAAAATGGTATTTTAAACGACAACAAACAGCCACTTGACTCCAGTCTATTTCAGATGATGCTGCACAATCTGTTAGTGCAGTTCATTGCAGTTTTGCACAATATCCACTTCCGCTTAAACCTACAGATTAATTGATACAGCAAAAACATTTCATACATGACAACATACTTGACACTGTGTGTACTGTATTTTGAACCACGATATCACTCAGTGAACAAGCTTATTTGTATTTTTCCTTTGTGTTTGTGTCAGGATTCCAAGCATCTGAACCAAGTGTTATGTCAGACCTTCATATTTTGCTACCTATGGGCAGTAGGCGGCAACCTGACCGGTTCTCACCAGGAGGCTTTTGAGACCTTTGTTAGAGAGCAGGTTGAAAAGAACAACACTAAGGTATTTATGTGCACACCCATCCAGAGAATGATATACACAGAAATAGATAAACTGCATGACAGGTTTTTGCACAATATAGGAGCATTTGCAGACAACATGTATTTTAATAACACACAGACAAAATGTTACAAGTATGACTTGGATTGCTGTTATGACTATTTGATGCCGCAGAAAGAAAATCTTGTCTCTCAGCCATATAACTGAGTGTCAAATCCATTTGCATGCACATTTTCTGGTATCACTATCAAATATGTGAAAAGGCCTGAAGGTTAGCTCATACATATTACGTATTGCGCTAAAGTACACTTGACACTGGCTGTATCCATCTGTAGCACAGCTAATCTGAAAGGGGATTATGCTCTTATATGATATCAGACGCATGAAATGAAGACATTCAGAAAGCGCATCCATTTTATACTTAGTAATACTCTCAGTGGTATTACGAGGAACATATTGGAAAGGTAAATCAGATAAAAAAAAACTATGTTTGCCTAAGGTATAAATGGCATATCGTCATATTGCCAACCTTAGATAACTCTGAATCATTGGTTACAGTATGATGGAATTTGGAAATCATTTTTATTTGTGAAGAATGAGGTGCAGACCTTTTCGATGAAATACTGTGGGGTGGAGGGTGATGTTATAAACCCTTCAGCGCAGCAGGATCCCAGCAGGAGATGGGAAGTTAATTGTTTGAGAGGTTTGACTTCTCTGGCAGTTTAGTTTAGTTTAGTTTAGTTTAGTTTAGTTTAGTTTAGTTTAGTTTAGTTTAGTTTAGTTTAGTTTAGTTTAGTTTAGTTTAGTTTAGTTTAGTTTATTATCCGGATCCCCATTAGCTGCGGCATAGTCGCAGCTATTCTTGCTGGGGTCCAACAGTGACAATGATGCATTTAATAATACAAAAATAAAGACATTATATGCATATAGAAATAAAAATACAAAAACTAAAAACAAGGACAAGTAGATGCAGATGATTAAAGAAATGACTCACTGACAGAGATAAAAACACAGTAGGCTTGGAACATAGCTCACTTACTGTAGCTGAAGTTGGAATGAGCAAGAGACTAAATGGTGAAGAAAGGCAGTGTTAGATAGATCCCTGCTTGTTAGCCTCTTTTACTAAGACTTTTTACTGGACCAGCTCTCCGTTAAGGGGTCAGTTCTCAAGTTCTAACAGTAGAAATTCTAGAGAATGTTGGGAACCTCAACTTTCCTTGACAGCAGACTATCATCTGGATCATCCCACATCCTTCCAAATAGAGAATTCATATACAAGTCACATGTCACAAGAAAACTTACAATCAAAAGCAATCAGCAACAAAATACAAAGATTTTTCAGATCTCTAAGGATTTTACACACATTGCATAGAGTTTTATTTCAAGTTAAGTGTATGTTAATTCATTTGCATTCTTCTGTCCTTCCTGCATAGCTTCCAAAGTGTGACACCCTGTGGGACATGTACATGAACTTTAACCAGAAGCGTTTGGCGCAGTGGGGGACAATAATCCCTCCATTTAAATACAACAAAGAGCAGCCGTTTTTTGAAATACTGGTTCCCACCACCGACACTGTACGCTACGGATACCTGATGGAGAAACTGTTGTCTGTGCAACGTTCAGTACTCTTCACTGGCGACACTGGAGTTGGCAAGGTGAGGTTTCCTAGACGGTTTGAATGCAGTAAAGGCACTCTGTCACTTTTATTGCAATTTTAAAAAGGTGAGAAATGATTAGCTTGTCCGTGATCCATGGATACACAGAGATTCCATCCTTACGTATGTATACTGTTAGTCTTGGAATGAGATAGTCTACTACAGGCTATCTTTGTCGCTTGGCAGCAGCAGAGTCCATTGTATATGTACTATGGGCAATTTCTAAATTAGAAATTTGGAGATAGACACGATAACAGGATATCATGAAAAATGTTTAAAGGGACAGTTCAACTATTTTTAGAACAGCAGAGCAGAGCCACGAGCTGCTCAGAGCTACAGTACGCTACAGAGGCTAATGGAATTTCTTGATTTCCCTCATCAAACTCATCAAATACACAATCCAAAACGCTCTCGTGGACAAGTTGTGACCTGCACATTCACCACACTATGAGATAATCATAGAGCCTCCGTAGCGTTGCTCTGAGCAGCTCGTGGCTCTGCTCTGCCATTCTAAAAATAGCTTGCACCGACAATTAAACTCCTAAAACTATAGGGATTATGGCAATGGGCTGGTTTGCCAAAATGTTGAACTATCCCCTTAGAATTTAAATTATCAGCAATACGTACTAAAACCATAAACATGAACAGAAGCTAACTGCTGCTATTCAGACTATAGACTAAGCAATAAATACTAAGGTCATTGTAGAATAATTTTTCAACACCACAGTGATGAGTGATCGTTGAGCTTTGGTACTCACAGTTACTCTAAAACATGATGAACACAAGGCTTTTGGTGTCGGCGTTATGAAATCATTTCTGTGTGTCTCTCCCTTGCAGTCCGTGGTGGCTCGGGGCCTTCTTAATAGTATCCAGGCAAAGGCGGGATACCTTCCTATCTACGTCACCTTCTCTGCTCAGACCTCCTCCGCATGCGTACAAGAGATCATTGAGTCCAAACTGGAGAAAAAGAGGAAAAATATCCTGGGTAGGATAACAACTTTATTTGAGGAAACTTTACATGTAACCCCAGAAAAAGAAGCATACCTCGTCATGCATATGATCCATTACTACTGGTACACATCATCTGCATACCACTGTAGTAGACAACAGGGGCTCGTAAAAGTACTATGCATTCATGCAGTCAACATAAGATGCCCCAGTTTAACCCTTTTTAAAGCCAAAGCTACTGTACCACTGCAGCCACGCTTGTTTATTATGCATCTTGTAGAGATCAAATCCAGATCACATGATGTAGCTTCTATTGGTTCACATCATTTTGTGCTACAAAATAACACCAGTTAAGAATGGCTGAAACAGTTTTGGCTCACAGCTACACTGCTGTGCAATTAGTCACATGCTGTATAGTAGGAAATCCCCCCCCCCCCCCCCCCCCCCCCCCCCAAAAAAAAAAAAAAAAAAAAAAAAAAAAAAAAAAAAAAACGTCCTCAGTTATGTATAAATGGGCCAAAAAATGCAACACTGGTAATTTTGTTCATTTACTTTGTTCTGTTCACTTCCCACTTCTTCAGTCCACCTACAAATCAGCATTGTGGCCATTTATTTAACTGTCTGTCTTAAATCTGTTAATCCTTTACACCCAGTCTCATTTTTTTTCTTGTTCCTGCAGGTGCTCCTGGAAACAAGAAATTAGTTGTCTTTGTTGATGACTTGAATATGCCTAAGCTGGACAGTTATGGCTCTCAGCCCCCAATAGAGCTCCTGCGACAGTTCCAAGATTTTTCTGGCTTCTATGACAGAGCTAAATTCTTCTGGAAGAAGATCCAGGTACAGATGCACATTATGATGATGTGTGCTCATTTGCCGTGATGTTGTTCCACAGGTGGCTATTTTTGCAGTTTCCTATAGATATGTTTATAGGAAACAGAACAGTAAACGCAGCTTTCAATCGTTATTTAGAGCAGATGAGCCGCACAGGTGCTGCATGTGGTTACTGAAACCAGCTGTTGTTGATCAGACTATACCCTCAGTCTGTTAACTTGTTGTAAGCTTCAGGCTCTTTTTTCTGTTTACACACATGCCAAACACAGTACAGAACACACATCCTGCAAACAAGACACTTAAAGGGCAACTTCGGTATTTTTCAACCTGGGCCCTGTTTTCATATGTTTTCCTGTATATGTGAGTGATGGATAACACTTTTTTTGAGGTGGCTCCAGTATTGAGCGGGGCAGGCAGCCTGCAGCCCAGCTAACGCTCCTGTATGGGGCAAGTGGCTCCCGTCAAAGTTCGCCGTAAACGAGCATTTTTTTTCAAACTGACAGGCTCAGATAGTTGCAATGAGTGTCCGACAACACACTAGAGAGGAGAAATTAACGTAATCAGGGTTTTTTCTGGCCAAAATTTGGGTTGAGGCGGCCGCGGGGATACGTATCTCTCCCTCCGGTCAAACGCCCCGTCCTGATCCACATCCACTGCAAAGTAGGTGCCGCCAGCTGTAATAGTGAAACAACCGCGCTTTTACAGCCGATTTTAGGATAAAACTCTGAACATGACGTAGACATGGAGATCTAGCCGGGTTAAAATAGCCACCTAGTTGCCTACAGGAGAGCCCGGCTCGCTACAGTAGCAGCCCTCCGTCTCCTCTTTCTCTCCACGCTCTGTGCCGGTGCCGGGGTAAACAGCGCCGCTGAGCTCTAGGCTCAGATAGTTACAATGAGTGTCTGACAACATACCAGACCCTGTGGTCGGCACGGCCTCGCTGAAATTGTCAGTCGCCGCGCTGGAATCTTGATTGAAGCTCTGTACGGTATGGAAGCTCAGCGGCGCTGTTTACCCCACCGGCACAGAGCATGGAGAGAAAGAGGAGACGGAGACGGAGGGCTGCTACTGTTGTAGGCAACTATGGGTGGCTATTTTAACCCGGCTAGATCTCCATGTCTACGTCATGTTCAGAGTTTTATCCTAAAATCGGCTGTAAAAGCGCGGTTGTTTCACTATTACAGCTGGCGGCACCTACTTTGCAGTGGATGTGGATCAGGACGGGGCGTTTGACCGGAGGGAGAGATACGTATCCCCGCGGCCGCCTCAACCCAAATTTTGGCCAGAAAAAACCCTGATTACGTTAATTTCTCCTCTCTAGTGTGTTGTCGGACACTCATTGCAACTATCTGAGCCTGTCAGTTTGAAAAAAAATGCTCGTTTACGGCGAACTTTGACGGGAGCCACTTGCCCCATACAGGAGCGTTAGCTGGACTGCAGGCTGCCTGCCCCGCTCAATACTGGAGCCACCTCAAAAAAAGTGTTATCCATCACTCACATATACAGGAAAACATATGAAAACAGGGCCCAGGTTGAAAAATACCGAAGTTGCCCTTTAAGGAGTTACTGGAAAGCAACATTCTGTTTCTTCTTTTTTGCAGTCATGCAGAATTTGTAGTTGATACACACAGATGCAATCAATGTTTTTACTCTCTGACTCTGGAGGACTGCAAACAACTATTTATTGTAAACAGAATTTTGTAATGTCTAGGGTTTGTTTGAGGTTTTCTGTTAAGTGGAAAAAGTATTCTTTAGTTTTAGTTTTTACTCAGTCAGCATAAGTTTAATTTGCCTTCTAGTGAGAGTAATGAATACTGTCCATTTGTATGAGAAACGCATTTATCTTGTGTTGCCTGTGAGTTTTTGCTGCGACTAACGTTGTTGCAGACCCATATTTGTATTCAGCAACTGCAGGAAAATCCTTGCATGAACTCCAAACGAGAGTTACAGATGTAACTAAGGTTCTATGAATTCTGGATGACCGCCAGAGACGGTATGAAATACCTGGATAAGCATCACGCGCATGCGCAGATCGAGACATAATATCAACAAAGTCATGACTCTTGACCTGGGTGACGTAAGCAACCTGATAAAGAGGGCAGGCACCCAGAAATCGTCTCCTACAGAATCTTCTCGTCAAGATTCCGAGTGACAAAGAACTCTGGTGGTCATTCAGAATTCATAGAACCTTAGTTACATCTGTAACTCTCGTTCTATTTCATTCTTCCTGACCGCCAGAGACGGTATGAAATACCTGGATGACCTATACCAAAAAAGTCATGAGGAATCCGCACTCACCGAGATTCAGTTGCAGACCGAAGGAACAGACAGGACAGCCGCTGCCACAGGATGGGGAGCGGCCACATTGACCCTGTAGAAGCGGGCAAAGGTACAGGAAGAAGCCCATGCAGCTGCGGCACAGATGTCATTCAGTGGGACACCCCTCAAAGCAGCCCATGACGTGGAGACGCTCCTGGTCGACACTTCACCGGTGGGACCGGAAGGCCCTTGAGCAGGGTTTCCGTTGTCCGATAATTACCGGACTTTGGCCGGTAAAATCTGCCGAAGTCCGGAATTTTCTAACCCCGCCGGTCAAAATGTCCGGTGAAAATATTCCCTCCGAGTCCGATCACGATTTGAATTTTATTAAAAAACAAACCAAACAAAAACTAAATCAGAGATTGCAGTGACATCTACCCCGAGTGGAGAGAGGCTTCTCTCTGCATCGCATCAAAACAGCAGTGAAGTGAAGTCACCTGGGGGAGAGGAGGAGGGGCGGGGCTCACACGACTGAAGCGCATTTCAAACTGTGCAGAGTCCGGAGACACTGCACACATCGGCTGCTGCAGCACATTTCACACGCAGAGATCCGTAAAAAGTAAAAGAAAAATTACTTTGTAATTTGTTTGTAGAGTTTTTATTGCAAAGCAGCGGCTTTTTATTATTATTATGTCAAGTTGCAGCAGCCGCGTTATGAAATGAGCCGGTTTATGTTTGCAGTCTGAGAATAGGCCTTCATCTTCTTCATGTTGTATGAGCGCAGGCTTGTGCAATATTTATTTAGAATTTACGTGGTCACTTGACGGCATTAACATTAAATTACGTCCGCCATGAATAGATGTTTCAACCAGCGCAACATCGTTCCGTTCAGTCATCTCCGCATAGCGCTCTTTCTCCGTCGTCAACACAATGTTGCGATCGCGACCCCCGCCACAGTGTCCTTGTAATAAACCTGTGGGAAACACTGACCTGTCACCTGGCGCTATCATTTATCATTTTAAGCTCAATAAATTCAGATAATAGACTATTTGACCGGAATTTCAAACATTTGTCCGGTAAACTGAAAACCTGCCGGTCACGTTGTCCGGTAACATTTTTTTCTAGCGGAAATGCTGCCCTTGAGCCTGTATGCATGAACAATGGTATCGACAACCCAGTGTGAGAGTCTCTGTTTGGACAAGGCACAGCCCTTCCTGTGACCCCCATGACAGACAAACAGAGCATCAGACTTGCGAAAAGCAGCAGAAACCTCAATGTACCGTTTCAGGGCGCGAACAGGGCAAAGAAAGGTGACACTAGGAGGCAGCCCCTCCATGCCCGACTCCGGGGCAAAGGCCGCCAGACAGATAGGTTGGTTAACATGAAAAGCAGAGACCCTCTTCGGGAGGAAAGAGGGGTTAGGCCACATAGTAACCCCCAATCCATCAGGGTTCCACCGCAAACAGTCACTGGCGATAGACAGGGCATGAAGCTCACCAACCCGCTTTGCAGATGTAACCGCGAGAAGGAAAGCAGTCTTGCAGGACAGCCACCTGAGGTCAGCACCTTCCAGGGGCTCAAACGGAGGAGAACACAAGGCTTCCAGGACGACAGGCAGATCCCATGCAGGCACCCTAACAACCTGTGGAGGCCGCAATCGGAGAGCACCTTTGAGAAACCTGCCCACCAGAGCATGTGACCCCACAGACCGACCATCCACAAAGAACAGAGATGGCAGCAATATACACCTTTATGGTAGAGGCAGAGAGCCCTTTATCCAGCAACGTCTGCAGGTATCGGAGCATGGTCTGGACAACAGCCTGATCACAAAAGCTCAGCAACGAGTCTGGCCCTTCAGGGGCCAGACAGCCCTTCCGGGTGGGGATCCAGCAGCTGTGACAGGAGATCCTGTCTCAGTGGGAGGGGCCAAGGTACCCCGTTGAGAAGCCGACGGAGAAGGGGAAACCATATCCTCCCGGGCCAAAAGGGAGCCACCAGTAGCACCGAGTGACTGCTCCTGTCTATCCTGTGAAGTGTCAGCATGAGCAGTGGGACTGGAGGGAAGGCATACAGGAGGCGGTCTGGCCAGGAGTGAGCCAGTGCATCCTGGCCCAACGGGCTGGTCGGTTCTGAGAGGGAGAACCACAACGGGCAGTGTGTTGACGCTGCTGAGGCGAATAGGTCGACCTCTGCCCTGCCGAACCTCTCCCATACCATCTGAACCACCGTGGGGTTCAGCCTCCACTCCCCTGGAGGAGGTTTCTGGCGGGAAAGCATGTCTGCGGCCGTGTTCTGCACGCCTGGCAAGTGCATCGCTCTCAGACTTGCAAAGCGAGGCGAGGCCCAGTGAAGGAGTCTCTGAGCCTCCCGCAGGGAATGCCTGGACCTGGTGGTTCACATGGTAAACTGTCGAAGTGTTGTCTGAACGAACGAGTACATGCCTCCCTTCCAAAACTGGAAGGAAGTGCCGGAGGGCCAAGTGCACTGCGCGCAGCTCCAACACATTTATGTGCTGGAGTCTCTGCTGAGGACTCCAGGTACCCCTGACCGTCCTGTGGTTCCACACAGCGCCCCAGCCCAAGAGGGAGGCATCTGTAACCACCACCTCCCGGCGGGAAGGAAGAGAGCCCAAGGGAACGCCGCTGGAGAGATAAGCCCTGCTTCTCCAAGGTTTGAGAGACTGGAGGCACTTGCTGGAGACCACTACCATCCTGCCTTGGTGCCTCTTGGGGTCGAGGCCCAACCCATTGACCCACACCTGTAAAGGGCGCAGTGAGAGGAGCCCCAGGGGGATGACTGTTGAGGCAGCTGTCAATCTTCCCAGCAGCTGGAGAAACAGACCATACGTCAACCTTGCACCTTCCCGAACACGTGAGACAAGGTTGAGGATGTCGTCCACCCTCTGTGGGGAAGGAAAAGCCTTCATCACTACTGAGTCGAGAACGACCCCGATGAACACGACTCGTTGACTGGGAATCAAGCAGCTCTTCGTGAAATTCACAGTAAGGCCCAACTGGTCCACATGGTTCAGAAGACACGTTGTATCGCGGATAGCCTGCTCGCGGGTCGCGGAGCATACAAGCCAATCGTCCAAGTAAGGTAGAATGCGAATGCCCTTGCTCTGCAGGGGCGAAAGCGCCGTCGCAATGCATCTGGTGAAGATGCGAGGGGCAAGTGAGAGCCCGAAGGGAAGAACACAAAACTGGTACGCCTGTCCCTTGAAGGCAAAACGAAGGAACTGCCTGTGGTGCGGTGCAACTGGCACATGAAAATAGGCGTCCTTCAGATCGACGCTCGTGAACCAATCTCCCTCTGAGACCACCTGAAGAACGACTGCTGTGCGAAGCATATGAAAACGAAGAACCTTTATGAACCGGTTCAACCGTCTGAGATCGAGGATGGGGCGAAACCCTCCGTCCTTTTTTGGAACAAGAAAATAAGTCGAATAGAACCCTCTCATTTGATCTGAACTTTGTACACACTCGATGGCACCTTTCTCCAGAAGCACCGAAATCTCCCGTTCGAGAGCCAGAGACCTCAGGGGGTCCCTGACCACAGTCATTCTGACCCAGCTGAACTTGGGGGGTCGACGCCTGAACTGAATACTGTATCCCTTGGAAAGAGTCAACAACACCCAAGGGTCTGAGGTCAGGGCCTCCCACTGGCCCAGATGTTGTGGAGAGAAACGGCTGGTGCCTGGATCTAGGCAGTCAAGATCGGCCCCCCCAGCCTTTGGGCGACCTGGGGTTTCGGTCCGCAGGTGGTCCGTACCTGGGCGTCTTGTCTTTAGGCGCCCGAAAGGCAGGCTGCTGAGGGGCCCTCTGGAAATGGCCCTGCTGGAATGAAGGGCGGCCGGCCCTTGGTTCACCCTGAGCAGTGGCCGTAGGGCGGGGAGCACCAGCGTGCCTTGGTCTAGGCAATGGAGCCTGGCGTAAGTCAGCAAACTGTTGCTTAACTTTATTCACCTGCACACTGCGTTCCAAAGCCTGCTGGGCTGCAGGACCGAACATCTGGCCCGGAACGACAGGCAGCGTGCGAAGTGTCTTCCTACATGTTTCAGACAAGGGGGACTGGGCGAGCCACACTTGGCGTCGTGCCAAGGTCAAGGTGGACATGAGTCTCCCAAGCTCTCTGGTCATGAAGGCGAACGCCTGCAGTGAAGCATCACTAAGGCCTTGCGTCTGGGTATCCGCCCCCACAGTCTGAAGAGTCTGCGACAGAGCCAGAACCAGGTGAGAAAGCGAGTTACCGATGCGCCCCATCCGGGCTGCTATATCATAGCTCTTGGTGAGGAGGTCATCAGTTATCCTACACTGAGGGCATGGGCAACGGGCATCAGGTCTGAGGGCCTCATCAGGAGACACTATCAGAGAAGCGATCGAGGAATCGATGGGAGGCATCTGATCCAGACCATATTGGTTAGCGTCCCTCATGGCAGCCAGAGCCCTGCAGTCACTCGGCAGGTGAAGGAAAGCCTTGGGGTCCGGCCAACATCTCTGGAGTTCCGTGATGTATGGCTCAGAGGGTGGAACCTTGAAGGAAGATGGTTGAGGGGCATGTTTGAAGAAAGCGTTAGAGGGAGTGGCCTCCACAGGGGCAGCATCCAAACCAAGCCGGGAGACAGCCAGCTGGATGGCCTGTTTAACCGTAGAGAGACTGGCCTCAGCATCTCTCAGCGAATCAACGCCCGACTCATGGGAGCCTGTCACCGAGGGGAGGGGGGATCCCTCCTCTAGTTCCTCTTGTCCCCCTGCCTCCCCACCAGTAAAGAGAGTCCCAGAGGCAGCAATAGACAGCGCGTCCTCGTCCTGCTGGCTAGCCACCTGGGGCAAAGACGCTAGGCTATCACTCTCAGCGTAGCTCCGTGATGGCTTTTCAAGTGGTGGCTCAGCGGCAACGGTGCAAACATCTGAGGGACCGCTAGGCTGCAGACTAAGGAGGAGGGCCTTAATCTGGGCAAACTCAGAGGCCAGAGTATCCACTTTAAGGGCCAAAGGTTCAACACCCTTCCGTTTTTTCTTAGTGGCGGGGGCATCCTCCTGTGTTTGACCGCGGCGTTTGGGGCCGTAGGGAGAGCCAGCAAAGCTTTTATCCAATTTAGCCAACCTCACGTTCCTGTCTGCTAATGGCATGCAGGAGCAATTAATGCAAGCACTCTCAGTCAGTGCTTGCCTCAGGTGCTCAATGCCAAGGCACGAAGGGCATTTGTCATGGCCATCCTCTGGGCTCAAAGGAGCCATGCAGGTGACACAAACAGACAACATAGCCACGGAGGCTGTAGTGGGAGTTGAGCGGGAACACTCGGATACAGCCCAGCAATGAATTGGCAAGTGACGCCGAAAAGTTAGCGGTGTAGCTGTCGGGCGAGAACACCCAGCTACAACCAGCCCAGCACGAGTTACGGTGAAAAAATAGCACCGGCGACGCTGTAGCAGAGCGAGCAACACTCGGCTACGAGTCCGTCAATCCAGCACAGTGCGCGAAGCCGAAGCTGTAGCAGCAGAGCGAGGAACACTCTGCTAAACGGCCAACAATGAATTAAGACAAGCTATCGAGCTAACAACAGGGCGGAAAAACACCAAGCAGTCGACCGCTTTTAATTAGCACCGTGTAGCGTAGCCCCCCGAACAGCCGTCAGGGAGGCGAAAACACCTCATGAGGACAATTAGGAGCTCCGGCTAACAAACGAGGTAACTACCACGGCTAAGCGGAGGCACTTAGCGGGGATGAGAATATCCACCGGCAAGGAAAACAGCTACTTACCTGTCACAGTCCGGCAGCAGTGGTCGAAGCACGGTGGAGGTGAGCATCGGATACGCAGCCTCTAGAGGACGAAGCCGTTGCTCCAACCGGTTGTGGTTACGAGGCTACTAGCGTATGCGGCAACAACAACACGTGTGTGCGCTAAGGCGAGAAGATGAAAAGGAGACGATTTCTGGGTGCCTGCCCTCTTTATCAGGTTGCTTACGTCACCCAGGTCAAGAGTCATGACTTTGTTGATATTATGTCTCGATCTGCGCATGCGCGTGATGCTTATCCAGGTATTTCATACCGTCTCTGGTGGTCAGGAAGAATGAAATAGAACACCACACACAGTTTGGTGGTGCAGCGCAGGTAGCGAAGCGAAGTGCAGCTGGTCTATTGCAAGTTTGGACTGGCGCAGACTGGCGCAAAGTCTAGTCGGGAGATTGGTAGATCGCGCTCCGCCAATATGGGTGTGGCGGCGCAGCAGGAGGCGGTGTCACAGATTCAGCTTTGTGAAGTGGAAGTTTCGTGAGAAAATGTCCCGCCGAATCTGTGCCGAAAGCAGACCACCTCAAAGCAGGTCTAATCTCGGCGCAAGGCGAAGCGCAGCTAGCGGAGAGGGAGATTGGTTGACCGGCGAACAGTCCACACACGTCAGCAAAACCTCACAGACAGGTTTCCACAGTTCCAGACGCATTTAGATGCAATAAATAACCACAATAACCGCTATTTAATGCAACTAATGGAATCAACACGTGAATTTATATCTATAAAGATTGTCCCGTCACATCTGACGTCAGATCAAAGGCTGTTGGCAGCGTAATGAAAACTCCACCTGAATTAACTCAGCAGGGACGAACTGGCACTGAAAAGCAGCTGTGGATTGTGGACTGTGAGCGTGGATGACTGCATGTCACTGCCATGCTGAGATGTGATGATCCGCGTTATTTATTTATTTACTTATTTTACATATTACATCTCTCAACAGCCTTGGTGTCAGTCAGTATATCTCATCTCATCACAGAAAAAAAGAGACGGACGGACAGACACAGACAGAGAGAGAGAGAGGGAGGGTGTGTGCAGACGCAACTGACAGGCTAGACGGACAAGCAACTTCATTAACCATCATTTAACTATTTTATTTGGGGGGTATGAATCCTGGTTTGAGAAATAAATAATAAAAATAATAAATATAATAAATAATAAAGGTTGGTTTGTGGTTTGCCCCGTCACATCAGATCAAAGGCCACTTATCCACACTTCAGCACCTGTCTCCTGGCTCGGCTCGCTCCTTGTAAATGACTTATTAAAAGTAGCTTTAACAACCTACTGTTCTCTGATTACTCATAAGCGTATTTAGGCTACACGTTGCATTATTATTTATTTTTTTAAAGGATGGTGGAGCGAGCCATCAAGCCCAACACAGATTGGGGGGGGCGGGGACGAGGACGAGTCCGAGAGAGAGAGAGAGCGTCCTTTACGCGGATTCAATCCAATTGTGATTAGTGTACACCTCTCATCTTTACACAGGGTTTGAATAAATGTGAGCTTCTTTATTAGTTTATTAGTTGTTGTTTTTTACACTGGCCAGCGGTTCTCAGTGTATCAGATCAAACCTGATTAAGGATATTAGTAAACTCATTATTCAGCCACTCTGAGCTCGGACCTCCGGACCAAAACACCTGTTTCCTCCTGGGAGAGGTTGTGGCGTTGCTGTCTCCTCCTCTCCTCCGTCCATGTCAAAGTAGGAAATGACATCACCGCGGCTCAGTTAAAGGTGAGGAGAGGAGCTCATTTGATTGGTGAAGATCCGAATCGGCTGTGTTAATCCCACTTCATGCCTTTCTCTCCTCCTCCTGTCTCCCTTCCGCCCCGTCCCCTCCCTCTTCCTGCATTTGCGCAGCTGGGCGTGACGAGGGACGTGGGTGCGCTGGTCCGCACCGGACTTCGCTGCTCATGATTCTTGCAAAATGCGCCTGGACACACCCAGTTGGCGTGGCGCAGCTGGGCTGCGCCCTGATTTCGATCGGTCTAAGAAACTAGGGCCCTTTGTGTGACCTGTGGATGGTGTGTAATGTCTTGTATCATAGTTTAGTATGTGTGCTGTGTGTGTATTGGTGTGCAGATATGTTCTTGTTTGGCTGGAGTGAACAGAGACCACACCTGTGTGTTGAGATTAATCTTGAGTGATAACGCAGTGCACAACAGAGATACAACATAACACACATGCAGAACGTTCATGGAGTGCTGTCTGATCTGATTGGAGAGCAAATGGTACCATACAGTATGTTTAAAGCATAGGTAAGCGATCCAGTTGTTTTGGCTAATACTGCGTTCCATGCAGGCTTTTGAAACCGTAAATTACGGCTTCAAGTCACGACTTACGACTTTGTAGCGTTCCAGGCAACCTGTAACTCGTGTTTTTCCGACCTGTTGCCTGTGAAAGTGCACTATAACGGCCACTCGTAACTTCTGACCCGTGAACTCGTACCAGATCGAACCGGTACGACTTCACAGGTTGGAAAAACACAAGTTACGGGTTGCCTTGAATGCACCATGAGTTAGCAGCCTCCGCCCTCGTCATGGATCTGTTGGTCCTCGTCCCTACAGTACGTCACTACATTCACGCTTGTATCCCATTGGATAACGCTTGTATCCCACAAGGAATGTTTTCTCCTGGGTTTACAGCAGAGCAGAGTGACGGAGAGACTCGTGTTTCGGCCCAAACACTCTATGTAAGTGATTGCTGACAGAAAATAGGACTATTTAGGACTTATATTAACAAAAACTTTCCGCTGACTTATGCTTTAAGGAATCAGGTGTATTTTTTATGTTTTATGTTATGTTGATTGACACACTGACAACAGCGCCCAGTGCCCACTGATCTCTACTGAGAGACTGTTATTGTTCTTAAAATATAAATGACTGCTGTGAGGAAATCGACGCTGTGTCTGTAATCAAGGTGTAGACGAGTGAGTTTGGAGCTGACGAAAGGATTGAAAAAAGAGAAGAGAGGGAGACGACGTGGCCGTAGCTGCTGTGATATGACGACCTCCGCCCCCACTGAGGAGGAACTATGAAGAACTCAGCTGTAATGGAATAGCACCTAAACCGAGCCGTACCGTGCTGCGACTGAGTAGTGGGAAAGCGCCATTATATTGTTTTTGTGTTTTCCGTTGTCCATCAGTTCATCATCACATTTAATTGAGTACAGCATCACAGAAACACCTTAATGGACCCTATTAAACTTTCTAAAATTTGCCACAAACATTAATTAGGTCTCAACATGAGGATGGTCTGATTAGATCTTGGTAGCTAAAGATCAAAGGTCAAGGTCATTGTGACCTAACATCATCTCAAGAACTCTTCATAAAATGTTACTTTTGCCTTGTGAACACCAACATCACAATAATATTTTCTATAATTCTAGGTTTAAAAGAATGCAATCCAAAACTAGAAATCGTGGCATATAAGCATAAGACAGTGATTCTAGTTTCAGTTTTGTCAGCGGGTCCTGCCTTACCACTCCCACTTTCTCCTTTCCCACAGGAAATGACCATTGCATCAGCGTGTGCTCCTCCGGGAGGAGGACGCAACCCTGTGACCCCCCGATTCATCCGCCACTTCACCATACTGTGTCTGCCCACGCCCTCAGAGCAGAGCCTCAAACAGATCTTCACTGTCAGGATAAACACGTGCATCTACACAGTCACACTCATAACAGACTCAATGTACAAAAAAATATTGCTCTTAATGAGTTGTCACATCTGCTTTTACAGCTTTAAAGCTCTATCATATCTCACTCCTACTCTAGTTCTCTCACTGTCTCATATCTCCATTTCTGCCACTGCTTAAATTTTCTCAAGTCACACTTAATTTCTTCTTTCATGCTTGATACAAACTCTTCTCCTTTCCCATCCTTCCTCCAGGCCATCCTCAACGGTTTCCTCAGTGATTTTGCCCAAGCAGTGAAGGACTGTGCCGGACAGATTGTGAATGCAGCTGTGGAGATATACAACCGCTTAAGTGTGGATCTGCTACCCACTCCAGCAAAGTCCCACTATGTATTCAATCTCAGGGACCTCTCCAAGTGCGTCCAAGGTGAGACACAATCACACAAATTGTTTGTGGCACCAGCACGCAACTCATTTGATGTCCAGGACAAAGGACGGTTTCTGTTGTTACATCTGCTATGGACTAATATAATGGCCCTGAGTCATTCCAGAATGACAGCCCCAACAGAAAGCATATATCTACAATAGAAATCTGAATTTGGTTGAGTTTCAAAAATGTTACTGTATGCATGATGTGGTAAACATAAACACAAGAGACAAAGGAAAAGGTGCATTAAAATTGAAACACAGAAAGCTCTGGTATAAAGTTTGTACAACATCTCTTCTCCTAAACAGCACAAACCAAACTTTGGTTTTGCTGAAAGAGACCGATGGACACAGAGAAGGTGTAAATCTTTGTTTAGCAGCTCTTTACCATCCAGGGCACAAGACACATTTATCTCTTTTAGCCACATTACCAACACTTATAAGCTGTGTCTCAGCCTCATGCTTCCAAATCGTCTGCACCCCCCCCCACCCCCTTACCCCTCGCTGCCTCCTTCCCGTCTGTCCTTCCCTCCTCCTAGCCAGCAGACATCATCAGAGCATGAAGATGAACAGAAGTGACTTCTACCACTGTTTTCTACACGCTGCTTGTTCAACATAGACTAAATGCATTGCTCAAACGGAATGCCCATTATATACAACACTGTTGATGAGGGTTAATAAACCAGTGCCCCCTCCTCCCATCTTATAGGATATAGCCTACAACATCTTTTATATTTTATTTGAGCAATTTCCATCATCTCTTTTTTTCATCACAATGCACATAAGTTATCGCAGTTATTGCATATTGATTTCAAAGTGACAAAAAAAAGATATTTTTCTCTCTTTCTTTTCAGGCATATTGCAATGTGAATCAAGCCAAGTGAGAGATAAGAACCAGATCTTCCGTCTCTTCTGCCACGAGTGTCAGCGAGTATTCCATGACCGACTCATTAACAGCCAAGACAAGATGTATTTCAACACCATCGTCTGCGAGATAGCCAGTAAGTGAGAGCTCTCATGTTTAACACAACCTGTTTGAATCCTGCACACTACACTTTACTGCACTTTCATCTTTTTTCACATTTTTACTAGTCAAAGAGCACTCATCTTTTGACCACTATTCTTTCTTTTTCTAGTGAGATATTTTGATATTAGTTTGGAGCCGTCATACTTTGTGACTCAGCCTATCATATTTGGAGACTTCATCAAGGTCAGTTCTTCATAAAGAAAGTGTTTGATAAGTTCAGAAAACATTTGACTTCATCGTTTACACACACACAGCTTTTATTCCGTCCTTCACATAAATCCTTGTAGGTTGGTGCAGAGAAAGAGGATCGTCTGTATGAGGACCTGACAGACATAAATAAGATTCAGACTGTCCTCCAGGACTACCTCGATGATTACAACATGACCTTTTCCAAGAAGACGAAACTGGTTTTCTTCCAGGATGCCATTGAGCATGTCTCCAGGTGTGTACGTGCAAACTTGCACCCCTGAGTTTCTCCCATTTACCTATTTGTATTTGTGCATAACACTGTTTACTGTATCTGGCATATACACACTGAAAACCTTGGCGACGGAAGCACAAAACCTACCTTTTATTCTAACGTTTACCTGAATTTTATTTCAAAGGGACTTTTAAATCGAACGCAACTGGACTTGGTTATTTGTCTGGGAAGTCCAGTTGCGTTCGATTTAAAAGTCCCTTTGAAATACTATGACCTGGACAAATGAGAATATGCACAGGCTACCTGAATTTTATATTTGTACAGTAGTTGCATTTATTTTTTTTAACTTATTTATATATTTATTCTCTCATTTATTGACAGATTTATTACACATTTTTTCGTTTTATTTATTTTACTTAAAGTGTGTCCAAGCAAATTTCCGTCAGTATGATAATTAGTTATGTTGTGACAGTTTGTATAAATTAAATTCAACCTTTATTCCCACACTGTACAGCCTACCGATGTCAATAGTTACTATGGATGTCCTCCACTAAGGATTTTCATAGTCGAATCTGATTCGTCAGATTTTGCCTTTAGTTATTTTAATATTATATTATTTGTATTTTCTTGTTATTAGTGTTGTCTCTGATGTGGCCTATCATCCTACAGGATCGCCCGTATGATTCGCCAAGAGAGAGGCAACTCTTTGCTGGTCGGGGTGGGAGGAACAGGCAAACAGTCACTCACTCGGTTAGCATCTCACATTTGCGGGTACCGCTGCTTCGAGATCGAGCTGAGCCGTGGCTACAACTACGACAGCTTCCATGAGGACTTGAGGAGGCTCTACAAGATGGCTGGTTTGGAGGGCAAAGACATGGTCTTCCTGTTTACAGACACTCAGGTATGAAGAAGGCTGATGTTAAAAGAGGAAAAGATTTTTTTTTTTTACTCCTTGCACAATCCTGGTATTATTATTGCTATCAACTTTCTCATGCCTGTTGTAGATTGTGGTGGAGGAATTTTTGGAGGACATCAATAACATGCTGAACTCTGGGGAGGTGCCCAACCTTTTTGAGAAAGATGAGTTGGAACAAGTGCTGGCTGCCACTCGTCCTAAAGCCAAACAGGCAGGAATCAGTGAGGAAAACAGGGATGAGGTATGTTCAGACACAATAACGTAACGAAGACGTAGTTCAGTACTTTAAATGTTTTAAATAAAAGCCACGTCTCAAATAGACGTACTGGCTGCAGGTTTGAGCCAATAAAAGCTGGTCTCAATTATTTCTATTTTCTGCAAGTTCTTATAAATGTACAAAACCTCTCAAAGCCCACGACCGCCCATTTGGGCAGTTTCTAAGCTTCTTCCTTTGAGCTAGAGTTCTCAAGCCTCAAAATTTAAATGCGATCCAACCCGTTAGTGTTGAAGCCTGGATCCGATGCGGCCGGACTCACTAGCGTTAATTTACGGCCTGAACGCGGACAAAGAAAGGGAAGCCTGTGGTCCGACCCAACTCGGGTTTTATATGTTTTCCACCTTTCCTTATTATTATTATTATAATAATAATAATAGTAATACATTTTATCTATAACACGCTTTTACAAGTGCTCAATAATAATAATAACAACACAATTAAATTACAGAAACAATGTATAAGATCAAAAAGAGATGTGAAATGAGATAGGATAGAAGAACAAAAAATGTGACATATTTAAGTTGAAACACTGTATCTTCTGGCACATTTCTGTCAGATCCAGCATTAACTTATTCAGCAGTTTGAGCAACATTAGCTGGTCACCACTGCTCCTTCCTTGGACCACTTTTGTTAGATCCTGACCACAGCAGACCGGGAACAGCCCACAAGAGCTGCAGCTTTTCAGATGCTCTGACCCAGTTTGTCTTTGTCAAACGGGATCAAATCCTTACTCTGCCCATTTTTCCTGCTTCTAACACATCAACTTTGAGGACAAAATGTTCACCTGCTGCCTAATATATCCCACCCACTAACAGGTGCCATGATCTGTTATTCAGTGTTATCCACTCCACCTGTCAGTGCTCATAATGTTACCCTGATGAGTTTATTTGCCACAAACAGATGGATCTGATGGAAGTGATGCAGGTGGAAAATTGCCAAAATTGTGCTCATCTGTGTCTCTGCTTGTTAGTGATATTTTTTTGTATACCAGTTTCATTTTTTAGCTTTTATTGATATAATTTGTTTTATATGAACCGCTAAGTTAATTAAGACTGTCTTTCAAATTTCCATGAAATGTATGGAAATGAGACTTTTGGAAGAGGACAAATAATGACTGTCCGGACTGATAGTTTTAATCTAAGTAATGCAGATGTCTAGAGAGTGTCTTTTATTCTAATTGATTCCAATGGATTCCCGAAAGGACAGTGGTTTGCTCAAGGGTAAGACTTATTATGCACTTAAAAAGACAGTCTGACATTTTGTTTAAATCTGGTTATTTGCTTTCTTGCCAAGAATTAGCTGAGATGATTGATCCCACTTTCATTCTGTACCGAACATGTGCAGCTACAGCCAGAAGACAGTGAGCTCAGCTTCTCAGAAAAAAAAAGATGGAAACAGGGGGATCAGCCTGTTAGTGAGGACTGATCCCTGAGGGCACCCACAACCGAAATGGGCTGAGGCCAATTCACTGTCACCAATGGCAACACAGAGTCCTCACACAGAGATTTGAATTGACCAGCATAAAACAACACCACCAATGCCCCTGTAACTTTTAGGGTGCTGAATTAAATCATGAGCTCACCAATACAAAAACTGCAGTAAGAAGTGCAACTAACTGACCAGTGTGAGTTGCTTAAAGGTAATTAAGCACTTACATAACTTTTCAGACACAACGCGCATTAACACAGTGGACCAAAGTAGTTATAGACTCTGGGCAGGAGCTGTCAGTTAAAGTCAGTGTCCTAATGTGAGCTGCAAGAAAACATAATCCTTGTTCTTTGCTTGCTTTGACCAAACCTCAGAGTTTCAGAACCGTCTCTACATTTTTATGTGTGTGTGTTTGTGTTGATGCCTTCAGGTGTTCCAGTATTTTATTTCTCTTGTACGGAAGAAGCTACACATAGTGCTGTGTATGAGTCCAGTGGGTGATGCCTTCAGGTCCCGTTGTCGAATGTTCCCTTCATTGGTCAGCTGTTGCACCATTGACTGGTTTGTGCAGGTATGCTCATCTGCATTACATTCCCACCATGCTGCTGCTGCCCCTGGTACTTAGACTGAAAATGTTATTTATTTTCACTCACTTGAATTTTATCGTTTTTACGGCTAAATTCTGACATATTTGCATATAAATGTTCATTAATATTCTTTGTCCCTATTATAAATATACAACTACTGTACTGCTGCTCTGTATCTCCACTCACCGCTCTTCCCTGATTCCTTCTGGTGCCCAGTGGCCTCGTGAGGCGCTGCTCTCTGTCTCTCAGGACTTCTTCCAGAATGTGGACTTTGGCAGTGTGGAGCTGAAGCAGAGCTTCTCAGCCATGTGCGTGGAGATACACGTCAGCGTCACTGACATGGCTGAGCGTTTCTACTCTGAGCTGAGACGCCGATACTACACCACACCTACGTCCTACCTGGAGCTCATCAACCTCTACCTGGGCATGCTCAACGTGAAGAGACAGGAGTTGGTGTCTGTACGTTGAACCATCACACGAGTGATAAGTTGTCTGTTTTGATAGAAAGTCTTTGACAGTAATCTTTGAACTTCCTACTTCTGAAATGCATTTTGGCTTACATCATAGTTAGTTCAGGTTAAGTTAATTAACAATGCTGCGGTTGATTGTGAAAACAAGTCATCGTGACATCATTGGGAAGATGTGTCATAATTCATGGTTTGCATTCTTCAGAGGATGCTGTTAAAGAAGACGTCACCCTTTGTCTCTTTTCTATTCAGCCCTTCTGGTGCATGAAAGCTACAGTCTGGTCAATCGAGGCTTTACACCGTGCATCACCAGCTGCGCCAGTTGTTACCACTGCATTGCAATGGTCCTTGGTCTAACAGCTGTACTATCACCCGGCAAGCTGAGCCGAAATCCAGTACTGACATTTACTGGTGGCTCTCTGCCTGTGTGTGTGTGTGTTTTCTTTTCTTTTTTTTTTCCCCGCTTTCAGCTGTGGCACAAAATGAATCTTGTGATCGGTAGGGCCACAAAGGATCCACCTGTTGGTTCCTTCATTGCCAGGAAATGAAGGCCACATTTGTCAGCAGCATTTAAAGGAAACCCTCGAAGTGGGACAGTCTGTGACACAATCACTCTTTAAATGCAGCCTTTGAAGGATGTGGCCCTGATTTGGGACATAGCCTATATATAATACAGGGCATTATGTTTGTGTTTGTGTTCATGAATAGGCTAGGGATCGGGTGAAGAATGGTCTGACCAAACTGCTGGAGACCAATGACCTGGTGGACAACATGAAAGTGGAGCTGTCTGCTCTGGAGCCAGTCCTGAAACAGAAGTCCATCGATGTCGATGCCCTCATGCAGAGACTAGCTGTCGACCAGAAGAGTGCTGACAAGGTCAGTGTGTGTGTGTGTGTGTGTGTGTGTGAGAGAGAGAGAGAGAGAGAGAGAGAGAGAGAGAGAGAAATACAAGGTAGTATTGTGTCAAACCTTAAAATAAATATTTAGATGAAGTTATAAATAAGATGCACATTAAGTCATGACATTTCTGTTGTGTATTTCACTCGCATAATACAAAAATCTATCCTTGCCACAGGTGCGTGAAGTTGTGCAAGAGGATGAGGCTTTAGCCAAGTTCAAAGCTGAGGAAACACAGGCCATAGCTGATGATGCCCAGAGGGACCTGGATGAGGCTTTGCCAGCTCTGGAGGGGGCCAATCAGGCTCTTAACTCTCTCGACAAGGCTGACATCTCCGAGATCAAGGTGTTCACCAAACCCCCAGACCTGGTCATGACTGTCATGGAGGCGGTCTGCATCCTGCTCGGCTGCAAGTCAGTGTGCTCTTTGTTACTTCAAAAAGACAAGGCCTTTCTCTCTCAAAGATGTTCTTAACTGTTATGTCTGTCCTTCTTAACAAACATACTATTGTTATATCATTCAAATTCAAGTCAGGAGATGAATGCTATTGTTTTTTTCCTGTTATGAAAGGCACAGCTAGACAAGGTCAAAGGTTAAACTGGCTGTACTTCATATTGCAATTAGTGCAACATTTCACACAAATCCTTAATATTTTATATGACTCTTGATAAACAGGGATGTAGTCTGTAACTAGCCTAAGTGGCAGAGACAAACATGAGGTGGTCATTCTAGTTTCATTACAGAGGAGCTAAAAGAAGAACAAGTCAGGAACAGGTCAGACCAGGCATTAAGAGATTGTTTTATATTTATGTGATGAGTTATTATTTATTCAGCCCAATTGGTTTAGCTTTGTATATTAATCTTTAGGCAGACAAGGTTAAGTGAAAACAAAAAAAAGTAAGAATATCAAACAATCTCAGAAGATATGGCTCTTCTAGCATCCTGATCTGATTCCATTTATCCTGATGATCCATTATCACAATCACAATCATTTTAGTTCATCTGAGTGGTTAATATTAATTGTGTTGACATGTTTGCATAGAAAATCATCAGCACTATTTCAGTTATTTTAAAAAAAAGAGGTCATTATCATTATTACCATAATCGTTTTACAGAGTCTCTGCCAAAGGTATGAGATTTAGGCCTATTTTTTAATCCCATATATTTTTTTAATCAGCATTCAGTGGGATTACCTTTCTATTTCATGACTTGGCACCCTGCTATCTCTTAGATGTCACCAATTATAATCTGCTGCAGTGCGGTGGCCCTGTACAGTATCCTATCCTACTTTAACCTTTCACCACCCACTGTTCTGCCCAGAGCATACTGACAACATATAAAACTTTCACTTGTAGGGATAGGTTTACCATCTTTGTACAAAAACTGGCTAGAGTGATACTGAAATTTAGTGAACATTATATTTTTTCTGAGTTTCCTGTTTTGTTTTTGGGTTTTTATAATCGTGCCTTTTCCTTGCAGACCTGACTGGCTCAGCGCCAAGCAATTACTGGGAGATGCCAATTTCCTCAGGCGTCTGATGGACTATGACAAGGACAATATCAAGCCTCAGATCCTGTCGAAACTGCAAAAATACATCAACAACCCTGATTTCATACCTGAGAAGGTTTGTTTGGATTTCATGTCCTATCACCTGATATTTTTTGGAGTAGGGCTTAGAGTAAACAGATTGTGGTGAAATTGGAGTTCAAACACTTTGTCAGTTATGAACATTTCAGAGTTGTAATGGAAACGGGAAAGTTTCGATTATTCCGTTTTAGTCATACACTTGCCACAGAATTAAACAATGCAAATTTTGTGTTTGCATATCCTGGTGTTGAATTATGGAACATATTACTGTATAATGTTTCTCAGTATCTGTTGCTGGATGTCATGTTTAATTTTTGTCCTGCTCTTAGGTGGAGAAGGTGTCCAGAGCTTGCAAATCCATGTGTATGTGGGTCAGAGCCATGGATCTTTACAGCAGAGTTCTCAAAGAAGTTGGCCCTAAGAGAGCAAAGCTGGCCAAAGCACAGGTCAGTACCCTGAAGTCCCATATAGTACATACACAAATGGCTGTTTTATGGATATGACTTAATGCTCTTCCTTTAAACTGTTGCTGCTGCGGTTTTTTTTTCTTCTTCCTACCCAAGATCGCTCCACATACATATGCATATGGAAAATATTCAGACCGCCTTCAATTTTTCACCATGCTGACATAATGTATATCAGCTCAGAGTTCTGGGTAACTTCTCTCACCAAAGCCCTTCTCCCCCGACACTTCAGCTGGTCACGAGACCAGAATCCTCCTCCTTCTCCTTCCATTTACTGTATGAATGATGGAAGCCACTGTGCTCTTAGAAACAATAAGTGCAGCAGAATTTTCTGTAGCCTTGCCCAGATCTGTGCCCTGCTACAGTTCTGTCTCTGAGCTCTTGGGGCAGTTCCTTCAACCTCATAATCTCATTTTGCTCTGATATGCACCACGAGCTGTAAGGTCTTATTTACACAGATGTGTGCCTTCCAAATTATGTCCAAAATATGAAATGCAACACAGCTGGACTTAAATGAAGATGTAGAACCATCTCAAAAATGTGCAAAATAAATTGATGACACCTAAATGACCTACATGAGTGTCACAGCAAAAGGTCTGAAAACTTACAGTATGTTCCCATGATATTTCAGTTTTTCTTTTTTTTAATTAATTTGCAAAAATTCTGGGTTTATGCTGTTATTATGGGGTACTGAGTGTGGCTTGATGATTATAACATAAAGCTGCAATATAACAAATTGTGAAAAATTGTCTGAATACATTCCATAAGCACTGTACATTAAACTAAATGATAACAATGAAAAATTGAAGAAGAAGAAAGAGCACGCACACTCAAAAGAAGAAAAAAGTTTGGAGGTGCTCGGCTGACAAACAATCAAAAAGAAAAAAAAAAGAAACTGCAAACCAGTTTGTGTGATTAGCCTTTCTGTACCAGTCAGGTATTAAAGTGGTTAGAAAGGCACTGAGTGTTGCTGGCTTCTTTTGTTTTTCTTTTTAACAATGAAAATTTGCCCACGTACTGTCAAAATGCTGTGTAAATGATGTTGCACTCCATCTTTCTCTTCTTCAATCACAATCCATGCAGAGCGAGCTGGATCTGACTATGGAGACCCTGAGGGAAAAGCAAGCAAAGCTTCAGGAGGTCGAGGATCAGATCAGCATTCTAGAGGAACAGTTTGACAACAGCATGAATGAGAAGGAGAATTTGGGTGAGGGCTTCGCTATTTATATGTTGGCACTTAAATCTCTGTACCTGTGTCTTTAACTATGGGAACTGATCCTGTCGTGTAGAAATCTGTCATGTAGTGTGTACCCTGTAGTATCTCTCTGCATTAAAGCAGGTTTCATTATCTATTGAAGGAAGGTTGTTTTCCTTGTTGCTAGCTAATATTCCCTATGTTTCTGTCCTTGTGTGACCCTTCTCTCTCCTCAGTTAAAACCATGGCTTTAACACAGGCTCGACTGACCCGGGCTGGGAAGCTAACTTCTGCTCTGGGTGATGAGCAAATACGCTGGCAGGAAAGTGTTGCCCTGTTTGACCAAGAGATCATCAATGTTGTTGGAAATGTCTTCATCGGTGCCGCCTGTGTAGCCTACTATGGAGCATTCACTTCCTACTACAGACAATTGGTAGGTGGCGTGATGTGGTGCTGCCGCTTTATGTGTAGAGTTTCAGTGCCAGTACAAACGAAACAATCTGGGTCCAATTGTCTTATTATTGTATTTATATCTCTTATGTAAAATGTATTTCCTATTATAGTAATAGTATTAAACCGGACCTTTATGTGAAGTTTACAAAAAAGCAAGAAGTTCATCCAAAATCTTTCAAGCAAACAAAAATCATCTAAAATAAAAATGCATGTTTGCTCCCTGTCCCCAGCTAATTGAACAGTGGATGACACAGTGCCAGGAGCTGAACATTCCCATCAGTTCCAGCTTCAGCCTCATCAACATTTTGGGTCACCCATTCACCATCCGCCAGTGGAACGCAGAAGGGCTGCCCCGTGACACTGTGTCCACAGAGAATGGGATCTTGGTGACCGAGGGCCGCCGCTGGCCTCTTATGATTGACCCTCAGGATCAGGTGACCAAGAAACAAGCATTAACACAGCTTAAGTTCAGCATCTTTCAGGACAGATTTTTCGATGTTAAAGGGATAGTTCAACATTTTGGCGAATTGACCCATTGCTATAATCCCTGTAGTTTTAGCAGTAGGTCTGTTACCTTTAATTATCGGTGCAAGCTATTTTTAGAACATTGGAACAGATCGGCGAGCTGCTATTATCTCATATCTCAACCCCAACGCAAATATACATTATCCCCTAGTGAATGTGCAGGTCACAACTTGTCCACCAGAGCGTTTTGGAGTTGTTGGATTGTGTATTATGAGTTTGATGAGGAAAACCAAGAAATCCCATGAGCCTCCATAGCATAGCTTTGAGCAGCTGGCGGGTCTGCTCTGCCATTCTAAAAATAGCTTGCACCGACAATTAAAGGTAGCGAACCTACTGCTATGACTATAGGGATTATGGCAATGGGCCAATTTACCAAAATGTTGGACTATCCTTTTAAGTTTATTTCTCCGAAAAAATTCTCCATTATTCTAACCAAAGCTACACACTTTGTGACATTCAAGGGAAAGATTGTGTCACTGCTGGCTCAGTGTGTTATAAAACCTGCTAAATACACTCATAAATACATAACATTTTTATGAAACAGATTCCCGTCTCTGAGTTTATTAGGATTTCATTTTAAAATACTGGTTACACAGCTGCAGAAAGAGCACAAAGAACAGGAACCTCTCAAAATAGAAGTTCCTGTCAGAAACAGTCAGAGACAAAGTCACAGACAGATTCCTGCCCCAGGATCCACACAGTGTCCAGCTTCCCCACATGGAGGACACAGATCAGCTCACCCAGACAAACATGCACAGGATGGAAATATTGTCACAGTTTGAATTTTCAGACCTGTATGTAACTCAAGCTCTCTGTCCTGACCACTGACAAGTCTAGTAGTGTCTCCTGTCATGCGCGAGTGTATTTCTTTCCTCCACCACCCCTCTTACTCTGTCTGTTGTTATTTTTCACTTTAAGAGGTCATCCTTTCATCATATTTGATGGAGTTTATTTCTGTTACACTCAGGCCAACCGATGGATCCGCTCCAAGGAGGGCAAGCATGGACTAAAGGTGATCAAGCTAACAGACCCAAGCTTTCTCCGCACCTTAGAGAATGCCATTCGCATGGGCTTGCCTGTACTACTAGAGGAGGTAGGGACACACCACCCATGTCATATTCAAAAAAATGTCAAAAGACAGATTGTACATTTCTAATCTCATAACTTTTTATGTAGTTTTATTTGACAGTCTGTTACATATTCTTGTATTCCTGTGCTGTGTGAATAGTTGAAGGAGACCCTTGATCCAGCACTGGAGCCCATCCTGTTGAAGCAGACGTTTGTGGCTGGTGGACGAACATTGATCCGACTTGGAGACTCCGATATCGACTATGATAAAGATTTCAGATTGTATATGACCACTAAGATGGCCAACCCCCACTACCTGCCCGAGGTAAGGACGCCAAGCACTACTGGTGCAAGCCATTGTGCATGAGAGGCTTAATATCAGGTCATAATGTGGAAGCTTGAGAAAAAATGCATGTTTCGTGGAATGTCACCTTACATAGTAGTACATAGCACCTACCTGCTAATCACTAAATTTAAGTGGCGACAGTTTAAGGAACAGCTACAACATGTAGTAACACAAATTCTATGCCAAATACTACTATTGCAGCCCAGCTGTCTACTAGCGTCTTACAGGAGAAAGCTTTTATTGCAGTGTTTATTCAAATAAGCAGTGAGTGAGGACAGACCAGACAGCTTAAAGCATTGGTCAGTTGTGTTTAAAACCTCCATATTGGATATGAAAGGGATACAGTAGTTCAAACATTTTGGCAAATTGGCCCATTGCCATAATCGCTATAGTTTTAGGAGTAGGTTTGTTACCTTTAATTGTCGGCGCAAGCTATTTTTAGAACGGCCTAACAGAGCCATGAGCTGCTCAGAGCTACACTACGGAGGCTACAGTAATGGGATCAAACGTATCTCATGTATCTCTGAGCAGCTCCGCCGTACTAAAAATAGCTTGCACCAACAATTAAAGGTAACAAACCTACTCCTAAGACTATAGGGATGATGGCAATGGGCCAAATTAACTGTCAAAATACAAAAAGGATTCAAAGAAACTCCAACTTGGTAGTTTTAATTCTTTTGAGAAAGAGCAAGTGTTAAGTGCAAATGTTGAAGTGGAGCTCTGTGAATGAATAATGATGGCTGTCAATCACAAAGGATACTGTGTTCTGTTTTTTTTTTTTTTCAATTGTTACATTTGGTGTGTTTTTTAATGTGAGTGTTGCTTTCTGTTTCAGGTCTGTATCAAAGTTACTATCATTAATTTCACTGTGACCAGGTCAGGCTTGGAGGACCAACTACTAAGGTAAATAGACACACATGGAAATGATTGCATCTAATCCAAACCATGTAATTCACATTTAAAACCACTTTGTAACTCTTTGTTTGCCTTAGTACAATTCTTTGCACTTTGCACTTGTGGTTTGACCACTTTCTCTGTCTTTTTGAGCTGATGACATTTCTTTTTCGCTTTTCTCCTTTGTTTTTTTTCTTGCCTCCACATTTTTTCTCTCCAACGATCTTCCTCCTCAGTGATGTCGTAGGTCTGGAGAGTCCACATCTTGAGGAACAGAGGAATCAGCTGATTGTGCGCATTAATGCTGACCGCAATCAGCTGAAAGACATCGAAGACCGCATCCTTAAGCTTCTCTTCACCTCTGAAGGGAATATACTGGACAATGAAGAGCTTGTTCAAACTCTCCAGGAGTCAAAGGTAAATGTGGAACAAGGCAAACAGAATGTAGATGTTTGTCTAAGGTAATGAATTTGATATAAACTGTCATCTACAAAGAGATAATTTCCTGCTCTCTTTTCTTTTTCTGTCACCCATGAACACCTGGGACATGCCTGTATATATACGCTGTACATGTCTAATATCAAGGTTTATTCATTGATTATCATCATTACCATAACATTACCATAACATTTCAATGCAATCAACAATTTTATCATTTTAACTCCCCTCTATGTTACCAGTAAGACACAGTAAATGCAGGAGGTCCATCTTTCTTTCTTCAAAATGTCAATTATGGAGTGAAATACTGGGATGTAGACAAACAATCTGGCAACCTCTATGACCTGAATGAAGGATATTACAAGAGCAGTTGTTTAAACATAATTTAAAAATACAGGATTTTATCAGTGCATTTTCTTATTAAAATTAGAATGCAAATTGCTGTACACGTCCACTTTCAATGATAAAAAAGAGATTGAGTGGATGTTTTTTTTTGTCCGTCTGAGAAATATTGCCCCTGTCAAATACCAGAACTGAGCCTGTGTCCTTGCTGTTACCTCAGGTGACGTCTGAGGCAATAAAGCACCGTCTGGAGGAGGCAGAAGCTACTGAGATAAAGATCAACGCTGCAAGGGAGTGCTACAGGCCTGTGGCCACCCGAGGCTCTGTCCTGTACTTCGTCATTGCCAGTCTCTCTGAGATCGATCCAATGTATCAGTTCTCACTCAAGTACTTCAAACAGGTAAGACAGAGTAACAAGGTTTTATTTTACAACTCACAGATACAATTTGCACAAATTTACATACATCGCATTGTAGGATTGTGCCCATCGTCATTACAATTTGTTAGTGAAAATACACAACTAGATCAGACTAGATCTACACACACACACACACACACAGTAGATCTAGTCTCAGGAAAGAAAACACAATGAAAAGGCCTTAAGCACCCATGTAACATAATTGTTCCTCTGTTTCGCCATTCTTAGGTTTTTAACTCCACCATTGAGACGTCAGAGCAAAGCGACGTGTTGGAAGAGCGTCTCCAGATCCTGCTGGATCAGATCTTGCTCAGTTCCTACATCAATGTGTCGCGTGGCCTGTTTGAACAGCACAAGCTCATCTACAGTTTCATGTTGTGCATAGAGATCATGAGGCAGCGTGGTGAAATATCCGATGGGGAATGGCTCTACTTTCTAAGAGGAGCGACTTCCCTGGAAAAGGTGAGCAGTGTTAAATCAAATCACTAAATTCAGTGCTGATGGGGCGTCGTGTGGCGCAGTGGGTAGAGCAGGCTCCCCATGTGCAGAGGCTACAGTTCTCGCTGTAAAAAATGCCCAAAAATATACTTAAGAAAATAATACCAGTAAGTAAATTCATGCTTATATCAAGATAAGATAAGGTTGACTTTGTTGTCCCCAAGGAAATGTGTCTTGGACACATACACAATATTAACTATTAAAAACAGGACAAGACAATGAATGAATATAACATTTTCTCATGAAATTTTTATAGAACTTCATGAATAGTGTAAGGGTAGTAGATAAATATTTATGTCATGCTGTTTGTACATGTTTAATCTCACTAAGGTGAGGTTGACATTATCACACATAAATATATTGAAATAAAAATAATAAAAACATCAAACAACAAAAGATTTTAGAGAAATAGAGTCAATGTCAACATCCAGTTAGAACTTTCTGTTATAAGCAACCAAGTGGTGTAAATGACAATCATCAGTCAGGCAGCACATGACTCTGTCTGTCACTGTAAACAGTCATCTGTCACAAGCACTGAGTAGATGCTGAAGAAGAAAGTTGTTGTATGGATGCTTTTTTCTGAAGGCCTTACATTACTTGTAATGTGTGAACTTTAAATTATTTCGGTCTTTTTTTTCTCAGTGTTCTGCAGTACATGGTACTGTAGCTAAGTCATAATTTGAATTTAGTTTGAAGTAATAGCCTAGCAGTGCCATTGCATAAGCTAAATAGTTGGGTTACATCCAGTCAGCTATTCTCTTCTAAATATACCAGCATGGCCACTTGTCAATAATAACATTTGACCACATGCACTGAAACAAATGATAAGCAAAGGGGTTAAATGTCTGCTGGGGTAGGGAGATAATGGATTGTTTTTAAGTGTGTCATGAATTCTAAATGAAAAATGTCTTCATCTTTTTTGGCTCCCAGGTATTCTAATAATCAGAGGAAAATAGAGAAATTTGTCACAGTTTGTTGGCAGGATCCACGTTAACTACAAATAAACAAGGTGTCATTTTGTTTTCCCCCTCGAAAGGCCTTCCAAGTTTGCCTGTAGGCAATATTTTACCTCCCTCCCCTCCAACTGGCGAGATAGAACTGACAGACAAAAAGTTTATTGCCACAAAGTGACAGTCTGTCAGGGCTGGCTCTGTCTCTTGGCCCGTCTTGTTACTGAGCAACATTGACACTGATGAAAACACAGAAAGTAGGAGACAAAGGAACATATGAGTGAGTTAATATTTCTGTGAACAAGAGATAAGAAAATGAGAGTATCTCGAAAATGAGAGTATCTATATTTCTCAGCTGCCCATACACACCTGTAACATGAGCAACCATTGAAAAAGTCCCAATACCTGACATCAGATATAAAAATCCTTCTGGACTCCTTCAGTCAAATAAGATCAAATAGAATACTGTACTTTGCATCTATTTCAATAGTTCCGTTTCTTTTTCTCTGCTACAGTATAATTCTCTATTCTTATCTTCTCCCTCAAACCTCATTGGGGCAGAGGGATGTGCAGCCGAGGCACTGTTGGTCTGGGCAATAAATAAAGGAAAACATTGAGTAGAATAATGAAATGAAAGACCTTTGAGATTTAGCTCTGGTTTTATTGACAAATTTAGACCGTTTTGAGACCGCAAGAGAGATTAATGAGTGCTACCCAGGGGTTTATTCCTGTTTTCACCCACCATTTGGCTGTCTTTTATACTGTATAGCGTCAGTTAGGCTGGAGGTGCCGTCCTGCTCCTCACGCTCATGCCGTCCTTCCCTCCCTCTTCTTCACCCCCTGTCCTCTCCCTGTTGTGCATCATATTCACTTTACCCTTTTTATAGTCATGATTTTTATTCTTCAGTGGCGCCTCTCTATTCAAGGGTGTCCTCCACCTTTTTCCCCAGCTCCCCCCTTTATTGTTGTAATGTTCCCCTTTTGTATTTCCCTGTCTTCCAGGACTATGCAGAGCGGCCAGATGTACCATGGCTAAGTGATTTTTACTGGCGGACCTGTTGTGAGCTGGAGGACACACTGCCTTGCTTCAAGGGCATCTGCGAGGAAATCACAAGAACCCATATCCACATCAGCCTGGGTAACTCAACCTCTTTGTTATTCTGTCAGACCCAGCAACAGTCATTGTATTAATGTATTTAATGGTGCTGTGATAGGTATAAGAAATATAATGTTTGACAGTGATAGAAAGCAACATTTTTCACTGTCAGGCTTCACTATTCTAATCATTCTATAGCACATTGTCGGACAATCTGTACCAGATAAATCTCGGAAATTCCCTCAGATTGCTGTAGCATTAAAGGTATTCAGAAAAGAAAATTGGATTTGAGCCCACTATAGGTCTTAAAATCAGTGTAATCACTCATCTATCAGACGATGGAGCCCAAACTTTGGGTAAAATTCTATTTTCGAGTAAATCAGGGGTGAAAGTGGGGTAGTTTTTTCCGCATTGGATAGTGCAGGTGCACGAATTATGCCTCACGTTGCTCACGATTCATCAGCCAATGATATTGGATCCATCATCCGTCAATCAAATGTCTGAGAAAAACGAGGAGACTCGTCCACCACCACCGACACAAACTCCTCCGTCCTACTCCACTCTCCTCCTCCAGATCCCTGCGCTCCATCACTTAGCCTCGCTAGCTAAGTTAGCAAGATATAACGTAGCAAGTCTATTAGCTAACAGTTAGCTATGTTAGCTAAACACACTCGCGCACACACACACACCAAGCTCGATCCCACCCCAAACACTGAATCCCGCCCACTCGATAAGGACCAGTCAAATTAGTTGTCCTTACTTGGGTAAACTTGTGTGGCAACTCGTTTTTGAGACGCGACAAACAGGACAAATGACCATTTCTGAACACCTTTAAAATGTTGTCTCTTTTTTTTAGGACTTGTTCAAGCATCTCTTAATCCAGAGACGTGGGGTGACTACGTGTCAGAGTTACCTCCTCTGGGAGAGTCCAAAGAGGTGAAGAAGGGCAGCATCAGAGGTTACTGGAATGAAAGGCTGGGCACCTTCCAGAAGTTGATCCTTATCAAGAGCTTCATGGAAGAGAAGGTGGGCCCATATTCTTCTCTATCGAGTCAATATTCATTAAAGGTCCCATATTATGCTATTTTTCATCTATTTCATATGGTTTTAAGTTGTCCAACCATATTGTATTCATAGTGTATTGTCCCCAAATCAATCTGCAGCTCTAGATCTCAGTAATCTAAAAGTGTCTCTCCAGAGCCCTCCTGAGAACGAGCTGTTTCTGTGTCTGCACCTTGAAATGCAAATGATTATGTGTAAACCACGTCCACTCCACAGCTGTCACGGGGAGAGGGTGTGGTTTTCACTACAGGTACATGTGCCAATGTTGACATTGAGACAGCTGGGGTCGAGTATTGATTTCCGGAAAAAAAAAAAAAAAAAGTTTATGAGACTCGCATCTTGTCTGAAAAAATACTAATGTTTTACTGTGACAGAAGGAGATCGCCTACATGGTGGCTCCTACAGCCATCAAACTGTCAAATAAAAAAAACGAGTGAAACTGAGGAGCAGCACAAACTGTAGGCTACACTGTTATGGACTGATGAGAAGTTACCGGAGAATATGGTTTTGCGCCGTGAGAGGAGACTTCCTCGTTCAGATCAGGATCATGTCTCTCACTCCGTGATGAGGACCGCTGCACCGCAGCGCTGATGAGAAGCCGTATCACGCCAATATCCGCGGTTTCATTTTTAATGACGGACAGCTGTTTTTCAGTCAGTGATTCAATGATCATCTACCGGCCGCGGTAGCGTTACCGACCGATGCTTCTGTATCTACGTTTCATGTGAAATGACGGGCCGACTGACGGACGAGGGGGGGTGGAGGTGGTGCGACTCTCACTGACCAGGAAATGGCTCACCGGGCGGAGCTAACGTTTTTCCAGACTTGCCCAGGGGGAGGATAAGGAAGTACCGGGAGGTGGAGTTACTCGAGTTCAACACATCCTGACGTCAAGTCTGCCAGCACTTTCAATTCAGACACGAGCTCAAAAAAGTGTAAAAATCAATTGAGGGAGTGAACAGACTTTTTTCACCTTCAGGCGTCATAGAAAGGCCCCGGGAACACATAGGACCACTACAAAACCTCTAGAAAGTGGATTTTCATAATAGGTCCCCTTTAAGGTTTTGGAAATTGATTGTTACAGATTCGCTGGATCACAGAAGGAATTTCAAATTAGAAGAATGGTGTTTACAGTGATGTTTTAAACCCCAATTGCATACGTGTACATTGTTGGACTGTATTCCTCACCAGGACTATGCTGAAACATTTTTCTGCCCTTTGCACCTTTGGAAAATTCATTTAAAAAAAGTGTTTTCCATCTCTACTGTGATGTCCACATTTTAAATCATCTGCCTACTTTTTTGTTGTAATCCCGAGTTGATTCCCTGACACTGTGCTGTCTTACCTTGTCCTTTGTCACACCCTCTTTCTTGTGCTGTCCTACCTCCCTCTCCCTCCAGGTGGTGTTTGCAGCAACAGAGTTTGTGATTGTCAACTTGGGGAAGCAGTTTGCCGAAAACCCTCCCGTTGACCTGGCTAACCTTTTCAACGACATGTCCCCGACCACCCCGCTGATTTTCATTCTCAGCACAGGATCAGACCCCATGGGCGCCTTCCAGCGTTTTGCAAAAGAGAGAGGATGTCTTGACAGGTAGGAAAAAAAAGAAAAATAAACACACAGAATAGCTGAAGGGTGGATTGTAAAGCATCTTATCTTTGCAGTAGTAATATTTTACCAGGAGCCAAGAACAGAATTAGAATCCCTCCAGCTTTGACATACAAGCATAAAGAGAAAAAGTAAAAATGGATTTCCTGATCATCATACCTCATCATTTCTCTCAGAGTTGAGTCCATCTCCTTGGGTCAAGGCCAGGGGCCTATAGCTGAGAAGTTGATCCTCGCAGCACTGAAGAGTGGCAACTGGATCTTTCTGCAGAACTGCCATCTGGCTGTGTCCTGGATGTTAGCCATGGAGGAGCTCATCAAGACCTTTACAGAGCCAGGTATGGTGGCGTTGGCACAGACACAGGCAGAGTGTGGGACAATGGATGTACCATTTCTCATCACATTTTTTGTACAGTTGCTCCTGAAAATAAGATTTAAAGCTGATGAATGACATGATGAATTAATCATTTGAAATATGTCATTTAGCAGGGAATAAAACACGGTTCCAATCTCAAACTTTTGAATATAAAATGACACAAATGACAAAATTACACTGGATCATTAAAACGAAAGGCTACAGCCACTAAATCAGCCTGCAGCTCTAAGAGTAGATGCTAATAAAGCTAAAACACGATCAAATTAGTGGTTTACTTATTAATAACATTACCCAATATAGGATTGATTGTAAATCTTTTTAACATTTATGACTCTATAGTGTTAAACACACCCATTGTAATTATACAATAGACCCTTCCAGTCAAAGGTTTACCTTTGACTGGACACATTTTTCAAAACTTCATTAGGCTTAAGTGACAGATTTACCCGATTCAGCTCAAAGTAATCGTTACCTGACCTTGAGTGTGGGGCAAGTGATTACTGCCCAAAATCGCACTACTCTGTTTGATACATCACATGTATTTCAGTCTTTCTGGTGCTCATAGGTCAGAGTGCACAGCAAAAACCTTGGGCCCCAGTATAGAGGGATTATCAGTCTACGTCACTAACTGGGTTTCCATCCAAGTCGTATCGAATGTATACAATCTATGTATAAAATACACACTAGGTGATAAACTGTTGTAATTATTGTAATTAGTTTATTTGGATGGGACATTACACATTGATAGACATATAAAAACATGTAAATGTGCCGGATTATAGCTAATTTCCATCCGGCGTCCCAGAACATTAAAACAATACAGTGACAGAAACAACAACACGGTATTACAAAGAACATGATGCAGAATAAAAATAAACAACTTTAACAGGATAAAACATTGACATTATAACAATACTTCTGTTTGTAGGGAGACCAGATGAGTTTCTAAGGGATTGAGGGATAAAGTGCAAAAGTGCTGGGCCAAAGTGACAAAGTGCTAAAGTGCAATAGTGCATTGGTACCAAGTTGAATTGCAGGATACCCTGAAGTGCATATCGGTTTAAGGTGACAGGTATATTGCACAAAGCCCTAGAGTGCACATCAGATAAAGTGCAGATTGTATTGCACTATGCCCGTACACACAGTTGCACAAGCAGGAGTGTATAACTATGTATGTATGTATGTATGTATGTATGTATGTATGTACGCTGACAACATTGCCAGCTAACATCGCTTTGAGTAAACCAGATCCATGGAGTAAACTTGACAACCAGTTCTTGATGCAGTCAGGCTGCGTGCGCATCTGCCATGTTGGTAAACTGCCTCTATAGCTCCATGCTTTTCTGCAGCATCTTTATTACATGCTGGAGATGTGACTGTGAAAGTAATTTGGAATTTGCTGTCGACACAGGTGACTTGTCCTGTACTGCATGAAAAAACGAAAGCAAAATACCAAAAATTACATATTGGAGCTTCTTAGTTTGAAATGGCTGACTGGTGTCTTTGTTGTGTCTGTGTTTCCATAATTGTTCACAGCATACGTATTGACAAAATAAAATTGTGTGTATTTTAGAGAGACCCTCACAAAGTTACTCTGTTTGTGTTTGCCTGTAAATAATGTTCATTTTTCTTCCTTTTCAGATACAGCAATCGACGATCATTTCCGTTTGTTTCTCAGCTCCATGCCCAACAAAGTATTTCCTGTTACAGTGCTTCAGAACTCTGTCAAGGTAATCACACACACACACACTCACACACTCTCTCTTTTTCTCTCTTTCACAAAAATCTCACTTCATTTCATTTGAAGATTGTCTGGTAATGACTCTACTCTCAGTTAAATCAGTTAGTTTGTTTTCTAAGTCTGTGTTCTCTGTGTGCAGTCAACCACTAGCTCCTCTTCATTATTCTTCATGAAGAGTATAAACATCAGCGCTTTGAAAGCAAATATTCTAAATGTTCATAATGAGCTATAATTTCTTACATTTCTTTGGTAAACTTGAAGTCGATACTACACATATTTTATCTGTGCAAAGGACTATTAATATTAAAATCCAATACTGTTGTGTGTTCTAGAGATAGTGGGTTAAAGAAAGCTCATTAATTACCAAAGGAACCCTGAGGGTAGTATTCTGAGGCACTACACAATGGGATTGTAGATGTATGTTTGGATAAAAGACCTATAGTGGACAGTAATACAAAGGCAAAATGGATGAAATTTGCTTTTTCCTTTCATTGCTGCCTAGTGTGACATTCTGCATGCTTTGTAATTAGTTGAACAAAAGGCAGAGGTGGTGCTTTCTCCTAAAAAGTGTCACAACAAGAACCCAGTGTTTAGACCGAGTTATGTGGTAACACAAAAGGTGCTGAAGAAAAAATATATTTTTTATTCAAAGTTTTCATGCTATTAATTCCATGGGCTATGTAAAAGAAACTGACTTGCCCCAAAATGTCATCCATTCACTGATCTGTAAATTCACAGGTTAGACACTTTTCTTGTAACTTGCACATTCAGCTGTTACTGAGTTTCCCCACAGCTGCTGTTTGCTGCTAAAAAAGTTGAAGAGCTCCTTTAAATTGTTAATAGCAGAGGTCAGTCAGAAATCAAGAAGTTGAAATATGGAATCTATGCATATTGTGCACAAAAAAGTTAATTTCCTTCTACATCGTTAAGAAAAACCCACAAACAATATTTAATGAAATATTTTAGTTATGAAGCATGAAGGTGCTTCATTACTTCATACCCAGGGATATCTTCACATTGGTACATTGAATCAGTGGTATTTCAGTACTCAAAGATCTACACTCTTCTACTTGAAATGACATCTATGAAGACCGTGGAGGATTTCAATCATCTGAGGGAGAAACAAACAGGATAAATCAAACCACTAGAGGCTTTGTTGTCCTTGTACTGTCCAACAGTTTGCTTTATAATACATGGGATATTGTCTCAAAGAACATAAGGCTGGTATCATGGTCACTTCTTGACTCTGGTGAAGGTGTTGTGGGTGACCTCGCTCTTACCTTTACCACTTCCCTTGTGGGGTTTTTTCTGAAACTCCTGAACAGTTTCATGAATAATAGATTATAATGTAGATAGGACTCCACTGCAGCTCCTGTTTGTTAGAAGAATATTTTGTGAAGGCGTCTTTAGGGCACTATTCAAATGGTTAGCAAGGGAGTCTAATCTATCTCAAGGTTTCTTCCACACTATAAAACATTTACACTCTTAGACAAATATTTGCAACAATAATCCCTCATTGTTTTCCCTATGGTGAATGCTACTCTGAATTCATGATTAGAACTGTTTGCTTATTTTTTTCCCCTCTCTCATTTGTAAAATAAAGTAAATTTTGTTTGCCTCGTATGCATTGTTATGCACTTTGCAGTCACTGCTAGAATCAGTAAAATATGAATTAACTGGTTTTGCACTCATAACATTATATAACATATTTAGGGATTTGCAGCGTCAGGCTTTGTGTTATCCAGTTTTCAATGTTAGAAACAAATCTGACGAGTGGGAATTATACTGAGGTTTCCATGAGGGAGCTACAAGTATCACAGACTCTACGGGATCTCTGGCAACCTGAGCAGGACTTATTGTGGTCTGCAGCATCAAGCCTTGTACTGTATGCCTCTGCTTTGTCATTTCCAGGTGACCAATGAGCCTCCCAAAGGCCTGAGAGCCAACATGCGACGGGCCTTCACGGAGATCTCCAACAGTTTCTTTGAAGACCACGCTCTGGGACGTGACTGGAGGAAGATGGTCTTTGGAGTCTGCTTTTTCCATGCGATCATCCAGGTTAGTTCATACAGTACACCATCTCTGAAAACCTCTTGATCATTTCTGCTCCGTGTGCTTGGATTTGTTTTTTCCTTGGTGGCTGCATGCTGTTGTTGTATGTGCTTGCATGGTGACTGCTTGTCATTCTTGGTATGTCTCGTCTGCCTCTGTTTAAGGAGAGGAAGAAGTTTGGCCCTCTGGGCTGGAACATCCGCTATGAGTTTAACGACAGTGACAGGGAGTGTGCTCTGCTCAACCTCAACCTCTACTGCAAAGACAGCATCATCCCTTGGGACGCTCTCATCTACATCACTGGTAGGGAAGTCTTCCTAAGTCTGCCTGCAATTATAAATAACTGCTCATAGGCTGGTATATACTGTACATCCTATACAGGTTAGTCTAAACACATCACACCTTTATGCCTTGTTTTCAGGTTGTCCATCTGTTTGTCCATTGTTTGTGCATCATGTTATCTTATTACAATAGTTGTAACAGGGTAACATACATTTGCAGCCAAGAATGAATTGATGGGAAATGGTGGTTCAAGGTAAAAGCTCACTGTGACCTCACAAAACACATTTTTTGGGCCATAACTCAGAGATTCATACATTAACCATGGCGTCATCATTAAGAGTTTCATTGTTGTATAAACAACATACACATTTCAAGTTGCAGAAGTTTAAGCATAATATTTGCAGGGCAGTTCTGTAGCATGAGTTCAGTTCTGCAGCTGTGACCATTTCTTCATTGAATTCTCACTCATCAACATTTCACAGCTCTCTTCCTCTTTACTGTGGGTTTAAAAGAAAACCAGATTCACAACACCTCTCAGTGATACAGATGTAGATTAACCTCCCTGCTCTAAAACAGTTTTAGCATCATAGCTTTTGTGATTTATGCAGGACTTGTATTAAACTGCAAGTTTTATCCAAATGTGTTTCATAAATTGGCAGCTGACTTTTTATCTCCTTTTTAATAAATCCTGGCATTATTAAACAGAAAAATCTGATTTATATTTCAATTTCTTAGAATTGAAACATTGACATACAATAGTTTTCATTGTTAGCAATGTGAACATCACCAATTTATCATTATAACACAATAAGAACCTGCTTTAGAATTTAAATGTATTTTATTATATTTTCCATGTTAATTCTTACTAATAATTGCAATAATGATACATTTTCAGTCATGAAATGTAATCTTATTTTATTTCCCTGGGCATCCATACGGACACTAATGAAGTTTCAGTTGAATTTAATTGCATCAGTCTATAATGTTGTTTATCCAACATACTGTAAGAGATATCTTCAAAAGTTATTATGAAGAAGAGGAGGGATCCCTTCCATTAACAGAACCCCTCATATCCCTAGTATCTCAAGTTCATTTATTTCCCTAATCTGGTTTTCAATTACACCTCCAAATGATATTGTGCTGCGTGCAGTCTCAGTGGAGCACGCCACATCTAATTGATGTCTCTCATTGTTATTATCACACTACGGTGTTATTAGTTTAATCCTTAATTCTAACGGTCCTCGTGAGCCAAAGCTACACACGCACGCACGATGAGGGAAAGAATTTGGGCTCAAACCAAGCATGATATTGCCTTTCCTCTTTTAGAAGGAGCAGTTCTTCTGTTCTGCTGCGTTACCACGCCTGCAGCTTATTAAGAGCTTCAGCAGAGATGCGTCTGATTATCCCCTCCTCTGCTCATGGTCTTATGTAACTGTATGGCTCTTTACAGAAAGTATGGATTTTTACTGTCGAATAGTTAAATGTTGAATATGATTTGAAAATTATCTTCCTGCGTGGTATTACATACTCTACCTTCCAGCCATACTTGTCTTTTCACAAGTCCTGTCCCCTCACCGATCATTGTGTCATTGCTCATGTACGCCCATGTTTAAATCTTTTTGCTGTACATTATTACATGAGTGTGTCAAAGAGATGAAGACACCACTATGTAAATTTGAAACCATCCTTTGGTCCCTTGAGAGCCACATGAAACTGTGTGACTGTTAGTCACGCTAGTAGTTGTGCCTTTTTACATGGTTGTGTGAGTGAAAACAAAAAAACTGTAAAGCTATGATCTTAGATTTGTCAGCTTGATCATTCCTATGTAGACTGTTCAGTGCACCTGCTTGCTGTCATTTCTATGAATTTCATTAAATAAGTAATTCATACAGAAATGTGCTGTGGGTTGAAAGGGTAAATATAGCAAATAAACAGTATAAATGAATAATAAATAGGTACCTCAATAGTTTTCCCTGAGAGAGGGAGAAGAAAGCAGACATCAAAAATAGCTGTTTTGCGTCTTTAGTGCAAGGTATGAGGTACACGCTGCAATGTCAACTTGTCCTGAGAAGAAGATTGGAGAAGGACAGGAGGAACAAACAAACAAACAAACAAGTCTCAGACTATATACACAGTATCTGTCAGTAATTCTACAAATGTATCCTGGAAATAGTATTTCAGCTTGGCTTTATTCTGGCATTGTTCACTTGATACTTATTCACCCATTTTCGAATGACACAAACAATTAATATTCAAAGTAATTTATCATTTTAGTTTTATCATGTCTGTTCTCATCTGTGTTTCCCTGATGGTGGAAAAAAGCTATGAAATACTGGGTCGTCTCTCTCTGTCTTCAATATCCTGACCAGCCATCCCTTCTGAGATCACCTCCTCTCCCACTGTACTTTACACTTCTTCACCTGATCTCCTTTTACTTAGACATTTCACTTCATATTCACATCACTTCAGAGTCTCCTACCACACACAACCTTTCAGGGATCCAGACTAACTTTTTTTTTTTTACCAGGAGCGCAGTGGTCCCTGTGGTCCCTGTTAGGAGGGCAAGCAGAACATCATGAATTGACTTGCAAAGAAAATATTCACATTTCCATTTCATTCACACACATAGGCCTACCACCTGTAATGGCAGATTCTAAATTCTTTGAGTCATCTTAACCCTTCCATGGTCAACCACTGATTTAAAAAAGAAGGAGAAAAAAAAGACCCAAAAAATGTATTGGTTGCACATGCACAAGTAGATGAAATATTTCTCTCATGCTCCCATTTTTTGGCAGTCTGAAGCCCTGCCTTTAGTTTTGCCTGTCAATTGTAAATTCCCCTGGATAAAAGTGAGTAAAATGTGAATATAATTGCTGACTGTGACTTGAGTTTTTGATAATTCCAGTGTGGCACTACAGACTCAAACAAAAAATGGCTGAGTTGTCGTTTAAACAATTACTTTGAAATTACACAGCTGTGCTGATTTAACATTATGTTACAGTATGTTTTGGTGTGTGTCCCCAGGTGAGATCACATATGGAGGTAGAGTGACAGATGTCTGGGACCAGCGCTGCCTCAGGACAGTCCTCAAAGGCTTTTTCTCCCCCAAAACTCTGGAAGATCGTTACATCTACTCCGCCTCAGGTATGTTTCAATTTGAGCTCTCTCCCTCTCTCACTGCAAATCCATATCCAGCACATGGACAGAATACTGTACAGAAATGGCCAAATACTGTATTTATGTAGTATATTTATTGTATTTTTGTTTGTGTTAAGGTATCTACTACGCCCCAGAGTCAGATGAACTGGACCGATATAAGAAGTATATTGAGAGTCTTCCAATCATAGATGATCCTGAGATCTTTGGCATGCATGAAAATGCCAACCTGGCGTTCCAGGTGAGGAGCAATGCTGAAATAATAAGAGTAATTCCCCGAGTCATGTGTATTGTGTGAATGTGGGAAGAAAACCAAAAGTTGAACCAAACCAAGTAACCTAAGGGAAGAGAGAGACCTTTATGTGTGGGTGAGTAGGGTCCTTCTGTAGACTAGTTGCGGCTCCTTCAGGCATCTGCCTGCCTTCTGGCCACCACAGTTGGGAGGAGACACTGGGGCAGACTCAGAACTACAGGGACTACAAGTACTGTAGCACAGCCTACACAGCCTACCTGGTGTTGCAGGAGAGGATACCTGGAACCCTCTGTTTCCTGCCACTGCGACCCCCAACCTCATAGACACAGAGGATGATGGATGGATGGATGGATGGATGGATGGATGGATGGATGGATGGATGGATGGATGTGTTTGTTTGTGTTTTGCAGGAGTGATGTGCTGATTATGTCAGTTTATTCAGTAGATGTCATTATTTATGGGCATATTTATGATTGAAGGTGGAGTTGCTCCTGCAGTTTATTGCCAGTTATAAAAAAGCATTTCTACTCCTTCTGAAGATTGCAATGGAAAAATGTCTGTAAATGAGGACTGTGCAGTTATATGTATGTGTGTGTGTGTGTGTGTGTGCGTGTGCGTGTGCGTGTGTTTCTCTCCACAGCGCCAAGAAACCATGACTCTAATCAACACCATACTGGATGTAAATCCGCGCTCTTCAGCCCAACACGGAGCTAAAAGTAATGATGACATAGTCTGTGAGCTGGCTGAATCTATACTGGACAAACTACCTGGTACAGGCAACCACACACAGACCCACATCCACATACTCTACATTTTATCCAGTGTTGTGAATGTGTAGCATCATAACAACATCTCATCACTGTGTCCATCCCTGTCTTTTTGTCTGTGTGTGTGCAGAGCGCATCGACATGGATGCAGCAGTGGAGGCTCTGTTCGTACGAGATGCAAACGGCCGTCTCAACTCCCTCACAACCGTGCTGGGGCAGGAAGCAGACCGATTTAACAAACTGCTGAAAGTGCTGAGGGTGACATATCACACACAATCATCATGAATGAATTGGATAGAATTTCATTATAGGAAGCAATCTGTCACGGTTCCCACGCGCCCTAAAATCTGGAAATCCTGGAAAATGGTTGACCAATTTTTCAGTCATGGAAAACACATGGAAAATTAGAAGAAAAGTCAAATGTCCTGGAAAAGCTTGAGTTGTCCTGGAAAATGATTTATTACATCAGGGTCTGAAAAAGTGAAATAGAGCTCTGATAGCTGATAAGGATTTTGTTTCCAAAAAAACCAACAAAAACATGTTTGTGCTGTTCTATGATAAATTTATCATAATATCTAAGCATTTAAGAGATTATTTCAAAGTTAGAGCCTTACATTGCACATCAGATTTCTGGGAGAGAGAATAATAGAGAGGAATAAACATAGATGCAAGCTTAGTTTCCTTTTTTCTTTTCCAAGACAAGAAGTTTTTCTCATACCTTTTTGTCGACGGTTTCGGCATTTTCTTCCGCCTTCCTCAGAAATACGGTGACGTGCTTTATCAGCTGGTGTTACAGAGGCGTGACCTTCCTGTCAGGTTTGACAGGTCGGTCACGCCTCCTGCTGTCGGGTTGCGCCTGCAGGACTGTGCTCCAGGTGTGTGACAGTGTGTAAGCCCCCTCGTCCCGGTTCATGGCCCTGTGGGCCCGTTTTCTAATCTCCAAAGCTTCCATAATCCATAGTTGGTATCTATTGTCTTCGGTGCATATGACTCTGGCCGTCTCCCAGTTCATTATATGGTTTTGTCTTTGTTTTGTTTTCCTGGTATACTTTTTCTTTTTCTGATCTGGTGTGTTGTTTTTCTGTTTCTTTCTCACTTTCTTTTTGGTGTTCTTTTTTACAGATGTGGAAACATCTGCCCGTTTCACCTATGTAGGTCTCATTGCATGAATGGCAAGGGATTTCATATATGACGTTACATTTATTGTCAGGTTGAATCTTGTCTTTGGGGTGTACTAATAACTGCCAGAGTTTTGTGTATGGTTTTACTGCCGAGTTAATATTGTATTTTTTCATGGCTCGTTGAGTGCGTTCAGTGGACCGACCTGTCAAACCTGACAGGAAGGTCACGCCTCCGTAACACTAGCTGATAAAGCACGTCACCGTCTGACATCACGGCCACAGTTCTGAGGAAGGCAGAAAAAAAACGCTGAAACCGTCAACAAAAAGGTATAAGAAAAACCTGTTGAAAAGAACACTTATCTAAAGCATGAATGGGACAGTAGATGGATCAGTGAATGGCATAAAAACTAATGTCTTTCAGATTGTACAGTAGCAGCTGAAAATGTCCTGGAAAACGATTTCAAGAAATGAGTGGGAACCCAGTTTGTGTATATCAGAAATAGAGAGTATTGTTTAGAGATCCTCTTGTTTTTCTCACTACCTTCCCTAATGGGTGGTTCTTACTGTGTTTACCAGCTGTCTCTGGTCACTCTGAAGAAGGCCATAGCAGGTCTGGTGGTGATGTCAGAAGAGATGGACCGCATCTACACGAGCTTCTTAAACAACCAGGTCCCCAGCCACTGGGCCAACGCTGCCTATCCTTCTCTCAAAACCCTGGCTTCCTGGGTCAGAGACCTGGCTCTCAGAACCTCCTTTATCCAGGTGTTCACACACAAACACACTGATTCTTACAAATGGGTCGTTTAAAGGGATAGTTCACCCAAAATTCAAATTTCACTCATTATCTACCCACCCTCATGTCAACTAAGAGCTGTGAGAATTTTCAGAGTCCTCTGTTCCTTCTCTGAGTTACGGGGGGGTCCGCACAGCAGTATTTGTCCTTATAATGGTTGTCAATAGATATCAACTTTTTCGTCCAAAAAGACACACCAAAAAACATGCGGCGGACCGGCGGAACAAATTCTAATGTCGAGGCTTCAATACAAGAGGGACATTACAGACGAGCAGTATGGAGGTATTTGGATGTTTTTTGGTGTGTCTTTTTGGACGAAGAAAGTTGGTATCCATTGACAACCATTATGGACAAATACTGCTGCGCAGACCCCCCCGTAAGTCAGAGAAGGCACGGAGGACTCTGAAAATTCAAAGTAGATAATGAGTGAAATACATGAATAAAATACATGAAAGAACAGAATTGAAGATGAGTAGAAATATGACAGAAAATAATTTTGTGTTATCACATTAAATTGGAAACATAGTAATACAGTTATTTGTGTTCTTCCCTTAGGCACAATTTCTCTCTCTCTCGTTTCCCCATACACTCTCTTCTTTGGTTCATCACCCCTGACTTAAGCTGTTCTTCCGTAAGACTGGTTTGAACATGTGTGTCGCAAAATCACTGAAACTCACTCTCACACACACAAACGCGACAAACGGGGAGGGGGGGGGGGTTGGATTGGTTCATAAAGAGATGACGGCTAGTTGCTGAGTCAGACTGCACATGTTCACTACCACAGGAGAGAGAATCTGTCTCCCTCCGCCAGTACAAGTTGAGTCACTGAGTCACTTTCAGGTCCCATAAGTAGCAGGACAGATGTAATGCAGCGTGGCTTGTTTAACGCTCAACACAACCATGAAAAAAGCTTTGCTATTTAAAGATACTAGAATTTTATTTACATCCCTCCCTCTCTCGTCTCTCGCAACTTCTCTCTTACTAGACTTGGATCGAACGTGGTCAGCCTAAATCTTTCTGGGTCTCAGGATTTTTCTTCCCTCAGGGCTTTCTGACAGGTACAACACAAGCACCAAAACATCCTCCATGTTTCTCTGAACCTCAGCAGGAGGACACATTTTAAAGGGATATTTCAACATTTTTGCAAATCTTCCCATTGCCATAATCGCTATAGTCATAGCAGTAGGTTCGTTACCTTTAATTGTCGGTGCAAGCTATTTTTACACTTCCCAATTGTGGTCTAACTATAAGCAAAAGAGCATGCAGAGGCTCAAGGTAGCATATAACAATGCACTGAGGTTACTGCTCTGTGTCCCAAGGTGGCATAGTGCCAGTCATTTGTTTGTGTATAATGGAGTGCCAACCTGTGAGGCACTCTTAAGTCAGTTGATGTTTAATTTTATGTGTCTCCTAGACAAATCAGAGAATCACATAATTGAGGCCCTAGTCAGCCCATTGAAAAGCTGCTACCGATTCACTTCCAGGCTAAGGTAGCATTGGTGCAATAGCCTGTATATTTTATGAAAGTATACTTTTTGTATTTTTTGTACCTTCTTTTATTCTTGTGCTATGTATTTTTATATTGGATGATTGTGATATGGACCGGTGTCTGTAATAAAGTCTATATTTTAGAACGGCAGTGCAGAGATACAGTACAAGCTGCTCAGCTAACCCTACAGAGGCATATGGTATTTTCGGGTTTCCCTCATCAAACTGATCACATACACAATCCAATAACTCCAAAACGCTCAGGTGGGCAAGTTGTGACCTGCACATTTGTCACACTATGAAATAATAACGTATAATTATGTAACATTACGACACACAAAGCGAATACCATGTCAGAATTACGCACTCTGTCTCATAATGTTCTGTTATTATCTCACAGCATGGTGAATGTGCAGGTCACAACTTCTTCACCAGAGCGTTTTGGAGTTGTTGGATTGTGTATTTGATGAGTTTGATGGGTGAAACCTGGAAATACCATAAGCCTCTGTAGGGTTAGCTGAACAGCTTGTGTATTTGCCCTGCCGATCAAAAAACAGCTTGCACTGACAATTAAAGGTAACATACCGACTGCTAAGACTATAGGGATTAATTCAAATTAGCCAAAATGTTGAAATATCCCTTTAAAGCTACTCTATACACCACAGTGACGTGCAAAATTTGGGCACCCCTGGTCAAAATGGAAGTGTGGAGCAAGTGGAAGATGAAATGATCTCCGAAAGGCATAACGATTTTTTTTATTATTATCTTTTACATTTTCAAAATTACAAAAAGGAAAAGGGCCTGCAGCAAAGGTTTGACCACCCTGCATGGTTTGTAGCTAGTAGTCCCCCCTTTGAAAACTATCACAACATGTAAATAGTATCTTGTCTGATACCTTGGTCAAAGTTCAGATGAAATCTCCTGGGTTTCCCATTCTTTTGCAGTCTGCTGCTTTGTTTCCCTTTTTCACTCTAAAGTTGTAGAAAACAAGAATAATATACTGATATTGCTTAGAATATTGCAAAAGAGTGTTTCATGTTTAACTTGATGCCTTTTGGAGAACATTTCATCTTCCACCTACTGATCTGTTCACTGTATATCCTTATATCACTGTTATCATTCCTTCAAGTACAGAAGGCATAATAATCTCCTCCAGCTACAATATGAATGTGATGCATTTTGCAAAACAACATTGAGATGTGTGTTTCTGGTCTGCAGGGGTGCTGCAGAATCATGCAAGGCAGTACAATTTACCTATCGATGAGCTCAACTTCCGCTTCAACATGGTGCCAGCTTACAGGGACCAGCAAGCAGTATGTGAGGCTACACAAGCGCTGCCCAGCAACGCTCAACTGGACATGGATGCTGAGGTACTAGATTGGACCGGTTGTGTCTCCACTGTGATGCCCTTGTTGGTCCAATACCATATAAACAAGGATGATACAGTATACGATTGTTATGGCTACTAACAGAAGTAACTTGAACTCAGCACTATGCAGACTCAGTTGCAGCAGAAGGTTTCCCAGCTCACCTCAAATTAAAATTCTCACTACAAACTTTATAATCCCTGCTCTTTGTGCCCTTTTCAACCATTTTGTCATTTTGATAACTTTGTAGAAGAATGTGAATGCTTTTCTCGTGCCATGACAGAACAGAGTACCATTATTAAGTCTGTCCCTAAGTGTTTCTAAAGAACAGTGACTCAGTGTCTGTTCTCTGAATGCTGTTGAAGTTCGTTATTACAGGCAGGTTTTTCTTCTTCTCAAACTTGAAAATACTTTTCAGATGTCTTCTCAACTTAATTAGAGTTCATGAACTATAACTTTTACTTCTTGGAATAGTTTGACATTTCAGGAACTAGACTCCGGCTGAGAGTTTATTGAGAATCTAATAAATGACTCTGTTAATGAAAATTAAATCCCTGAAGCTCATGGATATTGGGCTGTATAAAGATTATGTAGAAGCCAAAGAAAAAGTTGTGTTTTTTGTTGGCACAGTAACCAGCAGGAGCAATGACAGGGTTAGAGTATTCATGAGTGGAAAAGGAACCTAAGCACCACTGTGTTAAAGCTCATCAAGGGAAACAAGGGACGATGATGAATTCTAACAAAAAAGGCTGATTACTGTGAATATGAATCTTTAACTCATCACTGCTGCATCTGCTTTTTTTTCTAAAGTTACCAGAGCCGCAGGATGGTGTGCTGGTACACGGCATGTTCATGGATGCCAGTCGCTGGGACGACGAAAACATGGTGATTGAGGACGCGCTACCTCGAGTGATGAACGCCATGCTGCCGGTGGTGCACTTTGAGCCGCAGCAGAACTACGAGCCTGAGCCTGAACTCTACCACGCTCCTCTGTACAAGACCTCAGCCAGAGCCGGGACTCTGTCCACCACTGGTACGTACTGGATCCAGATCCAGACTTCACCCTCCGTGCCTTCTCTGAGTTACGGGGGGTCCGCGCGGCAGTATTTGTCCATAATGGTTGTGAATGGGGCTCACTTTTCTTCGTCCAAAATGACACAAAAAACATCCAAATACCTTCATACTGCTCGTCTGTAATGTCCCTCTTGTATTGAAGCCCCGACATGAGAAATTGTTCCGAAAAAAATTAAATAAGTCTATATTTTAAGCTTGTTTGTAGCGGAAGCTCCCAGTGTCTCAGTTCACTGCTCTTCCTGTGACCGGTGGAACAATTTCTCATGTTGGGGCTTCAATACAAGAGGGACATTACAGACGAGCAGCATGGAGGTATTTGGATGTTTTTTGGTGAGCCCCATTCACAACCATTATATGGACAAATACTGCTGCATGGACCCCCCCGTAACTCAGAGAAGGCACAGAGGACTCTGAAGATTCTCACAGTTCTTAGTCGACATGAGGGTGAGTAGATAATGAGTGAAATTTGAATTTTGGGTGAACTATCCCTTTAATGAACAATTAAAAATGTTCAAATTCAGCAGCATTTTATCTGAAAGCTGTTGACCCAGCGGACAGAAGCATTAGAATGTGGCTCAGTCGATGACCTCAATAGAGGACTGTCACTCCTGATTAAGATTCTTTATTTCTATCTTCCTGCAGGTCACTCAACTAATTTTGTTGTGACGGTAATGCTTCCCTCCCAACGGCCCAGTGACTATTGGATATCAAAAGGCTCTGCTCTCTTGTGCCAGTTGGATGATTAAGTTTTTATTCAAGGACAAAAAGGAATATTAAATGTAACTGAAAGCTGAATCTCTATGCACGACCTTGAATTAATGTTGAATCTTTTCTGTAAATTATTTATAAAGACATGTTTTATGCTGAAAGCACACTCATACATACTACAGTGTAATAAACATCTTTGAGTTTTGCCAACGCTGATCTGTCGGCTTCTTGCGAACACGCAACAGAGTCTTATCCTGCTGACACTTAATGGGAACGGCGCAGTACATCCAGATCTCTGAAGATGAAACACTGTGGCTCAGCGGCGTAAACACTGTATACTAGACTCCCATACTGGAGAGCTATACCTTTGCACTATGCAGTACGTCATCGGATGAATGTGCTTACTGAAATTTACAGTGCACATGTAGCCTCGGGGAGAGGAAAGACAGAGGGGTGGACGGTAGGATAGACACTGTGGATGGATGAATGGAGACACAGTACTGAAGGTAGACGGACATGTGGCTGTTAATGGTTCGCAAAGAAGAAGAAGAAAAAAAAGATAAGCCCGCTTAGAGTGCTGAGTTGAGACAGGAGAAGGAGTGATGATCATCAAATGATGAAATGTTTCCGCCACGGCCCCCCACACACATCAGCAGCCTATTTGTGTCCCTTAGGCCATGCAGTGCAAACACGTAAAATATGGCTCTTCAAACACATTAAATACACCCACTGCAGCGGTGGGGCAGGGCACAGACACACACTCAATCTCTGTCACACATGCTACCTTCTCCACACCTTATTGCTCTGCTAACTGCGAAAAGGAATGGACATATAAAACATTATATTTAATGTCAACCTGGGGGAAAAGCAGTACAGGACAAAAAATAAAAATAAAAAAACAGCAGTTGCTTGCAATGCTGTAAAGAAAGATAATTTATTCATTGAGAAAAGCTGTGGTATAAATGAGATTTTACACCAATGAGAATATCCCTGACCACCTGTCAACATGGAGTCACACTATTAAGGGAATAATGTCCCATAGTGTCTCTAAGCTGGTGCTGCTAGGCAGATTGTGTTGCCTTTGGACAGAACCAGGCTCTTTCTAGTCTAAGCCATGTTTTTATGGGATTCTAAATTCCCATTTCCTGTTATATTACCACATTGTCTTTTTTGGCTTCACATTGATTACCAGTGTCTTTTGTCCTTCCTCCCTTCCACCTGTCCCTTTTCCCTCTGCTGTTCCACATGTACAGACTTTAAGCACTTTGTTGGACTAACTTAGTCTCAGTCTATTTTTGGACCTGTTTTAGAAGCCGTATAGCACGGGGTGGATGCAGTCAGCGCCGCCGCCTCGCATGCAGCTGCTTCTCTAAAGCTGTAAATGGTGATGAGTTGTCTGGCTTTGCTGCAGCTTTCAAGTACTCATCATCAGGACAGGACACGTCAGTGCAGAGGAGAGGTGAGCCCCTTTCTATGTGTTAACCTGACCTTCACACACATCCTCACAGGTAACGAAATCTGAGTTGTAGTGAGTTCACGCACTAAAATGTTTCTCTTTCATTGGGAAGAAAAACATTCATCCAGTTCAATTCATTTCACATTATTTTGTGCAGTCTGCTCCAACTAGTGCATACACAATGACAGCATACATGACTTCACAATGCATGATTCTGTTTTGTCCCTTTTGTATCATCAACAGCAGCATCTAATGACCTCCTAACCTCCTTTATTAACCTCCTTTCTCAATCAATCCCCTCATGAGCCAAGATGGTGCACTATGAATAACTGTGAGTGTACTTTACTGTTCTGTTATTAAGATAGGAGGGAGGTGGGGCAAAGGGGTAAATGAGATTATATGCTCCAGTCACTCTGAAACCAGATTAACAATGCTTTATCATCCCACACACACACGTACACACTTCCATCCCAGTGGATTAAATCAGAGAAGAGGACATGGTTGATGTCTGCAACAGATGGGTCCAATGGACAATTGAGATTTTTACTTTTATAAGGGGGGGTGGAGATTTAAAAATGATTTAAAACATAAATCAGACACAGATGAAGACACCAGTATTAGGACAGTGAGGGAAGAATACTAATCAACATGTTTGTAGTGGTGAAAAGCACAGATTGACTCCGCCTTTGCCTCTTACTGGAGAGATGTTGTCATTTTGTGTTTGCTTTTATCAAGTTAGACTCTATAGGTTATCAAAAGTTCCATCACAGCAGTGACTTTAAACAGATAGTTGCACATTTTACCATTGGAGAGATTATCACATGTACTAAGAGGCTCTCTCTCTCAATTTGTAAGAGACTGGTCCCCACTGTCCATATTTTTGAAAGAAGAATGGTCAGCGGTTATTAGCATGGAAATTACAAATTTATCTCCCCCGGTGCGAAATTATTATAGTTTATTAAAATAATATAAGGTTGTTATCAGCATTGATTTTTTTTTTTTTTGGCTTGTCTGTTTATGTTTGCGCCAATTTTTTTGTTGTTCTGTTTTTGTTTTTGTTGTGTCTTTTTTTTTTTTTTTTTTTTTGTAATGTCTGTTTTGTTGAATATGTCCTGTTGTGTTTTGTAACTTTTTTGTATTTTGTATTTTTTAAAGCTTTCTCGCCTTGCAACTTTGGATCAGGTCTTATAAAGCTATATTTGTTTTTATAAATACTCTGGAATTATTACATTTGGATACAGGGGCTCCTGGCTGATCGCGCACTTATAGGTTTAGTCAGCGGGGGCGGGTCCGGGTATGGGAGCTGAACACGCAGCGGCCCGGACCCGTCACTGCTAGGAAAGGTATAGTTGGTAAGGGTATAGGTGAAGTTAGGTAGGCCTAGATAGTGTGCATGGTTACCTGGGGGCTTGTGATCCTAAATTGCATATAAGACGCAAAATGTTTCTTTTCTTTTTTTTTATTTTTTATTTCATTTGTGTTTGTCTTTTTGTTTGTGTTGTAACCCCCCCCCCCCCCCGAAAAAAAAAACAGATAGTTCAACATTTTGGCAAATTGGCCCATTGCCATAATCCCTATAGTTTTAGGAGTAGGTTCTTTAGGCTACTTATCAGTGCAAGCTGTTTTTAGAGCGGCGAAGCAGAGCCGCTAGCTGCTCAGAGCTACACTACGGAAGCTCATGAAATTTCTTGGTTTCCCTCATCAGACTCATAATAATAATGCAAAATTACGCAACAGAGTTGTTGAGACTGCTTGCCAGAAAACTGCCCCCGACGGGAACACGCATCAGCTGTTTTGCATGAATTTGCATCGAAAACAACTCCGTCTCATAACGTTCCGTTATTATCTCATAGCCTGGTGAATGTGCAGGTCACAACTTGTCCACCAGAGCGTTTGGGAGTTGTTGGATTGTGCAAAATGAGTTTGATTTTCTTTTTTTTCAAGAAATCCCATTTCATTTGTGTTTGCTGAGCAGCCCTTCTAAAAAAAAAACAGATAGCTTGCAACAATTTCAAATTGGCCCATTGCCATAATCCCTAAAACTTTTAGGAGTAGGTTCTTTGGGCTACTTATCAGTGCAAAATGTTTTTAGAACTATCCCTTTGCTCAAGCTGTACAGAAATGGCCATTTTTCCGGTTTCCCTCATCAGACTCATAATAATAATGCAACATACATTACGCGACAGAGTTGTTGATTTGATTGCCAGAAAACTGCCCCCGACGGGAACACGATATTCAAAGCTGTTTTGCATGAATTTGAGCTCCAACTCCGTCTGTTTAACGTTCCGAATGATTATCAGATCCAATATCAGTGGCTTTTGAATGTGCAGGTCACAACTTGTCCACCAGAGCGTTTGGGATTGTCCAATGGGAAAAAAAATGTGTATTTGATGAGTTTGATGAGGCAAACCAAAAAATCCAATTGGCCAAAGTTTGGCCTACATCGTCTGTTAGATGAGTTTTTACATTACTTTTAAAAAGAGTTTGCTCAAATTCAGTTTTCTTTTACTGTAAAACTTTAGGGATTACTCAAACTCAAGTTTGCCAAATTTTGAATTTTTAAAGCAGATATCAGAAATGTTTTTGTTAATATAAGTCCTAAATAGTCCTATTTTCCGAGCAGCAATCACTTACCCGATGGGAGTGTTTGATTGGTCGTTATCGAGCGAGTCTATTCAAAGCTCTGCTCTGCTGTAACCCGGAGAAAACTTTCCTTGTGGGATACAAGTGTTATCCAATGAGGATGACAGATCCAATATCAGGGCTTTTGAATCATGTAAAAAGAATGACATAGAATCCGTGACGTCCCCATTATTTTGTGCAGTCGTTTTACAACAAAATACAACACTTTGGATCCCCGGAACCCGCCCAAAAATACAATTTTGCACAAAGTTTGGCCTACATCGTCTGATAGATGAGTTTTTACATTACTTTTATGACCCAGAGTGGGCTCAAATTCAATTTTCTTTTCTGTACACCTTTAAACTCAAACTCAAGTGCCAAATTTTAATTTTAAAGCAGATATCAGCAGAATGTTTTTGTTAATATAAGTCCTAAATAGTCCTATTTTCCAGGCTGTAATCATGTTTTTGGAGTGTTTCAGCGATTTTAACATGGGGTCTATCCGGGAGTTGCTCTGCTGTAAACCCAGGAGGAAACTTTCCCTGTGGGATTGCAAGTTTTATCCAATGAGGAGAGAGAACGGCATGAAGGGCTGTTGGTGTGCAGCCAAGGGGTGCGCGTGAATGTGGTGACGTAGCACGAGGACCAATAGATGCATTACGAGGGCGGGGGCTGCTAACTCAAGGTGCGTTCAAGGAAACTCGTACTTTGTGTTTTTCCGACCTGTGAAGTCATACCAGTTCGATCTGGTACGAGTTCACAGGTCGGAAGTTACGAGGCCGTTATAGTGACTTTCACAGGCAACAGGACGGTAAAAACACGAGTTACAGGTTACCTGGAACGCTACAAAGTCGTAGTTGTGACTTGAAACCGGAACTTACGGTTTCAAAAGCCTGCCTTGAACGCAGCATTAGCCAAAACGACCGGATCGCTGATATCTACTTTAACTATAGAGATTATGGCAGTAGGCCAATTTGCGAAAATGTTGAACTATTCTTTTAAGGTTTTTGGCCGGAGAGTCAAATATTATTGGATTTCCTGGAGTCAAATTTAAAGGAGTAGATCCACATTTGGGAAATTAGATGAAAAGCTCAAACAAGCTGTTTCCATTATATATGCTTGAGTGGTATTAATGTTGATGAAATAAATACAATTCCCATTATGCCAAACTGTTTGTAAAAAAAATATAAATAAGGACTTCTGGTTGAGTGTATGCATGGATGAATAATAATGAGTTACTCAGGGTTATATTGATTGTTTTGCATGCAAAGCACAGAGATAGATGAACAGTATCTGAGGCTGACTCTACAGAATGTGTGATCGCTCAGTCACAGTGAGGTCGCTACGACTAACACAGGCCCCCACCTGACGACCAGAAGGTGTGCGTGCGGGCCAGTATTCTATCTATGCGGCCATATAGATCTCACAGGAGGGGCAGGTGTGTGGTCTTTACATTACACTAACTGCACAAAGTCCACTGAGATCTCTTCCAGCTGACCTGGCACCAACAGTGCCACCAAACAGAGCAAACATTATTCACCGGGATTGCATAACCCCCCGCACCCCCTCCCTCCTCCTGTCACACAGCCCAGGTGGTCTGCTGCTCCATCTCAGGACAAGGGAAAAGAGGGGAAGCAACAGTGGGATAGTCTGCTGCAGGCGAGGGTGGAGCGGGGACAGCGCCAGCGGCCCTGTCAGCTCTCAGCCTGTCTGAGAATTGAAGGGTCTACACACTGGTGTGTATGTATTGGTATGGGGGGACACAGAGGGGTGCAATTCCAGCCACCAACAGCTGTCTGTCTGTGTGTAGTGGAGCCTGAGATTAGATTTGACCAATTTGAACATGGCATCACTCTGCTGAGCACCATGGTGTGTGTGTGAGTGTGTGTGTGTGTGTGCATAAGCCACCAAACGTCCTGACTAATATCAGTAAGTAGATTGGAACCCCCCCACCCCCTCCACCTTTGTCTATCTCAGTCATTCATTCCTTCTGGGAAATGAGGGAGGTTGCTGAGCTGCTGCTGGTTGAACATTGTGTTACATGTTCTCATATCTCAGCTCAGGTTAAACTACAGTATCAGCTCTGGGTGCTTGTAGAACAACGTTTCAAAGTAGACTGAAACTTGGTCTTATACACCTGTGTACCTGGCCTCCGAAATATCCTGCTACACATACACACAATTCGGAAATATACACATTTTTCCCAGTCTTTTCATTTAACTCTTGGCCAGAAAAAGTGTTGGGTAACACTTTTTGATGCCAATCTCTATAACACATTATAAGCATACTTATAGTGAGTTATAATGCAGTATAACTATAGTTATAAACACTTTATAACAATAATAACTTAAAGCATTTTATCATGATTTATAAGGTCAGGTATTATAATACTGTAGGTTATAACTGTTATAACTCGCTGACAATGCCCACATTGATAATGCATTATAAATATAGTTACTGTATAACGTGTTATTGGCTTATAAATGTGTATATAACTATATAATATACTATAACTAAATTATCTATATTTCTTTATAACAATAAGCATAACACATTTTAGAGCATTGTACAGTAACTCTAATACTGTATAATACTTGACATTATAAGCCATTATTCAATAAGAGCTCTGAGATGTGAGCTTATGCTAAAATTGACTTATTTAAATTTTTTTGAACAATTTTTATGAGGGGCTTTAATACAAGAGGGACATTACAGACGTTTATAAGACATTTGGATTTTTTTATTATTATTTGGAACACAAACCACCATTATCGATTATATGGACAAATACTGCTGCACACAACTTACAATTATAACCTTATTATAAGATAATTATCTTTGAATTTTGTCATCCCTTTAAGATAAAATGCTTTATAATGTGTTATGATTATTGTTACAAAGCATTATGATCATTTATGAGTGTTTATAGCTATAGTTATACAGTGTTATAACTGCATTATAACTCATAAGTATGGTTATAATGTGTTATAGAGATAGGCATCAAATAAAGTGTTACCAACTGTTGCCCCCCCCCCCCCAAAAAATAAATAAATAAATAAATAAAATAAAATAAAATAAAAAAGTTTCCATTTTACAGATATGCGGACAAGAATATGAGAATCACATGCTCTGATTAACCAGCACATCGAATGACAAGCTGTCATCACACTCTTTGTGCGATTAGCTCAACAGCAGCAGCGTTGTTTCAACAGACAAGCCTTTGGCAGATGGTTGTCTGACAACTTTTTGTGAGTCAAAGCATCATCATCTGCATTTTTAGTGAATTACTGTATGGCAGGAATGGTAGCATGTCAGCCACTTGGATGCCAGCAAATCAGTACATTTCCCATTTATTTTTCGCAAAATAGTCATGTACAGTGAGCATGTATGTACATCCTTCAAAGGGGAATTGAATCATATTCAGCAGAGAGGCACAGACCACAAAGAAAAAGACACTCGATTCGACCAAAATACTACACTGGTGATTTTAAAAAAGAAAAGAGAGAGAAAAAAAGAAAATCCTATGATAGGATGAGAAAAGCAAACAGTCACACCTTCACTTCAATATTAGTCAGCACAATTTCACTTTTTTTTTTGAGCTACTTGTGTGGCTTCAGTTCCAATTGTTTCTCTTGTGTCATGTTTTCATTACAGTCTCTTTCTGTGCTACGACTGCTCCTCCTGTGGAAATCTACAGAACAGACATCAACAGCAGTAAGCAACAACAGAAAAGGGTCGGAATATCTACATCAGTGGCTGCCGTCAGCTGTCCAAGTGGCACCCCTTAACTGTATGTCAGCTGTCTCCAGTGTTCATATTCTCCAGGGTGAGTCACAGATCAAGGTTTTTATGCTAACAGTAGCCATATCCCCTTCAGTTTCCATGAACCTCGGCAGGCAAATTAGAAACCCTGCATGTATTCCGAGAAGAAAAAAAAGCTTTGTTCTCTCATATCAACAATGTTTAGTTCTCCATTTTCACCTGCAGTGACCCCTGAAACATACAACACAAACTGACCAATATCTAGCTACAGTAAGGAACAGATTGACCTTTGGCAGAATTTGCCTCCTTGCCAAGAGTAAGATGTGACGATTACAATTCATACCACTTTGGGGTCTGTTTGAATAAAAATCTTATTATTAGCCTAAGCTTGACAAGGCTATAAAGACTGTAAAGAAAGATGTGGCCTAATTGATTAGCCTGGCTCTGTCCAAAGGCGACAAAACATCCTGGAGTTCCTTGGATGGTTGGTCTTTATGCTAAGATGGTGTATGTAACCACAGATGCTGGATGTAGCGTCACATTTACCACACATTAGCTATCTAAGGTCATTCTTGTTCATGTCATTTAACCTGAGCCAACATGTTAGTGGCAAGAAACCCTGGGCAAGAAACCCAAAATGTCAACCTGTTCCTTCAGCAGTTCAAAAAAAAACAGATCATATTTGTGATGTTTAGACAAAATGTAAATATCACATCCTGGGTTAGACTTGTAGAGAATATTGATCACATTTTCAAAGCATTTTCTACAATGAATACTACAAAGCGCCGCCACCAGCATTGTCTTCACCTCTTCCTGTGCCCATTATTAGAGGATATGACATTTACACGCTGTCCAGTGTTGGACTCACTGGGTGGCAGCTATTAGTACTCAGCTTATTGATTAGCTGCAACAGCGCAAATCCAATTTCACTGACTATTCCTGTAGCAGTCACACTGTAAACTGTTTGTTGCTTCTTCCATCCCTCCCCCTTTTCCTCTCAAGACTTCACTTGTTTTCGAGGTAAATTCAAAACCGCTGGTGTGTGTTCCTGTCTGGGGCAGTTTTCAGCAAGCAGTCTCTGCATTTGCCTCGAAAACAACTCCGTCTCGTAACGTTCCGTTATTATCTCATAGCGTGGTGAATGTGCAGGTCACAACATGTCCACGAGAGCGTTTTGGAGTTGTTGGATTGTGTATTTGGTGAGTTTAAAAAACCAAGAAATCCCATTAGCCTCCGTAGCGTAGCTCTGAGCAGCTCACGGCTCTGCTCTGCCGTTCTAAAAATAGCTTGCACCGACAATTAAAGGTAACAAACCTTCTGCTATGAATATAGGGATTATGGCAATGGGCTAATTTGCCAAAATGTCGAACTATCCCTTTAAATTGGCCAAGTTGGACAAGTCTGTTCAGGTGCTTGTGTAAAAAAAAAAGAGAATTCACACATGCCTCGTCCTGTTGAGGATCAGAGAGAACACTCAGATGGTGATAAGAGTCAAGGTTGAACACAAATCTCTTACATAAGGTCATCTGCTAATCCTTGTTGCATGTTGTTACTAGAGATTAGAGAAGAAAGTGTTTGCCTTTTTGCTGAGTATTAGAGAGTAAAAACACACAAAGCACTCTGCACTACAAAAGATTAGTTTCAAATGCATTTGTACTGGGTGATGTCCTTTCAGAGCACAGATAAAAATCCCTCTCACAGAACAAGTATTGTCTTTCATTTGTACTCTGTTTGAATACAGCAACGCACTGTCAGATAAACACTCAGTCAATCTTAGAAGATAAATGCGTTGTCAACTACATGTAGTGTATCATATGCTAATCACACTACACTGTGTAGCTCTGTAGATGGAGGCCGTTTGGAGATCCGGCGGCTGAGATGCTGAAGTCATTTTGTGGTTCAATAAATTGACTTAGAAAGAGCAAAACTGTAAATGTCTTCTGTGTCACCTTCAAGTGTGACTTTTACTCGTCATAATAAAACTTTTTCATCCGTATGGGTACAGGACCTGGGTCTGAGTTGTGCATGAAGGAAATGAGAAGACTGGTGGCGAAAAGAAAAAGAAATGGCTGCCTGAATAGAGGTGAGGAAAGAGCGATTGAATCTGCATACATGAAAAAAAGTTGCAAATGTTTTCATAATAATTATAAATGAATCATTTTGGTCAGTTTTGGAGAAACTGTTTCCAGTTTCAGAGATGTGAAGGCTGAATGGTTTTGTTTGGGTTTTCAGGCTGTTGGAGAACACAAACTATCTGAATCTGGACACCTCTTGAGTTGAAAATAAGAATAATTATTAAAGGGATAGTTCAACATTTTGGCAAATTTGCCCATTGCCATAATCCCGATAGTTTTAGGAGGTTTGTTACTCCAAAACGCTCTGGTGGACAAGTTGTGCACATTCATCACGCTATGAGATAATAAAGGAACGTCACGAGACAGAGTTGTTTTCGAGGTAAATTCATGCAAAACCGCTGATGCACGTTCCCCTCTGGGACAGTTTTTCAGCAAGCAGTCTCTGCATTTTCCTCAAAAACAACTCTTATTATTACCTCATAGTGTGGTGAATGTGCAGGTCACAACTTGTCCACAAGAGTGTTTTGGAGTTGTTGGATTGTGTATTTGATGAGTTTGATGAGGGAAACCAAGAAATCCCATTAGCCTCCGTAGCTTAGCTCTGAGCAGCTCGCAGCTCTGCTCCGCTGTTCTAAAAATAGCTTGCACCGACAATTAAAGGTAACGAACCTTCTCCTAAAACTATAGGGATTATGGAAATGGGCCAATTTGTCAAAATGTTGAACTATCCCTTTAATACAGTGCTGCAGGTCAACATATCAATATGTCTGAATAAAGTCACTATAAAATGTATCATCTCATCTCACCACAGTTATAGATTTATTTACAAAGTACAAAACACTAGCATTACTAGAATATAGGCCTGAAAAAAATCTGCGTGTAATATGACAGCTGAAGATACTGAGATGTTTCTAAAGGACTACAGTGGGGAGAAAAGAAATAACTGGAAGAAGAAGAAAGGGAGAGATGAGTGACGAAGCCTGAGCGGTGGGAGGTGAATGATGTGGTGCAGCGGGGATACCGGTGAAAAGTGCGTTAGTGTGAGTTTTTTACATAATTAACTACAGTATGCGGCCTCGACGGCCTACTGGCTTATTCTATGAGAGGCATCTTGAAATGGTTAAAACACATCACCCCAAAACACCCAGGTGTTACTGACAAACACGTGAAGAAAGAGAGAAAGGTTCAGTTCTACTGTTACTTGTAACACTTAAAACATCTGGATCTCTTGGTAGGTCACACAGCAGAAGCAGGGAGGCGCATGTGGCTCAGTTCTAATTGTGTCTGGATTTTTCTTTTCTTTTCCTTTTAACCATAGCCTTGCCTCTCCTTCTCCCATCAGGACGTCGGGCTTATGTGAAGTCTTTGGACACAGCCTCGATGAAATTGGGAGCTGACATGAGAATAGTGAAGGTGCAGATGATGGAGAAGAGCGAAAAGGCCACCAGGCATAACCTATCCACCACCGCCGCCGCAAACTTCCACTCGCTGCAGATGGCCTCCCCCTCGTCCTGCTCCCGGAAGCGCCTGGCAATGTACTGCACTTCCTCCAGGATGTGGGAAATTTCGGGGACCTGCTCCAGCAGCAAAGTCCGGGTCGGCTCCGAGTGGTGGATGTCGTGTGGGGATGAACCGTTAGGATGACCGCCTCCACCTCCGCCTCCTCCTCCTCCACCGCCGCACACCACCACACCCGAGTCGGTGCTGGGGGGGAAAGCGGGGCTGTCCGTGCTCATCGAGTGGTAGCCGAAGTACAGGTTCATGCTCCCGTTGGTGGTGGTGGACTGGGTGGACGCCTGGCCGGGTATGGTGCTCATTGGAATGCTGCTGGTGCTGGTGTGGTGAGGGGAGGGGTGGGTGTATTTGTAGTTCGGGGGGCTACTGGAGCTCACGGCTGATTTGCTTTCCTCCCCAGGCTTCTTCATGCGGAGGAACCAAGCGCACCAGTTGAGGAGGATGACTCGGACCTGGGTAAAGAAGCAGGAGGAGGCAGGGAGTCGAGGGAGAGAGAGGTGGGAAAAGGTTGTGTTAGAATACAGATGAAGAGATGAATGATAAAAACTAAACACAAAAACAGAAGCAAATAGAGAGAAGAGTAGAAATGTCATTGTTTCTGTCTTCCCTCTGCAAGAGTTAAAGGGATAGTTCAACATTTTGGCAAATTGGCCCAAATTGGCCCATTGCCATAATCCCTTTAGTCATAGCAGTAGGTTCGTTATCACCATTTATCAGTGCAAGCTATTTTTAGAACGGCAGAGCAGAGCCATGAGCTGCTCAGAGCTACGCTACGGAGGCTAATGGGTTTCTTTCATCAAACTCATCAAATACACAATCCAACAACTCCAAAAACTAACATTCATGCAAAACTGCTGATGCGCGTTCCCATCGGGGGCAGTTTTTCAGCAAGCAGTCTGCACTTGCCTCGAAAACAATTCTCGTAGCGTTGTGTCGTGACCTTCATTCACAGTGTGAGATGAATGTGCAGGTCACAGACAGTCCATAACAGTTGTTTTGGAGTTGTTGGAAAACCGTGATTTGATGATTTAGATGGGAAACAGTTTTTCAGCAAGAGTCTCTGCATTTGCCTCAAAAACAACTCTTATTATTATCTCATAGTGTGGTGAAAATAGCCTGCAGGTCAAACAACTTGTCCACTACAGTGTTTTGGAGTTGTTGGATTGTGTAAATTTGATTTATGAGTTAAACACAATGATGAGGGAAACCAAGAAATTTTAATAAATATTGCAAATTACAAATAGATATAATTAAGTGTTGTGTTCACACCCGCTTGCTTTTAGTCAAATCTTTGTGTTAACACATTTGTGAGTCAACTGATTCACAGTTGACTGTCCAAATACTGTATGTGAACATGGTTATTTGATTATTCTTTATGATGAAGATTAAATATAAAAATAAAATGCTAACATACCCATTTAGGCATCTTCCCCCCATGTGGGTCATGATGATGGAACTGTAGTACCAGGACTGTTACCACCACAGACAGACCCACTATCATCATGGTGCTAGCAAAGTACTGAGCTGTAGAGGAGAAAAACATGTAAATAAACACCAGCAGTGGAGGCATAGAGAACAATAAACACAGGAGAAGAATTCATCACTCGTTATCTGAAATTAAACTGTGAATTTTCAATTAATAGCTCATGTACATATCAGAATCAGAACTGGAAGTACTAAATTAATCCCCAGTGGAAAATTGTTAAGTTACATTTCTCCATTTAAAATATTAAAATTCATAAATAACAATAATCATACAAGTGAAATGATACTATAAGAATCCATATTTAGGTAACACTTCTTGATAAGTACACACTATTAAGCATTGAATACTGAGTTCATCATTTATAACACATGAATACTCATTAGTATGTAGTTTATAAACACAGTTAAAAATGTTTTACTCATCATTGATAAACACTAACTGTGCTTATAAACTACATACGAATGAGTATTCATGCATTATACATGAAGAATTCAGTATTTATTAATGCTTAACTAATGATTAATAGTGTGTGCTTATTATAAAGTGTTACTCATATTTAAAATACAAATACCCTGTCAACAGGAATAAACAATATATACATAATTCATTTACAGGCTATCATGTGCAGATTGAATGATGTATTATGATGACTAATATTATTACATCTGAGAAGGTGAGCGTGATATTCTGGCAGCACCAACTGTCAGTTGGTTATTCAATGGGGAGTTTATCCCTGTCAACAGACCTGAGGTCAGAACACCACAGGGGGTTGGATGGAGAATGACTAACATTTTGTTTTTCTAATCTACAAAACCAACCAAAACACACACTCTGGCTGGAAGGCACCGTATAAGCCACAGAGAAATGGAAAATGCATGACATGCGCATGACAAGCACACTGGCCCTGTCGCGCACACTAACATAAGACGTTTCCCTCATTTTTCATTTTGGACCCAGCTGCCGATGGCGGCGACCTCACAGAAAGGAGGGCCAGTCACTCGTATATACATTTCCACGAACAATAATGGCAGCTGTGTGAAAACCTGTCGGAGCGAATGCTGAGGAGGTTTTTAGTTGGTCTTCGATCTATCAGTTCTGCTCCATCTGCACTGTGTTAATATGACTCTACTCCAGCAAAGGCAAGTTTGCTAATGGCTTCGTTTTATGTCACTGAGCTGCCAAATGAAGCCGAGCATCATCTCGTCTGCAGCCTCCCCTCTCGTCTCATGGCCGACTGCCTTGTCTCCTCTGCTCTTTATCACTCCGCTCTTATACAATGCTACTCTTTGTGTTGTACACTTAGCATGATCTTCACATCCTGCATCAGCAATCTCCCGGGCTCGGCCCCTTTACCCGACAACATCATATCTGTCAGTCTGTGCTCGGAATTGAAAATGTTCCTGCATAAACTGCCCTGCAGTGTAAATACGAGGAGTTGAATATCTCAGCAGTACATTCAGCTGTTCTTTAGAAAGCACAACCCAACAAGGCCAACTGCCTGCTGGGTAAATTATTCTTGGTGGTGTACTCCTCAGTTTTCCTCTATCTGTCTGTCTGCTAATGAGGACATAATCTCCACACTGACCCAGCAACCAAACTGTAAAACTATCTAGCATGCCTACAGGGTTTGGGTCAGGATGAAGGTCAGCTGGAGTCCGGCTGGAATGTGAAATAGGATGAAACCCAATAGGCTTATAAAAATAAAATAAATCTTGGTGTGGGTTCAGCCACAGGTAGACAGGGACAGTCTGGCTGACTAATGACAACATAGCAAGCAGGAATGAATGGAGCGACCTCTCATCCACACATCAGGAGTCAATGTAGTGCTAAACTCTCAACAAAGATGAAAAAGGAACATCATCTTAGTGACACACATAGCAACTATCTGCTGTCTTCTTCAAGAGCCTCTTCCTCTGGTTGCCCAGTGAGATGGACGGCTGAGGGTGATGGTCAGAAGAACTACACTGTGATGTGTTTACACAAAAAGTCCTTTTATAGGAGAATTGTGTTCTGTACCTTAGAGTTTTACCTTAGCTTATCTTTAAGGAGGACATATTATGGAAATATCACTTTTTGACGGCTCGTTAATCGGGTGTTTGTCTTGCCGTGGGAATTGACAAAAGAATCTGTAATGTGACTCCTTAGGTTGAAATCCATGTGGTTTTATGAGCTCCTCAGATGTCTTCCAGTGATGTAACTAGGTTTTGAATTTGCATAACCCCACCCCTACCTGTACCAGTAGAAGGGATGGGGCGGGGCAAGCAGTGATTCATTTGCATTTAAAGCGACAGGCACTGAAACCAGTTGTTCTGAACAGGGCTGTTTAGAGAGGATGAAAAGAGCTGTGATGTTTGATCCTTGGGGGATTTTGACCAAAGCATGTCACAGACATGTCTTTAAGACACCTGGGAACTATTTTAATTGTGGAAAGGGGGCAGAATATGTCTCCTTTAAAGTTTTTTCACTCACTAGTTAATTGTTAATTTGTTGTAAATGACCACTTTAAGGCTAAAATGCACAAAAACTTGACCTGGGAACTATTTTAATATGGAAAGGGGGCATGATATGTCTCATTTAAAACCCAGTAGTGGAGAAAGGCCTTTTTTTTCTTGATAACTTTCTCCCATGTACTGTAGCCTACATGACACTGCATTAAAAGCATGGATGGACAGAACAGAGGAGAACAGCTGTACCATGGCTCTATTCAAGGGCAAAACAAACAAAAACTTAAATAAAATAAAGCTTTAAGTTATAACTAGTGTTATAGTTACCATCCACACATCTTTGTATTCATATCCACTCCTGGATGAGAAAATACTCCAATGTGCTTTACATATTATTATTAGTAAAATGTGCAAATGTGCAAATAACTATGTGCTCCAAAGAGTCCATTAGTGTTTCTGTATGCATTTGCGTGTGTTGTATTATTGAGGACATTCACGGAACAAAAACAAAAACAATATTTGCCATCAAGCACTCACAGACTCAAATCTAGTTATTTTAGGTAATTGTTATTCTGTCTTTTCCATCACTTTCAAACTCAAGAGATCATTAAAAAGAGCAGTAATAAGCACAGACAATAAGTGTCTTACCAATCAGAGGAACAGAGTCTGAGGTGGCGGGCATGATCTCTGCTACCAGTAACATGAACACTGTTAGAGACAGCAGCACTGTGATGCCTGGGGGGAAAGAGACAGTAGACAAAGATGAGCTAAACAGAAACACAAAGGAAAAAAAACATTTTTATTGTAGACCTGTCTTCCCTTTAATGATGACTTGCAGCTGGTTGATTCAACAAAAAATCTTTTATATATATATATATATATTTTTTTTTGTCTTCCCTCGAGGCAACACTCACGCTTATATTACTCTGACCCTGTCTTGCTGAATGGCATTTAGAATCAACCTGGCATTTCCAGGTCCAGGTGTGTCGTTTGTAACGAAGCTTTTATTCATCCAGTAAATGAACAGAATCCAACATAAATGCTAATTCACAGCCGTAATGTCAGGATTAGCATAGAGCCATGACAAATAGCTGGGTTAGCAAATGCGTCAGCACCTGGTGTGTGAGATCACCGAGGCTGGGGAGAGAGACATTTTTGTCTGCATGTATGATTATAATCATGAATCATTGTCCCTTTGTGTCAGTGTGAGGGAATGTGTGTGTGTGTTTGGTTGCAGGGTGTACTGATCTGTGTGTTCTGCTCTGTACCCAGTGAGATCTTCTCTCCCGAGTCAGCAGGGAGCAGGAAGACCAGCAGAGCCAGACCAGAGATGAGCACACAGGGGATGAGCAGGTTGAGGCCGTAGTAGAGCGTCCTGCGGCGCATGGTGACTGTGAACGTCACATCGGGGTAGGGTTCTTTACAGCAGTCATAGTACAGCTCATTACGCTTAGCTGGAACACCTGCAGGGTGAATGGAGAGGTGGGAGGAGATCATTAGAGGTCAAAGACACACAGTTATGGAATGAAGGTCCAGCATCCTGCTCTGCTCTGCTGGGCTCAATACACTTCAAAGACACAGTAAATAAGCCGCCACTTCACAGCTGTGGTGCACTGACTCAAAAGTGCTTAAGTGTTAAATGTACTTAGCACAGAGGAGCACTCAACTGTCATTATTTATTAAGTCTGCAGTGGTTTCTAGTTAAAACTGGAGCTTTATGAGCATAAAGTCACCAATTTAAATCATTGAAATTGAATTAAATAGCCTAACAAATGGGGGTCATTCATTCGATAAACGTTTCTCTATCCAACAGTCTTTAAACCAAGTACTGACATTGTTTACTACTTTATTCTTCCAAATAGATTGTTTAATCTACATTTTCTGCTGGTGAACTTCCAAACTTTACCTGCACAGAAGTGTTTCTGCAGATGCTTTTGGGGAATATTAGGATTAGATTAGATTAGATTAGATTCAATACAATACAATAAGAAACTGTAAATATCGGACTTCCGGTGCGGCGCTACAGCTAGATGGACGCATAAGTGCGAGCTCCCGCTAGTCGGTTCGGATAAAGTACCTCCTATCAATACAAATAGCACTGATATCATTTTATTTTAAGTATGGAGGGAGGGAGAATGCTAAGGAGTCATACGATGAGTAAAAATGAGAGTGAAACCCAACAAAACCCAGGAGTGACCGAGTCTGAACACGAGGGAAGCTCAGACGACGAAAGAAAAATGCTAGCTGAAGCTAACACCGACCAGAACGCCCTGCTCCAGGCCCTAACAACAATGCTTCGCACAGAGCTAAAAGACTTTAAACAAGAAATGAGACGGGACCTGGACGAATTTAAAAACGACGTCAAGAAAGTTCTGAAAGATGACCTCGAGAAGTTCAAAGGTGAAGTTTTGCAAGAGCTACAGAGCCAAAATGCTAACATAGCCGAAGCGCAGACTCGGATAGCTGACATGGAGTCGGCCTGCCTGGTCATGAAAGAAACACTACTGGCGGTGGTGAAAGAAAACACAGAGATGAGGGAGAAAGTCGTCGATTTGGAGAGCCGCTCAAGGAGAAATAATATAAGAATCTACGGGGTGCCAGAAGGAAAGGAGGGGAGATCCGTCACGGAGTTTGTTAACGAGCTGTTCATCCGCCACCTGGACCTGCCGGAGGGAGTCGAGCTCCGTGTCCAGCGGGCACACAGAGCACTGGTCCAAAAGCCGAATGCTGCTGCGGCTGCGGTGGCCCCACCGAGATCGATAATTGTTAACTTTTTGGAGTTTCAAGTCAAGGAGCTGGTCCTGAGGAAAGCGTGGCAAAAGAAGATCGAGATTGACGGCAAACGACTTTATTTTGATAACGACTACGCGACAGACATCGTGGAGAGGCGCAAGGCGTACGGCCCCATCAAAGCGGCACTGAAGGAGAAGGCGATCCGGTACCAGACACCCTACACGAAGATGCGGGTGCACTGGGAGACCGGTCTGGTGATTTACAGCTCAGCGGAGGAGGCAGCGCGGGACCTGAACCGACGCGGAATCAGGGTGAAGTTGAAAACCAAGGCGAGCACTGAGGCGGCCGCGGAGGGGCGACTGAACGCCGCGTTGCCATGGAAACGCACCAGCACCTCGGACAGCGCAGCGCAGCGAGCCAAGCAGAGGCTGACAGAGTTCAGACGAGACCCAGACCAGGAGATCTCCAGTGGATGAAAAGATAAAGGACGCATCACCGGGTGAAGTTAAACACCACCATGAGTATTTTTTTCATTTACCTTAAAGGATATTTACTTTTGTAAAGAAGAGCGCTACTTATACACACTTCTGGGACATACAAGACATGACTCATGACTTAAGTTTATAGATCAGTAAAACCGACAAGAGGGGGTGTTCCGTAGCAAACACCAAATGTTGGACAATTCTAGTTTTTGTGGGTTTTTTCCCACGACTAGGGAGGGCCCCTTCTACAGTGAGGCACTGAACCCTCCGCCCACCAACAGGGACCACAAGGGATGGTTAAGTACATCTCCTTTTTTGAAGTCACATTGTTCAATGTTCAACTGTTGTTCTGGGGTTATGTTCAGAGTTGGATTACTACACAAATTCATTAGTAATGATACAGTATAGTGCTAAGATACTGTCGTTGAATATTAATGGTTTAAATAATCCTGTGAAACGTCAGAAGGTAATGACCAAATTAAAGAAGGACAGATCACAAATAATTTTTCTTCAAGAAACACACTTGTCCAGTCAGGAAAGTGAAAAACTCAAGAGGTTTGGCTACACTAATTCATTTCATAGTACATTCCGTCATGGATGTAGAAGAGGTGTGATCATACTAATCCCAAACTCAGTGAAATTTGAATGTATCAAAAAAATCAGTGATAAAGAAGGGAGATTTATTATTGTGAAAGGAAAACTGGAGAACGAAATGGTGACACTGGTAAATGTTTATGCTCCACCTAATAGTTCAAAACAATTCTTTACAACCTTATTTGATACTCTGATTCTAGAAATGGATGGAGTATTAATATGTGGCGGTGACTTTAATATTGTGATGAACAATACTTTAGACACGACAAATAAGAATAAACATACCACCCATGTTACGAGAATGGTTAAGAGAACACTTAAAGAGTTAGGGATAGTTGATACATGGAGGGAGTTACATCCCTCTGAGAGAGACTACACACACTTTTCACCACCCAACAACAGCTATGCCAGGATTGACTATTTCTTTATGAATAAGGAGGATTTGTATAGGGTGAAGAAATGCGTAATTCAAGAGGCTGATGTATCTGATCACTGTGCGGTTCATCTCGAAGTTAATTTGAAAATGCAGGAGAAAAGCACTTTATGGAGGCTAAACGTGGGAATATTAAATAACAAGTCAATAGTGGAAGAGCTAAAGAAAGACATTTTAACTTATCAAAAAGAAAATGACAATGGAGAGGTTACCCCTGTTATTTTATGGGACGCTCTTAAAGCAGTTATAAGGGGAAAATTGGTCGCAAAGACAGCAGCTTTAAAGAAAAACAGAGAGGAGGTCTATAGAAAAGAAAAGGAGAAGCTGTTAATAACTGAACAACAACATAAAACTACTCAAGACCCCTCACTGCTTCCAAAAATTAAGGAAATCAGGGATAACATAGATAGAATATTAACCACAGAAATTGAAAAAAAGACAAGATTTTTGAAACAATCCTATTATGAAGTGGGGCCAAGGGCAACCAAACTTCTGGCAAAACGATTAAAAAAACAACAAGCAGATCGGACAATTCACAAGATAAGGGATACAAATACAAATCAGATAATTCATGACCCCAAAGAAATTGGAACTACGTTTATGAACTACTATAGAGACCTGTACCGCCAAAAGCCCTCCGCTGACAATAGCCAAATGAAAACATTTCTTGAGGAACTGGACTTACCATCAATTGGAAAAAATCAAAATGACCATCTGACTTCACCCATTACAAAAGAAGAGATAGAAAAAGCAATAAAAAGACTAAAAACAAATAAATCTCCCGGCAGTGATGGCCTACCATCTGACTGGTATAAAACATTTCAGGTGCAGCTTATATCTCTCCTCGAAAAGTCATTCAACTACACACTTGAATATGGTGAAATACCCCCTTCCTGGAAAGAAGCGGTGATAACAGTGATCCCCAAGAAAAGCAATAGTGAGACCTGTTCAGATTATAGACCCGTCTCACTACTCAATGTCGATTATAAATTGTATACCTCTATTATTTCAAAAAGATATGAATATTTTATTAGTGACATTATCGAAGAAGACCAGACAGGCTTTATTAAGGGACGTCAGTCTCATGATAACATAAGGAGAACCCTGTATATTATAAACCATATTGTAAAAAATCAGAAATGTGCAGCCTTAATAAGCCTTGACGCAGAAAAGGCCTTCGATAGTGTCAACTGGTCTTTTCTCTATCAGGTACTTGGAAAATTCGGACTTAATGACAAAGCTGTTAGATGTATTAAAACGCTTTACCAAAGCCCGACTGCAAGGATAAAAATAAATGGCAGTCTCACTGACAGCATAACTTTAGAACGATCTACTAGACAGGGGTGCTGTCTCTCGCCAACCTTGTTTGCAATATTCATAGAGCCCCTGGCGCAAGCAATCAGGCAAAATAAAGATCTTAAAGGAGTGGAGGTTGGGGGAGAAGAGCACATCATTGGGCTTTTTGCAGATGATGTGGTCTGTTTTTTGGAGGAGCCAGACACATGTATTCCCATATTAATCAACCAATTAGAGAGGTTTGGCTTTTGTTCTGGTTACAAGCTTAACTTGACCAAAACACAGATTTTAACATTCAATTACTCTCCATCCCAAATCATACAACAAAAACATAATCTGAACTGGAAGGCAACAAAAATGAAATATCTAGGGGTCACTTTAACACAAAACACTGATGATTTATATGAAACTAACTATGGCAAACTGGATAAAGAGATTAAGAGCGATTTGGATAGGTGGGCTATCCTCCCACTCGACATTGGTTCACGAATAGAGACCATAAAAATGAGTGTTCTACCCCGGCTTCTCTACCTGTTTCAGGCTCTACCTATTGAGATACCAGAAAGACAATTCAGACTGTGGGACAAAACCATTTCAAGGTTTATATGGAATGGTCACAGACCGAGAATCAAATTTGAAACATTGCAGATTGGAAAGGATATGGGGGGTATGGCATTGCCAAACCTTAAGGCATATTTCCATGCTGCACAAACTAGATATGTAATTTGTTGGTGTGACAAAGAATATGTAGCCAAATGGAAACATTTGGAAAAATCAGTACAAGGAAGAGAAATTCAAAGTCTTATTGGAGATAGAGAAGAAACAATGTCTATAATCAAACATGTGAATAATGTCACTCAGTTCACGCTAAAACTATGGTTTAATCTGATAGGAAAATATAAACTGGAGAAAGAGCTTGGACTGCTTCGGTGGATGGCTTACGACAAGTGCTTTACCCCTGGTTCTCTTGACCAAAGATTTAAACAATGGATTCCTAATGGATTAACAGCAATATGTACAGTAATTAAAAGTGGGAATTTTATGAGCTTCGAGGAGATTAAACAAAAATATGATTTAAGTAACCAAGATCATTTCAGATATTTACAGATGAGAGACTTTTTCAATAAAGAAATAAAAAACACTGTAAATCTGGATAAAAATACAATAATTACAACTGTAACTGAAACCTACAACGCAAAGAAATTCAGAATAATCTCTACAGTATACAGACACCTAATGGAGGCCAGGGGGAGCACAACGTCTTATGTTAAGCTGAAGTGGCAGAGTGAGCTGGGGGTGGATATTTCTGATGATGAGTGGTCACATATCTGGAAAACACAGCAGTCAACAACATCATCACGTATTTGGAGGCTACATTGTTGGAAAAATATAATTAGATTCTTTATAACTCCCAAAATTAGGAACAAACAAACTTCAATACCACAGCCGTGTTGGAGAAACTGTGGAGATATAAATGTGCACCATTCACATGTGTTCTGGCTCTGCCCTAAAGTCACAAAATTTTGGGAAGATGTTCATTTTGTTATAGGCAGAGTTTTGGGCTATGGTGTATCTATGTCTTGTACATTATTATATTTTGGTATCATGACGGGTAATGTTGTTTTAAAAGACGACAGATACATACTGAAAATTATGCTAGTAGCCTGTAAGAAGGCAATCACGAGAAAATGGTACAAGGCAGACCCGCCAACACAAGAAGACTGGATGAAAATTATGGACGAAATATACATCATGGAACAACTAACCCATAAAATAAGGACTCAAGAGGATCAATGCTGCCGGAAGTGGGAGAAATGGACAGATTACATAGAAACGACAGGACAAGGACTATCACACTGATATTAATCTGGACTAAACTGTAAAAAACAAAGTGATCCGACATGTTCCCCTTTTTGACGTTCGTGTTTTTGTTTTTGATTGTATGTATAATGTTTATACACTGCCTTAAGAAAAAACAATAAAAAGAAAGTTTCAAAAAAAAAAGAAACTGTAAATATCATCATCATCAACATCATCATCAACACTCAACCACTGTCAAGATATCAACTCTTATTAAGATATGTGATGGCTGCAGGGACAAAACTAGCCCTGTGCCCTTTAGTGTTGGTCCTACTGTAGGTACAGTACGGTGTACCTGCGGCCAAATGGGAGGAGCATGAAATCACTGTACAGGGGGTGAGACCTGTCCCCTAAGATGGAACCAGTGAGCTATTGCAGCTCTCTAATGTACAGGGCTGCTGGGCTTGTCTGAGTCTCACTGATAGTCCTGCTAGCCCATTTGACGACCTGAGTTCCTGCTCTTTAACGGCAGGCTGCCAAACCATGCTACCATACAAAAAGAAAGGACAGACTCAATAAAAGCACAGTAGAACAGCTTCATCAATGATCTGCCAACATGAAAGTGAGACAGTTTGCTTAACAAAAAACGCTCTGGTGTCCCTTCTTACACACAGCTTCACAATTTTGATCACAGGCGAGTTTAGTGTCTATGATTGTACCCAGATACTTGTAGGATTTTACAAGTTCTACAGTTCAACCCTTGATGTACAGTACATGTGGAGGGGCTTGCTTCCTAAAATCGATGATCATATCCTTGGTCTTTTTTGTGTTATCTCTAGATGGGACTCCTCACACCACTCTTAAGTGGTTGACAACCGGACCATGACCCGTCTGGATTTTACCATAAATGACTCTCTTGGTAAGTATGTGGGAAGCAGCTTGTCACTGGGAAACAACAAAAGCACTCTAAACTAATACCGTACATAATACGCCGATGACATGAAGCAACCTTTTAATATAAAAATGACTTCAATGCTGTTTCACCTTGTGCATGACGACAGATTTTAGCAAAATTGAAAAGCGGAGCACAGCTCTGGTTATTGTTAGACAGACGACCACTGTCAAGTCCCAGGTCCTGAACTCTGTGCTTTTAAGACAAAGATGTTTTCTATAGCAGGTCTCAATTATGAAAAACAGGGTTTTCTGGTCTCTACATACATAAAGTGAAGTCGTAAGTGGTAATAATCTTTGCCATGTATAGTAACCATGTTACTTAAAGGTGCATTGCACAGAAACAGCTTGTTCTCAGTAGAGCTCATTTAAGCGACTTTTAGACAGCCGACACTCAAGACCACGGATCAGTGTGGGGCAATACATTTACAATACAGTTTAGTTGGATGTCTGACAGCTGAGTGAAATTGAGGGAAATGTGTATTATATGAGATCTTTAATTTAAGTGAATCTGTGGCTCATTGGCTGTAGTTTGTTGCTTTAGTGGGTTGTAGGAAGTCATACCAATTAATAGGAAAAATAAGTCCAAAAACAGATATCAAACTGTTTTTGCAATCATTAAATTTTGCTTCGACATTAGACTACCCCACTAGACTTCCAAAACAATTACAAATCAATCCCAAGCACCGGGCTCATTATCCCAGTCAGTTCTGGTCAAAGCTGAAATAATGAAACTCTGACAATCCCTTCAAAGTGTACTAGAGCTGAAGTTAACTTTGTGTGTTGACCTTTTAAACTCTCATCAAAGTCAACAATCAGCATGCTCAGTGTTTTTGTGTGTTTCTGTGTGTGAGAGAGTCACTTGTGCATCAGTCAACAAATACTGGTGAGTGAAAATCAAACGCTGTGGATTTGATTATGGTTCAAGCATCACTGCACAGCCGTCTGCATCAGCTGCAGCGTTAAGTGATTCTGAATGAAGCCTTGATGCTTAATCAGCAACATATTCAAAATACACAACTCGTTCTGGGATGAGATGTCACAAAAATAACTTGATTTTAGCCCAGAGAGGGTGTGTGTGTGTTTGTGTTTCTGTGTATGTGTAGTGTTCATTCCCATGGAAATTCAATTCACATTAATTGTACAGATTCAATTTTATATCATTTAAACTGTGTCACCTGAACACTGTGGAGAAATTGCTTTTCTAGGTCATCTATTAATTTGATGGATTGCCGACCTGCAGATGCAACCGCCACATCCTGCCTGTGTGTGTGTGTGTGTGTGTGTTTGTGTATTCGCTGGCATGGGCATGGGTATGTTCTGAGGCACCAGGACAGTGTGTGTTCTTGGCCAGCTTGCCGCCTGGCTGTGCCTGAATTAAGTGAACCATCCCTGGGCCAGCTGTCACCACACACACCCATGGCTTCCCCCTCCGTTCCCCCAGCCAGCTGGGGCCAGTCACTTTGTGTGTATGTATGTTTGTGTGTGTGTGTGTATGAATATGAACTCGTCTGTTGCCCTCTGATTAACACACAAAATTAGGTTGGAGATGATGAGAGTTCTTCATTTGCACACACACAGAGAGGATGGTAAACAAGACAGAAAGAGGAGAAGAGAGAGGTATCCAGGATGTTTATTTGGGATAGGTTTAAAGATGTACTATATTTTATCTTCAGTCAATCTCTTTCTTTTTGTGTTTCTAGGCAAGGGGCAGACAAACGGCAGAGCAGACAGAGTTTGAGAGGCAAGGACCAAGAAAGAAACAAGGTGGGAAATCATGAAAATTACAATGTTATTTTCAACCATATTATTTTGGGCCATGCTCTATCAACAACAACAAAAAGAGATGATTTGAATCACTCAGCACGTTGTCCCATAATTCCAGATTTTACTGACTTTACAGCAACGACACAGAGATAAAGAACTTTATTTATCTATTTATTATTTGGGCAGGTAGGAGTGGAAGTTTTCATATATTTCAATTTGAGACACAATTAAGACACTGCAGATGCACCCTTTATCTCTGTGCAGATGAGCCCAGCTGCATCATTTTGTCTAGGCAACCACTTCACCTTCAAGAGCACCCACATGCCTGGAGACAGAATGACCTAAAGCACCCAGTTTAAGAGACTAGAGCACCCAAATATGGCAAAAACATGTGTTTTGGCCTCTTTCCCCAAAATGAATTCACACATAGGTAGATGCTTTATATCATACTTTGGCAGGAACACATTCTTACATTCAAACTGTAAGTTTGCCCACAACCTCCCCTTCCTGAGTCACAGCTGTGAATAATGGCTCGAGATGTTTTGGCAGAAACATGTTTTGGCCTCGGCCTTTGTCAGATGGGACTGGCTGGAGCTAATCCCAGCTGACAGAGGACGAGGCTGGGGTACACCCTGGACAGGACAGGTCACCGGTCCGTCATAGGGGCCACATTTTAGACCAACAACACACACAAACACTCATATTCACACCTATGGACAATTTAGAGTCACCAGTCAACCTGCATGTCTTTGACTTGTGAGGAACCAGGAGAGAGCGTCCCAGTGAGCTTCCCCTGCTTCATCTAGTGTTACTTAGTTAAAGGAGAATTGTGGTCATTTTCTAGATAACGCTCTACAGCTCTAGGTCCTTGAGTGCTACCATAGGAAAAGACCCAATAAAAGAATGTGCAGCCCGGACCTAGCTCTCCTCCTGCTAGCTGCGCTACATTGCAGTTAAACAGCAAAGTAATGGGGGCAGAACTTTAAAACCGTGACTTTGGCCTCTATTATGCTCAAAATATCACTACACATGCTTTGCAACATCCACCAGTGCCTTACCACACAACACTGACTGTACACAAACTCTGAGAGACCAGTGTTACATGTGTGTTTTTGTCATGTAGCTCTGTTCATGCTGGCTTCCTTGCTAGACTTTACTAGTCGACTGTCGAGCTCGGGGCTGTTTCCATATCAATGAAGACTGTTCCTCACCTGTATATTCTGGTTTGAATGAACACGCTCAACCATCAAATTAAAATGTTCCTCCATCTCTTCAACATCAGATCGGGACATATTTTCCTTCTTCCACTTTCTGCACCGATGCAGACTGGGCATGCACTCGACAGTCGACTAGTAAGGTCTACCAAGAATGCCAGCATGAACAGAGTTATTTGACATGTAGCACTGTTCTCTCATATTAACAGTAGTCATATTAACAGAGTCAGCGTTGTGTGGTAAGGCACTGGTGGATGTTGCAAAGCATGTGTAGTGATATTTTGAGCATAATAGAGGCCAAAGTCAAGTTTTAAAGTCATATTAACAGAGGTGTTTGACAGTTGAAACTTGCCTGAAAAGCTGGAGTTTGAAGGCACTGAACAGGAATGGTGTGCCTTCCTAAAGCACGAGATTTTGTTTCTGCTCCTACGGTGACCTCACCGTCTTTCACCACCCAACCCCGGCCCGTCCGCTACCTGAAATCGCCGAAGCGGTACCAGGGGGCTGTTTATGTTTTGGAGTCTGCATGCAGGCAAGCCCCCCCCGGCTCTGTCCTTCCTGCGGCGAATCAACGCGTGCCTCATACAGTGCACATCCGGACCAGTCAAAACCTCGCGCGTAATCTCGCGTGATAAAGTCGCGGTAGGAAAAAGGGTCAGAACAAGCTCAATGTTTGATTAAATTTTTTTTTTTTTTTCTAATAAGTTTTACGAATTGATCCAAAGCGATCCAAGGGGGGCTGGATACGTAAAAAACCAGGTGATGACTCCTTTAAAGTTCTGCCCCCATTACTTTGCTGTTTCACTGCAATGTAGCACAGCTAGCATGGGGACAGCTAGGTCCTGGTCTTTTCCTATGGTAGCACTCGGGGACCTAGAGCTGTAGAGCGTTATTTAGAAAATGACAGCAATTCTGCTTTAATGATCCCTGAGATAAATAATCAAAGTCTATCAGATTCTACAGTATGAATTCATCAGCAGGAAGCACTAAACAGCTGAACAGCTGCAATACTCCCCGTGCATCAGCGCTCTTTGACATAGACATGAAGGTGTCAGGGAGAGTGGCATCTCAGCAGGAGGCTGATGTTACTGAAGCACCTGCTGTCAGAGCTGGAACAGGAGCTGGATGTCTTAACTCCCTGCGATATGACATGAAGATGTTTAATGTCTCTTTGTCAGACACTTTGTCAGGCTTTCAAAATCAATTTGATGCTCAGGCAGATACTCACATGTATTTATAATCCATCCCAGCATCAGCCCTCACACCTCACTAAGCCTCCACGCCAACGACAGCCTGGGCCGGAGGCTTTAATGTTTTTGGGCTGTCCATCTGTCCGTCGGCCCCCGCTCTCAAGAACGCGACATCTCAGTGACACCCGAAGGGAATTTGTTTAAATCTGGCACAAACACGCGTAGCCTCAAGGATGAACCGATTAGAGTTTGAACGCCAAAGGTCAAAGGTCAAGGTCACTGCAACACAAACTTTTTGGATGTAACTCCAAAATGTATAAATTCAGAATGACACAATTTAACACAAACGTCAAGTAAGATTAAAGAAGTGATGGCATTTTATATGAACGTTCCACTTCAATGTGACATCACGTTGTTATGCAAAAACACCTCTGGCCGTTATACAACGCTGTGCCGTATTTGACATGTTGAACATATTTCCTGCAACTTGGCTGGTTGGTGGAGGCAGACAACCATGACTCAGTAATTTAAGCCTTACATGTTATACATCAGCATGCAGAAGCGTTTCTACTTGTTTTTCTACAAGTTTTCTGTATCAACAACCAATTTAAAGGGGACATATTGTCATGCCCTGAGTTCACTGCCACCGTTTGGGTTTTGGAGTTTTATCACTGTCTTGTCCTGTGTAGGTTCTTGTGTTCATTTGTAGTTCTGTGTCCTGTTTCCTGTGTATTGTGTTTTGTCTCGTTTCCCCTGTTATGTACTGGTACTGTTTTACTGTGAAATCTGTGTCTGATTCCTGTCTTCCTGTTAAGTTTCCTGTCCGTTTGATTAACTCATGTGTCTCACCTGTGTTTGACTGCACCACCTGTGTCTCGTTCCCTCGTGTGTATATCCACCTTATTTTCAAATGCGGAGGTAAGGGGAAAATGAACGTCCAGATATATGTGCGGCACGTCCGGTCAGCCGTATTCCCTTACCGGAGGAGGCGAAGGAGGCTCAACATAGCCAGGCTTTGTGTTCATAATGCAACTGAACAAAACCTAAAGCCCCGGTCCGAGTTAACACTGTACTACGGAGCTGGTTTGTTAATTTTCATGCTCTGAAGCAACGTGTTGCAAGAGAGGATGCCGCTTAAAAAATCCTGACAGCTCTACATTGCGCTACTTTTAAATATTAAGATTAAATAAATAGAGCAACAACAATTGTCATTGTTAAATTGTGTTTTATTGTTTTGATCGCAATTATGGAATGCAATAATGATATTATCGCATCAAGAGTGCTGGACCGGAAGTTCCGCACAAAAACCCAGACCTCCATGAATCCGTGAAAAATAAGGTGGATAACCTCTGTGTTTTCATTCTCTTGTCGTGTCATTGTCTACCTGAGTGTCAATCCGAGTGTTGTGTTCATCCTGGTTCCATGAACGTACCTGTCTTCCCTGAGATTGCTTTGGGTGAGATTAAAGACTTGTTTTGTTCATCCTGCTCCCGAGTCTGCATTTGGGTCCTCCTGCTTCCCTTAACCCTGACACATATTATGGAAATATCACTTTTTGAAGGCTCTTTAACTGAGCTGTAAAGTATACCCCCGCAGCCCCTGAGGCGTGCGGGGCCTCCACCCGTTAAGCCGGGTTTCCGCCGAATCAAAGGTCTTTTTTAAAAATGTTATTTTATTTTTTTCACACCGCAACATACGCCCCCCCGCCATCGCCGCCGTCATCCACGGTGGGCCCCGCACGCTTATGCTACGGTGCTGCTCATATATTTTTGGGTGCTTGCAGCGATGTCTTTGAATTTGCATAATACCACCCTTAACTGGTACCAGTAGAAGGGGCGGGGCAAGCTGTGGTTCATTTGCATTTAAGGGGACAGGCACTGAAAGCAGCTGTTCTGAACAGGGCTGTTTAGAGAGGATGAAAAGAGCTGTGATGTTTGATCCTTGAGGTATTTTGATGTCACAGACATGCTTTGGTCTTAATTGTTAATTTGTTCCAAATGACCACTTAAAGGCTGAAATGCACAAAGACTTGCAGGTCATGCTGTTGCTTTCCTTTGATTTTGTTGTACTGGTGTTGTGCACCTGAATATGTCTTAATTTGCTTGTCACTCATTCTTCTTACCTACAAGGTCCCACTCTCCGTTGGGTATGTAGGTGGAGATGTCTACATCCATCATCTGGAGGTCCAGCAGCCAGCCGTTGTGAGTCCACGAGCCGAACTTCAGGTCACACTTCTGAACGTCAAACGGGAACCACCGTACATCGATGTAACAGGTACTCTTTAAGATTCCTGAAGAGACGTGTTGGGAGAAGAATCATTTTTTCGTTTGAATTAAACTAATAATGCAAAGTAGCTATTTGCAAAAGCATCCAAAGTCAACTTTGTCTGACACTAAATAATGTGATATTGTGTTTGTTATTTGTCAGTCAGACCAAATGGAGGAAAACATATCAAAAATACTTGAGCAAAACAATTTCTGATGTAACACAGTGCAATTCATCAAATTAATGTAAAATCCCAACATCTAAACCCTGTTTGTCAGGGAAGACTGCAGCCTAATTTACTGACAAATTCAATGCAAAATGGAAGAAACAAAAGTAGTTAAATGACTCAGGCGCAGCAATCTCAGCCTCACTAATGGTGTGCAACAATCAAAACCTGGTTACCATGGTTTTGGTTTGCAATAAAACAATTTTACTGGAAAGTACAAATTAGATGGCTGTATACGCAGGTTGTGCGTCATGCAGTGTCTCAGCTTGTTGTCAGTCCTATGATTAACAGAAGATGAAGACAAATTTTATATTAAAGGGATAGTTCAACATGTTGGCAAATTGGCCCATTGCCATAATTGTTTTAGTCATAGCAGTAGGTTGTTACCTTTAATTGTCGGTGTAAGCTATTTTTAGAACGGCGGAGCAGAGCAGCAGGCTGCTCAGGGCTATGCTACGGAGGCTCATGGGATTTCTTGGTTTCCCTCATCAAATACAAAATACAAAAACTCAAACGCTTTTGTGGACAAGTTGTGACCTGCACATTCACCACGCTATGAAATAATAGCACAGCGTTACGAAACAGAGTCATTTTCGGGGTAAATACAGGGTAAATACAGAGATTGCTTTCTGAAAAACATTAGCATTAGTGGTTTTGCATGAATTTACCTCGAAATTTGTCTCGTAACGTTCTGTTATTATCTCATAGCGTGGTGATTGTGCAGCTCACAACTTGTCCACGAGAGTGTTTTGGAGTTTTTGGATTGTGTATTTGATGAGGAAACCAAGAAATTCCGTTCTAAAAATAGCTTACACCAACAAAAAAAAGGTAACTAACCTACTTGCCAAAATGTTGAACTATCCCTTTTAAGATGAGGGTTTCACCCTAAAGATCTGCTTACTGGGAAAAGTAGACGTGATAATGTCTTACAGTAATTATATTATAACAGTGCTGAGGATGTTTGTGTCGACTAATGTTACGTGATGATTAAACAACAATGTTAGAGCAGAGAATCTGATCCATCCAGTGAAGGAGAAGAGGATACTGAAATATACGTATATTGAAATGTGTCACCTGGTGGAATGTACTGGCAGGATCCTGAAGCATTGACCAGCACATTTGTATGGAACGTAGCATCGAACCTCTCGTCAGCACTGCAGGGAGAGAAGAACGTTTGGATGTGGCGTTAAAATATAAATGCAGCATTTAAAGGTCAAGTTCAATAGAATGATAAATACCAGAGAGAGGGGTTTCAAAGCCAGAGTTTAAAGTACAAAGGTAAATTCAGAGGAATGCAACAATGAGCGGCAGGTGAGCATGAAGGTGACATCGATATGCTGTACAAGGGGGATTAGTGTGGATACAGCCAGACTGTTAAATTGAACTGATCATGGTAAACAAACATAGTTGTCTGCCATCAAGATGTCCTTCAAAAACACAGGCATCATGTTCATTCAGAAGAACAGGCATCATAATCAGAAAATTACACATTTCTCACAAGGACAAATACAAGCCTCCGGGAAATGACTACATTCGTATTTTTCTGTCGGAGAATAAAAAGCTAACGGCTGCACATCTCTGAGAGCAGATGTCCTCATGGTCGTTATCATGATCGTCAAGGAGAGTCGGGGCCGTAGCACCGTTAACATAGGCATAGAGATATTTCATCCTGGTTAGCTGAATGCTTTGAACAAGAGGGACGTGTTTCAAAAGACCACAGACATTCATTCAATTAAGCAGTATTCATTAAAGGGATAGTTCACCCAAAATTCAAATTTCACTCATTATCTACTCACCCTCATGTCGACTAAGGGCTGGGAGTCCTCCGTGCCTTCTCTGAGTTACGGGGGGGTCCACGCAGCAGTATTTGTCCATGTAATGGTTGTGAATGGATACCACTTTTCTTCGTCCAAAAAGACACACCAAAAAACATCCAAATACCTCCATACTGCTCGTCTGTAATGTCCCTCTTGTATTGAAGCCCCGACGTGAGAAATTGTTCCGCCAGTTGCACTGACACAGGAAGAGCAGTGAACTGAGACACTGGGAGCTTCTGCTACAAACAAGCTTAAAATATAGATTTATTTAATTTTTTTGGAACAATTTCTCATGTCAGGGCTTCAATACAAGAGGGACATTACAGACGAGCAGTATGGAGGTATTTGGATGTTTTTTGGTGTGTCTTTTTGGACGAAGAAAAGTGAGCCCCATTCACAACCATTATATGGACAAATACTGCTGCACGGACCCCGCAGCCACGGAGGACTCTGAAAATTCTTCCAGCTCTTAGTCGAGTACATAATGAGTGAAATTTGAATTATGGGTGAACTATCCCTTTAAGAAAAGAAACACTTTGCAGATCCCCAAAAGAAATGAGGTCATTTTGTCCATTATCTTACCGCCATAAACTGTCTGAAATCTGTGCATTACCGTTCAGCCACAGTCCTCTGATTCTGATTGTCTTCCTACCGTAACATTAACATTTTTGCTGAGTGAAATATCTCGACCCCTATTTGGACAGATAGCTACACACATTTCAACCCCCCTGCAGAGTGAATTGTAATCATTTTCCTGGTCCTCTACTCTAAAGCTTTTATCATCAAGCCCAAGAATTTGAAATACTAGAAAAACAAATGACATTCCCTTGAGCCCTGTCTGTACTTGTTTGTGCTAATTAGCAAATGTAAGCATGTTGTGATATGATATGATGAACTCAGATGGTGAGGATGACAGACATTGAAAGTGTCACTGTGAGCACGTCAGAAAGCTGACATCAGCGTTTAGCTCAAAGTACCAGTGTGCCAGTGAGTCCTGTTCTGCTTTTACACTGAATAATGGAACAAAATAATGGAGCTGATGAGAGAGAAAAAAAAACATATTGGACTGCAAATATAACTATAATGAGGCAGTAAAAGGCTTCCCATGATGGCAGAGTATTCATTCATTTCACCAGAACCTGTTTTGTATGGCATTTATTCATATCTTTCAATCTGCAGTGACCCCCATAAAACCACAGAGTGAGGTGCACAGTGGACTGAATGCAGCTCAATCTGAACATTGAATGAGTGCTCATCTAGTGCCAAACAATAGTCTGACTCACACCATCAACTGTTACTGTCCGTTAGTACATTTCTACCAATTACAGTACGGACGTGGAAGCAGAGAGAGAGAAAGTGAGGAGGAAGCTGAAACTCTTCCCCGAGTCTCTTTGTTCGACAAGTACAACATAAATTTTAGTAAAGTGCACTGGGACCGAGCCCAGGAGGCATATAACAAGACAACACTTTACCCAATACAGACTTATAGCCTCTGTATCAATAATCTAAATCTAATAACTCTTTTCACTGCGCAGTAAAAACAAAGAGGTCGTGAGGATACTTTAAAACAACTACCTCTGCTTTTATCCATTGCTGGGAATAAATGAGCTAAATTAGCATTTGGTCTTGTAATGGTATTTGGAAATGGGTGGTATTAGCATTTCAAATAAGAGAGGTTTAATTTCCTATTAAAAAAACAAAACATTTATCAATACAAATGCAAATACACTGAATGATGAATGTGAAGTCCATACTTTTAAAGGGATAGTTCAACATTTTGGCAAATTGGCCCATTGCCATAATCCCTATAGTCATAGCAGTAGGTTTGTTACCTTTGTGTGTCGGTGCAAGCTATTTTATGAACCGCCGAGCCGAGCAATGAGCTGCTCAGAACTACGCTATGGAGGCTAATGGGATTTCTTGCTTTCCCTCATCAACTCATCAAATCAAACTCTGTCTGGTAACGTTGTGTTATTATCTCATAGTGTGGTGAATGTGCAGGTCACAACTTGTCCACCAGAGCGTTTTGGAGTTGTTGCATTGTGTATGTATGTGATGAGTTTGATGTGGAAAACTTGGAAATCCCATCAGCCTCCATAGCGTAGCTCTGAGCAGCTCATCGCTGCATCCTGCCATTCTAAAAATAGCTTGCACCGACAATTAAGGTAACGAACTTACTGCTATGACTATAGGGATTATGGCAATGGGCCAATTTGCCAAAATGTTGAACTATCCCTTTAAGTGAAAGTTCAGCCTGGATAAGAAAGCGCTTTACGTAAAACAGTTTGGTGAACCTTTTTATATACACACCGTGGCTAAATAAATTGTGAGCTCACATGAGCATCACCGTGAACTCCTTGATGCATAGCCTTAACCTCATTTTAATCACATCGCCAAGTCGAGCATGTTTCCAAAAGGTCATATGCCATGTGGAAAAGATAAGGGCACAACAAAGGCATTGAATCCCAATGGAGACTTTTTGTCCACCATTGTGATTGTAAGAACTTAATGTCACCATTAAATGAAAAACACAATCTGAAAGAAAATGACATGCTTTCTTTTTCTATAGAGATAAATGCTGGATGATTTCACAGTAGGGGAGAAAAACAGCAGAAGATAATCAGAGGTAGAAATGACTGGCCTGCTGACCCTCTCATAGAAAGAGACATTTCTTTAAGTGTGCTCCTGGAGAAGAAAAAATAAACAAAGGCCTACATTATTCCTTATAGCCTCTCCCCTCATTCAAAGCCCCGGTAGAATATATACATAGTATATAACTGTATATACATAGTATATAATAACTGCTTTAATATCCTCATGCTCATCCCCATTGCACAATGAAATGGCATAACACACATTTACATTTAATTCCTGTAATAACATCCTGCAATATGTATAACAACACTGTCATCAAGAGATGCTTTCAAAGTAGATGAGAAAATATCACCATGTAGTCTGAATGCACAAGCAAAACCATACATGTAAACAGCTGGACACGGTTTACATTATTCACGTAAGACTCACAATGAAAGCGGAAAAGTCAAAGGCTCTTTGTGTGTGCCAACTTCCCAAGTGTCTGTAAATGGTGAAATATTCAGACTTATGCCTGCATGGGTGGGGACAAATCATTCCTTTATTATTCATCTGACAAGAGTGTATGTTTGTTGCTGGGTTGGAATGGGAACACAGAGAACATACAGCTGTCTACCTTTTAGATTGCACACATCATGCCACATTTTTAGCTGCTGTACCTCAGAGAGACTGAAGGACCAGATAACAAACTATATAAAAAACAATTACAACTCAGCAAGAGAAATAAGCTAGTCATCCTTTAGAGGTTGGCAGGGGAGGCTGCAGCCAGTCCCAGTAGGCTACACCATGGGAAGGACTAGTTCACATAAGGCCAGACACTACAGGCAAAAACACTGTTTTTTCATGCACTGATGAATTTTGAAATGTGGGCTATTTTCTTTCCTTAAAGGAGTCATCACCCGGAAATCGCAATTTCTCTTGTTAAAACATGCATATTGGTGTTTGACCTCAGTTGAAACTTGCCTGAAAAGCTGGAGTTTGAAAGTGGTGCCGTTTTTTTGCTTCGGCTCTTTTTCCGAACAGGAATAGCACACAAGGGTGTGCCTTCCTAAAGCACGAGATTTTGATTCTGCTCCTACGGTGACCTCACCGTGGAGGCTACTTGCCTCTTTCACCACCCAACCCCGGCCCGTCCGCTACCTGAAATCGCCGAAGCGGTACCAGGGGGCTGTTTATGTTTTGGAGTCTGCATGCAGGCAAGCCCCCCCCCCCGGCTCTGTCCTTCCTGCAGCGAATCAACGCGCGCCTCATTACATATTATACAATGCACATCCGGACCAGTCAAAACCTCGCGCGTAATCTCGCGTGATAAAGTCGCGGTACGGAAAAGGGTCAGAACAAGCTCAATGTTTGATTTATTTATTTATTTTTTCTAATAAGTTTTACCAATTGATCCAAAGCGATCCAAGGGGGGCTGGATACGTAAAAAACCAGGTTATGACTCCTTTAAAGCCCCTGTACAGACTTTTCATTTAGTGTTGATTTTGGTGGCCCCTGTGGACGAAAGTAGTGGTGTTTCCCACTGTCATGAAGACGTTTGTCTGGCCGGCGCGTGTAGATTTGTTTTGGAAATGTCGGAAAGAAGGCGGGATTTGCTGCTCTTTTTTTCAGCAGCGTAATGTATCTATTCGTATCGTTTCGCCAGAGGTCCGACCCGACCATGCCTTCCAGAGGTATAGAATTACTGTAGACTAATAGCGTATCTTCACACTGATGGGCTCATTTGCTGTTGTAGGTAACAGAGACACATCAGCAGAAACCAGAGACCTTTGCGTATCCAGTTAAAAGCTCTTTGACATGTATTCTTTCAGAAAAGTGGAAATAAATGGTAGAAAATCCACATTAAGGTTTTTATTTTGTCTCTTTTGTCAATAGATTTCTCCTATAAATTCACCAAAGTGATCATGCTGCTACTGTGACATACTGTGCCTGTTGTCTGACCCATGTCATGTCAGGTATCATTGTAAAGCTCTCTCTCTCCAAAACAATTATGTTGGCTCCAAAAATGGTCATTTCCTGCATATCTGCAAGCAATTGTAAAAGTACAATTTACATTAACAATCTATGGAATTTAAAGTCTTTAAAGGCCATTTTCTCAATCTTTCCTCAGAAATCTCCACTTCAGCAGCACCTACAGACATGAAACCATCCAGTTTTATTCCTCTATGAAGGTTTTTACAGAGGGGTTTGTTGACATATCATTCACAGCCTGATTTATACAACATTTTATTCCTAAAAACATGGTGAAATTTGTTTATTTAGGGCTGGTGACAGTATTTTATCATTTACAAAGTGATAAAAAGAGATATCCAAAATCCTCTCTGTTAATACTTCTGACTCTAATATGCAAATTGGCACATATTTCATCAGATATTGCCTAATTTACAAATTTAAACATAGAATTTGACAATATTTGTAATACAAAGAATATTTGTCTCAATGTAACTGATAAACTTGAGAGGTTTCATGGTGATATCTGTAGATTAATATTTTTATTAGTGTCCCCCAATAACGCCTGATAGAAAATTCGAGTCACCCATTGACCTAACCTGCATGTGTCTGGACTGTGGGGGGAAACCCCCAGTGAACATACCAACTCCACACAGACCCGAGACAGCTGGTTCAAACCCAGACCTTTGTTGCTGTAGGGCAACAGTGCAAACTACTGCACTACACTGCCACCCTGAAACAACACCAAAGTGGTCTTTGTATCAGTGGTACAGCCGTTTCGGCTAATGCTGCGTTCAAGGCAGGCTTTTGAAACCGTAAGTTACAGCTTCAAGTCACAACTATGACTTTGTAGCGTTCCTACCCGAACCCTAACCCTAACCCTAACCCGTAGCTTGTGTTTTTACTGTCCTGCTGTTACGGCCACTCGTAACTTCCGACCCGTGAACTCATACCAGATTGAACTGGTATGACTTCACATAAGGAAAAACACAAAGTACGAGTTTCCTTGAACGCACCATGAGTTAGCAGCCCCTGCCCTCGTCAGGCATCGTGCTACGTCACCACATTCACGCGCATCCCTTGGCTGCACACACAGCCCTTCATGCCGTTCTCTCTCCTCATTGGATAACGCTTGTATCCCACAAGGAAAGTTTTCTCCTGGGTTTACAGCAGAGCAGAGTGACTGAGAGACTCTGGCTGAAACACTCCATGTAAGTGATTGCTGACGGAAAATAGGACTATTTAGGACTTATATTAACAAAAACATTCCACTGATATCTGCTTTAACTACATAATGATAAAAAAAAAAACATTATGCCTGTATGTACTGTAGCTCCAAGACTGTGTACTCTCATAGACCTACCGGAGACTCTGAGAAGGTTCTCCTTGCTATTTGCTGCATAGGCATACACAAGAGACATGCAGTCACAGAGAGTCACCCTTGTTCTTGTGCGGACAAGTCTCCAACATAGCAGCCTGAGGCTTGTGACCTTCAGCACCTCCCCACTTCCTGAGCTCCCTGTTAGCTGCCAACCCATGCCTGCAGAACCAGTCCTCACAGTCAGAGGTCATGGTACTAGGGCTTCCACACATCAGCTGACTGGCAGGGCCCTGAACCCGACACCCAACCCAGCTGCAAGCTTCCCTCAAGGCTTGGCTGAAGAGGGGGACCCCCCCTAGGCAAGGTTGCTTGATCCAGAGGTTCTAAACACTAGGCTATGCATGAAATGAACAAGATAATATGAAGAGGCAACCATGTTTAGAAGTGTTTACAGCTGTTATGAATAAGTTGGAAACAGCAAGACACAAGAATCATGATGGAGAGCACAGGCATCCACTCATGTACAGTATAACCTCTACACACAACAAGTGATGAAAGTACATGAATGAATACTTAACGTCAACACTACCCCTGTATTCTAATGTTACCATGTGCATGTGGAACTGTGAATGGACTTGCATTTATAGCACCTCAGAGCCTCTAGTCTCTAGGACAACTCAAAGCACTTTACACTGTATGTGACATGCATTTCTTTCACACACAGCGCTAGACACAGATCAGGGTTCAGGTGTGGGTTCAATGTCTTCAATATGAAGACTAGAACCACGACCTTCCGGTTAGGGAACAACCTGCTCTGCCTCATGAACCACAGCCGCTGTTTGACTGGTTTCTTTACAGCTGAGTGTTGAGACTGAGCGCAATGTTTTGTGTGTCGCTTCAGATGAGATGGGTTGATTAGAGTAGTTTATTTATTTGCACCAGAAAAAATAAGAACAATTACAAAAACAGAAATGAAACAAGAATAGTGAGTGTGGGAGAGGTTAAAAACCCCTATATGGGCTTATGAAAAACACCTCCCCAAATAATAGATCAAATAGATTTGCAGAGCCATCAATTATAGGCTTGTTTCTAATACTATATAACATAATATCAAAAATTCAAAAAAGCTTCCATTATTCACCCCTTCTTTTTAATTTTTGACATCTTGTCTATCTCTAGTGTGTGCTGGAAGTTTTTCGAATTTTTGATTGTGGTTTATCCTGCACCAGCTTTTTTTTTTTTTTTTTCTTCCCATTTCACACATTTTTAGTAAGGCAATTGTCTGTCTCGCTCCCTTGCTTCATAAAAACAGAAGCAAATGATTTTACTCATGATTTATATTGCATGCATACGGAATGTCAGTTTCAATTTGGGTCTGTGTCAGGACTATATTGTCGTTATCGTTAGTGATCGCTGATCCCCACCGTAAGCTGCTTAATGTTCTGTATCATCCCTGTTGCTCAGCCAAAACTCCCCTTGTTCTCTACCTTTGTCTCTCATTCTCTCTCTCTCTGTCTCTCTCTCTCTCTCCATATGAGCTAAGCTGCAAATCCGTCATCCCGGCCACCCCCCCATTTAAGAATCCTCAATCACCTTGAAGGTATAGGGCTGAAAAGCCGGCGCCATCAATCAACTTCATCTCTGCCTTGTATCGTGTTGCCATCGCCTCATTACAAATGCGTGATTCTTTCGTTAAAAAGAAAGAAAGAAAGAAAGAAAGAAAGAAAGAAAGAAAGAAAGAAAGAAAGAAAGAAAGAAAGAAAGAAAGAAAGAAAGAAAGAAAGAAAGAAAGAAAGAAAGAAAGAAAGAAAGAAAGAAAGAAAGAAAGAAAGAAAGAAAGAGCTATAGGCACGGTAAGGATTGATGCATTATTAACAGCATATACTCGCCCGTTACATACCCTCTGTTGGGGCTTGACAGTTTGATAACAGCCAGTAATCTAACAACCTATTGTCTAGTTAGCAACACTATATGAAAAAGCTATTGAAGTCACATAAACAATCCCACCACGCCACACATCACTGTGTTATTTCCTTTCCCACTGCACATTAATATGATGTATGCTTATTAAGGTGGAACTGTCTTCCATCACTTTTCTGTGTGAAACTGTGAGGAAAGTCTGCTATTGCAATAACGTAACTCAACTTTAGCACGTCAGATTTTTACTGAATTTTAATGTAATGAGATGTGTACAGTCAGTGTATATTTATCTTGGTATTGTAGGTCCATAAGATGAATTATGAAATACTCTGAAGGAAACCATTTTCCCTCTCATACCAGTCTTTGGACACAGTCCCCTTGTTGTTTTTCACATCAGAGTCAGTCCTGTATCTCCTGTGCCAGGTGAGGTCATGTTATTCTATTGGGTGCAACACATTTGGCTGTTGCTGTGTAGAAGGTACATGTTTTAAATGTAATAACTGTCTGAAAGCATCTTTTGTTCGAGGACTAAACTGACGCATACACAAAAGGCTAAAAACACAAAGGACTCGAGGCGTTCACTGGCGCACTTAGAAGGTCAGTGAATAGTTTAACCCTCTATGGTACGCAATATTATCCCAGTTGGTAAAAAAATGTTTTGGGTGTTTTTTTGTCTTAAAATAGACCAATTAAACATAATCAAGAGAAATTTTCAAAAAATATTTTTTTAAAGTAATTTTTAGGGTTCGTTGCCATATGGCAACACCGTACGATAGTGGAAAGTGATGAAAACAATAGAGTTTTGTTTAAAATTGTAATAACATATATTTAAAAACTCATGTTATAGTCCCAACAATACCCAGTAGCCTGAACAGTTAAGAATGCATCTCATTTTAAAGTAAAAACCATTTTTATAAGACATTTTTCACTGCACTTTATCCTCGCTATCCAGTGGAGATGGTGAGGACACGTATGATCTGATATCTCCAAGTAAACAACAGCCCAAAGCGCTGTTCTAACCAACTGGTTAGGTTTAGGGTTAGATTTAGGTTCCTGGACTGTTGTTTACTTGGTGATATCAGCTCGTGCGTGCTGACACCATCTCCACTAGGCCTAAAACTGAAGACAAAATGTTATCAACATGCCAGACTAGCAATTCCTAATGGTACGGTGTTGCCATATGGCAACATACACATTTTAACAATTTTCTAATATTTAATGATCAAGTACAGTGCAATAAACTACAGAATAATGAACTTAACTAACCTATTATTGAGTACATATTTTTTTCCCAGTTGAAAAAGGCCATTAAAACACTTTTTTAGGTCATTTTTGTGGGGTCAAATGGCGAGGCTCCTCCCTGTGAAGTTGTCTGCAGAAAATGGCTTCTAAATGGCCTCCACAAGGTCATGTAACAAATTTAAACACTGCTATTGGTTTACTTAGAACCCCACCTCTCTTTTAATGCATTGCATCATAACTGAGGATGTATCGTCTGTGAGAAAAAGGCTTAAAATGGGTTCGTTGCCTTATGGCAACGTGGTACCATAGAGGGTTAAAAGATGTGGTTGGTCCAAACCATGTTGTGAATATTAATCTGGGAGACATGCGGCAACTTGATTTCTTTGAATCTCTTCAGGCTGGCCGAGAAACAGGAGAAAAGGCAAAGGAGCCTCGTCTCCGTCAAAATAATGAAGAATGCCAGGACGGCTTAGGTTGAATAGGACGGAGGTTCTGTTTGACTGACCTCTGTTCAAGTGCCAGATTAGATCTCATTCTTTCTATCAAAGACTCATTCTGTGACAAAGGTATTAAAAGACATGAGCTGAGCCAGATGAATGCCTCCACAGAGAGCGCGATGCGAGTGTGATCTTGGTGAACAATGAAATTATGATCATTTAAAGGGATAGTTCACCCAAAATTCAAATTTCACTCATTATCTACTCACCCTCATGTCGACTAAGGGCTGGGAGAATTTTCAGAGTCCTCCGTCACTTCTCTGAGTTACGGGGGGGTCCGGCCAGTAGTATTTGTCCATATAATGGTTGTGAATGGAACCCATTTTTCTTCGTCCAAAAAGACACACCAAAAAACATCCAAATACCTCCATAGATAAAACTTTATTGATCCCCCAAGGTGGAAATTCACATTGTCACAGCAGCAACAGAATACAAGACAAGGTGACCTATCACTAATAAATAAAATAAGTAGATAAAGAATAAATAAGGCTATAAGTTAAAGCAGATATCAGCGGTTCGGCCGTTTTCGCTAATGCTGCGTTCAAGGCACGCTTTTGAAACCGTAAGTTACAGCTTCAAGTCACAACTACAACTTTGTAGCGTTCCAGGCAACCTGTAACTCGTGTTTTTACCGTCCTGTTGCCTGTGAAAGTGCACTATAATGACCACTCGTAACTTCCGATCCGTGAACTCGTACCAGATCAAACTGGTATGACTTCACAGGAAGGAAAAACACAAGTTACGAGTTTCCTTGAACGCACCATGAGTTAGCAGCCCCCGCCCTCGTCAGGCAGCTATTGGTCCTCGTGCTACGTGACCACGTTCACGCGCATCCCTTGGTTGCACACACAGCCCTTCATGCCATTCCCTCTCCTCATTGGATAACACTTGTATCCCACAAGAAAATTTTTCTCCTCGGGTTGCAGCAGAGCAGAGTGACGGAGAGACTCGCGTTTCGGCTGAAACACTCCATGTAAGTGATTGCTGACGGAAAATAGAACTATTTAGGACTTATATTAACAAAAACATTCCACTGATATCTGCTTTAATAAAGGTCTTGGATCTCTCTCTGTGTGAGCGTGCGTGCGCATATGTGCGTATGTGCTCATGCTCCAATTCATTCAGCACTATTGAGCAGTGTGATGGCTGTGGGGAGAAGGAGCGCCTAAACCGCTCCGTTCTGCACCTGGGGGGAGTCAGTCTCGCCAACAGTTTGCTACACACATTAAAGCAGAACTATGCAAGTCGGCCGGAAATAGCTCACTCCTTCGTTGGTTTCTCTTTTTTTTAATACCCTTTCTGGAGCTCCCCCACAGTTCTGGGAGGCACATGTCACTGTCGTAAAAAAAACCAACAAAAAAACTCGCCGCAGCTCCCTCCGCCTCCACCCCCTACACGTGCTTGTGTTTACAAGGAAGTTGCTGAAGGTAGCGCGGTGTTTGCTAAGCCCTGCTAGCACGGCGCTAACGCTAACACGGAGCTAACGCTAACACGGCCACACACAGACGCACACACACATGAATAAAGCTTCCAAAACGAAAAGGCGTGTCATGATGTATTACATGCATATTTTATAAAAGATCCATGGTGTGTGTGTGTGTGTCATGGTGTGTGTCCGTGTTAGCATTAGCTCCTTGTTAGCCACAAGCTGAACTAAAGTACAAACATTTCATGTTTCCATGGTTTCCTCCGACTTACCGAACTCAAACCAATCACGATCGATCACGATTCATGACGTGCATGACGTCATCTGCGTCCTTATCTCGCACTGCCGTAAGGCAGTTTCCCGCGATAGTTCTATCCATTGACGAGACTTGGAACACCGGTCCGGAGGATTAATGTTGCAAGTGCGGTTTTCAGCCAGTGGGGGGTGTGGGCGCATTGGCCTAGACCCCATTCACCTCATAATAGGTCACTCTACCATCACAGTGTCTCTGAGACACAATAATTGCAGCCGAAATCCTGCATAGTTCTGCTTTAAGGGACCTGAGCCTCCGCAAGTACATGCGGCTCTGTCCCTTTAATGCAGCATCTGTGTTGTCCTTCCAGTCCAGCCTGTTGTTGATGTGGACTCCCAGAAACTTATAGGAGTCCACTATCTCCACCTGCTCCCCTTGGATGGTAATGGGTGCATACTGCTGGTCTGTAATGTCCCACTTGTATTGAAGCCCCGACATGAGAAATTGTTCCGCCGGTCATAGACTTATTAAAAAAATTTTTTGGAACAATTTCTCATGTCGGGGATTCAGGGACATTACAGACCAGCAGTATGGAGGTTTTTTTTTTTTGGTGTCTTTTTGGACGAAGAAAAGTGGTATCCATTCACAACCATTATATGGACAAATGCTGCTGGCCGGACCCCCCCGTAACTCAGAGAAGGAAAGGAGGACTCTGAAAATTCTCCCAGCCCTTAGTCGACATGAGGGTGAGTAGATAATGAGTGAAATTTGAATTTTGGGTGAACTATCCCTTTAAAGTAATTCTTCTGAGAACAGACGCATTTCATAGCAGCTTTTCTCTTGACATTCCCAACTGGTTGGCGCAGTGCTCTCAGTAGGCCGGCTCTTACAGCGCTGCCCATTACAACCGGCAACAGATGCAAAGCCCCTGGGAGTTATGGTTTATGTCCACCCACAGGGAATCGACTCAATCATCTCATTAAATGGGGCAGTATCCATGTGTGAAATTTCATCTGGGGACTACGTCCATACACTGTGGTATTGGATAAACAGAGCCCAGGCAATCTAGACTATCTGCCCATGTATAACAGAAAACAAATTGGTGGAGAATAGGTAAGAGAAGAGGATGAGAGCTAGGGGAGCAGAGGAGAACTGGGGGGGAAAAAAGAAATTACAGTGACAGAGTAACCACCGTGCTGATCATGTGTGTTGCCGGTGGCTATTGTTACAATTAGCAGCAAAACTGAGGTTTCATCATTTGTCTTTCTTTATCCACTGCTTAGAGTCGATATAGTTTATTAAATAAGCACTGTAATTCATGAGAGTACCACTACTCTGAGTGATTTTAAATGCAAAAGGGTGGAATAACAAATGGCCCTGTCAGTCATGGAGTAGTGGAATTCTGCATGTCTGTGGAGCAGAGAGCACAGCCAGTAAAGTGGCCAGTTCATGACATTGGAAAGTATTAAATGAACTTTATACTAGCACTCAGGGCCGTTGTATAGGGGAGAAAGGTGATGATCATTCTAGGGGCCCAGCGCTGACTAGGACCCACAAAAAACCCTGTTACAACCAAAAACGTAATAACGACCAATAACGTAATAACTGCCAATAATGTAATAATTTTGGCCATTTCAAATGTAATAAAGCCAATAGTGTAATAATGTGCCAATAATGTAATAAAACTTTTGAGCCAATAACGTAATAACTTTTTAACCAGTTATTACATTTTGAAAGTTTTTTTTTAATACCAGGCCAATAACGTAATAACCAGCCAATAATGTAATGCCTTATTACATTATCGGCCTAATTAATTACGTTATTGGCTCAAAAGTTTTATTACATTATTGGCACATTATTACACTATTGGCTTTATTACATTTGAAATGGCCAAAATTATTATGTTATTGGCAGTTATTACGTTATTGGCCGTTATTACGTTTTTGGTTGTAACAAACCCCAATCTTTGAATGGCTAAATTATTCTGCGTAAGACCCTGACTAATACTTATAGTAATGCTGCACTAGTATCAAAACAAAGTCGGCTGAATAAAAAATGATAATACATACGTAGCGTAAGAAAAAAGTGGAAAAGTCAGGGGGCGGGGGCCCACTTTAGTATTCTTTCAAGGGGCCTAGAATTCCTAGCAACAGCCCTGCTACCATTTTTATTTTTTATTTTTTTTTACCTTAAGCTACTTTGCTAATTCCAATGACACAGTTCATCTTACAGCTTACTAAGAGTAGACCTAATTCAATTTAGTGTGGCTACTTAGGGGATGACAGCAGTGTGCAGAATGACAGGGGCTTTTATTTGGCTTTAAGTCACTCAGTTGAAAAGCTTTCAGTCATCACATTGTGGTATGGGCTTCGGCTGGTTTAAACCTTGAGGGACAACCTGTAGGAGATATTATGGAAATATCACTTTTTGAAGGCTCTTTATATTTGGGTGTTTGTCTTGCTGTCTGGCCCCCAGAATGTGAGAATCCACACAGAAAATCTGTAATGTTCAAGCTCAATGGGTTGAAATCCACATGGTTTTATGAGCTGTTCCCTCAGATGTCTTCCAGTGATGTAACTAGGATTCGAATTTGCATAATGCAACCCCTTACCTGGTACTGGTAGAAGGGGCGGGGCAAGCAGTGGTTGAATTGCATTTAAAGGAACAGACACTGAAACTGATGTTTGATCCTTGGGGTATTTTGACCAAAGCATGTCACAGACATGTCTTTAAGACACCTGGGAACTATTTTAATTTGTGGAAAAGGGGCAGAATATGTCTCCTTTAAGGATCCTAGTCTGTGTCCTGTGGCATGTAGAAATGTGGTTCTGATCAGTAAAATTCTCAAAACTTTACAAGAATCCATTGAAGTGGTATAGGGATTAGGCTGATGTAAATGTGATTTGTGTAGAATACATCTGAACATTTAATTCAGCAAGGAGGGATGATGGGAAATGACAGGAGTGAGGGATGTGACAACAACCTACCTGTTGTAGAGGAGGATATCTGGAACCCACACCAGGTTAGAGGGGAAGCGAAGGTTCTGGACTCCGGGGTAGTTGTCTGGGTTCCATGAGAGGTAAATATCTGTCCAGTACTAACAGAAACAATGGACAGAGAGTCAATTAAAGAAAAAGTAATAATAATAACAAAAACAGCCAATGTGATGAGCAGATGCACACGAGGATAAAGTACAGGATTATTATAAAGCGAGAGAAAAGGAGGCAATTTTCAAGTTTAAGCTTCCTTTACTCTCGTCTGCTTTTTGGCCGCACAAACTAATTTGTTGCTGCTGTTGTTGTTGTTAATGTTGTGTTTGTGCAATGCAGCACATTAGCAACCTTCACAGCTCTGACAGCGAGACGTGTTTTACAACTTAAACAGCGTCTCTGCTATGACACGCACGCTGCATACATAATCTATGCATCATAGCGTTGTTCCTTAAAATACATCCTGGCACACAATAGTAACGAGAAACAAAATGTGTCAGAGCCGTCTTTATGGGACCGTGGGGAGAGCTCTGAGGTTGATCATCATTTTATGATCGCCCTTAAACTATGTGAAATCTTAAATTGGCCTTTCACACAGGCTCATTTCCCAGCCACCGCTGGCTCTTCCACTTTGTCTCCAGCTCTGATAATGAAGCTTGGCAGTGACACCTTGCCAAGCCAACAGTTGTTGGCTCTGACCCCTGCACTCCCATTAGAGCCTGGGCCCATATTCAGCAAAGGGCTAACTGAGCCCACCATCAAAGTGTTTAAAAGGACAAAGACAGAGTGTGTGTTGTGTCGCCTCTCTGCCTCTTTTCATGACTGAGGAGAAAAAGATGATCTCTGGAATGGTATAGAAATGTGTGTCTGGCATGTAACTCCACTCCTGTGTGTACACTGATGTGTGTAGTATATGTATAGAAGCTACATATAGGGTGTATATATATAGATGGAGGCGCTCAGATGTTGTAGCCAGAGGGCACGTTCCCTATGGAGCAACACACAGTCCCCTTACTAATGTGGCCACAGTACATTGGGCACATCCATTTGTGCGTATGTGTGTCGGTGTGTGTATGTAACTTATGTGTGTAATGTGTTTGTGAGGTTGAGCTCCTGGGACTGTTTTACGCATGTGTATGTGCGCATGTTGTTACAGCTCTGTTTGTGCATATGTGACTCTGTCTCCTGCTTTCACAGTCGACAGACACAAAAAAGAAAAAAAAAATTGTCCTCTCTTCAAAGAAATCCATCTGAAGAGCTCCATGCTGACATATGTCTCCACTCGTGCAGCTAATGACTTAATCACTACACTTGTTATCTGTTGGGCCTTGGCGGTTTGGTGCTATAGAGCCTTCTTTTCATGTTTGCTGGCTGGGGAAGCACAACTAACAGCCAACGGAACAAATCACAGCTCAGTAACTTTGACAGGAACAGATGAGGAGGACACTGGGCTACGTAAGGTAACAGCTGTCTAAGAATAGGTTTGGGGTTACATAACCCAAATTTAAGCAAGTGTCACTAATTTGAGACAACTAGGTTCTTACTGAAAGAGTGTGAATTTCATTGTCTGAAAGTCAGACTAAGGCTCATCCTATAGGCACACTGCTATGTGAATGTATATTAGCAAATGGTTTTGGATCAGTTTTTGTCATTCATGAGCTTCTGTGCGTGTGTAGCTGATGTTATCTGGCCCTCTGCATTGTGTACGGAGCCCCAGGTGGGGTCCAAACCCTGGTTTCCCGCATGGCGGGTGACGATGCAAGCCGTTTTGCCAAGAGGTCAATGACCGCTTGGCAGTTGGGTTTGCACGTATTTTATGGGTGAGTGAGTGCACCCGGACCCTGTTATACGTACACCCTCCTCCAACTTAGGCTACATTTACACGGAAACGATCTGAACAGAAAACACAAAAGTGGCGTTGCATTCTCACTTTTTGCCCTCCACAGGTCATAGCGATCGGAGCAGACGTTTTGCGTTTTCACCCTTTACGGTGGAGCGTTTTTAAGATTTCCACTCTGGGGTGGTGGTTTCACTTTTTTGCGTTTTCAAGCCCCCAAAACGCTGTCGCCGTCTAAATGAAAGGCACATCCGATAAAATATTTTGCCGTTATCATCCGCAAGCGTTGTCATGTAAACAGGCCTTACTGTACGTTCACACCAAAAGCTTCGTTGTCATCCAAAGCTTCCAGAGCGTCCAAAGCGTCAACAGACTAGTAAAATAGGCCTTAGCATCCTCCGTAACAAGAACCACCAGAGCACGACTACAAATTACAGAGTAAAAAGATTTTCTTTGTGGAACTTACATTTGGATTCTAAACATAACCTTTCTATGAGCCATGCTTGGTTTTGTTTTTTGGATACATCTGTCTCAGAGGTTTCTGCCGTTACCCGTGGAGGTGACTGAAATCTTATTTTGGGAGCTCACAGCAAAGATGGAATGTGTAACCTCGCAGACCTCACTGTGTCTTCAGAGGAAAGTTGTTTCAGTCAAAAACTGTTAAAAAGCGCGAGCTGGTTATTATGAACTGTTTCTAGAGATACATTTTACTTTGCTATTTATTTATTTATTCCATTGAGCCGCAGGCAGCGGTGTCTAAGGCAGAGATCATAAAATCCAGGTGGAATTAATCTTTTTGTTTTATGTGATAACAATAATGATACGTAATAAGCCATACAAGCTGCCTGTTGAGGAGGAGGACACTAAGGTAATCTCAGTTCTTAGGAAACCTAATCCTCACAGTTAGAAACCAAATAAAATCCTATCCATTGGGATGTGGGACATTCATTGCCTGATAAACCTGTAATCCTAAAATCCCCCTCGATGCAGCGGAGGTGAATCTGGCCCTTCTCTGTCTGACTCTCCCTGGACTAGTTAATGTACTTCTCAGGTCTCCTTCAAGAATCTGCTGCATCTGCAAAGCCTCCTTAAGCCATTACACCACCACGGTGGATGCCGGTATTAAAGAGGTGGCTTCCTGAATAATTGATTCATTCATAACTTGTAAGCCACTCATCATCAGCCAACTCAACCTGGCTGAGCGTGGGCTGTGACATCCTTAATGGGCCACTCTGACTGAGGCTGCTATGGTTATGAGGCTGTTGTACCTACTGGCTGACCCAATAACATTTTCCTCAAGCTACTGAGCATTGTAATGCACATTTCTTGTACCGTTACCTTACGCTCAACTCTCTTTAATGAGATAGATGTTCTGTTCCTGAGTTAAGTAGCTTAGTTCCACGTACTTAGATCGCAGGACGTGGATGCTGTTAGGAATCTGATGACCGAACACTAAACCTTTATTCCCCAAACATTTCCCAGGCTTAGTTTAGCATTCAACAAGCACTGGATTTCTCTGCTTAAAGGTCCAGTGTGTAGTATCTGTCAAGGTTTATTGGCAAAATAAGGATATACTACCAATGAATATATTTTTATCAGTGTATAATCTCTGTAAAATAAAATCTGCTTCGTTTTCATAGCCTTACAATTTGTCTGTCACATATACAGTACATATAGAGAGGGTCTTGCTTAGAGAGCGTCGCCATCTTATGCCGACATGTTTGTACGGAATGGGAAATTCAGCCAACCAGAGAGCACGTTTCAAGAGTTTCCCATTCATAAATAAACATTATGTATTTAATAGATAAATAATCAGAATCAGAATGATAGATGTCACATTTTCCCCCTCATTTTACACACTGGACCTTTAAGTGGTATCCACAAGTTTCCGAACGTGATCTATGGTCAAACCCAGAAGCTGTTTTTATTTATTTATTCATTTAGTTCATTTCGGGCATGTCAATTGATCATCATCATCACACATCATCTTAGTTCAATAATACAATACACATGACCGAAAGGGAAAGCGGGAGAAGCCAAAGCTTATCAAGTCCCGCCCCCAGTACTCACATAATGGATCTTCATCTTAATCTTTTCTTTGTCTTTTGCATTTTACATTATGACATAACATTTTTCTTTTGCCAGTTTTGGTGGAATTGTATTTTACGTTTCCATGGTTTTCAGTCATTGTCATAGTTGCGGTAAACGCATGGCTTTTAAGATGGATGTCAATTTGTGTGACATCCATTGTTGGTGTGATGATCAATGTGTTGTACAGATTTTCATTGAAAAAAGAAAAAAAATCCATGCATTTACTACGACTGAAAACCATGGAAACATAAACATAAAATTCCACCGGAAGAGCAAACATTTTTGACGTTCGGAAAAAGGTGGATAAAATGGGTTTTTGTTAGAGCCATACAGCTGTTCCACAGCTAGTGACGTTCCTTTCCTCACCCCATACAGTACATGCTACACCATGAGAGAAGCAAACAACGTGTCACTTAGTAGGGTGACCAAACGTCCTCTTTTGCCCAGACTTGCCTGGAATTCCTGAATATATCCAGTTTTCATTGTTCTTCATGGGACCATTAAGCGTGTACTTAAGTTGATGCTTTGCAGTTACAATAGTATTTTATATTGTGTGAGCAAACGTTCACTTGGTAGATCGTAGTTTCAACTGCAGCAGGTTCAAGAGCAGCCTGACTTTTCTTATGGGTTGATGTTCGAATACAATAGTGTTTCTATCATTATTTGATTCCAGAGGGCTTCTTTAATTTATTTTTGTACTATTAATAACCCCTGAAAATCTTATTTGAATTTGTGTCTCTGGATATAGAGAGATATTATTTTAAAGTATCCATAAAGAGGATGCGCTGTATATGAGGCATCTTGGTGTAAATGCAATCATTTTATTATCTTGAGGTGGAGCCAAGTGTCCTCTTTTTTGGGAATCAACATATGGTTGCATATGGGTAACAGCTCAAAGGGAAAGAAAAAAACATGAAAGTAGTTGTCTTATTATTTCATTCCTATTCCTATAAGTACGCTAATATTATGCTATTATTAACTATTACAAAATCCTAACTAATCCTTAAGTTTACTTTTTGACGTGACCTGATGTCGCTGCCTTTGTCATGGTAAAAAATAAAACATGTGCATGCACTGAAGCTGCTCCGACACTGGCTAACCCCAGTCCCAGGCTTGTATTTCACATTTTGTCACATGAGGCCCTGGAGATTCATTGAGATGTATTAACTTCACAAAAGGTTTTAAATTGCAGCTGTAAATTGTGCCTGGCTCCCGGCCTTCAAAAGCAGTCAGGTGTGAACACCTTTTGAAAAATAGGGATGGCAGAGCCCACAGGACACAAACATCACACACAAAACACATTCCAAAAATATACCAAATGACAATTATCACACAGTGATCACACGAAAAGTGCTCGGAGGAGACGTACCAGCTGCAGCCAGGCATTCGTGATCAACACTTGGTTCTTTTCATCCTGGGAGAGAAACAATAGGAAAGAGAAAACAATCAGCAGCCAGTAGACAGAGCTTTGGAAAAGAGAAAATCTGCAGGGTGAGATAAAGTAATAAAATAATAGTAAACATGAGGTGAGATTATCAGTAATGAAGATGAACTGCAGCACAGCAGACGACTCTGAATCACAATAATGCACTTCTTATTCTCTCCCTTTTCATAAGTTTATTGTAATTCAAGGCAGCAGAGTTCTTGTTTGCCATTTTAAAGGGATAGTTCACCCAAATTTCACTCATTATCTACTCACCCTCATGTCGACTAAGGGCTGAAAGGATTTTCAGAGTCCTCCGTGCCTTCTCTGAGTTACGGGGGGGTCCGCGCAGCAGTATTTGTCCATATAATGGTTGTGAATGGATACCACTTTTCTTCGTCCAAAAAGACACACCAAAAAACATCCAAATACCTCCATACTGCTCGTCTGTAATGTCCCTCTTGTATTGAAGCCCCAACATGAGAAATTGTTCCGCCGGTCACAGGGAGAGCAGTGAACTGAGACACTGGGAGCTTCCGCTACAAACAAGCTTAAAATATAGACTTATTTAATTAAATTTCGGAACAATTTCTCATGTCGGGGCTTCAATACAAGAGGGACATTACAGACAAGCAGTATGGAGGTATTTGGATGTTTTTTGGTGTCTTTTTGGATGAAGAAAAGTGGTATCCATTCCTGTATATGGACAAATACTGCTGCGCGGACCCCCCCGTAACTCAGAGAAGGAACGGAGGACTCTGAAAATTCTCACAGCTCTTAGTTGACATGGGGGTGAGTAGATAATGAGTGGAATTTGAATTTTGGGTGAACTATCCCTTTAAACAAAAAACATAAACAATACAATGATGATAAAACACAAAAAAGGTCAAACAGCAATTTGTGCAGGAATCAGACAGTGACACTGAGCAGAGAGGAAAGAGCTCTTCAAGGAAAAGGGATGAGTTTACAGTAATTTTACATCAGCATCAGGAAAACAGAAATCTGCAGTGGCCATGGTTGCATTTTATATTTTCTACCACGGGTGGCTCTTAGTCAGAAAGTACAGAGTGAAAAGAGAGAAAGAGAAAGATGCAAGAGAGAACACAGGCTGAGATAGATCAAGAAAAAAGATTGAAAGAGGACAGAAGCAGAGACACAAAGACCAAAAGTTATGAAAGGTTTGACTGTGTTTTCCAGAATCCCACATGACGGTGACAGGTTCTGCTTCTTTGTTGCCTCGCTCACACCCCTGGAAAAACTGTGTAAAACCACTTGACAATGATGGTGAGTCGCAGCAGCATCTCCTATTCTCTCTGTTCCTTCGTGGACTTGGTCCTATTTGGATTTTTCATAGAATCACTGCAGTGACTTATCATGTTATCTTCCACCCGTGACTGCTGCTGGAATAACAGCGCCAGCTCAACCCTATGAAAACTTTTTCTTTTTAACGTTACTTTGGTAAGATCCTATCATGAAATCAGTTTGTTCATGTTATTTTTTTCTTATTCTCATCCCAAGAGACCTAATCCACTGTGTAGTTTTCTATCTTATCACAAAGTTTGCTGCTTGTTTCGCTCCCAGGACAAATTTGACTCGTTCCTATGTTGTGAGACAGATGTGTGTGTGTGTGTGTGTGAGAGAGAGAGAGAGAGTCTTTGATTTTGAATTTAGCTGTGCTCAAGCTAGTTTAATTACTGAGGCAAATGACTGTTTCAGGAAGCTCTAAAGCATGCAAAATCACATGAACGATTCATTTAAAGGCCTTTGAAGAGAAAATGCGTTGCACTGAATTACATTATGAAGCACAAGAGTTTCTTAGCAATTGTACAAAATACATAAATACAGCAAGTGTTACCAGGATCATATCATCTCTTTTATCCAGACACCCAGATAGAGAGAACTGATCTCTTCTTTAAAGGCACATTGTGTAAGAATTACTCCCATCTAGCCTTGTGGTTGTAGATCACAAGCAACTCAGTCGTATTTTTCATGCTGCATTCACTTGAAATCGTTAGACGGCAGACGGACGACAGCCGCTGCATGTAACGGCATAAACAAGCCTCTATGTAAACAAGTGTTCCGTCAGCACGAGGCAAAACAATACACGTGACAATATGTTGTCATGGCGATGTCGTATTGTTTACCTGACCCACGTTTTACCAGCTTTCTCTCGACTTCTGTGGCTAAAATGACATTTGGTTTGTTACCGACGGCCGTCTTTCCGACTGCACGTGAATGCAGCATCAGTTTACCAACTCCATGTAGATATGAATGATATGAACGGCTCATTCAGAGCTGAAAGGAACACTTCAGTTTGTTGATGGGGGGGATTACTGATGAATGAAAAACATACTTTTGAACGAAATAATCGATTTTCGTGAATAGACAACAGGAGAAGTTACACAATGTCTCTTTTTAAAAGAGCCTGCTCTGGAAATAAAGGAAATAAATGCACCCTCCCACCCCCGCCACCGACTTAGTTCATGTTTTTTTAATGTTTAAAGAAAGAGTGATCTTGAGTAAACATTGGGAAACTAGTTGACCTTTACTGGATTATACTAAGGGATATTTCATATTTTTTCTCCTCACTGACATAAATGGGGTGGACACATGTAAAGCATAAGCTTGGAATATATTTCAGCAAATAACTAACCATAGTTTTGAACTGTCGCCAACTATTAGTCAGATATCTCGGTGTAAATATGTATTATGTAAGTTTTATCCTCATTCAACTAAACCTCTGAAAGTCTAGAAGCAATAACTTTTTAACCTTGATGTTTAACTTGAAGGAAAGGAGTTGTTCATACAATTGAGAGATATTTATCTGAAGTTTTGTTTGCATTTTCTAACCCTCTCCCTTCTTGAAAAAGTCGAGTTTATATTCCTGAACTGTGGCGGAGAAAAGTACTTAAGGTGTTTTGTACCAAGTCATTTTTGTTAGGTACTTCCATTTTAATTCCACCATTCATTTCGCAGGCAGTTACACTTTATTTTTCTAAATAATATTTCAATGAACGTTAAAAACAAGCTAATAAAATGCACTGCAAGGTGTAGAAAGATGGTGGTTTCCAACATTCTGGCTTGTGACCACAGCAGCAGCACTGATGCTTTATCACATTGTGCAGGATTTGTTAACAGCTCCACTACAGGAACATTTCCCCTCTACACTTATCAGATGGTTTCATTTAATTTAATACTTGAGGCACTAAGAGGTCTGCTGCCTTTGTAATCGCAATTTGTTGGCGCATTATTGCCACCAGCTGTCAATCGGTGGAACAGAGTGAAACTGATAGAGGGACGTCACTCTCATCACCCACTCGTACATGATGTACACAAAGCAGGAACCAGCTTAAAGGGATAGTTCACCCAAAATTCAAATTTCACTCATTATCTACTCATCCTCATGTCGACTAAAAGCTGTGAGAATTTTCAGAGTCCTTCATTCCTTCTCTGAGTTACGGGGGGTCTGCGCGGTAATTTGTCCATATAATGGTTGTCAATGGACACCAACTTTCTTCGTCCAAACCTCCATACTGCTCGTCTGTAATGTTATATAATATTTCATTTCATTTCATTTATTCCATTCATGGTATATATTCTTAATAATGTAGTACAAAATTCCACAAGTACACATTATTACCATGAAAGAAAAGGAGCAGGAAGAAGAAAACTTATGATACCTGCCCCTCTCTGTTAATACAATTATGTTGACTTGCTGAACACCAATCTATTTATACACATATTTATAACAAGAAAACAAACAAAAATACCACTCTTCTATCTATTTTTTTCTCTTTCTCCTTCTTCTTTTTTATAGGCACTTATCTTTTCTTTTTTAAACATTTTCTTAAGCTGATACAAACTTGTGCAACTTTTCAGTTCCTTGCTTTGTCCATGCCATAATTTTACACCTGTAACAGAAATACACATTTGTTTTATGTTTAGTCTTGCAAAAGTATGTTTGAAATCAAGTTTAAGTCTGTTGTCCTCATCCTCCAATCTGAACAAATTTTGTAACTGTTCTGGTAACGATCTATTTTTTGCTTTAAACATTATTTTTAAAGTTTGAAGTTCAACTATATCTGCCATTTTCAACAAACCTGCCGAAATAAATAATCTGTTTGATGGTTCTCTGGTGCCTACCCTGTGAATGACTCTCACTGCTCTTTTCTGTAGCACAAACAGAGGAGCAATGTTACTTACATAGGTATTACCCCACACTTCCACACAATAATTTAGATATGGCAAGATAAATGTACAATACAGAGTTCTTAGTGTGTTAGTATTCAAAATATACTTAACCTTATTCAATCAAAATATATATACTCTTCGCCACCTTGGCTTTTACATATGCTATATGGTTTTTCCATGTCAGCTTGTCGTCCAGAATAATACCCAAAAACCTAAACACAGACACTCTCTCAATGCTCTCTCCTGCAAATGAAAGTGCAATTTCATCATTTTTTCGATTTGTAAAAACCATAAATTTAGTTTTTTTCAGGTTTAACAAAAGCTTATTTTCATCAAACCAACTTTTAAGTTTAACCATTTCATTGGTGATATTTTCAGCAATAAGTCCCAAATCATCCCCAGAACAAAAAAAATTTGTATCATCTGCAAATAAAACAAACTGTAGAGTCTTTGAAACTTCACAAATATCATTAATGTATAAAATAAAAAGTTTAGGTCCCAAAACGGATCCTTGTGGGACTCCACATACTGTCCTCAGACATTCAGATTTAGAACCCTCCAGCTGAACATATTGTTTTCTATTTTGTAAGTAACTGCTTAACCAATCCAAAGCAATTCCTCTCACGCCATAATTATGTAGTTTTGAAATTAAAATGTCATGATTTATTGTATCAAACGCCTTTTTTAAATCAATAAAAACCCCAACTGTATATTTTTTGTTATCAAATGCTGTTGTTATTTCTTCCATTATTTTCGTTAGTGCCATTGCTGTGGATCGGTTAGTTCGAAACCCATACTGACTCTCACTCAGCAAGTGATTCTTTTCCAAAAATAAATCTAACTTTTGTACAAATAATTTTTCAAGGACTTTCGAAAATTGTGAGAGTACTGATACTGGTCTGTAGTTATTAAATTCGTGTTTGTCCTCAGACTTAAACAAAGGAATAACTTTTGCCATTTTCATCCTTTCTGGAAAAACACCTGTACTGAAAGAAAGATTAAATATATAACTTAAGGGTTTAATTATACAATCAATAGTTTGTTTCACTATACACATGTCTATCCCATCACAATATTGAAGCCCCGACATGAGAAATTGTTCCGAAAAAAATTAAACAAGTCTATATTTTAAGCTTATTTGTAGCAGAAGCTCCCAGTGTCTGGGTTCACTGCCGGCGGAACAATTTCTCATCTCTGGGCTTCAATACAAGAGACGAGCAGTCTGGAGGAATTTGGATGTTTTTTGGTGTGTCTTTTTGGACAAAGAAAGTTGGTGTCCATTCACAACCATTATATGGACAGATACTGCTGTGTGGACCCCCCGTAACTCAGAGAAGGAACGGAGGACTCTGAAAATTCTCACAGCTCTTAATCGACATGACAGTGAGTAGATAATGAGTGAAATTTGAATTTTGGGTGAACTATCCCTTTAATATCATAAAATATGCTCCATAGATAAATTGGGTGCTGGTTTTAAAACCTGAGAACTTCAGACATTGTCATCAGGATCAGACTACACCAATTCAGTCCGATTTCCACACCATTTTGTCGTGGCCGCCCGCAACATTCCCACCGTCTGGCCTGAGTATGCACATTGGGAATGACAAACGGAGGTGTAGTGTAACATAACTGACAAACAGGGATTTTGTCTCTTAGTTGCTCTACAACAGCATGCATCTACTGTAGCATTTTAGAAGTTTGTGCATTTCTTCACCAAGTCTGACATCTCCTACGACGTGAACCTTGACTTCAACCAATAGGATAGCTGGCTTGTGGCTTCATGTGTGCAATGTAAGGTAATGGTTTTGAGGTGTGCACATTTGTTAATGTATACCTCAAGTTCTCTCTGAGTGACAGACTGTCCTGTCCTCTTCACTACACCCAAGAACAACCTTTTTCAAATTTCAAATTTATTATGGGATAACCCCTTGAGATGTGTCATCTCGTCTTCCAGGGGGTCCCTTTTTTTCTCTTTTCTTTTTCGTGTCTGAGTTAAAGACTGCTAGCATCACACACAGTGCTACAGTAGCCACATTCTTGCCACCAAAGATGTTTTAGACAAGTCATTTTCCATCTTGTAGAGTATCTTTGTTGCCACGCCTCCCCAATGACCTATGAAGTCATGTAGGGTTATGGATGAGGACTGGTCGGGGTGATACTTGTAGTGTTGCCAGTCTTTAAGCAAGAATTTATACCACTGTGATGGCTATTTCTTAGTATCTACACTTGGGTTTGTTATCACCACAAGTTAAATACCCTCTAAAGTGAATATGAATGGCCTACTTATCATATCTTTTTAAGATACTCTGCAAATGCCCTTGAACAGAAACTAGTTTTATATAAGTAACTCCTATCATACATCAAATTAATTAACTTTCCATATCATTACTACACAGAGTTATGAGGAACTTCGGATAGTGCTGAAACTCTGTCATCAGTGACAAGCAAAGCAAACTCACTGCTCTTACTTCTTGTAGTGAAAATCGACTCTCACACAATCGTGGCTCCTCTTTCATCCCCGCCTCCTCACCTCCTCCCTGACTCCCTCCACCATCCAATCTTATCTCCACCTGTCCTTTTTCCCCTCTCCTAAACCTTCTCTCTCTGCTGCAGAAAAAAAAGCAGGTTTTCTATTGTGAGCTTCACAAAGCAACGTTTTTCTGGTGCTCCATCTAGCGCGCCGTTGTGGAGATTTGGCTTAGCTTTGAGGTTGCTGTGTTGGTTTTTTTTCGCTCTATTTTGTTCCTGACCTCTCTTTTGTGGTGTTTTGTGGGATTTTGCTCAGCTGCAATGGGCAGTATCAGCCCTGTCACACACACTATAAACACTCTAATCTCCTCATAAATCTGCTTTGATTGGTTTTAGACAGACTGACAAGGGATTGATGGACACTTGCATTCAGCAAAAGCTCCTCGACTGTTTTTTAATGCATGTCTCTGACATCATTTGGCCGAGGATGACTCACGGCACCATTTTTCTCACATGTATGTACAATTTATTGCTTTTGCTATTGTGTTTTATCCCCAGTTGGAAACAATCAGCTAGTCTCCTATAGCTTTTTTTTTTTCAATTTAGATCAAAGGATCAGTGTTTCAGACGGTGGATCAACAAACAGTAAAGAGGAGAAATCCTGAAAACATGAATGGTATCTCAGAATCCTCTGTTGTAGCCTACTGCCCACATGTGGGTTGACTTAATTTTCACCAGCCTCCTGAAAAACACATTGTTAACATCATTAATGGGATAGTAGCATTTTTTTTAAAGTGGGGTTGTATGATCTACAAATAGCCCCTAAGTACTTTAATTGCAGTAGAAGACTCTCTGCACTCCTCCCATTAGCAACGCCAGCCCATAGCCCTGCCCAGAGATTTACAACATACATTGTTGTGAATGGACCGGACAGGTAAAACCTCTTTTAGGCCGTGACAATAGGCCGTTTCCTTGGGTCTGTACAAAAAATGCTACTATCCCTTTAACATTTGCGATGTAAAGGATAAATATGATGCTCTCTTGTGTTCCGAGATCTGAGTGAAGTAGAGGACACAAGAACACAATGAGAAGCTTCTCTCCACTTCAATTCTGGTCAAGGTGAGATAAAAAAAAAACACTTTGAACATAAGCAAAGAACTGCGTGCGAACGTAGCGGGAATAATGAAAGTAACGGCAAACAAACACTGCATATCTCCAAAATCAGGCAGGTTTCCAGGATGCCTCACTTTAATGTTAACAACTGCCGATGAGAACCGGTGTCAAAAACGAAAAAAGGAACAAAGCAAAAAAATAGATCACGGACTTTCATGATCAATTACCATGGCAACAAATGAAGCTTCGAAGCTTCAAATTTTTTGGGTCAGCCCTAATACAAATGCAAAATTTTGTGTATGTATAACGTTTCATAAAATGAAAATACTCAACCAAAGTCATAACTTGAATCCTGCAAGTGAAGTAACACATCATAGCCACTCCTGTATGAACCCTACTGGTTTCTTCGTCAGCTACATTAGGTGCAGGGTGGTTCCTCATGCTGACTGCTGACCAGTCCTGTCAGTCTGTGTGTGTCTGTGTGTGTGTGTGTGTGTGTGTGTGTCATTATTCATGGTCCTGTCCCACTTGTCCTGGTCAGAGAGTTGCCTCTTAGCAGATGGACGAATCAAAGGCCACAACCAGCTTTACATTATTTACTGCCCAGTAACAATTAATTCAAGCGGTCTTGCCAGTTTATTAATTATATATGGAGTCAGCCGCGAGTGTAGTTAACAACAAAAACACATAGAACATAGAACATACCAGTATTCAACAACATTCACAAATGAATGTTTGCTTTTGGTCTCTAAAGATTTATGGCTGGTTAATGAGGCTGCTTCTAAACAATTATTAAACCATTAACTCAACATGAACAACTATTTAATCTCTAAACACCTTTTGTTACTTGTTAACATTAAAATGAAAGTGGACTTGGTCATTTCCTATTTCAAGACCTCCATACAGTATGTTCTCTTTAGAGACACCTGAACCTCCTGACTCTGAGATTTTCAGGCTCAAAGAATACATTAAAGCGTTGTTTCATATGTACTGTAGGAGACTTCCACCTATTAATAATAGAATGGGAATCCTATGTTGCAGGCCGGCATGCAGCTCTTAACCACCATGTAGTTATCAGGAGGAGACGTACACGTCTTGTGACAGGGCTGGCTCAGGGATGTGACGGGGTGTCGGCTTGGGTTTTTTGGATGAGCGCTCTGGCTATGTGGCGGGGCTAACAGGCAAGAGGTTATGTGTGGGTTTGTGTGAGGGTAGGTGCATGAGATAGAGAGCAGGAGGAAACACACGACAAAGCACGGTGGCAAACTCTGAAGGAACCAAACAGAAAATGAGATGTGACAGAAACTTTACCCAAACCACAGAAGTGTCGATTTAAGAGCCTACGGTTTAAAAAGAATGACGAACCACTGAGACTGTAGTTGCATTGAGCTAAATGGGGTGTGTGTGTGTGTGTGTGTGTGTGTGTGTGTGTGTGTGTGTGTGTGTGTCGTTATGTATTTGTGTTGTTTGTGGGAATAAAATGTAGGACACACATGAGGACTGATGGTCTGAATGAAGATTATGTTTTAAGAAACCATGTTATGCATATGCTTTGTAGCCCTTTTAAAGGGATAGTTAAACATTTTGACAAATTGGCCCATTGCCATAATCCCTATAGTTTGTAACCTTTAACTGTTGGTGTAAGCTATTTTTCGAATGGCAGAGCAGAGCTGCGAGCTGCTCAGAGCTACGCTACAGAGGCTAATGGGATTTCTTGGTTTCCCTCATCAAACTAATCAAATACACAATCCAAAAACTCCAAAATGCTCTGTTGGACACGTTGTGACCTGCACATTCACCACGTTATGAGATAAAAACGGAACGTTACAGGTTGTTTTCGAGGTAACAGAGACTGCTTGCCGAAAAACTGCTCCCAACGGAAACCCGCATCAACGGTTTTGCATTAATTTCCCTCGAACACAACTCAGTCTCGCAACGTTCCGTTATTATCTCATAGCGTGGTGAATGTACAGGTCACAACTTGTCCACGAAAGCATTTTAGAGTTATTGGATTGTGTATTTGATGAGTGAAAACAAGAAATTCCATGAGCATCCGTAGCGTAGCTCTGAGCAGCTCGTGGTTCTGCTCCGCCGTTCTGCTCCGCCGTTCTGAAAATAGCTTGCACCGACAATTAAAGGTAACAAATTTACTTTGGATTATGGCAATGGGCCAATTTGCCAAAATGTTGAACTATCCCTTTAAACATAACGCTACAGGTAGTTACTTCATAGCTTGACATAAAGACTGGGAACAGTTGGCTCTGTGCACAGGTTAAAACAATTTGCTCCTACAAGTAAAGCTCAGTAACATACAGCTGATAAATTACAATAAGCTCTGCTCAGTTGTAAGGAATTCAAGGTTAAGAAACGTAAAGTCTGCAGTGGACCAGCTGTGGCAAAGGATATTAAACTGAGGGCCATCGAGGCAGACTCTGTGGGGAATCTGCTTCAAAGATGTGCTGCTTCATGAATCAACAGAGGTGTTTGTGTCCTTCAACTGGATCATTGGTTTGGCAAATTTCCAAACTAGTTTTGTTCCTTTTTAAAACCTGATTTCAGCTATTTTAGCTTTCAGAAACAAACACACAAGTTAATAGGAGACCTTGTATTCTAGCAGGGCTAGAAACAAAATAAAATAGGATTCATGAAAAATATGGTCTTAATTTTATCAAATAAAAAAAATACATATTTCCCTTACGTCTGTAACATCTATTTGGACACATACAGCTACTACATCACTGCACTGGACCTAAAAACATGGTCCAATCCAGAGTTTGTAGTCTCAGAAAAAGACCTGCCATTTTGGAAGCAGGAATTAGAATTCAACCTCTCCAATACGGCTATGAAACCACATACAGTTTTGGTCCACTATACATTTGGGCACCAAGATGTTGGGATGAAATGCATCATGTGAGTGAAAAATGTAGGATGTGGAAGTGTGTCAGTTTTGGTACCAGCTCAAGTTGACTCGCCCTTTTTAGGTTTCCATTACAGTAGGTAAAAGTTCTGGAATACTTTTCTGGTACCACCTCCGCCGAGGTTCCAAAACAGGTAAAAAGGAGACATCACTGCACTGTCAATGCATGGCATGTAAGAATATCCTGCACAGCTAAACACTGTTTTATGTCACTTTATTAAGTTTACATATTTTTTCCGACAAGAAAGTAACTGTTTAGATGTCCAACATGTGGTCAGTTTATCCAAATGACATCTTTTTGGAAAGTGACATCACTATGACGACCAGCTACTACGATACTATCCTGTATAATTGAAATGTACCAAATTTGAGTTGAGTCAAGTCGAGCTGGTATCACGTAGTGGAAATACATGCATTATTTATACCAAAGCTATACCAAAATTATTTTATACCAAAGAACCACTCTGTAAAAGTTTTGTTTGTTTTTCAAAACTAAAAATGATGGCACAATATCACAGGACATCAAAGACATTTAAAATGAAGAAATCTTCTTAAAGACTTCTCTGTCCTACATCTGATAACTGTTCCTTTAAAGACTGTAAAAGCTTCTAAATACAACAGTATAACCACAAAGTACAATCTCAGAGACTTAATATTGTATTTATTTAGAAGAAGAGAAAGAAGATGAAATAGAAGTTAAAGGACAATTCCAGGCAAATTCAACCAGGGGCTAGTCTCCTTTAGGTCTAAAAGAATGAAACTGGAGATCTTTTTTTTTTTTTTTACAGTAATGTCTCCTGTTATACAGTAGTTGTGTCTGTCCTCTATGTTTGAATAGCCATCTGACATTGCCTGGATGGATGTTTTGGGCTGTAACATCCCTCCCATTACTGATTTTCAGACAGACACAGATTTTACATACACCTCCTGAGACATTAAAAGGAAAATCTTCAGATTCATTCTTTTAGACCTAAAATATTAGTAAACAGGTTGCATTTGCCTGGAATTTACCTTTCAGAATAGAAGAGAAAAAAAGGAAAGGAAAATGGTGGAAGAGAAGGTCAGTTTAGATGACACTGGGTGAGGCCACTCTGCTCCTCTTCCACCTCTGTGGCTTCCTCAGCCCCAGAGAGTGGCGGATCCTCGTCAATGTTGACCTCCTGTCTGGTGTGGGGGCCATGTCTTCTTGAGGAGGCTGGTTGTTGCTCCTCTCTGGTGTAGGGGCCATGTCTTCTTGGGGAGGCTGGTTGTTGCTCCTCTCTGGTGTGGGGGCCATGTCTTCTTGGGGAGGCTGGTTGTTCCTCCTCTCTGCCTGGAGCTCTGCAGTCAGCTCATGGTTTAGTGAGAGCTGACAGTTGAACTGAGCTCTCAGTTCTTCCAGCTCTTTCTTGAGAGCCAGGTTCTCGTCCGATGATTTGGCGTCGAGCTCATCTTTTGCTTTTGCCGTGTCTTTCTGGAGGTCTTGGTAGGAAGCTTGAAGTTTCTCCAGTTCTTGTTGGAGAGTCGTGATCTTCTGTGTCTTTGCCTCAAACTCTGTGGTGAGCTCAGAGTTGAGGGAGAGCTGAGTGTTGAGCTGAGATTTCAGCTCCTCTGACTCTTTCTTCAGAACCAGGTTCTCATCCGATGCTTTTTGTTTAGCAAGGCTGATCTCTTGTAACATGTTTTCGTTCTCAGCCCTCAGGTTTTCCTCCAGGACCAGGTGTTCTGTCATCTTGGCAGCATGAGCCTTCATTTCTTCCTCCAGCTCATGCTGCAGACTCTCGGCCTGCTGTTTGGCCCTGAGGAGTTCAGCTTCATGCTTCTGGGTGTCTTGGTATGAAGCTTCTTGGAGAGCTTTGTTCCTCTCTTTCTCGTCTCCAAGCTCCGTACTTAGTTCAGAGTTGAGTCTGAGCTGAGTGTCCAGCTGGGTTTTCAGCTGCTGCATCTCTCCCTGTAGAGCCAGCTTCTGCTCAGATGTTTTTTTATGGAAGGCCAAAATCTCATCCCTCAGGTTTTTCTCCACAGGCGGATCACCTTCTGACACCCCGTTAGCACAAGCCTCCATTTGTTTATCGGGATCCTTCGACACCATCATTTGGACCTCAAACCTGGCCCTCAGTTGTCGGACTGTTAACTCTCCTTTCACTTCTGAACCAGTATTCGCCATTGCGTTGGTTTTCAGAAAGTTTGAAAACTTAACGACTAAAAATCACACTATATGCTCTGAACAACCGTCTGTTTCAGTAATGTGTGTGGAATGAGCTATTGTGTTGTGTTCTCTTTTATTAAGTGTTGCCTGATGATGTCACTGTGATGTCACAACACAGACATTTTGGCTTTGAAGCTGAGTGTTCCATTGTGACATCATTACCTGATAATGTCAAAACAGACATTGGACAACAAGTAGTTCCAACCAAGCAAACTGATTGGTCAACAAGAAATTTAGAACACTGACTCATCACTAAAAATATTACTCCGCCATGTCATGTGGTTGCATCATTCTCCATGGTAACATGGATTTTTATTTTTATTTTTTACAAACATTAATTTGTGTTCCTGTCAGCTGCCAAAGTCACATTTATAGAACAATTAAATCAACACTTTATAGTTTATATGCTGCAAACTGCCCCGTTTTAGCCAAGAGGGTTTTCCCTTGTGAATACAAAGTCGGAGACACAATTGGCCGTAGTGAAAATATTTTTAAAAATATATCCTGCAGCTGAATATTTCATTACATAAAACGTAAGTGATTACCTCCATGTTTTTCTGTCATGCTATTTTGCGACTTTTGGACTTAATCTGGAGTAATCGAAATGTTTGACTTTCCTCATCAGCTGTGTCCGCGACGCGGTACTGATTCAGTTCAGGAAAGTCAGAGACCGTGATAAAACATTAACGACAGCTCAGGGTTCACTCATCTGGGACTAGAAAGTCCTTTCTGTTGCTAGGTCGTTACTAAGGATTGGATTATTTGTGGTAGAGGTAAACTAGGTTCTAGGCCTGTAACGATACACGTATCGAAACCGAAACCGCGACACTCTGAGACACGAACTTGTGTCGCCAATGAAATGGCAGAACCGCGACACACCCGTTCCAGCGCTCCGTCGCTGTTTTTTCCCCCCGTCGGACACGTTCCGCCATCGTCACTCACACACACATCACACAGCCAGAGGCTCTGAGCACAGTTTTATGAACTTGATTAGTTTCAACAAGTCGCTCGGGTTTTAACACTGAAGCGCCGCGATTAACTGGTGTTGTAGTTCAGACTTTCTGCTCGCGCCGTGAAGCACCAGTTTCGGCGTCTGCTCTATTTTATGCGCGACTGCGTCAATTCTGGCAGGAAGTCACACCAAGAAACACGAGAGAATCCGGTCAATTTTCAAAATAAAAGCGATTTTCAAAATAAAATACCGCGATTGACAAATACTAGAGCCCAAAGTGTGCACGTTTCTGTTTGTTAATCTAAACCGAGCGGGAGAGAGGAACACACACACACCTACACACATACACATAGGCAATACACATACACTCACACACAGCTGAGGGGCGGAGGCGCTTCAGACCGCCGCCGAAAAATCGGCGTCTGGTGTGAACAGGAGGGACGCGGCTTGCGCACGATTTTAGTCTCCAGTGTGAACCCGGCGTTATGCCCGTTTATGAGGAGGGTGAGTGACTGAGCTGAGGCTGTGTAACGCCCAGTTCACACTGGACGCCGAAGCGCTGCGAAGCGGAGCGGCCGCGAAAATCACCAGACGCCGATTTTTCGGCGGCGGTCTGAAGCGCTTCCGCCCCTCAGCTATGTGTGAGTGTATGTGTGTAGTCTATGTGTGTGTTCCTCTCTCCCGCTCGGTTTAGATTAACACAAACGTACACACTTTGGGCTCTAGTATTTGTCAATCGTGGTATTTTATTTTGAAAATTTATTTTATTTTGAAAATTGACTGGATTCTCTTGTGTTTCTTGGTGTGACTTCCTGCCAGAATTGACGGGTCAATTTCGGTAGAACAGACGCCGAAACTGAAACTGGCGCTCCACGGCGCGAGCCGTCTGGTCTGAACTACAACACCGGTTAACGAGGGCGCCGAATGGAAGCGGACTCCGCTCCGCGTCTATTCGCGGCGCTTCGGCGTCCGGTGTGAACTGGGCGTAAGGCCGGGAGGGGGGCGGGGGTCTCGGCGGCGTGGAGCGGTGCGGGACTCGGACTGCAGCGCTGCTGCTGCTCCATGACATGAGACTGACGGCCGGTGAGCGCTGTGGGACGGGGCCGGGACTCAAAGCAGCGCCGCTATTTGTTGACAACAGCGGTGACGTGCTTCCAAACCAGACACACATTGGAAAAAGTCGCTCTTGACAAAGAAAAAAAAGTAGGGATCCGACCTGCCGTGCCGTGTAAAAAACAAACACAACAACAACAATCTGACGGCGAGTGTCACGACTTCCTGTATCTGGCCCTTCAAATTAAAAGCCCTATAGCCTTTCAGTTCAGTCATATTGAATTTGACTTTTTTTTGAAAAGACACGGCTCCAAATGTTTTTTTGTTTTTTTCCTGCAACCAATCGGCCAATGAGATTTTGGTCGGCTAATTTGCATTGTATTATAATGAGTTTGCCCAGTGCATGACATGTGCTTTATAAATAAGATTGAATTGAATTGAATAATATTTTTTTGGTCGACTAGTGTGTTTTGGGGGCAGCCGTTGTTATAATTGTTAATGTTATATATTGTTGTTATAATAATAATTCAGTTTTTGCTATCAAAATCAATTTTTTTTAACCTTTAATGAAATTCGAATAGAATCGAATCGTGTGTCGAACCGTGGGTCAGAAATCGAGATACGAATCGAATCGTGACTTTGGTGTATCGTTACAGGCCTACTAGGTTCCCTTACACATAGGAGTCTACTGACATGACAGATTTTAGTCGGATCCCATGTATTTCCATAGTAACAGGAAGTACACTCCTTTGCTTTGTAATAGGTCACGACTCATATGCAGTTTATCAACTTGTGATCTCCCATACATTTATGTGAAGTCTCTGTGAAACACAACCACACACATGCTTGAGAGAAGACGCTTGACCTTAAGGTTGTGGGTTTGATTCCGAGATGGCACCACCAAGCATCGGACCACATGCTTATCATAACTTATGTTGTATATTAAAGGTATAATATGTAGGAATTCCCCCCATCTAGCGGTGCGGTTGCATATTGGAACGTATTCTTGATGTTGCATTCACGTGAAATCAGGCAGACGTCAGACAGACAACAGACGCTGCATGTAACAGGATAAACAAGCTTCTATGTAAACAAGTGGTCCACCAGCACGAGGCAAAACAATACAGGCGTGACAATATGTTGTCATGGTGATGTCGTATTGTTGACCTGACCCACGTTTTACCGTCTTTCTCTCTTCGAGTAAAATGACATCCGGTTGGTTTGTCGACAGCCGTCTGCCTGACTGCACCTGAATGCAACATCAGTGCCCCAGTCCTTCCTCACACTACACAGTGGTGACAGTTAAAACTTTCTCCCCGAGCCGACAGCTCTGCAGCTTTTTGCTAAAAAAAAGCCAAATAAGTTACATACTGGGGCTTTAAGCAGTTGCAGGCTAAAGTGTCTCTGCTAACAGTTACTACTCAGATGACACTATCACATTATTATATGAGGGGTTTTGGACAATATGAAAAATATTTGCAAACATTTGTCCATCATGAACCCTGATATTAAAATGATATCCGCAATTATTTTTCAATATAATTTCATTATCAGCTGCAGAAGTTTATCAGGCCAATTCCTCATATGTAGTTTATAGCTGTCACATTTCTCTTGCTTATTTACAACACCTTTAGTGTGGTTCCCACCTGTCATTATTTGCAGTGGGACAGGTAAAGATTAGTCAACTGTCCTTTTCGGTGATTATTATGGAAGACGTTGAAAATAAAATAGCTCCCCACTCATCACTGGAAAATGTGTTACCCAGATAAATCTACATTTGATATTTTGATAGTTTCATTTATGCAGAAGAAGCAAACCAAGCTAATTACCACCTTGTATCAGTGACGCAAACAAACAGCCAAGCAGCCTATGAACCAACTGCACAGACATTAGTAGTAAACTAGCCAGCGACTGATTCTCCACTACGCTCTATGTGTGTGTGTGTGTGTGTGTGTGTTTGTGTGTGCGCGTTCGTTTCAGTCCAAAAATGAACTGAAAACTCATTAAAAACTCAACTTAAGTTATCTCTGGTAGCCTATTCCCTCTGGTGTAAACATGTGTAGACATGCACGTCTTTGCATTAATTCGTATCACTGCAGGTAAATTTGCTTTTAATTTTAGTCTTTCTGTTGAATTACAGTGGACTGCTGTGTCTTCTTATTCAATATAAACCTGTAAATCATCTCCTACAACTCAGAAAAGTTACCATGCATGTGTCTCAAAATGTTAAAGTAGACTATTACTCAGAAGAAGAAGAAGAAAAAGGCAGAAAAAAATAAGAGTGCATACCTCAACACTTGAGCCTGAATGTTGTTGGTGAATGAAAGAAAGGCCTGAGAGCTATAGTGATGGATATAAGGAGCTCTTTAAAAGACAAATACTCTCACTGGCTTGGCTGCTCTGGTGAAATAAAGTCTTATGGTGCAAAAAGACCACAAAGTATGCGGATTACCATTAAGTAAATCTGTGTCATCAGATTTTGAATTGGAATTTCTACTGACTTTTTTTGTTGTTGTTTTCGCCTCTGAATATTTTTTCAATGTTAAAAAAGATCAGTGTAGATTTACTTTCACACATGAGCCACAGCCACTGCAGATAAATCAGAGAGAATGCCTTCCATGAAAACATCACAACAAAACCGTCAGGGTGAAAAAAGTTTTGCAAACACTGTTCAGCTTTACTTGTTTCGCTCACTGCGTTGATTTCCAAAATAAATTCCACACACACCCTCACCCCTTGAGTCTGTCCTCAAGCATTCTCTGTACACACTTCAACAGAGAAGAAAGCCCTCACAGACACACAGACACACATATCCTCACCACATCAATGATTTGCAGCAGTGTGAGGCCAAGATCCACCACAATGGGTGCAGAGTCGTTCTGGACAGGTCTCTCCAGGCGGTTGTAGTTGACCATGAGGTCGTGGTAGAGCTTCCTCTGGTGAATACCGCCACTGCAACCTGGAGGGAGAAGAGTTTTTATTTTATTTAAAACCAGGTAAAAAAAGAACAAGAAGGCAGCAGCACACGTCATCAGCAAACATCCATAAAATACAAATACGTTACAATAAGTAGGGCTACAGTAGAAAGTGCAAGGAGCAGTGGGGTTGTGTTGGCAAAATGGTCAAAAGCAGAGGCACCGTTCAACTGATTTTTGTTGTTGGTCCTTTAGGAAACGACGGAAAACATTAAAAGATATGAGTTCAGACATTTTCAGGTCAGCCTGGAGATTGTTCCATGTTGATGGGACTGCAAAACTGAATGTTTTCTTGTCTGTAACATCTATTGCACGTCTGTCCATCCTGGGTGAGGGATCCTCCTCTGTTGCTCACCCTGAGGTTTCTCCGATTTTTCTATGGAGGTTTTCCTCAGTGGATGTGAGGGTCTAAGGACAGAGGATGTTGTTATGATGTCATGTAAAGCCCTATACAAGTTTATACAAATGAAATTGCCTTGCTTTGCCTTGCCTTGCCTAATTCAGGCTAATTAAGGCGTACCGGTTTTCTGCTCCATGGAGGAGTAAACATAGATAAGACAGAATCGTACCAAGAAGAGCCTTATAGATCACCAGCAATCAGTGGGTTTCTCTCCAGGTGCTCAGAGATGACCACCCAGACTTCATATCGAGCTGACAGTTTAGTTTAGTTTATTAGATGGATCCCCATTAGCTGCAGCCTTGGTGACCACTAGTCTTCCTGGGGTCCATAGGGTACAGTAAAATACAGTGTAACATCAGTGATATACCCAGACATCAATACATACAGTCATACATTCCAATCAAAACAATTTATACAGTACATTGTGATGTGTGAGGCGACCACAGCCAGTGAAAAACCTCAGTGCACTGTGATACACAGTGTCCAAAGTTGCTAGGCTTTGGGACGGAGCACACATGTACAACACATCCGCAAGTGTCAACTAACGGTAAAAAAGTTGACAACACAAGCAGTTCACGCACTGGCAGGCAGAGAGAAACACAAGTGATTTCTCTAAGAGTTTTTCTTTTTTCTTTTTACCAAGTTTTCAATATGCAATTTAAGAGAGAGCTCCCTATCTAAAAGGAAAGCTAAGTATTTATAATTGGTGACAACCTCGACTGGATTACCTTGAGCAGTTTTTACAGAGGATATTTTCATTTGAGTAAAGGGGCTTTTGAGAAAACCATGATTTTTGGTTTGTTGGCATTTGAAACTAATTTGAGACTTTGTATGCCTGTACAATGTTAAAAGAAGACTGCAACAGCTCAAATGCATGCACAACAGTAAATAACAGTGTTGTCAGCATAAATGTGATAAGCAGCATTTGACACATTGACACAAAGATCATTTATATAAATAGGGAGTTACTGTAGGACACTTGTGAGGAGAGAGAGCACTTAAGTTGAGGAATTGGGGTCTGAAGGAGATAAACAGAGGCACAGGTGTTAAAGGGATGGGGGAGTGAGTAACATGTGGGACAGTAATAATTAAAGACATGAAAGCATGGAGAGCACAACAGGCAGACTTCAATTCTTCATTTTGAATCATTTACAAAAACTCAGCTAAACCAGTATGTTATTAAAACCAACTGGAGATGATGTCCTTCTCTAATTAATACCTGTAATCTAGTCAATGCTTTTATTGCAATTATTTCCAACACCGTCCTTGTGGCGTCAAGTCCCTCAAGAGACCCTGATGAGGTTGTGATACTCTGGACCTAATGAGCACATTATTAACTCAGTGAACTTTAATTGTGTTGACGTTGCTTTCATTTTGTCCTCCCTGTATTCATTAGGCCTCATCAAGTGTTTACACTGAACAATGAATCATCCATCTTTAACAGGAATGAATATTACAGTGATGCAGTCCCCGATGCAAAAGCAAAGCCAGTCAGTCGTGAAGGGAGCATGTCTTTTCTTTGGCACCTCACTGTTTCCATTGTTTCTCCTTCACCGTGCTGCTCTTCAACAAAATTCAACAAAAACAAAAGAAAAAAAAAAGCCTCTGACGGTTAGGAGAATCTTATTTTAGTCAGACATACAATCCGGAAAATGTTGCGACTACATTTTCATTCATTCAAAACCAGAATAAAATGTTACAGTAATCTACCTCAATCCCATTTAATTTCCTGTTTCAGCATATCTAATAGCATAATCAAAAAAGGCTATAAAAACAAGACTACTTCAGAATCTAGTGTGTGGCTTGACTGCACATGCTCAATGTGCTGAACTGACGACACAGTTAAAACTGTGGAAACTGAAATCTTTCATTTCTGTACAGAGCTTTGCTGTTCTGCAGTAACCATCATGCCCAGTTGCTGCTGTATCTGTTATTTAGATGTTATTCACGTCAAATAGATTATTTAGTTTAGTACTTACTGATGTGATTTATCTGTCCCTCCCCCTCCCCTGCTTTGTGTCTTATGTTTAGTTATTTCTCTGTTCAATTCAGTTAAAGTAACTGGGAAACCAGATTGTCTTTGCAGATTGCTCTAAAGAAGTCCAGTCAGACACTAGATTATACCCAGCCTTGTTTAAAGGGGACATATTAAGGAAATGTTTTCAATTCTGAGCCTTAAATTCTTTTTGAAGGCTCAGTGTTTGTCTTTCCTTCCGGCCCCCAAAATGTGAGAATTGACAAAATAAATCTGTAATTTTCAGACTGCCGGGGTTGAAATGCATGTGGTTTATGAGCTGTTCCCTCAGATACCTTCCAGTGATGTAACTAGTTTTTGAATTTGCATAATACCACCCCTACCTGGGACCGGTAGAAGGAGCGGGGCAAGCAGTTGTTCATTTGCAATTAAAGGGACAGGCACTGAAACCAGCTGTTCTGAACAGGGCTGTTTAGAGAGGATGAAAAGAGCTGTGATGTTTGATCCTTGGGGTATCAGCTCAATTCAAAAAACTTTATTTATCCCTGAGGAGCAATTAACCAAACAATTGACCAAAGCATGTCACAGACATGTCTTTAAAGGGACAGTATGGGACTTTACTGGCTTTTTATTGACAAAAATCAAATATCGCGGGGCGGTGTTTAGCTCAGTTGGTAGAGCACCCGCCCCATGTGTAGAGGCTATAGTCCTCACTGCAGGCGGCCCCGGTTCGAATCCCGCGTCGGACGGCCCTATTCTGCGTGTCACTCCCCCCCATCTCTGCCTCCCATTTCCTGTCCTACTCTCTACTGTCCTGTCAAATAAAGGCATGAAAAAGCCAAAAAATATACTTAAAAAAAAAATAATCAAATATCGCTTTCATAAATACGTATTTCAATGAAATGGAATCGCGCCCGCATACAAACGAGCGCTTTCTCGTACCTTAGAATGAGTTGTTACAAGTCCTTACAAACATACAGGGACTGACTTCTGCCCGAGTTTATGTAAACGCAACATCAAGAATACGTGCCGACATGCAACCGCACCGCTAGATGGGGGTAAATCTCACATACTGGGGCTTTAAGACACCTGGGAACTATTTTAATTTGTGGAGAAGGGGCAGAATATGTCTCCTTTAAAGGGACAGTATGGGACTTTGCTGGCTTTTTATTGACAAAAATCAAATATGTCTTTCATAAATACGTATTTCAATGAAGTGGAATCGCGCCCGTTTTTCAAACGAGCGCTTTCTGCCCTTAGAATTGAGTTGTTACAAGTCGTTACAAACATATGGGGGTAAATCTCACATACTGGGGCGACTTTAAGACTGCCATGTTGAATCTATGTTTTACGTTCAGTGTCACCGTGGCCGTAGGGAACCACGGAAACTCAGCGGAGCTGTCTCTCGGGGAGAAAGTTTTCCAGACAGCGCCTGATAAAATGTCACTGTAGCTGTGTGAGGAAGGACGGAGGCACTGGTGTTGCCTTCAGGTGCAGTCAGACACCTGAATGAAACTGTTTGAGTAGCCGTGGCAAACCAACTGGATGTTATTTTACTCGACGAGAGAAAGACGGTTAAAACGTGGGCCAGGTAAACAATCATTACCATGACAACATATTGTCACGTCGGTCAGTTTAGCCTCGTGACTGGCGGACCGTTTGTTTACATAGAGGCTTGTTTATCCTGTTACATGCAGCGTCGGTTGTTTTTCTGACTTCTGCCCGAGTTTACGTAAACGCAACAGCAAGAATACGTGCCGACATGCAACCGCACCGCTAGATGGGGGTAAATCTCACATACTGGGGCTTTAAAGAGCATCTAACAACAAATGCACTAAGCTGGTATAGGACTAATTCTGTAAACACCACTAGAAACTGCTTGAGTAGTGGCCAATGGGGAATCTCTACTGCCATGTGGACTTACCCCATTGGCCAATTCCCAATCATTATTATGATCACCCAGTCAGTCAGTCAGTTTAGTCAGGGACATTCATGATTTTAGGGCTGGCCCTGCTGTTGTGATCAAGCTTAAAATAATGCTCTTATCTGGAGTGAGATGGGTCAGGGCTATACACATAGTCTATTATGTTTTTAACCAACATCTACAACAACAGAACAAGGGCAGAGAGAGAGAGATGAGCCTAACCTTTTGGCCAACAGTAACCCAACTGTTTCACTTTTCTTCAACATAAAACATGTCACCAGAATCATTTAGATGCTACAACCACATGAAATTCTATACTAGCTTTAGGCCACCCACCCACTGAAACTTGGAAGGTAGTTTCATGTATCACATCAAGACTGCCAGCATCACCACATCCCTCAGCCTCTCATCTCAGCCACAACAGAAAAGGTCTCCATGTGTTATTTCCCCGGTGACCCTTGTCCAAATTAGATGTTGTCTCAACATATTCCAGCAATTATAGAGTGACAGCCAAGATGTGAGTGCAGCCACAATGACTGAGTGGATGACTAATTAGTTAATGAGGCGAAAATAAACAGACAGCTCACTTGTGTGTTTTTGTGTGAGGGGGATTGGTGAGTGTCAGATGGGGCACCCCTAAATCTTGGCATGACGGGGGCATCTGCATAATGGTGAGGGTGTCAGCCAGCTCAAGTGTTGAGAACCGATGGAGTGAAACAAGTCACGGCAAAACAAGCTGTGCATTCAAGAGCTGATGTGTCAGAGAGCTGCAGCAGGAAGGAACACTTCCCTTTTTGACTTATGTGCTTTCATTATCTCGGATGTTTCGAGAAATTCACAAATTCTCAAAACTCTCAAATATGCCATTTTTCTCATGGTTACGGTTTGTTACGTTTGATCACCCACCAATGACATTGTGGCATTGTGGAAATCAAATTCACTTTTATTCCAGTTTATTCTGAAATACATTTTGTACCCCTTGCTCATTTTCAACAAGACCTGTATACAGTATTTCAAACAGGTGAAGGATTTTAGTCCTCAGACATAAGGATACGTTATTAGAGAAATAAATGATTATTTTATTCATTTTTTTCTGCCAATTTTAATCATTTATCATGAAGTTAAACACTTTCCACCCCCAGCCGTTCCATAACATCCTGTCACAGATTTTCAAAGTGAAACTGACTTATTTGCTGTTTCTATTAATTTTAATCAGCCAGTTCATTTGAATGTGTGTGAATGATTAGCTTCCAAAGCCTGTCTGCGAACAGCGCTGTGTGTGAAAGGGTGAATGTGACCATTACATTGTAAAGCGCTTCGAGTGGTCCAAGTGACTAGAAAAGCGCTATATAAGTGCAAGTCTATTTACCATTTACCATCAAATTGACTCTGATCAAATCCAAACCTTGAGATGTTTATGGTGGTCACATGCCATGATCCCCATCATGTCGTCAATGCTTTTTATTATTGTTTTAAGAGTGAATTTCCATTTTTTTTTTATTTCTAGCATAAAACGTGATCATTTACTCACCCAGATAACTTTGATGTCATTCCGAGTCCTTCGGACGAAACTATATCCAGCTGAAGCCGTGTATATCCGTATAATGCGAGTCTATAGGGCAGCAGAATGCAGCCTCTAAATAACACATTATCCATTATACATTAAAGTCATTCATTTCACCAATATTTTGTTATGATACGCTATTCCCCTCTGAGTCTGGGGTTACCTGTTATCAACATTCGGGGTCTGTAGGTTGACCTACTGACCTCTGACCTGGATGATGTCATCTCTAAGCGCCGCGTGGCTTGTTGCTACCATAGATATAGAAGGGTAGATGCCGCATTCCATACTGCCGAACAGCGCCACCATGCGTCTGCTGGCAGCCATCTTGAGCAGGGCATAAGTTCTAAAGAACTGACGTTCTAAACACTGTAACCATGGTTGTAACCCCAGATTTGATTAAATCTACAGCGTCATTTACGCTGGGGGCGTTAACTATAACATTATCCTAGAAGCAGCCGAAACAGTGTGCACGGCGCAGAGCTTCATAGCCAACTCGCAACAATGTAGCTTCAATTAAGTAGTAGACTCTTTCCGTCATCTCCCGCTTTGGACAAAGAGGGAGACGCACCGGGGGAAGGAGGGGGTCGAATGAAAGATAAGACAGCAGCCAACAGATATGCTTAATGTTTGGGTGCAACAAAGCTAAACCTCACTAAACCTGAGCCACTATCCGATGCTTCCTCACTCACGTCGTGACGGTTGGACAAAGTCTTTTATTGTACATTCTGTGTTTTTCCTCTCTTTAACCGTCTCGTTTCAGTTTTTGCCGGTCAACCTGCATCTGGTGCGCACCTGATGCTTCTCTTGCCCTTGCTCACTCGCTCACTCTCGATCCGCAAATTAATAGAAAAAAAATAAAAAGGCAAAAACACAGACGTGATCCTACGATTCTCTAATGTCCTCCTGTGGGAGCAACTGAAAGCAGCATAGGAGGGCTTTTACTGGTTCACCGGGCTCAACTCACTCAACTCAACTGTCTCAGCTGATGTTCTGGTCCTGCCCAACATGGCGGACTCGCTGACATACCGCCAGATGTAGAACGCAGCATCTACCCTTCTATACAGTATCTATGGTTGCTACCACTAATGCTATGGTTCGTTTCTGCATGTTTCCAAATTGTCAGAACAAAATGAGCAGCTGGACGAAGTTCAGCTTCCACAGGCTTCCTCTCCTCAACCTGGACTCACTAAAGCTATAGTTGTGCTAAAAATGAACGATAATGACACCTCTGTGTAGAATTTAGTGAAATGAACAAGTTTCATGGCAGATAATGTGTTATTTAGAGGCTGCATCCCGGTGCCCAATAGACGCGATATATGCGGCTCCTGGCTGGATCTAATTTCGTCGGAAGGACTCGTAATGACACCAAAGTTATCTGGGTGAGTAAATGATTGTAAAAAAAATACTAAAATTCCCCTTTCATTAAGAGAGCCCGAGCGCCAGAAGTTACATAGCCTAACATTCCTTCAAACTAAATGTTCTTTTGTGCCTCTTGCAACAGAAGGCAGAACATTCTACACCATGAACATGCAGTACTTTCTGCTCCAGGAAGACACAGGCATACACACAGAGTGAGTTGATACTATAACAGGTAGACTGCAGTGCCTGCACACAGTCTGCTGTTAGTTGTGGTGAGTTATTCCAGTGCGTCCTCAGGCAGTGGGTCTGCTTGTCTGTGTTATTAGGCTTCAGTTGGCAGGGGGAAGCTTCTGGAGAGCTGTATGTTTACCTTTACAGTGTTAGTACCATGTGTGATATTTTATGTCAGCAGTTCATCTGTTACGTAATGTCTTTTCTGTTGTGTTTTCTCCTCATGCCTGCTTTTATGCTGCACATTTCCATTCTCACATTGTTACACAGGTTGTGCTTATGCTTTTCTATGCTTGTGCAGTATCAACATAAAACCTTTGATTCCAATTAAGATACCAGCCAGTGTCTTAAGATTTTCCACAATTACTTTTTGTGGTGTAATAAGAGTGTCCTGCATTGTGGTCCTGTTTGCACCTGGCATTAAAATGCATCTCCACATGCGTCTATAGTGACCATTTGTGACTGGGTCTCACTGCACTGCTCTATATGCAAATAACAGGTGCATGTGGTTGATTTAGCCAATCTGGCTGTAACGCAGTTGATTCATTCCCAATGTGTTTGTGCAAGTGTGTGTGCGTGTATTTGAGTGGGGCAAGGTAGGGTTAAGCAAATCAGTGTGCTGCGCATGGCTCCTTAAGGGAATATGGTTATAGTCATTTGTAACAGCCATATATTTTCTGTTCACTTTGAAACTCTGTTGGGACTTTAGACTGCAGCAGAGGACTCCAGGTGGATTCTAATGTGGCTGTTTTCAGCATAGACCTCTGAATATGGATCAATAAGTGATCGAAAGTCAAGTCCAGTCGACTGTTCACGGTGACATTACTCCTCAGAACACCTTAACCTCCTTGTTTTGCCCCTTTTAAAGGATAAGTAGCGTTTTTTTTTACAATCTGGACTTTATTTCTAGCATAAAATACGATCATTTACTCACCCAGATAATTTCGGAGTCCAAGTCGTTCCAACAAAATTAGATCCAGCCAAGAGCCGCGTATATCCATAAAATGCGAGAACACAAGGCAGCGCAATGCAGCCTCTAAATAACACACTATCTGCCACGAAACTCGTTGATTTCACCAATATTTTGTTATGATACACTAGTGCTATTCACCTCCGAGCCTGTGGTGCAAGGTTATAATAGTTTTAGATTTTTAATTATAGTTTAGTTTTATTTAGTTTTGACTTCTTTTTCTCTAATTCAGGTAGTTTTAATTAGTTTTTAGAGCAGGTTTGCTAGTTTTAATTAGTTTTAGTTTTTTTTCCATCCGCTTAGTTTTAGTTAGTTTTAGTATTACTGTAGTTTTAGTTTTTTCATACTTTGGGTTATTTGTAAGTTGAAAGATTCAATAACATCAGAGCAATATTGTGTAATAAAACTCAAATGTGTTCAGTTACTGCAGTTTTTTTGACATACCAATGCTGTAAAGTAACAATAGGCCTACAGTAGCCTACCTCACATGTTGTATTGTATTTAACATAAAGTAGCATAAAGTGAACACAGCAAATGTTTTGGACTTCCATCTGGTAGTGCACAGAGCCAGACAGCTGATAATATACAGGTTACTTCTCCACCTCAGCTTGATGCTGATGTGCTTAGCTTTTCTATGTTAACCTTACAATGCCTTCTGTCCATGAGAACTGGTTCAGGATCAGGCATTTGTAGGTATAATAATATAAAATCTCACTCACTCACATACAGTACTGCCTCTGTCTTTCCTGTTCGCTCCCGAGGAGTGTGTGGGGGCATTTTACTGTTGGTTCTGTCTCTCACAGTCGCATGCACGTACAGTATGCACGCACGGTCTTTCTGCTCTCTGGGAGTGGGCAGCAGCTTGTCTGTTCTTCTGAGCTCCCAGATGTTCACGGGTCTGTCTTGGCTGCTACATTTCAGTTCTCAACGGGCCTGTCAGGTCAACCTAATCGGTCGCGCGGGCTTGGACCGAGTCTGGCCGCGTCTGGTCCGGGCTTCAGCAGCACGGACCGTGAGGTGCCGTGTGAGCTGGCACCACACAAATAGCCTGAATCGATTTCATATCAATCTGAAATTGACAAAGACGAAAACGAAGGGAATTTTATCTTAAATTTCAGTACGTTTTAGTTAGTTTTGCAAACACACAATTCAGTTAGTTATCGTTTTTTCATGTGATTATAGTTTTTATTTATTTCAGTTAACGAAAATGTTTTTTCAATTTTAGTTTTCGTTAACGATAATAACCTTGCCGTGGTGGCATGTTATCAATATCCGGGGTCTGTAGGTTGACCTACTGACCTCTGACCTGGATGATGTCATCTCCGAGCGCTGCCCGGCTCATTCTGATAATAATGATTCTGCTTCGGCATTCAGGTCCATTTTTAGCTCAACTATCCAGAGATTCAGTGAGTCCATGTTGAGGAGAAGAAGCCTGTGGAAGTTGAACTTCATCCAGCTGCTCATTTTGTTCTGACAAGTCAGAAACATGCAGAAACAAACCTTAGCATTAGCGGTAGCAACAAGCTGCGCCGCAGTCAGAGATGACATCATCCAGGTCAGAGGTCAGCAGGTCAACCTACAGAACCCAGATGTTGATAACATGCTACCACAGGCTCGGAGGGGAATAGCAACGAGTTTCGTGGCTGCATTGCGCTGCCCCGTGTTCTCGAAATTTATGGATATACGTGGCTCTCGGCTGGATCTAATTCCGCCGGAACAACTTGTAATGACAGCAAAGTTATCTGGGTCAACTCCCAGAGTCAACGAACATGGCGGACCGTATGCTGCTTTTTAACTACAACCGGCTTGCTGAACGCTGATTTGAGCAAAACAGAGGAGGTGAGACATATGAGAGACGTATGTATTATGATTGAAACGTGTGAATTGTCCTAGAGTCTATTTCTCACCGTGTGGCACGGAGAAACACGTCAGTTGCCTGACATCACTTGTCTCGTAAGTGGGAATACGTCGATGTAGCACGAGTTTACAGGTGGGAAGTTACAGTAGGAGTTTAACTGTTGCCTGGAACGCACCATTAACCTGACATGCTTTTTAAAATAATAAATAATATAGGTGCATATTGTGCAGACAAATACATGCTTTTTGTTCTGTGAAGCATATCATGTAGCGTGGCTCTCGAATTACAAGAACAATCGCTATTGTGAATTGATAGTGCTTTAATCTGAAACTGAAACTCATCACAACAGGATCAACATTATTCATTAAAGGTGTCAGAGGAGGAGGAAAGATTTGCTACTGACCCTGATGTTAATCTCCATGGATTTGTTCATTAATGTGAGGACAATTGGTTCCTGCCTCCCTTACTCTATCCTCTGAATGAATGAAACACCCTGATTCAATCCAAAATCTAAATTCTTCTGCTGTTATCATCAAAATGTTTTTTTTCCCCAAATCCTGTATATGTTACAATCAAGAACACTGAAACAAGCATCAACCAGCATACAGTGCAGCTAGACCGTAAACCAGAGCTTTATAGAGCATATGAATGAACAGATGATTAGAGGAAAAGACAGATGGACGGATAATTAAATGATGTTTTGAAATGGAGAGAAAAAAGAAAAAACCTTCTCCTATCCACTGTGCCCATGAAAGGCTGTCAGAAATATGCTCTTACAAGTTTGTTGTGAGGGATCAGAAGAGAACTCATCTCAGCTCATCTCTCATTCAACATTACTCCACTGCCCCTGTGTACTTGGCTGGCAGTCTGACCCCTCACGTTAAGGAGGTCGCAAGGGTTTTAGGGAAGACCGGATTACTGTGTCATTATGTTGTGAAGGCCTGGGGGCGGCTACTGCAGTGTGGTGAATGTAAACAGAAGAATGGTCACGCTGCCTGCTTTCTTCCTCCTCTCCTTCGTTCACACTTTGTCTCCCTTGTGTCTTTTGTGCAGCAGCAGCTATGGGTTAATCAATAAACAAAATGCTTCCATCCAATGTACTTACTGTTCATGGATTTTCATATAAGATAAGTGTGAATGTTTTCTCATAAACTTCAATACAATTTGATCAATATTCAGTCAATTTTTAGTTATTCTAGCTGTGATCTGAGAGGTTGGTTTGAATGGTTTAGAAGTAGGCCCACTGTAAATGGAGGAGCAGCACTTTTCTGTGCTTCATCATCCAATCAGGCAATCTTCAGCAAGCACTTAGCCTGTACAGTAACTTACAACTAAATCCCCCCTTTATAAACGTGTAAGTACCCACATACAGGACATGTCAGTTCAGAGTTTCAATTCATGTTCACATTAAAACAGAAATGCACTCTGAAAAGCACTGAAAAACACAGCAGACGATGACTCTGAATTTCTTGCTGAGGGGACAGATGATCCTGTCAGAGTTTGGCCTCAACAGAATCCATGGACGCAACCTGCAACAGTCCTAGCTGATGGTGGTGCGATTAAATGAGGTCCCTCAATAGAAATCAATCATGGTTTAAAGGGATAGTTCAACATTTTGGCAAATTGGCCCATTGCCATTTCCTGTCAATCGCTGTCCTATCCAATAAAGGCATAAAAAGCCAAAAAATATACTTTAAAAAAAAAATCAATCAATCAATCAATCATGGTTTAAAGGGATAGTTCAACATTTTGGCAAATTGGCCCATTGCCATAATCGCTATAGTAGCGGTAGGTTCGTTACCGGCGGCGGAGCAGAGCTATACTACGGAGGCTAAGGGAATTTCTTGGTTTCCCTCATCAAATTTCGTGGACAAGTTGTGACCTGCACAACCACCACGCTATGAGATAATAATGTAACGTTACGAAACTGAGCCGTTTTCGAGGTAAATACAGCGTAAATACAGAGTCTGTTTGCTGAAAAACTGTCCCTGAACGCAACATGCATCAGCGGTTTTGCATGAATTTACCTCTATAACAGCTCCGTCTCGTAACGTTCTGTTATTATCTCATAGCGTGGTGAATGTGCAGCTCACAACTGGGTTGTGTATTTGATGAGTTTGAGGGAAACCAAGAAATTCCATTAGCCTCCATAGCATAGCCCTGAGCAGCCTGCTGCTCCGCCATTCTAAAAATAGCTTACACTGACAATTAAAGGTAACAAACCTACAGTACTGCCATTATTATTAGCGATTATGGCAATGGGCCAATTTGCCAAAATGTTGAACTATCCCTTTCAATGCCACAGTCTTGAGTGTTGATGTTGAACATGCATCTCTTTATGGCTATAATTGTCTGTGCTCTATACTTTCAGCATGATGGCCTCCCCAGTCACCAGATGGGAAACCCTACGACTTGAACCCCATGGAATAGAAGAACACTAATACAATGCCCTGTGAGACTACTGTATATATACAGGTAAGTCATTTCAGGCCAATATAACTTGAACACCTTTAATCCTGTGTTGTTTTGGCAATTCATTCATTTGAAATGATCTGTTTTATCTTCTTTCTGCTCCTTGACACTGTTTTTATTGAGATGTGATGCTCTCTTGGGAACATTTGAGTAGTTCTACAGAAAGAGCAGTAGAAAGCTGTGGTTGCCAGGCTGCTAAAAATCAACATAACGCTCACTGCGCATCTAAACAAAGTGAACATTTATAATGCGGGTTATAGTGAAAAACATGGAGCATGGCCAGTCAGTGCTGTTTTCATTTTATAGGTACAATGGTCTTATCATCATCTAAAAACATTTCTCTCAGTTTAAATGCTTTAAACTCAAATGCACCACAAGCCACAAGTAAAAACTCTGGCTGAATTTTATTTTTCAAACAAAACACACAGTTTTGTTTCATGGAGGGCAGTAATTGGAAAGTCGCATTGCTCCGATGAATCGACTCTAGACAAAATAAAGGAAAAGAATCTGCTCTCTCTCTCTCTCTGCAACCACAGACAGCAGTGCCATCAGAGCAGCTGAGCATCACAGTGGAAACCTGTGTGCCAAGCAAGTTACTTTTGAATTTCAAATGGGACTCAGATGGATAATACTTTGACTTGCATTCTGCGCTGCACGACGGCATTTGCTTTCAAGTGCAGGAGGGACACAAGAGAATACAATATAAAAGCATGTGCATACTGCTATGTTATTTCCTGTATCCATTTACAGGCCATCTAGCAATTTGGTTTCCATAATAATGGCATGAGACTGTATTATTAATCCACTAAACCTAAATCATTATTAACTCATTGAGTGCCATTGAAGGGGTAGGGGTGGGTAGGAGAGAGTAAGGGGGCAGCAACTGCAGGAGGAGAAGTAGGAGAGCAGGCATCACTCTGCAGAGTAGGGTTCCTACTTGTTGTATTTTAGTTGTTTTTTTTAATTGTACAATGAAAAAACATGTGAAATGAAATTTTCAGATGTCTTAGATGTTTTTGAAGCCAAAATTAAAACGGATAAATCACTGTTTTTCTTGAGAGAGTCTTTCACAAAAATGCATGTTTCTCAGCTTTAAAGAAAAAATCTTTTTGGTCTTTTTGATGCAACCAGCCTCTATTCATCTTAAAGGAGTCATCACCCGGAAATCGCAATTTCTCTTGTTAAAACATGCATATTGGTGTTTGACCTCCGTTGAAACTTGCCTGAAAAGCTGGAGTTTGAAAGTGGCGCCGTTTTTTCGCTTCGGCTCTTTTTCCAAACAGGAATAGCACACAAGGGTGTGCCTTCCTAAAGCACGAGATTTTGATTCTGCTCCTACGGTGACCTCACCGTGGAGGCTACTACCACCCAACCCCGCCCCGTCCGCTACCTGAAATCGCCGAAGCGGTACCAGGGGGCTGTTTATGTTTTGGAGTCTGCATGCAGGCAGGCCACCCCCCCCCCCCCCCCCCCCGCTCTGTCCTTCCTGCGGCGAATCAACGCGCGCCTCATTACATATTATACAATGCACATCCGGACCAGTCAAAACCTCGCGCGTAATCTCGCGTAATAAAGTCTAATAAGTTTTACGAATTGATCCAAAGCGATCCAAGGGGGGCTGGATACGTAAAAAAACAGGTTATGACTCCTTTAAGATAAATCAAGAATGGAACAAGGTAAAAACAATGTTTTTTCCCCTAATTAAATAGAGAGTGTCACCTTTCCTTTGAGCTGTTTGGTGTTTTCAGAGTCATAGTACAAAATATTCTGTGGGTCTTGAAATATTACTAAAAAATGCCCCAAAACGCTGGCACAATGCACTGACATTCTATAAAAGTGCTGGCACTCAATGAGTTAAAGATGATGTTGTATTACTGTGTGACCTACAGTATAATCTTTACTAGTAGGGTAGGGCAGCCCTAGCCTGAATCTTAGGGAATAAGAACTTGTTAAAAGAATAAAAATAAATGTTCCAGCTCTCCCCCTACACCCAGATTCCAATGTTTGCATTTTAAAGATGTCAAGGATGTAGAAGAGATGTCATCTACTTGTACATATATTTACTTTTTAAAAACGCTGACTTCACAAAAAAAAATCCAAGGAAGTCATTCATACTCTGTGGTTTACCCCACAAACAGCCACATCCTTAGCCTCAGAGCTCCCAGCTGACACACAGAATCCTGCCCCAGATTTCCATGACCAAGCCACGCTTCCACTCCTTTCTTTCCTCGCATCTCCCAGACTGCAAGCGATTTCAGTTTTCATTTTTCAGCAATAAACCCAACGCTCTCTCTCTGTTTTTGCTAGGCCTACATGATTCACAGCCTCAACAGAAAACACTGAACACACCAATGCGGACGGAGACACGATATAACCTGAAGGCATCTATCAACTTCAAATGGCTACCATATATCTTTCTCATTGCATTAGTGTCCTCTCATATTTCCATTTCAGAGCCCAGTGGGGGTCTCATTTCATCCTCAATCATTAAAGCTCAGGAGTATACTGTACAGAAATAAAAATGGTTTCTTTTTATGGCTGCGACGCGGCAGCGGTAGACATACAGCCAATTCAGTTTATGAGTTGCTCACCCTTGAAAGCGCGCGCTGCCTGCAAAAATCATTTTTACAGACCTGGTGTTGCTCATTTTTGTTACTGTCACAGACAATGACACTCACAGGTTTGACAAATCACTGAGTCGAAACTTCTCACAGGTTTGACATTTAAGTCCCAAGTTACCGCCGGTAAAATTGGAGTTGGCAGTTTATAGGATTTAGGGGGAATGTGATAACAAACATTGCTGTAATCAACAATGTTGGAGTCTGAGTTGCTATTATACGGAAGTGTGATGTTATTATGGTATGGCGCTCATAGCAAGTTTCATGTTAACAGATTTAAGATTGTCTATAGGCTGCAACTTCACAGGAGTGTCCCCACACAGTGAGTAAAATAACTTTTACAATAAGGTTTTAGATTCCCATGGCTGAGTTTAAAGAGGCTGATGAATAGGAACGACAGATATAGTGAGCGTCTTCATGGCTTTAAAGGGATACTTCACCCAAAATCAATAATTCCCCATTTTTCTACTCACCGTCAAGGAAGGGTTTGGAGAACTCATCAAAAAGTCATCAAATGCTTTTGGAGTTCCAGAACGGGTCTGGTTGGCAACAGATTTTCATATAATGGTGGCAGATAGACCTCACTTTTGAATCATCCTAAACACACACTATGAAACATCCAAATAACTCCATACTGTTTTCAGATGAATTTCACTTGTTTCAAACTTTTCACTGAAATCACAATGGGGCAAGTTTTTCTTTCTTATTACAAGCACAAAAAACTTGACCCATTGGTCTACTTATTTCAAGTGAAAATTTGTTTGAAACAAGTGAAATTCATCTGACAGTCAGAACAAGTTGATTTTTAGGTGAAAAGTGACCTTTTGACTATCCGATTTTGAGTTTTTGCAGCCATTATGTGACAATCCAATGCCATCGGTTGATAAGTTTTCCCAGCCCTTCCTTGGCATGAAAATTGGTGAATTATCGATTTTTGGGTGAAGTATCCCTTTAACTTGTGTTTTCATTAGTGTATGACCTCGTCACCAGAGACTAAGAACAATAGTTATTATCTGGCTGACCACAGAACGCTTACATACAGAGCATCATCAGTGAAACATAACTCAACTTCTCAGTAGGCCATATAGGAACTAGGTTGAGTACAGTAGAGAGCAGCTGTGGAAAAACTATATCAAATCCACACCCCGAAGCAAAATCTGGGCTTTCCCCATCTTAGTGTGGAACATATTGGAGCTTTCAAGTGCCAGAAGGCAAACCCAGACAGCTTGCTGCTTGTAGCAATATTAACTTTATACTAAGACGGATGTTTGAGGACAGTAGGGCAAAGAATGACTCGGGTAGAGTCAATCTTTAATGTCCTCTAAGAGGCTGTTTGGTTCACAGATAGTAGTCAACATGAATAGCACAAGGGAGAACAATAAATACACAGTAAAAGATATAAAAGACACAGAGGGCCATTGTGACCACAACCCAGAGAAAATGAGGAGGCAACACAATGTCAATATTTACAACAGCTGAAAAGGAGAATTACAGCTTGTTTAAAAGACCAATAGCTGATAAAATGAAGGACCATGAAGTCTGACTACTGCTCCTTCTTGTTAAACTACATCCTTCAGGGTGTAGTTTAACAAGAAGGGGCAGTAACATTTATTCTTATATTGTTGTCCTTTTTTACTTCTTGTCTCTGTCCATTTCCTCCATGTAGTTCATCTGCTTTGCACTGATGTCTTCCGCTTGTATTATATCTCCCCTCCCCCCACCTTCTTTGTCTCTAATCTGTATTTATTCTGTAGTGCTGCTGTTTCACTCGGATTTTTGACGCTCCCTGTGTCTTTTCCTTCGTTGTTTCCAGTGTGTTAAATGCAATCCATGACATGACAGAGCTTGTAATCAAATCATAATAAAGCATGGCACAGCTGGGATAGTTCACCCAAAATTCAAATTTCACTCATTATCTACTCACCCTCATGTCGACTAAGAGCTGGAAGAATTTTCAGAGTCCTCCGTTTCTTCTCTGAGTTACGGGGGGGTCCACGCAGCAGTATTTGTCCATGTGATGGTTGTGAATGGACACCAACTTTCTTCGTCCAAAAAGACACACCAAAAAACATCCAAATACCTCCATACTGCTCGTCTGTAATGTCCCTCTTGTATTGAAGCCCCGACATGAGAAATTGTTCCGAAAAAATTAAATAAGTCTGTATTTTAAGCTTGTTTGTAGCGGAAGCTCTCAGTGTCTCAGTTCACTGCTCTTGCGAGATTTGCACTGACTGGCGGAACAATTTCTCATGTCGGGGCGTCAATACAAGAGGGACATTACAGACGAGCAGTATGGAGGTATTTGGACGTTTTTTGGTGTGTCTTTTTGGACAAAGAAAAGTGGTATCCATTCACAACCATTACATGGCCAAATACTGCTGCGCGGACCCCCCCGTAACTCAGAGAAGGAACGGAGGACTCTGAAAATTCTCACAGCTCTTAGTCGACATGAGGGTGAGTAGATAATGAGTGAAATTTGAATTTTGGGTGAACTATCCCTTTAAAGACTCCGCCAGAATATGAACAGGGTCACTTCTAAAAACACACAAAGACAATAGAGGCATAAAATGCTGAATGAATTTCTAAAGTGAATGTCTGGCTTCTTAGCAGACAGCTGCTCCACCTGCATTCACCAGCTAGGTGCTAACTCTGACTGACTGGTGCAGGGTGGGGGTGGGGGTGGGGGCTTTATCACAGCTTTTCTGAAAACAGAAACACTGGTGATAAAAGCAGTCAGGCTGAACCACATAAAGAAAGCTGAGGGCCCTGAAAGTCAAAATAATGAGCTGATGGAGCACATAATATATTAGCTTGTCACTTTGAGGAGACACCTACATATTACACAATCATTTTTTCCTATTGTGAACATAAAAGCATCTATTAGTGTTGATTTAAACAAATGTTGAGGTCATTTATGTTACACGACAATCAGGCTTGATTAATGACAACACAAAAAAGGCCAAGATGTGTATAAAACGAGTCTTAAATTAGGCCGTGCTGACAGAGGCTGTTTAAAACTAAACTACAGTTAATTAGAAACAATAGAAAGGGACGTTTGTCTGCGCCACCCTGGATGCATGATTCATTAAATTCCTGTTGTTTCCATTTGCAATCATTTACATTCACTGATTTATGGAGTAGCTGTTTTTGAGATGATGTTTGTTCATAATGTGCATTACTAATCAAATGAGGTAGTAATTATTCCCAAAAGGGGGAAAAAAAGGCAGAAAACTGTTTAACTATGGTATATACAACAATTTAAAGATGTTTTTGAAAGAGATTGGAAATGCAAAGCTTTTATGGTGTTCAGCAAGTGTTGTATAATCTATTTGCCTTCTTAGGAGGGAACAGATATTGTTGCATCTCATTAGCAAACCAATCCAGACTAAGTGACACGCTGCTCCCTGGGAAACTAATTGGAGTGACTGTGTGTGGGAATGAGGTTTGGCGCAATGGTAACTAAACAGAATCAACCATCTTTCCATTCAGAGCAGCTTAACTCCTCTTTATAATAGTACATATTTTTACCAAAGTTTTTTTGCGACACTCTGCTAGAGGAGAAATTCTCTTCAATGTGGAACGATGGACAGACATGTGTTTGGCATGCACTCCAGACGTTATCCTTGAAGATGCAGATTAGAGTATTACACAATAGTGACTGTTTCAGTGTGTATGAAACTGCATCTATCTCTGTTTGAACAAAGAAATCTGATCACAGAACACCTGTGTGCTTTAGTAAAAGCACTGGAGGCTGTGGTAAAGACCTGCGTGGAGCCTGCAGGGTGAGGAGGGGGAGCTCACACTGCACTGCACTCCTCCTCAGTTTTAACATCACCTGTTTGCATGTTGCAGCTTTTCTCTCTCCCCTCCAGTCAGAGCAGAGATGCCAATAAATTCCATCATTAGTTCACGATTTCAGAAGCAAAATAATACCTACATTAAATCACATTCATCTACAGATATAAAATGTAAAGCAGGGATTCAAACATTATTACAGAGATTTATCTCTCTCTGAACCCTGTGCCACTGTTGTCACGCGTGTAACAATCCTTTAGCGCAGATTACACTGAGGGGGGATGAGCGGCCCCAATGGGCTTCATACACCATGGCCGGGACGCCCTTCTTATTCTGGGACAGATGTCGATCCTCTTTTTTTTTTTTTTTTTTTAAAGAAGGCTCACACTAACACACACCGACCCACAGACAGGATGCAAGCTGGAGACGTTCAGTTAAACAGTGAAGCAAATCATTTACAGCAGCCTATGATAAAAAAAATATACATAAGAAGCAGTCAACTCCTTTGCACGCCTTTTGCAGTTGTGGATACAGATGTGCAGCGACCGGCCGAACTATATAGGCTACGCTGAAGCTCGACTCTCATCTGCCAAACAAATCTTTGAAGAAATGATGCTCAAATGAGAAAAAAAATCATATGGAGAAAAAAAAAAGCGCGCCACGCTGCCTTCTCCTCAGAAGAGAGCAGACTGAAGGCTCCATCAGTGACTCACCTTGACAGCAGAATGTCGCCCACAGGTAAACTCCAATCAATACAGATCCAGCGCACTTCCGAGGCTCCATGGTAGCGGCGGAGCACAACTCCCTCTGTAGCCCGCCGGAGATGTCAAACTTGGAGGGAGCGCAGCCTTGTCAGACTGATGCTCTCTCTCTCTCGCTCTCTCTCTCGCTCTCGTGGGAGTCGCACACACATACACACACAAGGTTTCTCTCTCCTTTTGCCACTTCTGCCACCTCAAAAGTCACTTTGGATTCAGCTCTGCTCCTCTCTCAGACTATTTTTATATCAGACATTTCATAGAGCGTGCCCTCCGCGTGCTTCCTGTCGCGTGCCCCGTGTGGTGAGGACTGCAGCCAGCCACCTGTCCGCGTACTGCCGTTGCGTCAACTACTTCGTCGGGGTTTGCTCATCCTCGTCATCTGCTTTATGGATAGTGACTGAAGGAGAGGAGCACGCACGACCTCAACACGCGCAACCAAACCCAACCAAAGGTCGTCAGGCCCCGCCCACCTCGACTTTGTCAAACTTTTACTTTGAGCCTAAATGTTTCATTAGAAAATTCGTTTGCGCATTGCATGGTTCTTTCTTTCTTTCTTTCTTTCTTTCTTTCTTTCTTTCTTTCTTTCTTTCTTTCTTTCTTCTTTCTGTCATTCTTTTGGAGGAATGACCTTCATCTCTGTACAAATCTTCCAACAAAGACACACGAACCATCTCTGTCATCACAGTTTCCTTTCCTCCCACAGATGGGAAGGATGAAACTGATGCAATACACATACACAAAACAAAGAGTAAAACAGCCATCTCTTCATTTTTCTTTATTGTCTTTTCTTTGTACTTCCAAACTGCCAGTCTCCTCAGCTGTCAAGTGTTTTCCTACTCATCTTCACTTCACACTTCTCAACCTTGTCCTCTTTCTACAAGGACAGCCAGTCAGTGACAAGAGTTTTCAAAGAAGCGTCATGTCTCACTGTTTGTCCTCAAGGGGAGGATTTAGAAACTTATGAACAGGGGGACACAGCAGCACAAATTCAAAGAAGTAGCAAGTGATTTTATAAAATGATTGAAATTGTGTTATGTTTAAAGCATCACTTCCTTACTCATAGTTACATTGTAAATTCAGAGTAACAACAAATTCCTAATACATAACTTCATCATGATAGTTGTGACTTCAAGCAGCTGGCAGTCATTTGTGTTTCTCTTTGTGGTCACTTTGTTTGCTTTCTCATCTACTCATGGTCATTTCTATTCTAGCCCCTGGCCCAGTACCTCCTTCCTCCCACTCTGTAATGTCACTATTCTCTTTGTCCTCACCATCCAAGCATTCATCCATGCATGCAGGCAGCCATCCTTCCATGGTATACTCCATGGTACTTGTAAAAATGTGACCGTACACTTTAAAGTCACAATATTTAACTTTCTGCTTTTGGAGGTCTTGTGTAAAACAACTGACATTGTGAAGTGGTGAGGGATCATGGGAGTTATCTTCAGGACCACTGCTGTCATTGTTTCCTCCAGTCCCCCCGTTAAGATTTTTTTTTTTTTAACACCAGGAGCTGAATCATAGAGTGGATCCAAATAGAATACTTGATTTAACTGTTGTTATTGAGACTTTATTATAACGATTAAAGGGACAACGAGGAGCTTTGGAAAGTGAAGTGTGAAATTCATGGACTGGCGCAAAACGGACGAAAGCCAAAACATTTGCCAAAAATGTTTTCATTGATCGGCGGTTTGAAGACGATCAGATACGGTCGTAGTTCCGACCATAAATGACGCTTCGGTGGCATTATTCCCATGACCCGCCTGGCAGCGTCTGCAAACCCAAAAGTTTCACCACTAATACTAATGACAAAATAACTATAAAGACAAAACAATATATTTATTGAAAATGGACCCATTAACATGTGTGGGTAACGTAGATTCATCCACATTAATATCAGACTGTTTTTTATAACCAACTACAAATTCCTTGCTGTCCCTTTTAAAGGGACAACGAGGAGTTTTGGAGAAGCGAAGTGTTTTCACGCTGCCTCCGCGCGCACCGTAGAATTCCTCCACCGGCGCAAGACGGACTCATGTTTTCATTCATCAAGGATTAAAGTTGGAGGTTCAAAGAGGTTCAGTTACTAGCATGTTTCTTTTTTCTAATGATAGAGACAAAACGATATATTGATCGAAAATGGAGCCATTAACAAGTGCGGGTAGCGTAGATTCATCCACATTAACGTGAGACTGTTTTATAACTGAATAGAAACTCCTCGTTGGCCCTTTAATATGCTGGTTAAAAAACAACAAACAAAAGGGGAGGGTTTACAACCTAGCATGTTTGTTTTTTTTCTCTCCGTCCTCTGTTTGTCAGTCAAGGGGTAACATCAAATTCCTAATTAGGCTACTATAAAAGGGTATAGATGGGAATAAGATACAGAAATTGGTGTTAATACCTGCACATTATTGCTGACGGTGCACTGTAATATTGAAAGACAAAGACAATGAGTTTGCTGTTATTTCTAAATACGGTAGCTAATTAAAGGTCATAGCTACAACTTTTTCATCAAAAGATAACATTTTTCAAAAATAATGCATCCACAGAATGTCTAGAGGGGTGCCGAATAAAAGTATTAATTTTACTGAATTTGTTAAATAATCATTTAGTAAATTTTGTCGGGTCCAAAATATATAAATATTTACATTTGGTTGTGCTGGCAACTTCGACATGGAATGACGTCTGCGTCATCAGCATTCGTATGTTGATGTCACCCGAGGTGAAGCTCAGGGAGTGCCAGAGTGCATTTGATTTAAACTCCGGGCCAGACGGCCAGACCGCAAGATACAGTTGATGCGCAGCTTGTCCCATGCTGCTTGTGTGTCCGCGGTGCTGAGTGTAAACGCACCCCACGGCGCAGAGCGAGAAGAGAGAGAGAAGCAGACGGAGGGCTGCAGCTACGGTAGCGAGTTTAGTGTGTGAAAGCGAGGTATGTTGAGTCAAGCCAGGCTCTCCTGTACTACGTGGCTCTGTTTTAACCCGGCTAGATCTCCATAGTATTTTATGCTTAGGTTATGTTCAGAGTTTCATCCAAAATCTGGCTGTAAAAGCGCGGCTGTTTCACTATTTAACTCATTTACAGCTGGCGTCAGCTTTACTGTGAAAGTCCAGTGGATCTGTATCTGTTTGGCTGTCGATCTAAACATTATTACAAGGCGAATGTTGCAGTGAGTGATGGTGTTATATAAGTCAGGCACACAGAAATGATTCATGATTAGGCTAAATGATTAATATAGACCATGAAAGACTCCTCGCTCAACATCGTTCGTCCACCTGCGGAATTTTGCGTGCCTGGCAACCAGTAGACTACAACGTTGGAGTGAGAGCGGGCGTGTGTGAGTGCGTCACCGAACGTCCGGGAAGAATTAAAGTTGTAGCTATCACCTTTAAGGTGTTTTACATTAGCACATGTGGTCTTAGCTTGGTGCTAACTTTTAGTTAGCATCAGAGTGGACATTATCATCCAACAACAGAGGAGAGGAAACCAGATAGCATACTGGTTGACCAGACAACGCCCAGCTGCACCTCTGAGGCCCAGGGAATTCGAGAGTATGTAGCAATGATGCGAGCTGATGTAGCCAAAACTACGACACTGAAGTTAGCCTCCGATTTGGCACTTAAGAGGAAAGTTAAGAGGAAATTAACGTAATGTGCAGTGTGACTGTTTGTACAATGAATGTCTGGTTTTTGTGACACTTCTTGATGTGAAAACATTTTAGACATTTTAGGTAGGCCTAATCTTCAAGGGTGTAGATTAATCTGGGCCAGATTTGAGAAGTCTAGGCTAGTGGTTTTTGATCTGGATCTGGTCTAATGAGGTCTGCAGGTATAAAACAAAAACCTTGAAATCTCCCCTTTAGCATTTTCACAAATAAAATAAACATTTCACAAATACAATAGCGGGTGTCAGGCAAAATGAATGTCTTACCTAAAATGTCTAAAATGTTTTCACATCAAGAAGTGTCACAAAAACCAGACATTCATTGTACAAACAGTCGCACTGCACATTACGTTAATTTCGTCTTAACTTTCCCCATAAGTGCCGAATCGGAGGCTAACTTCAGTGTTGTCAGTTTCAACACGTTTTAAGTAATTTTATGCATTATGCCTCTGGCTAATGCTTTTAATGTTTGTATTTTACTGGGTGAAAAGTTTTTAGTCATTGGACATCTGGATTTTAAGTTTTTAAAGACTTAGCGAGCCACACCGAGGTGAAATTGGTTTTATATTCGACATTCGCTGTTTTTTTCTGTTTCTAACTTTAATAGCATCATGAAAACGTTAGCGGCTCTTCCCCGGCCGTGCGGAGGCGGTGACCGGTGGATTGACAGTAGATTCACTGTGTCACGGCTCCAGTGTCCTCTCCTAGTAGTGTCCGCGCTACTAGTGCTGTTAGAGCGGCTCGTTAGCACTGTAGCAGAAGTGTTGATGTGTGTTTATTACTTTTTTTCCCTCCTTTGTTTGATTTTGCGTATGAGTGCGGCGCAGGGGGGAGGGTGATCGGAGAGTGCTCCTGGAACTCCGCCTATTTTGAATTTCAAGCTTAGAGCACGTCATCCAAAACTGAGGGGTTTAGTTGCTCTTTTAGGCAATGTTTCAAGTTTCTTAGGTGTAATATGTTGTCATTGTACAAATTAACTATATAGCCTACCTTGCACAAAGAGTGTTTGCTCGTCTCAGACCATGCACCAAAAACTATTACTCCAGCAGAGTAATGGTTTAATACGTACATTATTTTCCCCAAACCTTTGGTGTTGAGGATGGTTTGGAGGTAACATTCAATTGTCTGAAAAATAAGTTATTCTATAAATGATTTCTCTGGTAACTTCAGAAAATTGATGAATGCAAATGTGATGTTTGTTATGTAAGAAATATTTACCTCACCAACCAGCCACTTGTGTGGTGCTAGTGAATTTATGTCACTCTGACGAAGTATGTACATTGTCCTCTTGTCAGCTGAATCTATGACCGCAACAACCACTTCACTGTCCCTTTTTCTCCAGATTTGCTGCTGTTAATTTAGAATAAGCATGCAAGTTGTTAGCATACATGAATGAAACTGACAGAAATTTATTTTTCATCTGTTTTTGTTTGACACTCATATCAGCATTTTTTGTTTGTTTGTTTTCTAAAAAGACATACCAATTTAGCTGTTGTTGTTGTTGTTGAAGTGGTCTCCCCCTTTTTGCTGGCCATCTTTAGCTGCAGATATCTATTATGTTTAAGAAGTACGTCTGATTAATGCTTCGTTCACATGGAGCCCGGTAAACGGCAGACGGCATGCCGGACTCCATGTTAGTGGACGAGAGAACGACGGTAAAACTTGGGGGAGCACGGAAAAAAATACCGTCGCCGGCAACAGCAAATGGCAATGCCGTCCCAAGTTCAAATATTTAAACTTTTGCCGTCTGCCGCGACGGTAAACTCAACCCAACGTACGCGTATGTTGACGTTGGCATAGCAACGTGGTGGCACGTACGTCTTGCCGTTGTTCCGTGCCGTCCGACAGTTTGTTTGTTTTTACCGTTTCGTCCATCTGCATTTGCCGTTTACCGGGCTCCATGTGAACGCAGCATAACTCAGAATGTGAGGGGGAGCTGTAAAGTGACCCAGAGAACAGAAAACTTGTAAAAGAAAATTACAACCTGTACAGTGTCTCCAGTGTTCTGTTGTGAACCATCCTTTGATCTGTTAATGACCTGTTGAAAAAAGTTTTTAAAAAATCACATAAATCAAATAGAATCAAGCAAAGCAAGTAGCATACAGCATAAAACCTGGATCCAAAAAAATAGTAGCTTTCAAAAGTACAACCCTTATTGTTGTCTACATTTAACCCCTTTAGACCCGCATTTTTGGACTTTTTTTTTTTTTTTTTTTTTAACTGATTCTGACTCCTCTCCAACATCTCATGTTTTTAATAGTATTTTTTCATGTCCATTCCAGTGGACGCCAGGACACAATGGGCATAAAATGTCAGAAAAACTTAAAAGAGCTTTATCGCAAAATCCGCGGCCACTAGATGGCGGAGCATCAGATATAAACAACTGCAATCAGTTGTCACAGGGAGAGCAGCCTTGTTTGGTGATAAGAAGTTTTGTAGTGTTGGACGTGAGGAGAAAAAACATGCAGCCCCCCCCCCACTCACCGTGCGATTGGGGAAAGGATAGAAAAAAAAACTCCCTAGTCGAAGCAGCAGCTCTACGTCGCGCACAACCACAACGACTACAACTTTCTCCTGCAAATGCAGGACGGAGTGCGTGCAGACCGCAGTGGACGGCTCCTCAGTCCATGAGTTTCATACCGAATCATGTCAATCCAGCTACAGAAATATGTGTGGGACGGGAGCGTCGCTGTAACGTAGTAACTCACACACACAGGTCGCATGAGAAGCAGCCTCTCTGTTTTCCAAAACTACAGAGCGGCTCGCATTAATGTGCTGTTAAAATCATTTTTGCGGGAGGACAACTGAAAAAAGGCACAGGGGCGTGGAGAAGCGTTCTACCGAGCGATTCAGTGACTGTAAGCAGCCTAAGCACTGCTACATTACAATTTACTATTGCATTTTTCCGATTCGGAGGTCGGTTTTCCCTGTTCCGAGTGCAATTGAACGCAGCAAGCGCCGGGCCGGCTTGGACCACAACAATAACAGATTCTGCATTTGCCCCACGGAAACTACACTGGTGGCTATTTTTTTTGGTAAATTTAATTATGGCTCCCCCCGACCCATCCTTTGCATATTTCAGCTTATTTTATGCCATTACTGCTGTATTTGCGATAATGCACCTTTAAAGCGATATTCCGGCGTAAGTGTAAGCCATGGTCAAACACACCGTAACACCGAGTCAGACCCCCCCTCGAGAGATCAATTTACCCGACCGCTAGATTCTCGAGTTCCACCAACTTCAGCAAAGACCACACTATCGCCACACACGGCGCTGTGCGGATCCACTGTCTAACCGCAAAACGCCACTTTTAGCCACAAATAATGCTCAGAACTGCACCAAACGTCATCAATAGTACATACAGGGTCCCAGCACGTAGGACGAGCTGTCAAACATCTGCTAGCTTTGCCTGTTTTCTTTAGCAACAACTCACCTACTTCTCCTCCTGGAGCCGCTTGTTGGTGGGGAAGCCCTGACCAGTCGATCACCGAGTGCAGCGGAGTTCTGCAGCTCAACCAACAACAATTACTTCATGGAAATACAATCAGAATTTTCACTCGATAATAATAGTTATTAAGTGATATGCAAGATAAACAAAAACTCTGATTGTATTGGTTGAGCTGCAGAACTCCGCTGCACTCGGTGATCCACTCGTCAGGGCTTCCCCACCAACAAGCGGCTCCAGGAGGAGAAGTAGGTGAGTTGTTGCTAAAGAAAACAGGCAAAGCTAGCAGATGTTTGACAGCTCGTCCTACGTGCTGGGACCCTGTAATGTATTGATGATGTTTGGTGCAGTTCTGAGCATTATTTGTGGCTAAAAGTGGCGTTTTGCGGTCAGACAGTGGATCCGCAGAGCGCCGTGTGTGGCGATAGTGCGGTCTTTGCTAAAGTTGGTGGAACTCGAGAATCTAGCGGTCGGGTAAATTGATCTCTCGGGGGGGGGGTCAATCAGTCAATCAGGCATGACCTAAACATCTGGAAGTGGATGTTAGCATGGCTTTGAGTCTGTGTATTGTTTTGAACATGATATTATCACAGCATGGGTAGGGAACAGCAGTGAGGTCATCACCAGCTAAACCCGGAGCCTGCAAGAAAAAATAGAAATGCCGCAATTTGAACATGCACATGAAGACAGTGACTGCAACTAATGTTACCTGGAAAAAAAATCATATGGTCTCATGGGATCATTTGCATCAATTGGAGGATTCTCAAAATAAGTGTCTATGATTGTAGTGAATGGCCTGTGACGCCACTTAATTTCTTCCTTCCTGGTTACTGTCGTCTCCTCCTGTCCTCCTGTGTCCTCCTCTGTCCTCCCGTCTTCCTCTGTCACTACACTGTCTGTATCCTCTATCTTTGTGCTCTGTTCCCTCTCTGAGTTGCGAGGGGGGTGTCCGTGCAGCGGTGTTTGTCCATGTGGTTGTCAATGGACACCAACTTTCTTCGTAACAGGGGGACACAAGGGACGTCCGGGTGCCTCTGTGCTGAGATGATTAACTAAAATTAGAGCGTGAGCAGATATTACCATGTGTGGCTGTGGCCATCACAACATGCAACGCCACTATTTCTTTGTAATGCAAAGAAATATTGGCAGAAAGAATGCAAAAAAAAAAGTTTCCCATTTACTGTAGGTGATGAGACAAGGGTTAGGCAGGCGAATGACAAGGCCAGCAGCAATAAGAAATGAGGAAAAATTGCAAAGGCAATCGCTAATTGTGTGAGTAACACCTATTATCAGAGGCTGGGGAAAACATCAGAGGAGCTACTTTGTTACTTACAGGAATAATACATACAGTATGACTAAGTAGTGTCAGTATTTCTCTCTAAGAAGTCTTAACATAAATCGATTCATATATTTTTAATTTGGTCTGTTTGTCTGGTCTCCTTCTTTCTGCCCATCTTTGGCTGCCAATACCTCTGTTATTTAAAACGTAGATATTATGAAATCAGTTTATCCTAATTAAAGCAGATATCAGCGGAATGTTTTTGTTAATATAAGTCCCTAATAGTCCTATTTTCCGTCAGCAATCACTTACATGGAGTGTTTCAGCCGTAACACGAGTCTCTCCGTCACTCTGCTCTGCTGTAACCCGAGGAGAAAATTTTTCTTGTGGGATACAAGTGTTATCCAATGAGGAGAGAGAACGGCATGAAGGGCTGTGTGTGCAGCCAAGGGATGCGCGTGAATGTGGTCACGTAGCACGAGGACCAATAGATGCCTGACGAGGGCGGGGGCTGCTAACTCATGGTGCGTTCAAGGAAACTCGTAACTTGTGTTTTTCCTTCCTGTGAAGTCATACCAGTTTGATCTGGTACGAGTTCACGGGTCGGAAGTTACAGGTTGCCTGGAACGCTACAAAGTTGTAGTTGTGACTTGAAGCTGTAACTTACGGTTTCAAAAGCCTGCCTTGAACGCAGCATTAGCGAAAACGGCCGAACCGCTGATATCTGCTTTAAATAAAGATTAAAGTTGTACAGTTTCACAATTTGACTGGCGGAAGTATTATAATTAGAATCCGTCAATATATTTTAATCACATACCTTTTTATTGGTCTTCATTTGTCTTTTCAGTCGGAGTTGGGATCTTGTGGGGAGGGTGGAAATATGTCGTCCTTTTAGGAGCTGCACGCACACTACGTTTGCCCCATTGTCCCTCAGCATGCTCCAGATGCTCCTCTTTGTTTTTCAATGGACTGCCTAACAGTTTCTGATTGAGGCCATACTGCAGGATGTGTTCCTTGTAGTGGCCACGCAGAGAGGTATGCAGCTTCCAAATGACAGAGCCAAGCCTGAAGAAGCGTTCCTTGTGTAGAATCTGGTTCTTTGTGATTGAAAACCAGTTCTCGACATGGCAATTAGTAAGCCTTGTTTTGGTGTGTGACTTACGAACTTGGGTTGGATCTCCATCACTTGCTTATCTGCATAGATCCCCCAACATGAGGCCAGACCAAAGTGGGAAAATCCCCATGTACTCCTGCATCAAAACACGAATGATATCAGGGCAGTAGTACAGGTTCTCCTCACAATTTCCATTGGCATCTGGCACATTGGACTGGTCACTTTCCAGCACCCCTTCAAAAAAAATGCAGAAACGGTGGGTTGGCAAGAACAGTCTTGGCTCTCTTTGGTGGCTGTGTCTTCATTAGCTGAGTGCTGGAACCATCCAGATTGGTCTTGGTCTTGTTCTTGATGCACCATTTGAAGACCTCCAAGCTGTCTTCTACTTCCTGAGTGGAGAACTGTCTTCCAAAAATCTGTCCCATGTGGCCAAAAAATTGGACTGCTGGATTCAGACTGATGCTGTTTATCAGATGAGCCACGCAATGATTTGCAAATTCCTTCAGCCCTTTATCTTTGGTCTTCCTGGAAAAGGAAACAGAGACGGCCTTCATATGTGCTGAGCACAGGTGTAGCACAGTGATGCCCTTCAGCTCTTTTTTTGTAAAAGAGCCTTGGATGATTTTCCACAGCATCTCAAGGTATCCCAGAACATCTAGCTCGTTGAAGGCCAGCAAAACACCTTGCATTAGGGACCAACTGTAGTCAGTTTCCACTTGGCTTACTTTAATGGCAGTGATTTTTCTGACTTTTGTCAAAAAAGTGGCCACAGTGTGGTCATTGGTGACCATTTCACTGACAGGAAGAGGTGGTTTGTTTTTACCATCACCTGACAAACAGAAGGCATAATACAGAACCCTCTTGGGTTGGTTGGGGAGCCGGCGCACAACACCACCTGTGGCATCAAGGAAGAGGATCACTGGAGAACTTTGGCGGAGATGATCTGCAAAAATCGCAATTCCTTGCTCAGTATACAAGTGGACACCAAAAGGATCCACTTCCAGATGTTGGATGTATCCTGGACAGAAAATGTAACCTGTATCAGACTCTCTCAGTATTTGAGAGTGTACGTCACCCGAGAGTGCTCGGGTGAGGTTACCAGCGAGGAGCTCCAGCAGTGTGCGAAATACGGGGGGGTTTGGGGGGGTTGGACACAAAAGACTCAAAAGCAAAATCTGAGGGGGGTCTCAATCTTGTCAAAAAAACAGAGTTTTTCTGCATAAATTTTGAGGCGGCCGCCTCGCTGAAATTGTCTGCCGCCACGCTGGAATCATGGTTGAAACTCTATGTACGTTATGGAAGCTCAGTGGCGCTGTTTTCAACTCGGCTCAACTCGACCGCAGCAGGAGGAGTGCGTTTGATTTCCACTTTGGGCCGGGCCGCAAGATGACGTTGATCCGCGGCTTGTCCCATGTTGCTTGTGTGCCCGCGGGGGCGGGGCTCATTGGGGCTCCGCTCCGAGTGTATACGCACTCCGCGGCGCAGAGCGTGGAGAGAGAGAGGAGACGGAGGGGTGCAGCTACTGTAAAGCAAGTTTAGTGGGTCAGCGAGCCGAGGCTCTCCTGTACTACAAAGGTGGCTCTCTTTTAACCCAGCAAGATCGCCATGGTAATTTATGCTTAGGTTATGTTCAGAGTTTAATCCTAAAATCGGCTGTAAAAGCGTGGCTGTTACACTATTTAACTCATTTACAGCTGGCATCAGCTTTACTGTGAAAGTCCAGTGGATCTGGATCAGAGCGGAGCGTTTGACCGGAGGGAGAGATCACGCTGATCCGCTGCTGTTGACTTTCTCTCTGAGCGTCCCTGCCTACAGATGTTCAGCTGAGGGGATACGCTGCTCAGCTGTTGATCCGACTCGCGTCAGGAGCTCATTTCACCTTTACACCAGGGTTCGAATTATGGGGGGGTTTGGGGGGGTCAGAACCCCCCAATTAACCCCTGATACCCCCCGAAAGCCTAAAATGCTTAATTGTGGGGGGGTCTCAAATTTTGTTAAAATAAATTAAATAAAATTATCAAAGTATAGATATATTATATTTGTTACAATAATCATTACAATGGTATTACAATGTTTTCTAAGCTCACAATATCATTTAGAATTCAATCACTGGCCAAGTCAAGGAGCTGTCTAATACCCATGCGCGGAGGTGCACGCGACGTGCCAAACAGGCTATGTCTGTGGTAGTGCTGGAGTTGAGTTGCGTCAGGTTGCGTATAATACCGGCTTCGGTCACCACTCACCACTTGCGACGACAACGAGCGCCTAGCAAACGCAAACCACCAACTAAGAGGGATGAATTTTGGCAGGGTTGCCAACTCTCACGCACCTGGCGTGTGACACGCTTTTAGGTCCTGCCTCACGCTCTCACGCTACTCAGAGCTTTGGCACTTATCAATAGGCTTAATATTAATATTAATATTGGTGCGCGCGATGCTTATCTGCGTGTCGATTGGACGGTTGCTCAAGACTGTGATCACAGCACAGTAGGACGGGGAGTTGTCGATCCGCGAGGGAGAGAGCGAGGCGGAGGCACAACCTGACCTGACCGAGTTATGTTTTCGGACTGAATGCGTCTCGAACTGACGCCTGCGGTCGGGCTGGTTGGGCCGGTCCGTTGAAAATTTTAAATTCAAGATGAGGACCTGGTAGCACAAAAGTAGGCTGCACTTTTCGGTAGCTCACTGTACAGCTCTGCCGAAAAATGCATCCACCCTGTAACTTTATGGCTGGATATCTTTGAATCACATGGTTTGACCAGCTCATATGTTGGGCTGTTTTGGCTTAACAGTGTGAATTTCATACATGTGCTACTCTTCTAGCCTGGAAAAACAGGTGCATGCACTTTTCGGCAGCTCACTGTACAGCTCTGCCGAAAAATGCATCCACCCTGTAACTTTATGGCTGGATATCTTTGAATCACATGGTTTGACCAGCTCATATGTTGGGCTGTTTTGGCTTAACAGTGTGAATTTCATACATGTGCTACTCTTCTAGCCTGGAAAAACAGGTGCATGCACTTTTCGGCAGCTCACTGTACAGCTCTGCCGAAAAATGCATCCACCCTGTAACTTTATGGCTGGATATCTTTGAATCACATGGTTTGACCAGCTCATATGTTGGGCTGTTTTGGCTTAACAGTGTGAATTTCATACATGTGCTACTCTTCTAGCCTGGAAAAACAGGTGCATGCACTTTTCGGCAGCTCACTGTACAGCTCTGCCGAAAAATGCATCCACCCTGTAACTTTATGGCTGGATATCTTTGAATCACATGGTTTGACCAGCTCATATGTTGGGCTGTTTTGGCTTAACAGTGTGAATTTCATACATGTGCTACTCTTCTAGCCTGGAAAAACAGGTGCATGCACTTTTCGGCAGCTCACTGTACAGCTCTGCCGAATAATGCATCCACCCTGTAACTTTATGGCTGGATATCTTTGAATCACATGGTTTGACCAGCTCATATGTTGGGCTGTTTTGGCTTAACAGTGTGAATTTCATACATGTGCTACTCTTCTAGCCTGGAAAAACAGGTGCATGCACTTTTCGGCAGCTCACTGTACAGCTCTGCCGAAAAATGCATCCACCCTGTAACTTTATGGCTGGATATCTTTGAATCACATGGTTTGACCAGCTCATATGTTGGGCTGTTTTGGCTTAACAGTGTGAATTTCATACATGTGCTACTCTTCTAGCCTGGAAAAACAGGTGCATGCACTTTTCGGCAGCTCACTGTACAGCTCTGCCGAATAATGCATCCACCCTGTAACTTTATGGCTGGATATCTTTGAATCACATGGTTTGACCAGCTCATATGTTGGGCTGTTTTGGCTTAACAGTGTGAATTTCATACATGTGCTACTCTTCTAGCCTGGAAAAACAGGTGCATGCACTTTTCGGCAGCTCACTGTACAGCTCTGCCGAAAAATGCATCCACCCTGTAACTTTATGGCTGGATATCTTTGAATCACATGGTTTGACCAGCTCATATGTTGGGCTGTTTTGGCTTAACAGTGTTCATTTCATACATGTGCTACTCTTCTAGCCTGGAAAAACAGGTGCATGCACTTTTCGGCAGCTCACTGTACAGCTCTGCCGAATAATGCATCCACCCTGTAACTTTATGGCTGGATATCTTTGATTCACATGGTTTGACCAGCTCATATGTTGGGCTGTTTTGGCTTAACAGTGTGAATTTCATACATGTGCTACTCTTCTAGCCTGGAAAAACAGGTGCATGCACTTTTCGGCAGCTCACTGTACAGCTCTGCCGAAAAATGCATCCACTCTGTAACTTTATGGCTGGATATCTTTGAATCACATGGTTTGACCAGCTCATATGTTGGGCTGTTTTGGCTTAACAGTGTGAATTTCATACATGTGCTACTCTTCTAGCCTGGAAAAACAGGTGCATGCACTTTTCGGCAGCTCACTGTACAGCTCTGCCGAATAATGCATCCACCCTGTAACTTTATGGCTGGATATCTTTGAATCACATGGTTTGACCAGCTCATATGTTGGGCTGTTTTGGCTTAATGTGACCCACACTGAATGTGTTCACATTAGTTTAAATGGTATTTTTATTTGTAAAATAATTCTGTTTTCAGAGCAGTTGTAACAGAAGTAGGTAACCTCATGCTATGTCGCAGAGTGGCCAATAGGTGGCACTAGTAGAATGTTGACTGGCCCGGAGCGTCTCTTTTCTGTGGGGCGGAAGCTCTTCCGCATTCATACGAGAGCTGCCATGGTGAAAGCAACTTCTGCTCTTCGTGTCTTCTGTTATACAGGTCGGTTAAATGTGAAACACATCATAACAAACAACAAAACATAATTATTAATGTGTTGAACATGATTATCGTAATATAAGGTTTACAGCCGTAACGTGTGTAGAGTGTGGACTGTGGAAGTTAGTTTCAGTTTGTTTACGTCGCTGATAGCAACGGTAGGCTAATGGCCGCTGCACAGTGTAATGCTGTGGACTCCCACTGTATTTAAGTTGAATAAGACCTCCCGTGCATCTCTTTTGTATGCTGAAATGTTGTCGAATATATTACGTTTATTGTTTTATTGAATGTATTGTTTTGAGTTAACCTTTGGCTTACTATTAGCTCTCAATAAGTTATATGATGTGAGACTCATTAATGAGAGGTGGTTAATGTGACATGACTGAGAGTAATATCAGTAATAGGAAATAAGTAATATTCCTCGTTGAACATGGTTTAATACTAGGTTTTATATGTGCCTTTGAAACATTTATTTTGACATATTTTGAGTATTTGTAATCAGTAAAAAGAGACAGAGATATTGTGTTGATGCTGAATAAATTCATACGAGAGCTGCCATGGTGAAAGCAACTTCTGCTCTTCGTGTCTTCTGTTATACAGTTAAACAGTAATCTGCCTGCGAGTCCCTCCACTCGGGACCTGCAACAGATTCTTGGGGGCTCGTCCGGGATCGGCGCCGCTGCCATAGATGTACCGGTTGCTGATCCAGTGATACATGAACGCCAAGGCCAGAGCGACTGCGTGCTGCTGGAGCGAGGTGCTATCCAGAGTGTGATCACGGACGTGACTACAGCTAAGGAGTCATCAGTTGGTGTCCAGGAAGGGAGACCAGGGAAGAGGGTCTTGACCTACAAGGGAGCTGAACTGCTAACTCATTAGGAGGAACACGCACCATGACGACCACACGCAAAGAACTGATCTGGACCATCAAAAAGAACTTATACAAACTGTCAGGTGCTGGAGCTTACGAGGTGGCGATGGCACTAGGACAAGACCAACCAGGAGCAGACAAATTGAGTTCAGCTGATGAAGAAAACTGCATAGACCATATCCTTACATATATACAGTCTGAAGAGCTAGCTGAATCTGAAGACGAGGGAATGGGTCCTCTGCTGTCATTAAATGATGTTGTTCTGAAGGTTATGCAGCACTACAATGTAGCTCAAGTGCCTGTTGTTTCAGATGAGGCTGCAAAGACGTCTACCTCAGTTGCCCAAGCTACACCACCACATTTCACTACCCAACCACAGCACCCTGACCCATACACCCATACAACAACATCAGAGGTAGAACAGCTACAGCGGATGTATGAAGAGCTGGGCAGGAAATTACAAGAATGCACTGTCACTACAGCCACATCACCAAACTTGACAGCCACACCTGTAGGAGCTGGCCCACTGAGCAGCCATGTGACAGATAACCCACGCCACACTCCAGAGAGATTGGTCTCCCTGAAAGATCTCGCCTATCTCCAGAGGAAAGAGTTCAGGCTACATGGGGGCCAAATAAGTGACACTACATCTGACATGACTTACAACAGCATATGCAAACAAATTGATGAAGGACTCCTCGAAAAACATACAGAGGGTGAGATCATTAGAGGCGTGCTCCGGGCAATTAAACCTGGCAACTTCAGAGACATGTTGACAAATAAGGATGATCTCACTGTCATAGAACTCAAAAGCTTCCTTCAGTCACACTTAGGTGAAAAGAGTAGCACCGAACTCTTCCAAGACCTTATGTGTGCCAAGCAACATGAAAATGAGACACCACAGCAATTCTTATATAGAATGATTGGACTCAAGCAAAGAATAATGTTCACAACTAAACACACGACATCTGTTGTCCAATATGATGCAGCCACAATACAATGCATTTTCCTGAACACAATATGTCAGGGAATTGGGGAGAAATATGAGGACGTCAGACGGGACCTGAAGCCGCTTCTTGCTGACCCTGCTGTGTCTGATGAGGCTCTGCTCCGACAAGTTATCAAGACCACAACAGAGGAGAGTGAGAGAAAGCGCAGGTTGGGCCGCAGCTCTACACGCAAAGTAACTCAAGCCCACAGTGCCCATGCTGATTCTGACCAAAAATCACAGGTTGAAGCCCAAGTCAGCACGACCGTGAGTAGCAAAGACGATACAATACAGAGACTGAGTACACAGGTTGAGGCGCTGACACAAGCAATGGAGGCCCTGAAACAAATAGTGACAAAAGCTCAAACACCAGAACAGCGCTGCCCTCCCACTCATTATTGCAACTCAGACCAATCCAGACCACCCAAAAAGTCACAAAAACCTCATGGCTGCCCAAACTGTGTCACACAGGCCAATCCAAGTTGCAGTCACTGCTTCATCTGTGGAGAGGAAGGCCATCGTGCTGTTGGCTGTTTGAAGAGAGCAAAGCAGTCGGGAAATGGGATGCGGTCAAGGCAGAGGGACAACCCCTGACCGGTTTTGAGCACACGTCCCATCCCCACAAAGACTCAATAGCAAAACCAGGTAAACCTAGTGAAGCTAACATAGCTAAGATTGACAAAACAACCCAGCCATGTAAGATAATAGCCCCACTCATTGGTCGCAAATCCCTATTGAAATGCAGTGTAGCTGGCTACGCTGTCACTGTCCTTCTGGACACAGGAGCCAATGTAAGCCTTCTTGACCGTGCCTGGAAGAACAAGTACTTACCTGGCCAAGATGTTCGCCCTCTCAGTGAACTGCTGGATGATCCTCTCAATGTGTCTGCCGTCACTGGAGACGACATACCATATGATGGATGGGTGGAGGTGGTGGTAAATCTGCAAGGCAATGATGACCCAGACTTATCCATCCGTGTACCCTTTTTAGTGAGTCGCCTGGAATTGGACAGACCATTAATTGGGTTTAATGTAATCCAGGTACTCATTAAGAACAATGAGAGTCGGCCTAAACTCATGTCCATTCTGTCTGCCCTCCTTGCTGGTGCTATGGAGATTGATGATGCCAGTGTGGAGACAATAGTAAATTTAATACAGACCCAGAAAGTTCCAAAAGAAGAACATGCTGCAGTGAAAGTGGGCTTTAAAGAAGTCACAATTTCAGCAGGTCATGTAGCTCACATTAAATGCAGGGTCCCAGCAAACATTAACCCCCCAGAGACACTTGTGCTGTTTGAGCCCACACCTTACAGTGCACAGTTGGAGAGATTGAGTATTGGGGCAGGATTAATGGAAATTTACGAGACAGACAGACCCTTCATTAAAGTGCCAGTGTCAAATCACTCCAGCCATGATGTGACCTTGCCCAGCCGAACTCTCCTAGGCAGCATTGAACCTATTGTCAAGGTCATAGAGACAGACTGTCCCAAAAATGATGAAAAGTCCATCCATGTAAATACTGTCAACTCTTCACCAAGCCATGACCAGACAACACCCACTGCATCACTGTGGCACCCACCAGTGGATGTTAGTCATCTTACAAATGAACAACAGGAAGAGGTAAAACAAATGCTGCTGGAGGAATCAGGTGCTTTTGCTCGAGATGATGGTGATATTGGTGACATCCCCAGCCTTCAAATGACCATCAACCTCAAAGATGACATTCCAGTCCAAAAATCCTACACCTCAATTCCCAAACCACTCTATCAAGAGGTTAAACAGTACATTCAAGACCTGCTTGTCAAAGGCTGGATTGTGAAGTCAAAGTCACCCTTTGCCGCACCAGTAGTCTGTGTAAGGAAGCGCGATGGAACCCTCAGATTGTGCATTGACTACAGACTATTGAATCAGAAGACAGTACCAGACCGCCACCCACTGCCTCGCATCCAGGACCTCTTAGACACTCTGGGAGGCCACAGTTGGTTCAGCATTCTCGACCAGGGCAAAGCCTACCATCAAGGCTACATGGCTGAGGGATCTCGCCACATGACTGCTTTCATATCGCCTTGGGGTTTACATGAGTGGGTAAGAATACCATTTGGTCTCTGCAATGCTCCTGCTGCATTCCAGTGCAGCATGGAGGAGATGCTCATGAGCTTGCGAGATGAATGTTGTATTCCTTACCTGGACGACATCCTCTGTTACTCCAAGTCCTTCAGTGATCATGTTGGTGCTGTACGTCGTGTATTGAGAGCCCTGCAACGCCATGGTGTCAAACTGCGACCCACAAAATGCGAGCTGTTCAAGTCAGAGGTCAGGTATGTGGGGAGGCTGGTCTCAGCAGATGGTGTGAGAGTAGACCCTAAAGACATACAGGCTGTAATGTTGCTGAGGGAGAAAAGACCTACTACAGTGGGGGAGGTGCGTCAGCTACTTGGGTTCTTGAGTTATTATAGAATGTATATTCAAGATTTCTCTCGTATTGCCAAGCCATTGTATGAGTTGTTGCAGGTGAAAGGACACACACATGGGGCACAGAGGAAGGGACAAAAGAGTAAAGGAGCACAGCTGCCCTCAAAGACTCCCATCCAGTGGACTGACGGCCACCAGACCATCCTGGAGCAGCTTATTGATATCCTGTCACACCCACCTGTACTGTCCTATCCTGACTTTGAACTCCCCTTTGTCCTTCACACAGATGCTAGTCAGCATGGACTCGGTGCAGTCTTGTACCAGCGACAGAGTGGAAAGCTGAAAGTCATCGCATATGGATCCAGGACGTTGACTCCTGCTGAAAAGAACTACAACCTCCACTCTGGGAAATTGGAGTTTCTGGCCTTAAAGTGGTCAGTATGTGAAAAGTTTAGGGATTATTTGTTTTATGCCCCACACTTCACCGTGTATACAGACAATAATCCGCTAACTTACGTGATGAGCACGGCAAAACTGAACGCAGCAGGCCACAGATGGGTTGGAGAGCTCGCCGACTTCAGGTTCAGTATCAGATACAGACCAGGAAAAGTCAATGTGGATGCTGACACACTCTCTCGTCTCCCACTTGACATTGACAGTTATGTTGAAGAGTGTGTTGAGGAGCTCAATGGAGATGCCATCCGCGCTGCGTGGGAAGGAAGTGAGGCCGCTAAAAAGCATGATGTTGCCTATGTTGCTTCTCTCAACCTGACCCAAAACCCAGACTCACAAAGCACAATGACATTACCTGCCATCAGCCAGAGTGAACTGATTAGAGCTCAGAGACAAGATGTGGCTATCAATGAGATCATAAAGCTTAAACAGTCAAAAACAGTGCTCACAAATGAAGACAGGAGAAAAGGAAGTGTCCCTGTGAAAAGGTTGATGCATGAATGGGGAAAGCTGTACATTGAGTCTGGTTTGTTGTATAGGAGGGCTGGAGAGCGGAAGCAGCTGGTCTTACCTGCTGAGTATCGGTCCCTTGTACTGACACAGCTGCACAATGACATGGGTCACTTGGGGGCGGAGAGAGTTATTGGATTAGCAAGAGATCGTTTCTATTGGCCCTTCATGAAAAAGGACATTGAGGCCTATATCACAAAACAGTGCCCCTGCATAAAACAAAAGAAACCTGTGACCCATGACAGAGCACCGATGGGAAGCATCACGACCAGTGCACCTCTGGAGATGGTGTCTATAGACTACATGCACTTAGAACAGAGCAAAGGGGGATATGAATACATCTTAGTATGTATTGACCACTTCAGTAGGTTTGCCCAGGTGTATGCAACACGGAACAAATCAGGCAGAACAGCTGCAGAGAAAATATTTAATGACTTTATTCCTCGGTTTGGGTTCCCAGGCAGGCTGCACCACGACCAAGGCCGGGAATTCGAAAATGCCCTGTTCACAACTCTGCAGAAGCTGGCCGGTGTGAGTCACTCCAGAACAACCCCGTACCATCCACAGGGAAACCCTGCCGAGAGATTTAATAGAACATTACTCCAGATGTTGAGAACGTTGCAAGAGGAGGAAAAGAGTAACTGGAAGGAACACTTACCACAGGTTGTGCATGCATACAATTGCACCAGACATGAGGCCACAGGTTTCTCCCCCCACTACCTGATGTTTGGGCGCCATCCTCGTCTCCCAGTAGATTTGCTCTTTGGCCTGTCCAGTGAAGGAGAGCCAGAAACAGCACAAGGATATGCAGACAAATGGGCTGTGAGGATGAAAGAGGCTTACCGAGTAGCAGCTCAGAACAGCCAGCAGTCCAGTGAACGAGGGAAGAGACAGTATGACCGTCATGTGAGGGGAGTGGTCCTGCAGCCTGGTGACCGAGTCCTAGTTCGTAACATGAGTGAGAGAGGAGGGCCAGGAAAGCTGAGATCCTATTGGGAACAAACAGTGTATGTGGTTAAGGAACAAGTTAATGAGAACCCCATTTACAAAGTGTGTCCTGAGACAGGTGGCAGTAAGACACGTACACTCCACAGAAATCTTCTCCACCTTGTGAATGACTTACCTGTGAGTATTCCTGAACAAAACAAAACAACAACCAAAGAAAGACAAAAGAAAGAGACTCAAAGAGGAAAGCATGGACAGAGAGAACCAGCTTCAGGCAGTGATTCGTCTGACTCTGATGATGACGTTCCCAGAGCCCACTATTGGTTAAGAGTGTCCAGGCCAGGTCCGTCACAAAGTCCACATGCCACGCTTCCCTGTGTGCCCCAGAGAAACACTGTGACTTCTCCATCCTCACATGAGTCAGCACGGTTGATCACACCGGAAGGAGGAGCAAAACTGCAGCCGAGGATCACACTAGAGGAACATGCATTGATGGAGCAAGGACAATCCAGTGAACAGGAATTTGAACAGATAAGTGACGATGAATATGGACAAACAGCAGGAAATGACCAAGAACAAGACATTGAACATCCACATGACAATGGTCCAGTCAGAGGTGACACAAAGAATGACAGGCCACCCACCTCTCCATGTGAATCACCCAGGAGGCCAGTAAGAGACAGGAGAGCTCCAAAGACATTGACATATGAATCTCTTGGCCAGCCATCCTACCAGCCTCAAGGTGCGGTGAACACTGTTGGACTTTGTGGGACACAAACACTGCCACCATGGGGAATGCCCCCTGTCCCCATGGCACACTACACACCCTATCCTGCACTATATCCACCACTGCCCTACCCTGTCATGATGCCATACACTGTCCCCTCCTTTGCATACTAACACACATATGCAGAGACTCATATATACATGAACATAAAAGGGGAAACCTCAGAACTGTATTTAGTATTTGTTGTGATTTAAGAAAAAAAAGAGTGAAATTCAGATTTTTGTTTTAATGCCGGGAGTCATCTTCTTTGTTGGGGAGTGTGTGACCCACACTGAATGTGTTCACATTAGTTTAAATGGTATTTTTATTTGTAAAATAATTCTGTTTTCAGAGCAGTTGTAACAGAAGTAGGTAACCTCATGCTATGTCGCAGAGTGGCCAATAGGTGGCACTAGTAGAATGTTGACTGGCCCGGAGCGTCTCTTTTCTGTGGGGCGGAAGCTCTTCCGCATTCATACGAGAGCTGCCATGGTGAAAGCAACTTCTGCTCTTCGTGTCTTCTGTTATACAGGTCGGTTAAATGTGAAACACATCATAACAAACAACAAAACATAATTATTAATGTGTTGAACATGATTATCGTAATATAAGGTTTACAGCCGTAACGTGTGTAGAGTGTGGACTGTGGAAGTTAGTTTCAGTTTGTTTACGTCGCTGATAGCAACGGTAGGCTAATGGCCGCTGCACAGTGTAATGCTGTGGACTCCCACTGTATTTAAGTTGAATAAGACCTCCCGTGCATCTCTTTTGTATGCTGAAATGTTGTCGAATATATTACGTTTATTGTTTTATTGAATGTATTGTTTTGAGTTAACCTTTGGCTTACTATTAGCTCTCAATAAGTTATATGATGTGAGACTCATTAATGAGAGGTGGTTAATGTGACATGACTGAGAGTAATATCAGTAATAGGAAATAAGTAATATTCCTCGTTGAACATGGTTTAATACTAGGTTTTATATGTGCCTTTGAAACATTTATTTTGACATATTTTGAGTATTTGTAATCAGTAAAAAGAGACAGAGATATTGTGTTGATGCTGAATAAATTCATACGAGAGCTGCCATGGTGAAAGCAACTTCTGCTCTTCGTGTCTTCTGTTATACAGTTAAACAGTAATCTGCCTGCGAGTCCCTCCACTCGGGACCTGCAACATTAACAGTGTGAATTTCATACATGTGCTACTCTTCTAGCCTGGAAAAACAGGTGCATGCACTTTTCGGCAGCTCACTGTACAGCTCTGCCGAAAAATGCATCCACCCTGTAACTTTATGGCTGGATATCTTTGAATCACATGGTTTGACCAGCTCATATGTTGGGCTGTTTTGGCTTAACAGTGTGAATTTCATACATGTGCTACTATTCTAGCCTGGAAATACAGGTGCATGCACTTTTCGGCAGCTCACTGTACAGCTCTGCCGAATAATGCATCCACCCTGTAACTTTATGGCTGGATATCTTTGAATCACATGGTTTGACCAGCTCATATGTTGGGCTGTTTTGGTTTAACAGTGTTCATTTCATACATGTGCTACTCTTCTAGCCTGGAAAAACAGGTGCATGCACTTTTCGACAGCTCGCTGTACAGCTCTGCCGAAAAATGCATCCACCCTGTAACTTTATGGCTGGATATCTTTGAATCACATGGTTTGACCAGCTCATATGTTGGGCTGTTTTGGCTTAACAGTGTGAATTTCATACATGTGCTACTCTTCTAGCCTGGAAAAACAGGTGCATGCACTTTTCGGCAGCTCGCTGTACAGCTCTGCCGAATAATGCATCCACCCTGTAACTTTAGGACTGGATATCTTTGAATCACATGGTTTGACCAGCTCATATGTTGGGCTGTTTTGGCTTAACAGTGTGAATTTCATACATGTGCTACTCTTCTAGCCTGGAAAAACAGGTGCATGCACTTTTCGGCAGCTCACTGTACAGCTCTGCCGAAAAATGCATCCACCCTGTAACTTTATGGCTGGATATCTTTGAATCACATGGTTTGACCAGCTCAGTGTGAATTTCATACGTGCTACTCTTCTAGCCTGGAAAAACAGGTGCATGCACTTTTCGGCAGCTCACTGTACAGCTCTGCCGAAAAATGCATCCACTCTGTAACTTTATGGCTGGATATCTTTGAATCACATGGTTTGACCAGCTCATATGTTGGGCTGTTTTGGCTTAACAGTGTTCATTTCATACATGTGCTACTCTTCTAGCCTGGAAAAACAGGTGCATGCACTTTTCGGCAGCTCACTGTACAGCTCTGCCGAAAAATGCATCCACCCTGTAACTTTATGGCTGGATATCTTTGAATCACATGGTTTGACCAGCTAATATGTTGGGCTGTTTTGGCTTAACAGTGTTCATTTCATACATGTGCTACTCTTCTAGCCTGGAAAAACAGGTGCATGTGTGTGACCCACACTGAATGTGTTCACATTAGTTTAAATTGTATTTTTATTTGTGAAATAATTCAGTTTTCAGAGCAGTTGTAACAGAAGTAGGTAACCTCATGCTATGTCGCAGAGTGGCCAATAGGTGGCACTAGTAGAATGTTGACTGGCCCGGAGCGTCTCTTTTCTGTGGGGCGGAAGCTCTTCCGCATTCATACGAGAGCTGCCATGGTGAAAGCAACTTCTGCTCTTCGTGTCTTCTGTTATACAGTTAAACAGTAATCTGCCTGCGAGTCCCTCCACTCGGGACCTGCAACATTAACAGTGTGAATTTCATACATGTGCTACTCTTCTAGCCTGGAAAAACAGGTGCATGCACTTTTCGGCAGCTCACTGTACAGCTCTGCCGAAAAATGCATCCACCCTGTAACTTTATGGCTGGATATCTTTGAATCACATGGTTTGACCAGCTCATATGTTGGGCTGTTTTGGCTTAACAGTGTGAATTTCATACATGTGCTACTCTTCTAGCCTGGAAATACAGGTGCATGCACTTTTCGGCAGCTCACTGTACAGCTCTGCCGAATAATGCATCCACCCTGTAACTTTATGGCTGGATATCTTTGAATCACATGGTTTGACCAGCTCATATGTTGGGCTGTTTTGGCTTAACAGTGTTCATTTCATACATGTGCTACTCTTCTAGCCTGGAAAAACAGGTGCATGCACTTTTCGACAGCTCGCTGTACAGCTCTGCCGAAAAATGCATCCACCCTGTAACTTTATGGCTGGATATCTTTGAATCACATGGTTTGACCAGCTCATATGTTGGGCTGTTTTGGCTTAACAGTGTGAATTTCATACATGTGCTACTCTTCTAGCCTGGAAAAACAGGTGCATGCACTTTTCGGCAGCTCGCTGTACAGCTCTGCCGAATAATGCATCCACCCTGTAACTTTAGGACTGGATATCTTTGAATCACATGGTTTGACCAGCTCATATGTTGGGCTGTTTTGGCTTAACAGTGTGAATTTCATACATGTGCTACTCTTCTAGCCTGGAAAAACAGGTGCATGCACTTTTCGGCAGCTCACTGTACAGCTCTGCCGAAAAATGCATCCACCCTGTAACTTTATGGCTGGATATCTTTGAATCACATGGTTTGACCAGCTCAGTGTGAATTTCATACGTGCTACTCTTCTAGCCTGGAAAAACAGGTGCATGCACTTTTCGGCAGCTCACTGTACAGCTCTGCCGAAAAATGCATCCACTCTGTAACTTTATGGCTGGATATCTTTGAATCACATGGTTTGACCAGCTCATATGTTGGGCTGTTTTGGCTTAACAGTGTTCATTTCATACATGTGCTACTCTTCTAGCCTGGAAAAACAGGTGCATGCACTTTTCGGCAGCTCACTGTACAGCTCTGCCGAAAAATGCATCCACCCTGTAACTTTATGGCTGGATATCTTTGAATCACATGGTTTGACCAGCTAATATGTTGGGCTGTTTTGGCTTAACAGTGTTCATTTCATACATGTGCTACTCTTCTAGCCTGGAAAAACAGGTGCATGTGTGTGACCCACACTGAATGTGTTCACATTAGTTTAAATTGTATTTTTATTTGTGAAATAATTCAGTTTTCAGAGCAGTTGTAACAGAAGTAGGTAACCTCATGCTATGTCGCAGAGTGGCCAATAGGTGGCACTAGTAGAATGTTGACTGGCCCGGAGCGTCTCTTTTCTGTGGGGCGGAAGCTCTTCCGCATTCATACGAGAGCTGCCATGGTGAAAGCAACTTCTGCTCTTCGTGTCTTCTGTTATACAGGTCGGTTAAATGTGAAACACATCATAACAAACAACAAAACATGATTATTAATGTGTTGAACATGATTATCGTAATATAAGGTTTACAGCCATAACGTGTGTAGAGTGTGGAAGTTAGTTTCAGTTTGTTTACGTTGCTGTTAGCAACGGTAGGCTAATGGCCGCTGCACAGTGTAATGCTAGTGCACTCTCACTGTATTTACATTAAGACCTCCCGTGCATCTCTTTTATATGCTGAAATGTTGTCGAATATATTGCGTTTTCTGTGTTATTGAAGGTATTGTATTGAGTTAACCTTTGGCTTACTATTAGCTCTCAATAAGTTATATGATGTGAGACTCATTAATGAGAGGTGGTTAATGTGACATGACTGAGAGTAATATCAGTAATAGGAAATAAGTAATATTCCTCGTTGAACATGGTTTAATACTAGGTTTTATATGTGCCTTTGAAACATTTATTTTGACATATTTTGAGTATTTGTAATCAGTAAAAAAGACAGAGATATTGTGTTGATGCTGAATAAATTCATACGAGAGCTGCCATGGTGAAAGCAACTTCTGCTCTTCGTGTCTTCTGTTATACAGTTAAACAGTAATCTGCCTGCGAGTCCCTCCACTCGGGACCTGCAACACATGCACTTTTCGGCAGCTCACTGTACAGCTCTGCCGAATAATGCATCCACCCTGTAACTTTATGGCTGGATATCTTTGATTCACATGGTTTGACCAGCTCATATGTTGGGCTGTTTTGGCTTAACAGTGTGAATTTCATACATGTGCTACTCTTCTACCCTGGAAAAACAGGTGCATGCACTTTTCGGCAGCTCACTGTACAGCTCTGCCGAAAAATGCATCCACTCTGTAACTTTATGGCTGGATATCTTTGAATCACATGGTTTGACCAGCTCATATGTTGGGCTGTTTTGGCTTAACAGTGTGAATTTCATACATGTGCTACTCTTCTAGCCTGGAAAAACAGGTGCATGCACTTTTTGGCAGCTCACTGTACAGCTCTGCCGAATAATGCATCCACCCTGTAACTTTATGGCTGGATATCTTTGAATCACATGGTTTGACCAGCTCATATGTTGGGCTGTTTTGGCTTAACAGTGTGAATTTCATACATGTGCTACTCTTCTAGCCTGGAAAAACAGGTGCATGCACTTTTCGGCAGCTCACTGTACAGCTCTGCCGAAAAATGCATCCACCCTGTAACTTTATGGCTGGATATCTTTGAATCACATGGTTTGACCAGCTCATATGTTGGGCTGTTTTGGCTTAACAGTGTGAATTTCATACATGTGCTACTCTTCTAGCCTGGAAAAACAGGTGCATGCACTTTTCGGCAGCTCACTGTACAGCTCTGCCGAATAATGCATCCACCCTGTAACTTTATGGCTGGATATCTTTGAATCACATGGTTTGACCAGCTCATATGTTGGGCTGTTTTGGCTTAACAGTGTTCATTTCATACATGTGCTACTCTTCTAGCCTGGAAAAACAGGTGCATGCACTTTTCGGCGGCTCGCTGTACAGCTCTGCCGAAAAATGCATCCACCCTGTAACTTTATGGCTGGATATCTTTGAATCACATGGTTTGACCGGCTCATATGTTGGGCTGTTTTGGCTTAACAGTGTGAATTTCATACATGTGCTACTCTTCTAGCCTGGAAAAACAGGTGCATGCACTTTTCGGCAGCTCACTGTACAGCTCTGCCGAATAATGCATCCACCCTGTAACTTTATGGCTGGATATCTTTGAATCACATGGTTTGACCAGCTCATATGTTGGGCTGTTTTGGCTTAACAGTGTGAATTTCATACATGTGCTACTCTTCTAGCCTGGAAAAACAGGTGCATGCACTTTTCGGCAGCTCGCTGTACAGCTCTGCCGAATAATGCATCCACCCTGTAACTTTAGGACTGGATATCTTTGAATCACATGGTTTGACCAGCTCATATGTTGGGCTGTTTTGGCTTAACAGTGTGAATTTCATACATGTGCTACTCTTCTAGCCTGGAAAAACAGGTGCATGCACTTTTCGGCAGCTCACTGTACAGCTCTGCCGAATAATGCATCCACCCTGTAACTTTATGGCTGGATATCTTTGGATCACATGGTTTGACCAGCTCATATGTTGGGCTGTTTTGGCTTAACAGTGTTCATTTCATACATGTGCTACTCTTCTAGCCTGGAAAAACAGGTGCATGCACTTTTCGACAGCTCGCTGTACAGCTCTGCCGAAAAATGCATCCACCCTGTAACTTTATGGCTGGATATCTTTGAATCACATGGTTTGACCAGCTCATATGTTGGGCTGTTTTGGCTTAACAGTGTGAATTTCATACATGTGCTACTCTTCTAGCCTGGAAAAACAGGTGCATGCACTTTTCGGCAGCTCACTGTACAGCTCTGCCGAATAATGCATCCACCCTGTAACTTTATGGCTGGATATCTTTGAATCACATGGTTTGACCAGCTCATATGTTGGGCTGTTTTGGCTTAACAGTGTGAATTTCATACATGTGCTACTCTTCTAGCCTGGAAAAACAGGTGCATGCACTTTTCGGCAGCTCGCTGTACAGCTCTGCCGAATAATGCATCCACCCTGTAACTTTATGGCTGGATATCTTTGAATCACATGGTTTGACCAGCTCATATGTTGGGCTGTTTTGGCTTAACAGTGTGCATTTCATACATGTGCTACTCTTCTAGCCTGGAAAAACAGGTGCATGCACTTTTCGGCAGCTCGCTGTACAGCTCTGCCGAATAATGCATCCACCCTGTAACTTTATGGCTGGATATCTTTGAATCACATGGTTTGACCAGCTCATATGTTGGGCTGTTTTGGCTTAACAGTGTGAATTTCATACATGTGCTACTCTTCTAGCCTGGAAAAACAGGTGCATGCACTTTTCGGCAGCTCACTGTACAGCTCTGCCGAATAATGCATCCACCCTCTAACTTTATGGCTGGATATCTTTGAATCACATGGTTTGACCAGCTCATATGTTAGGCTGTTTTGGCTTAATAGTGTGAATTTCATACATGTGCTACTCTTCTAGCCTGGAAAAACAGGTGCATGCACTTTTCGGCAGCTCACTGTACAGCTCTGCCGAAAAATGCATCCACCCTGTAACTTTATGGCTGGATATCTTTGAATCACATGGTTTGACCAGCTCATATGTTGGGCTGTTTTGGCTTAACAGTGTGAATTTCATACATGTGCTACTCTTCTAGCCTGGAAAAACAGGTGCATGCACTTTTCGGCAGCTCACTGTACAGCTCTGCCGAAAAATGCATCCACCCTGTAACTATATGGCTGGATATCTTTGAATCACATGGTTTGACCAGCTCATATGTTGGGCTGTTTTGGCTTAACAGTGTGAATTTCATACATGTGCTACTCTTCTAGCCTGGAAAAACAGGTGCATGCACTTTTCGACAGCTCGCTGTACAGCTCTGCCGAATAATGCATCCACCCTGTAACTTTATGGCTGGATATCTTTGAATCACATGGTTTGACCAGCTCATATGTTGGGCTGTTTTGGCTTAACAGTGTGAATTTCATACATGTGCTACTCTTCTAGCCTGGAAAAACAGGTGCATGCACTTTTCGGCAGCTCACTGTACAGCTCTGCCGAAAAATGCATCCACCCTGTAACTTTATGGCTGGATATCTTTGAATCACATGGTTTGACCAGCTCATATGTTGGGCTGTTTTGGCTTAACAGTGTGAATTTCATACATGTGCTACTCTTCTAGCCTGGAAAAACAGGTGCATGCACTTTTCGGCAGCTCACTGTACAGCTCTGCCGAAAAATGCATCCACCCTGTAACTTTATGGCTGGATATCTTTGAATCACATGGTTTGACCAGCTCATATGTTGGGCTGTTTTGGCTTAACAGTGTGAATTTCATACATGTGCTACTCTTCTAGCCTGGAAAAACAGGTGCATGCACTTTTCGGCAGCTCGCTATACAGCTCTGCCGAATAATGCATCCACCCTGTAACTTTATGGCTGGATATCTTTGAATCACATGGTTTGACCAGCTCATATGTTGGGCTGTTTTGGCTTAACAGTGTGAATTTCATACATGTGCTACTCTTCTAGCCTGGAAAAACAGGTGCATGCACTTTTCAGCAGCTCCCTGTACAGCTCTGCCGAAAAATGCATCCACCCTGTAACTTTATGGCTGGATATCTTTGAATCACATGGTTTGACCAGCTCATATGTTGGGCTGTTTTGGCTTAACAGTGTGAATTTCATACATGTGCTACTCTTCTAGCCTGGAAAAACAGGTGCATGCACTTTTCGGCAGCTCACTGTACAGCTCTGCCGAATAATGCATCCACCCTGTAACTTTATGGCTGGATATCTTTGAATCACATGGTTTGACCAGCTTATATGTTGGGCTGTTTTGGCTTAACAGTGTGAATTTCATACATGTGCTACTCTTCTAGCCTGGAAAAACAGGTGCATGCACTTTTCGGCAGCTCAATGTACAGCTCTGCCGAATAATGCATCCACCCTGTAACTTTATGGCTGGATATCTTTGAATCACATGGTTTGACCAGCTCATATGTTGGGCTGTTTTGGCTTAACAGTGTTCATTTCATACATTTAATGTTAGTGAGGCATAAATAGCATTATTCAGCAGCAGCAATCAGTTCCGCGGAATAATGCGGGCGCGTGGCGTCTGTCCGACTACCCATTTCTCCGACCATACATCGGTCCGACTGCCCATTTCTCCGACCATGCATTTCTTTATTTTTCCGTCCATTAGTCCGACCTCCCATTATTCCGACTTAAGTAGCCCTAACCCTTAACCTTACCCTAAACCTAACCTTAACGCTGTAGAATGGGTAGTCGGAGAAATGAGCCGTCGGACTTTGGGGCAGTCGGATTGACGTATGCTCCCCGAGTAATGAGACTTCAAATCAAAGAATGATAGGAATCAAAGGGTCTCAAATCAAAGTAAGCACCAGCTTACTTTATTTGATCGACCTTGACAGTGTGGATGACACCCCACATTCTTTTTCCACATTCAAAAATATTGTTTTAGCCGAACTATCTGAAATCCCACGCTTAAAACACGCGTGTTCCACGCCTTCTGAAATCCTTACGGTAGTTTCCCTTCAGCTGTGCGCGCTCCCGTGACCTGCATGCATTTCGGCGGGCATGCAGTTCTCGGCATAACACCGGCTGCCCGGTGAAAACAGCAGCGATAATTTGCTTTCAGGTCCGAATTTCTGAACCAGAAACGTTTGTAACAGCACCGGAGAAGTCGCTAGATTTGCCGCTGGTCGCTTGACAAAAAAAAGTTGCCAAGAGGGTTTGGAAAGCTGCCAGATTCAGCGAGGAAGTCGCAGCACCGTAGCAGACTCCGTACAGCTGCTGCTGCTGCACGCAGTCCACAGAGCATGCATAGCTTTAATAGGCCTAATAATAATAATAATAATAATAATAATAGTAATTTTATACTATGTGTGGGCATGACGCATGACACAAATCTGAAATGTGACGTCATCGCCATCGCTACGAAAACGCTGACCCCCCCGAAGCTGGAATGATAATTCGAACACTGCTTTACACAGTCACCGCTGAAAGAAGTTGTCTACTCGCAGCAGCACAGATAATCAGATGGATGATTGGTAAAGTTAATAATTTCACTTAATGGCCATGAATACATTATTTCCGATGTTCCGATCGCTGGTTCAGTGTTTTGTTCAGCAAAACTTGAATAGGTCTCTGCTGTTTTCGCATTTACAGCACCAAATGCACTGAAACCTATTTTCATATGCACACCAGCCTCACTTTCAATGCGCACAGAGAGCCGGACTTAACAAACCAAGCTTCGTAGTAATGTGTGCAATGCTGTGAACGGATGGTTAGATAGCCTAAGGTTAACATTACATGATCGGTCATGGTGCAAGCTGAGGTTCTCGTGCATTGCACGTCAGTCTCCAATCTTCACATTTATAAAAATTGGTTGTTATTTGAATGCACGAGTTTGGTGTCAATTAGTCTTTGATTCATTTTAATTATTGTATTTTATTTATATACAATATATACAGTCTATTCGTTTCTGCATTGCCCTGATAGCACGCCAGTCTCCTATACCTGGCATTTATTCATTGTTCAAGTGCACGAGTGTGGTGCCAGTTATTGATTTATTTTAATTATCGGCTATTTATTATCAATTACTCCTTGCATTATGCACAACTTTGCCTCTCCGTTTTAGGCTATAGGCTGATTGTCTTGGCTTGTAATGTATTACGCAATAAGCGTGTTAGGGACCCCCCCGAATATTGATGGGTATTTCGCACACTGGACTGAAGTCAACTCTGGACTCAGTAACTCCACTTTTGACCAAAACAGTAAAAAGAAAACCAACATCCCCATGGAGAAAAAAACAATGGAATCAATGAACTGAGGAAACACTGGAGAATTTTGCCCTGGTTGATGCAAGGACGCTTGGTCGAGTTTTCTCCCAAGTAAACCCAACAATCTGCCTTTTAGATCCCATTCCCACATGATTTTTAAAATCGTTTTATGAATTCTTCGTGTCTTCCCAACTGCTTTTAAAATGGCAGTGGTGAAGCCCCTTCTGAAGAAGAGCAATTTAGATCCAAGTGTTTTTAATAACTTTAATAAATTTGCATAGTCATCATCATGAGTCTATCGATGATTTCTTCTTTCTCCACCTTGATCACTTGTGGGAGGCTTTGGCGACCTTCTTCATATCTGCCACTGTCCATACACGTCCTGGAAAACTCCCATAGTCATTTGCCACTTCCACTAAAGGGAGTTGTAATGTCCCACTACATTGCGATTAATCAATAATCTTTTTTCCCATCCCTAATGGTGACCTAAACCAGCCTCTCCCGGAAATGCATTTCATTTCATTTCTGAAGGAGAGTCTGGCCTCATTCCCCCTGTGAGCGTTTGGGGTGGGCGGGAGTAGACAACCCCATTCAGCCATAGTTGGTATATCAAACTTTTGCCAAATCTAGTTGGAAGAACAGCGAAAACCAGTCGGTCACTGATCGGCTCAGCCTTCTGAGGGTTTCAGGCCATGAATGAGGCCTGACTCTCCCTGTGAAATGTAATGAAATGCATTTCCAGGAGAGGCTGGTTTACGAGCCTAATGGTGACCATCATGAAAGACAAAAAATGTGTGTAGTCAGCATAAAGCAGCCGTCATCTTACTGGTGGTCCATTATCAGGGGGGTTACGTTACAGACTTTAAAGCATAAGTCAGCGGAATGTTTTTGTTAATATATTGTCCTAAATAGTCTAATATTTTCGGACGAACCACGGGTCTCTTCGTCACTCTGCTCTGCTTAAACCGAGGAGAAAACTTTCCTTGTGGGATACAAGTGTTATCCAATGAGGAGAGAGAACGGCATGAAGGGCTTTGTGTGCAGCCAAGGGTTGCGCGTAAATGTGGTGACGTAGGGACGAGGACCAATAGATCCATGACGAGGGTAGGGGCTGCTAACTCATGGTGCGTTCAAGGCAACCTGTAACTCGTGTTTTTCTGACCTGTGAGTTCACGGGTCGGAAGTTACGAGTGGCCGTTATAGTGCACTTTCACAGGCAACAGGTCGGAAAAACACGAGTTACAGGTTACCTGGAACGCTGCAAAGTCGTAAGTCGTGACTTGAAGCCATAATTTACGGTTTCAAAAGCCTGCCTGGAACGCAGCATTAGCCAAAACGACTGGATCGCTGACTTCTGCTTTAAGTTAAAGAGTTCCCACAATCCCACTAATATTTCATGTACATTTATGTAATGTTACTGTTGAGTCATTTTGAGTAAGGTAACAGAAGGTGCAAATACTTAAAGTGCCTTTAACACACATTTACTGTGTTCTACTCAAAAACATTCAAGTGAAGTTAAGTGAGAGAATTTGAGGGACAGCGTGACACAAAGTTAGATCCATTATTTGTGGTTTATCTTTTGATTTTGAGATTTTACAGTGTTTAATATGTGTGTTAATCCTGAGTCCTTCATAGATGGTTAAAGGTGCATCATACACAACACAATGGAAGTCTTTATTCACACACTTACAGCAGCATAGCAATAGGCTTTATGCACAGCTCCACTACTTCCTGAACTTAATCAATCTCCTTTATTTACTGTCTTACATTATTGGACAAACTGATTAATCCAGGTGTTTTTGACCATTGTTGTGACTACTGAGGTCAGAGTCAGACACACCTGGATTAATCAGTTTGTCCAATAATGTAAGACAGGAAATAAAGGAGATTGATGAGATTGATTAAGTTCAGGAAGTAGTGGAGCTGTGCATAAAGCCTATAGTGAGGGAGTGTAAGTAATCGAATCAGGACGCTGTTCATAAGCAGAGCAGTGTTACACATAAGTGTAGTTGTCACCTCAAATTGTACACTGAAGTTAACAGTCTGAGCCTCTGTGCATCCTGTTCAATATCATTTTATTTTCTGTGACACCAGTTTGTTTTTCTCTTTTCCACTCCACTTCAGTACTTTGGATACCTAACATTTTATACCAAGAACACCATCCCTGGTGCTGGTATATTAAGTTCAGAGCATTTCTCAACAGCATGATGATTACATGAGTGCTATTTAGCATGGACCACTGAATGCACCTTTAATCAACACAAGCCGTGTGGTGAATTTTGCTGCACGTGGCATGTTGTTAAGACATATTACATCACATAATTACCTCTAAGCAGACATTTGCCTGAGCTTCAGTGTGGTGCTGTCAGCAGGAGGACAAACATCTTCAGGGCAGAACATCTCACACCGCCCTCACACGAGATGGAGTGTTTTATTGTGTATGCAGGTGTGTGTGTGTGTGTGGGAGTCAGTGTGCAACCTCATTAGCGCTAACAGAGAAGCTTCAAGTTTGTGCTTGGTGTGATGCACGGATGATCTGTTTCCTGATCTGTTAGCTGAATCACATATACCACTCACATTAAAGGGATAGTTCACCCAAAATTCAAATTTCATTTATCATCTATTAGGGATGGGCATTTGAAGAAATCTTTTTCATCGATCGTCGGGAAAATTAACGATCAATTATCAATTTAATTGTTAATATTAATATTCATATTCATTAAAAACAAAATGCGTGCGGCTATGGCGTGTGCCAGTAATCCAGGGCAGGAAGAAGGTCAGACAACCATGTAGCCTACACGGACGTCTGTGTGCTTGTGCCTCACTGTTGGGACAGCGCCGGTGACGGCATTTTAAAAAAAAAGAAAAGAAAAAAGGATCGTTGCGCTACCTGGCTCACCTGCAGCTGAGCTGTCAGAGCAGCTCTGCTGTCTCTCTCTTCAGCCTCGTGTTTGGCTGCACTTGTACGAAAAAAAAATCACAAGCACTTTCAAAATGTGAAAGCATGTGTTTTATTATTATTTCTAGCCAACACACCGCAAAGCGGCACTCTGATCAGCTGATCAGCACAGAAAAGAGAAAGAAACTCTATATTTAGGCCTCCCCTAAGTTTCATTTTAACCGTCGTCAGAGTAATTATAACGTTGGATACATGACTTGTAGGTTGTAACTTACAGAGAGAGTGGAGGCTGCTTCCACACTGCTGCTGCTGATCAGAGCAGGCGGAGCCACGGTGTCGCAGCTCACGTCTCTGTTGCAGTCCGAGTCTCGTCATATTTATGAATTCTTTCACTCTTAAACCATGTAATAATAATAATAATAGTAGGCCTGTATAGTAATACTTATATAGAGTTTATTGTTTGTTAACTTGTTATGAAAAAATATAACCGAGATTTATTTCTCCATGACAACCTCTGCCCTCGACATGATCCCTTCCGTGCTCGATAAAATTCTTAACAATCAGTAATCGATCATCGATTAATCATGCCCATCCCTATTATCTATACTCACCCTCATGTCGACAAGGGCTGTGAGAATTCTGTGAGAGTCCTCCGTGCCTTCTTGGAGTGGGGGTTTCCGCGAAGCACTGAAGCAGTATTTGTCCATATAATGGTTGTCAATGGGGCTCACTTTTCTTCATCCAAAAACATTCGCCCCAACATGAGAAATTGTTCTGAAAAAAAAAAAAGTCTATATTTTAAGCTTGTTTGTAGCGGAAGCTCCCAGTGTCTCAGTTCACTGCTCTTCCTGTGGAACAATTTCTCATGTGGGGGCTTCAATACAAGAGGGACATTACAGACGAGCAGTATGGAGGTATTTGGATGTTTTTTGGTGTGTCTTTTTGGACAAAGAAAAGTGAGCCCCATTCACAACCATTATATGGATAAATACTGCTGCGTGGACCCCCCTGTAACTCAGAGAATTAAGGCACGGAGGACTTCTCACAGCTCTTCGTCGACATGAGGGTGAGTAGGTGATGAGTAAAATTTGAATTTTCGGTGAACTATCCTTTTAACATCATCACTTAATGTAGTCACTCTTCTTCTGCCTTCCTCTTAGTCATCCTTTCACTCACTCACTTCTTCTTTCTTCTTTTACCCTTTACTCATCCACTATAATCTCCTCCACCCCCCTGTTGATCCTCCTCTCTGCCAGCTCTCCTCCTTCTCCACTTACCATTTCTCTTTTCCCCTCTTCCTCTCCCCCCCCTGCTCCCCCTCTGTTTCCTTTCTTCCACCGGTCTGTGCCTCTGCAGCTTTGCTTGTGAGCGTCAGATGCAGCGATGTCCTCAGACCATTACAAGAGTGCCCGCAGCGCTTCTCTGGCTCTCACTATCTATCACTCTTCAGCCTTGCTGTGTGCTTCAGCCTCAGTGTGTAACCCCCCCCCCTTCTCTCTCCATCTCCCTCTGGCTTCAGTCTGGACACAGTGTCGTACAAGCACGCAGTCTGCCATCAGCTCACATTAAATAAACATCCTTTTGGCTGAGCCTGCGGGGATCAGGTTTTTATGTGTGTGTGTGTGTGTGTGTGTGTATGTGTGTTTGTATTTGTGAGCAAAGGTTTTTATGTGTTTTTTGTGTGTGCACCTGTCTTATTTAGTGTAGTACAGTATGTGTTTATGTATGTCATCTGCAACAAAGAGACCCACACACCCCCTCCCATTACTACACAACACATTAACATACAGCACAGTGCGTATAGCAGCCTCCAGCCCAGGCCATAAATATCATAAACTTATAAACAACATATCATGCAGAATCATCAAGCATACGGCAGACATGTGATTTATGCTGAGGCTTTGTCTTTGCATATGTCTCAGTGTATTTCACCAAGTTGTATCAAGATGTAACATGCGTGTAGGACAAATGACGGTTGTCCATCTAATGTCTAAGAAGAACTTAAAGCAGATATCAGCGGCATGGCCGTTTCGGCTAATGCTGCGTTCAAGGCAGGCTTTTGAAACCGTAAGCGTAACCTTTACAGCTTCAAGTCACAACTATGACTTTGTAGCGTTCCAGGTAACCCTTAACTCGTGTTTTTACCGTCCTGTTGCCTGTGAAAGTTCCCTATAACGGCCACTCGTAACTTCCGACTCGTGAACTCGTACCAGATCAAACTGGTATGACTTCACAGGAAGGAAAAACACAAAGTACGAGTTTCCTTGAATGCACCATGAGTTAGCAGCCCCCGCCCTCGTCAGGCATCTATTGGTCCTCGTGCTACGTCACCACATTCACGCGCATCCCTTGGCTTCACACACAGCCCTTCATGCCGTTCTCTCTCCTCATTGGATAACACTTGTATCCCACAAGTCACGGCTGAAACAATCCATGTAAGTGATTGCTGACGGAAAATAGGACTATTTACAGTAGGACTTATATTAACAAAAACATTCCACTGATATCTGCTTTAAAGGTACATTGTCGGAATTACTCCCATCTAGTGTTGTGGCTGTAGATCGCAAGCAACTCAATCGTATTTTTCATGCTGCATTCATGTGAAATTGGGCAGACGGCAGACAGATGACAGCCGCTGCACGTAACGGCATGAACAAGCCTCTATGTAAACAAGTGATCCGTCACGGCGATGTCGTATTGTTTACCCGACCCACGTTTTACCGTCTTTCTCGACTTCTGTGACTAAAATGACATCTGGTTTGTTACCGACAGCTGTCTGCCCGACTGCACCTGAATGCAGCATCAGTGTAACGCTCCATTCCTCCTCACTACGTTACCTTGGTGACTTTTCACAGACGCCACCTGGACCTGAGCCGACAGCTCCGGTGTCTCCGCTGAGTTTCCGTGGTTTCCTACCGTCACGCTGCCACTGAAGGTAAAAACATGGAGACATGGCAGCCAGCACCGAGCTTCACTTTGTTGATGGGGGATTACTGATTACTGAAAAACATACTTTTGAATGAAATAATCGATTTTCGTGAATAGATAACAGGAGAATTTACACAATGTTCCTTTAAGATGAAGTGCAGCAGTGAAAAACAACAGTCTGCAGTCTCTCTTGGGATCCCCATATCATCCATAGGCATCATGCAAGACTATCATTTTGTTTTTATCATTTTTTATTTCTGACCAGTCAGGGGCCAGTCTCTCACAGGGCTGGCAAATAGAGACAACCAACTCAGTCTCCAGTCAGCCTCCTGTGTACGCCTCTGGACTAGAGAAAGGGCAACAACATGCAAACTCCACTCAGAAATGCCCCAGGTGTAGGAATTGAACCCAGAGTGTTTGACATTGATTGACACTCTCACCTCTAGGCGAGAATATCAACCAATGTCAAACACCACACCGCCATGCCGCCCCAGTCAGTAGGTGCATTTAAAATCAAACAAGGAAAATACTTCTGAAAACAACACACTGCCTGGCTGAAGCTGAGAAGCTGCTGTATTGATAAAAGCTGGATACAACATGTTGAAAACAGTATTACTGTAATACTTTTTTCAGATGACAGCAGGTTCAACCTGAGCACACGCTGTGGAGACGGTTATGCTGCCTGGCCTGAACATCATTCAGCATGACCTGTTTGGTGGTGGGTCAGTGATGGTCTTGGGAGGCGTATACGTGAACTCACAGACCTCTACAGGCTAGACAGCTGCACCCTGACTACTATTATGTATCGGGATGAAATCCTTTGACCCACTGTCACACACACTGGTGCAGCGGGTCCTGGGTTCCTCCTGGTGCACGACAATGCCCGGCCTCACATTGTGAGAGTATGCAGACAGTTCCTGGAGGATGAAGGAATTGATACCATTGCCTGGCCCCCACGCTCGCCTGACCTACAAATCCAATAGAACACCTCTGGGACATTGTGTTTCGGTCCGTCTGATGCCGCCACTCAGACTGTCCAGGAGCTCAGTGATCTGGTCCAGATCTGGGAGCATGCCCCGATGTTGACAGGCATGCTTACAAGCACATGAGGGCCATACCAGCAACTGGGTACTGTTTTGAGGTGCTTTTGGCAAAAATGGATTATCCTGCCACATCATTTTTTCACCCTTTTTTCAGGGTGTTTTTGAATCAGCCCTCTGTAGGTTGATCATTTTCATTTCCATCAAACAATGTGGAAAACTCTGTTCCTAACACATTACCCAGTCATTATCAGGAAAGATTTCCAACCGAGTAAGCGACACCCCATGACGTGTTTTTAAAGTTTTCTTTTATTCATTTATTTTTTGAGCAGTGTATTATAATGTAAGTCTTATTCTTATGGCTATCATTTCAGCTGTTTTGGTTTGCACCAGGGTGGTTATTGTGGAGACTCTACATTCCCCAATGGTGTGCATTGTTCCTCTCTATACTCTCTTTTTTTTTTGAATACCTCTTTTCCCATGGTCAGAGGTTTAAAAACCCACTGTGCTCTATTCATGAATGCAATGATGTAATGTGACCTTTACCGTATCTACCCTAAATGTAATTATTTTAATAGGACGTGACCTGCGACCTTGTGTTAAATCCGCAACCAATGACACCGTATACCCTCTCACAGTACATAGTTAAAATCTATTTCTTCTTGAGTGACCTTTTGCATTTCCTTTTTGGCTTCTCTGTCCATTTCTTTCTTTTCTTTTCTGAGAAACGATGGCTTAACCAACACTTCTCACTCACCCTCACACTGGCTGCCCTTTTGACAATATGCTGTACATGAAAGCTAAAGGTCTCGTTCGAATCGAGCCGTGTTTTCTTGGAAAGGAAGCATGACACCTTTAGATAGGAAAACTGAGGTGTGCAATGGAGCTTGTTGTGCAGCACTTGCAACAACCTTTCCAAAGTGATAGCGCTACCGGCAGTTTGACTCATGTAGTGAGAGAGTGACTCGCACATGCAGTTGCACAAGCGCACACAGTTTGTATAGGTGATCAAGATGAGATAACAGCCATGTCACTGCTTTGGTATGCATACATATTTTTGTCCTGAGATACAGTGGAGTTAAAAACCTTCTATTATTGCTGTTGTAACGTTGTTTATGTGATTTATATGTTGTGAGATACAGAGCTGTTTCCCATCCCACATGACGGCCTCTTGGGCCTGAGGCTTTGGTTGGGGTCAAGAACCTTTTTAACCCATACTGTCTGCATACCCCAGCAGTTATGAGATGCAGATTTGACTCGGTGCCATTTATCTTACATCACGGCCTTTTTTGACCTAAGGTTTTTTCAGGTTGACAACCTTGTACATATATTATTGTTGGTGTAATTCTTTTTGTAATATGTTAGATATTGGGTACACTCTTCAGCCGTGGTATCTTTTACTCTGTAGATACTTTAGTTATAGCTATTCAGCAGAAATAAGCGTAAGGTGGGTGCCATCACGTGACTCTTGCGACTCCAGACTGAATCTGTCACTTTGCATATATGACCATTTCCTCTGAGACCCACATGCAGCCGAGAAGGGTCCCTTCTCTGTATGCTCCCTATGGTTTACAATTAACCTCATTCTAAGTCAAAGTCAGCTTTACTGTCAATTCCACAATAAAGAGAATCAAAATTATGTTTCTCTCAGACCCTTGGTGCAGACAGTAAACATTTAAAAAACAATAAAACAATCTGCAATCTAAAAACCAGAATAAATATATATAACTGGGAGCATAAATTGTAAAACTAAACTAAACTAGTAGTAAAAAAAATAGTAGAAGGCACAATAGCAGCAGTAGTAAGTGCAAAAGAATCACAGTAGTGCAAGCTTCACATACATTCATTATGAATGTATGTGAGACTGACCTAGTGGACAATGTGTTGCACACTTTGAGCTTCAATTCACAGTGATGATAACAGATGTGAAGCAGAAAATGTAGTCTATATATGTCCAGAAATTCCCAGGAGCGAACGTATAATCTTTTTTTTTCTTGTTCATTGCAACTGGAGCTGTACTTCGATGTGACTGAAAATATAGTATGAACATCCTGAGCGAATACTAAAGCAAGAAGAGACTTTGCACTCTGAATGTGGCTCAGCAGGAGCTGTCATTGTGTATTTACAGCGCAGGCCTCTGTCAAGCACTGCCACGATTTTAAATTGCAATACTCGGCACATAAAGGCACATCAGGCTGGATTCTGTTTATACAGGCTTGAAGATACAGTAGCAAGTGGAAGGTAACCACTTCTGTGGCAAAAGGAAACAGCTGCATTGTTGTATTTAAATGTGCATGAATTCACATTTCTGTCAAGCTTTTTTTTAGGGTTATGAGTTCCATGGTTTTTGTAAGGTTATGATGAGGTTTCTCGTGTCGCTGCATTGAGTTCATCAGTCAGTCAGTTACTAGAAGCAATTGTGGGATATAGGCATAAAAACAAATAAAATAGATTTAAGATAACATAGGGCAAAAAAAAGCCCATCATAGGTAGCCAGCTAGACAAAACATTCAGTGTGTTTCAACCAGATGGCAGACACACTGTTGACGTAGGGAGGGAGCAATCTGATTGGATGGATTGGCTGATGGAGCTACTTGAAGATTATGCTTGTGTTTGGATTTACTGTTGTTGACTTACTCCCGGGATGCAAAGCAACGCTGGTGTTCATTCTGATTTAAAATCTAGCGCTTATTTTGTTCTCTTTAACTTATCTAACCAGCAGGTTCTGGCCCAACTTCCCTTATAACACTGTAGCATCCAGGAGAGTGGAGAGGCAAATAACTATTCTCATTATATACTGTATTATACTGTAGGTAACACTTTACTTGACGGCTAAATCTATAACACATTCTAACCATAACTATAATGAGTTATAATGCAGTTAACTATAATTATTAACACTTTATCAATATCATAATGTTTTATAACAATAATCACAACACACTACAAAGCATTTTATCATGACTCATAAGGTCAGGTATTATAATATAATTGTTAGTAACTCACTGACAATGACCACATTGATAATGCATTGTTAATATAGTTATAATGTGTTATAATTGTCTTATAAATGTGTATAACTAAGGCTTTATAACAATAAGCATAAGACATAGAGCATTTTAAAATGGCTTATAAGATCTTAGTATTACAATAGAGCTATAATGATCTATGATGTGTTATGCTTATTGTGTGATTTATGAGTGTTTATAATGGTAATTATACACGTTTATAAGCCAATTATAACACATTATAACTATATTTATAATGCATTATCCATGTGGTCATTGTCAGCGAGTTACTATTACTAGTTATTATAATACTTGACCTTATAAGTCAAGATAAAATGCTTTATAGTGTGTTATGATTATTGTTATAAAGCATTATGATCATTTATGAGTGTTTATATTATACAGTGTTATAACTGCATTATAACATATAAGTATGGTTATAATGTGTTATAGAGATAGGCGTCAAGTAAAGTGTTGTATATTCTTTTCCATAAAACGTGTTAGAAAATGAATTATGCATTCATGAAATATGTTTTTGCTTGAAAAAAGTTTGTTTCGAAATATTTTGGGCGTCTCACATATGGTCACGGGCTCTCTCAGACCTGAGAGCTTGTTTATTTATGTGTAATCCAGAGGGGTTCAAACCCTGCTCTGTCACAGCCTGTCAGTGTCCACACGCACACACTGCCCTTCTCGTACGCTCTCATGCCGTCTCGCTCTCGCGCAGACATAACTATGCAGTCACAAACACACATGTACACACACACACAGACACACCTGTCTGCCTGAGTCAGATCTGTAGCTGTGAATAATAGAAGAGTGGGCTGAGGTCAGACTATTCAAGTGCAGGGGAAACAGAGGAGAGGCTTTCGCTTAAGCATTCCAGCCATTTTTAATAAGTCAGTGAACAAATTCATGTCTCCCAAAAACTAGGCCACAGCACAAAACACTATGATATCACCAGGAACAGACACTTGTAACCGTATTTGGTGGGTGACAAAAGCCCGGAGGCCGGACAAGAAAGTTAAAGCAGTAAATAACCAGAAAATCTGTGCAGGGAGCAGAATGAACTGCTGTTTCCTTTTGTAATTGCAACCAATGATATGCCCTTTAGAAAGACAGACTCAGGGAAACTTGAGTAGAGATAGCATAACGCTATCACCTGTGACAGTTCACCTTTTGAAGTATCAAAACCAGTAAAGCTTGGATATAAATTGGACTTTATTTCACGGACATATCTATGTCTATAATGGGCTCTCCCTGTGTATCTGCAGTGCTCTGCTACATCCTAATGACTCACCCTCAGACACATAGCTGGTCACCCGGATGTGGATGAGAGTGCATCATCATTCGTGTGAGTGTCTGGTCACAAAGAGGTTTTTTTTGTTTTTTTGCATAAATATGTATCTGCACCGCAGTATCTTAATAAGTAGCCTAATGTACCTTTATCTTGTCAACCTCATTTTATTTTTGTGTGCTCATACATCACAATCATTCATGAGGATGCTTTTGTTGCCTCATTATTTCTGAGGAAAGTTTCAAGTAGATCCTGGTGTTTGCTGCCATTTAGTGGTGAAACTATGACATTACAGTCAAAACATGAAAACATGGCTCCAGTCCAGTGATACTAGTACTACTACCACTAATAATAATAATAATAATAATGGAGATTGGCTTAATCATTGTGACACATTAAAAAATAAAAACAATAATAAAACTTGCAAACAACAGTATGTGTCCAGTAATAATAATAATAATAATAATAATGGAGATTGAATTCCAGCTTAATCATTGTGAATTAAAGGGTGATCATTAAAAAATAAAAATCAATTATAAAATCCTGGCATCTAACAAGCAGCCTCCAGGTTTGTATGTCCAATTTTTTTTTATCCATAAAAATGGTTCTCCACCAACAATGTCTTTGACAAGTGCTCATCAGACCTGTCCACCCTCCGGATTGTAGCTTCTGGCTTTTTCCATTTGGCAAATTTCTGTTTAAATAGTGGTCAGTCTGTTGAGCAGTTTCCAGATTATAGAGATTGGGATGGAAGTAGAGGGAACCTGGAGCTGCCTCTCCTCTCTCTCAGTTCTTGGTGTTTTCCTCCACCAGCTGTTTCTCAGGGCCACCATGCTGCCACTGGGAACGTTATGTTTAACTAATCTTAACCAATTTCAGCTGCGTCCCTATTTATAATGTTGAAAGACTGATAAACATAATATATTACTCACTACTACATAAAAAAATAAAGACATATTTATAAACACAAGTAGAATGAACCTTAATTATAGGCTTATGTATTTGAGCTCAATGCCCTTAAACTGGGACCAGAGCATTTTGCAATAAAGCAGCTGCTGAGTTAACATCCCCTTCATTTGATTTTCAAATGTAATTATGTAGTAATATTACTAGATTGGACTCAGTTGGACATTTGGAGTTGATATTCTCATCACTAAACCTCAACATATTGTCAGGGTCCTGTGCCACTTGCCTACTTTGCCTTTCTGATATTAGCAGGGGCGTAGCAACAAATTCTGGGTTGTGGCATTGGGCCAATTTGCCAAAATGTTGAACTATCCCTTTAACTGTCGCTTCCCCTAATTACCCCGATTTATGTTTTTTGGGTGGCATGATGAAAGCTAGCCTCATTCAATCTGGGCTCACTGACGTTACACTTGACGCTGGCCGCTGTCTATGGGCGGACTAAACCATTTTACACCTCCAAGAGGGGGCCCCCAGAATGTCCAATATGTTGGGAGGACTTTTACACAGACTTCATTCTCTTGTGATGTTATCAGTATATTTGAAATAAATTATGACACCAATTAATTGGAGGGCCCAAGTCATTCGAAATAAAAATATCACACAAAAAAATAATAATTTCAGGATTTTCATGGGCCCTCTCCCTACTCGGGCCCTCCCCTTTTCCCCCCACTACCACGTCCATGGTTATTAGTATAAAAACCACACTGGCAAATCGATTGTGTACATCAGGTTTTTTTTTTTTTTCAGTGATCCTCATTACAGCGTATACAGTAGAATACAACTGGCTGGACATCAAGGTGCATGTGACACACAAAACAACTTATTATTCATGAAGTGATATTGTGCATGTTTTTGTGTGTATAATTACGATGTCACAGTTATACAAACATGAATATGTAAATCATACACGCTACCATAACCTGTTTATTGCTCTTCGTACAAAGAATGACAAGTTGCATCTAAGACCTGTTCCCTGTAGTTTCAATACAAGCCGTGAAAACCAGAGCGAAGGGAGGTAAAAGTTTGTAGCTGGAGCTTGTTTCCACAACAGAAATACACAGTATGAATGTTTTATCAGGCTTAATCAATAAATCATAGTTAAAGACGAAACTGGAAAACAGGACTATGTGAGTGTGAGTGTATTCATGAAGGTGAGCTGAGGTACATCTGCAGAGCAGGGGTGAAGATTAGGACAGTTCCCAGAATTGACACTGTGAGGAAGGCCCACAGGAAAATCCTGTCCAACACCTGAGCCACAAACTTCCAGTCCTGTACCACCTGAAAGAGACAGAGAGACGGATTCTTCACGGTGTGTAAACATCTTTCATTCAAGACACAACTGCTCTGTGATCTTACTGAGCTTTGTGCTGTGCAGAGCAACTGAGACACAAATCAGGAGTGAAACTGCAGCTACCAGTGTAAAAGTTTCAAAGGGAATAGATTACAACATTCACCCCACACCCCCATGCCCCCCCCGTCACCTCTCTTATGAAGTGCTCCTTTTTGATGTGACGGCTGATGTAGCGAACTGAATTGGTGGCTTTCTCCAGCATGGCCAGCCAGGCTTGGTTCTCGTCCTCCTTCCCTCCGAGGGGGCCTCTCTGCTGGCTGCCGCTGTGGCCAGGACCCCCCCTCCTCCCTGCACCTCTACGGGGCTTCAGCTCCGGGCTGCGCATCTCCATATCTGGATAGTGATATCTACAAAAAAAATAAGTAAATGTGTTAGAAATTTCTTCATTAAGATGTATCATCTTGTTTTCGAGGGGGTTCAAACATATAGACAAACAATGCACAATAACTAATTTAGTGTGTATATCTTTATTCTATTCCTTTATATAGTATATGTGTATTTATAGTATGCATATTTTTTTGCATATAGTATGCGTATCTTTTGCACTAGAATATTTTAATTCATTTAATTTAATTTAATTTAATTTAATTTAATTTAATTTAATTTAATTTAATTTAATTTAATTTAATTTAATTTAATTTAATTTAATTATAACATTCTATCTATCGTTTTGGGTAGTTCTGAGATATTGAGCATCAAAGTTCCAACTCGGCTTGTGTTTTGGTTGATAGAACCTTTTTATTTTATGAATAACTAATTAAAAATGTTGAAAAATTTAAAATAACACCACACAGGCATTAACAGACCACTAATGGATGATATTATGCAAAAAACTCAATTTTGAAAAAAATTGAGATAGAACCTTATAATTCTAAGCTCACGTATTCTATATTTTTGTTTGCACCTGACACCAAGACAAGTTCTTCGTGCTGTAAAGTGACCTTTACTGCTCTAAAACAGTTCTGAAACATGAACTCATCGTACAAACATGTTCTCAAAATGACAGAAAAAACAGACACAACAAAAACAAACAAAAAAGTCCACAACAATAAAGCAAACAAAGGATAAACCACAGTTAACATAACACTGGAACAATACAACAGTAAGAAGGCCACAACGGTCAACACTGAGACTGAGGTCACAGTATCCTGTGATCTCAGTCTTTAAAATGATTATTATCAATTGAACGTCACATAAATATGACTATGAAATGCAGTTGGTGCTGTATTGTGTGTGTTACCTGTCAGTGTGACCCCTCATACACAACAGTCTGGGCAGTCTCTGAAGGAAGAGGCTCTTTACCCAGGGGGCCATTGGGTGGTAGGTGGCAGAGGAGCGGTGGTGGACGTTAATGACGAAGACGGTAACGATGATGGAGAAGGTGACAAATATCATGATAAATAGCAGGTATTCTCCAATCAGCGGGATCACCTGAGGAAACAAAAGACAGGAGTTTATTTCCCATAGTAACAACGACAACTGCTACGTTAGAGATCTGAGTAGTTTCAGTCTATTTGTGTCATAAATTTAAATAACTAATAATTATTTCCCCCCTTGTCTCAGCACTTAAACCTAACTCCCATCTCTTGCTACAGGTGACTGTTCAGGAGTGGTTTACTGTGTGAGTGCTGCAGCAAGGCTTCGCCTGACTGAGGATCATCTCTATAATCAGGTCTTTTCTTTCTCATGCTGATATTGCTTATGTATTTCTTTGCTGTCGGGGATCAGCCACAGACCAATGAACTTGTTCAAAATGCTGCTGCGAAAAGACAAGATTACATAACTCCTGTAATCTTCACTGGTGACCAGGTGTTTTTTAACATTTAATGACTATTACAAAAGTTAATTCTATATCCGGTGTTGTTTTGATTTGCTGGCTTTTTTTTTTTGCTTTTTTTTTGCAGTGGTGTGGCTCTGTATCATTATCAAGAAAAGTGCTATTTAAGAGAAGTTTAACATTATTGTTGTTTTATATTTATTATCATTATTATTCCTATTATTATTATTATTATTATTATGAATTGTTATGAGGTACTCTTGACTTGGTGATATACAGTAATATGTTCCAGTTCATGACTGGAACATATTCTTACATTTAAATATTTTTCCATCTGGATTTATCTGCCAAATGATAGACTGTAAATGGATATTGATGGATGACTTTTGACTCCCCAAAACCAATGGGTGACGTCACGGATGCTACGTCCATTCTTTTTACAGTCTATGTTTTGTATACACCGCTTATAGGGTTGCAGTGGGGGCTGGAGCCAATCCCCACTACATAACACAGGGCATGGGCAGGGTACAACCTGGGCAGGTCGCCAGTCTATAGGGCACCTATATGGTGACAAATAACACACACACTCACATTCAGGCACTACAAGCAATTTAGAATGGCCAATAAACCTAGTGCGCATGTTTTTTTTGAGTACCCATAGAGAACCCATGCAGACACAGGGAGAACATGCAACATGCCCCCAGCCTGGGAACCCAATCAGTGATTTTCAAAATTATTGGACTATACTCCGTGAACTGTTAATTGTGCTGAGATTAAGTGTAAGCTGCAGGTAATTGATAGGGCTGTGGGCGTGATTTGAGTTAATTAAGACATACTGCAATTAAGATTATAATGAGGATAATTGTGCAAAGGGAGAAGTAGGATGGATTTAGTAAAAACTCATGGCTCTCAACAGAAACAACCTTTAGGCTACAAACCTTTGAGGATGAGGGGATGATTTCCTCTATGACCAGGAGGAACACAGTGAGTGACACCAGCACAGACGTGGAAAGCGACAGTTTCTCCCCTTCATCCGATGGCAGATAGAACACCAGCACCGTCAGGAAGGACAGGCCGAGGCACGGGATGATGAGGAAGAGGGTGTAGAACAAGGGCAGCCTCTTGAGGATGAACGAGTAGGTGACGAACGGGTACCAATACACCCCGTCCCTCCTGCTGCCCTTCACTCCAGTGGCGTTGAGGATCTCCCACTCGCCGTTATCAAAAAAGTCTTTCCGGTCCACGTAGTGATCCACCAGGACCAGGTCCACCATGTTTCCATCGTAAGTCCAGGAGCCGAACTTCATGGAGCAGTTCTGGCGGTCGAATGGGAAGAAGGTGACGTCCATGGTGCAGGAGGACTTGTAGCTGGCGGGAGGAGTCCATGTGATGGTGCCGTCCCAGCGCACGATGGCTTTGGTCATCAGGGAGCCTTCGAAGCGACCGTCCGCACTGTGAAGGGAGGGGAAGAAGAAGACCATAAGGAAAGAGGCGCCAAGCCAAGCAGACATGGTTAAGATATGAATGAACACAGAGGAAACAGAGACAGGAATAAAGAAAGGGAAATTGATTCAGTTTACAAATGGGAAGAGTGCTGCATAACTCACTTTTCATAAAGGACGATGTCAGGCAGCCATATGGTCTCTGAGGGAACTCTAATGGAGGTAATACCTCCGTAGTCATCAGGATTCCACTTCAGCTTTACATCAACCCACTCCTTAAAAAATAATACACAGCAATGCATTTTAGTATGATTATGTAAGAGAGTTGCAGGTGCAGCTTTTCCACTTCAGCACCACGGACAGCACCAGTGCACTAACTGCACACCGCAAATGGAAACTAATGTGCGTTTCTCGTTGTGTGGTTGTCCTCAGTTTGCTTATTGCCATAGCCACAGTCTTGTTTGTGCATCTTAGAGTCAACATCTTATTCAGTTAATCAATTTACTCTGGCTGGGTTCTTTATTGTGTGGTACTTTCCAATAACGTTCAAAGTGCTGCACATGAAAGGCATTCAAGATGGAAAGAAACACAGCACGTATAAAAAGGAAAATGTGAAATTAAAAAGTAGATAAAAGCCGACTAGAACCCAATAAAACAGAAGAATAAAATTTACAGTACAGCTGCACAGCGAGATATGGCTGAAAAGCCCCAAATGTAATTTAATTAAAGGCAAATAGGGAAGTAATAAACTTCAATTTGAACTAAATAAAAGCTGGAGCGGATCGAGGATTTTTTGAGAGCTTGTTCCAGATATAAAGACAACAGTGTTGATTTTCCATGATTAGTCTGCAAACTTGTGATGGACTCAGAGGTCTCAATGGTTCCTACCATCAGAGCGGCCATTGAATGCTTTTAAAAACCAATACCAGTAATTTAAAGTCAGTTAATGGCCAGCTCTGTTGAGTTTTTTTTTCTCTTTTCATTTAATTCTTGATAAAATCTTAAAAAGGCAAACCCTTATGTTAAATCTAAAGAATCCATGCCCTGTCCAGATCTCAAACTGATTTAATGAAGAATAGAATAGATTTCTAGACGCACCCTAGTGGCAACAAATATATTTGCTCCGCAGGTCGGTCTAGAAACGAGCCATAGGAACTTTTTGAGTCTGGAACACCGTTTGTGTTCACCATCATCTGTTTAGAGAGTCGTTGGGCGGGCTTAACGCCATGACGAGATACATTTTAATTGGCTTGTTAGACTAACGTCATCCTGCTCTTTGCTCTGATTGGTCGTAGTGCTACCCTATTGTGTGCAGAGGCAGTTTGAAAGACAGCCTTCATCCCGCCCCCTGGATTGAGCCGAGGTCTACCGGTCGTTGCCAGACTAGACATTTTAATGATAGACTGGCTTGTCAGGCTACTGATGCCTTTATTTTCTGGCAATCTTATTGTAGTGTATGTATTTATTTGGATGACGTTGCATCATTTATACCTTCTCCCTTTGTTCTCAATTAAAAAATGAAATTTCATTTTTCAGCTACCTTTTTCATGTACAGGAACTGTACTATCTATAGGCCCATCAGTATGAGCAGTGTTCATCCTTACCTGCCAGAGCCAGACATTAGTCGTCATCAGCTGGTTCTTCTCATCCTGCAGGAAAAAGGAAAGACATTTCTGTTCAGTGTTTAGAAATCTTTCCGTGCTCGCTGGGAATGACAAAAGAGACTAATGAGGAGGTGAGGAGCAAACCAGAAGCTGGAGACTAAAAATTTGAGAGAGATGAAAGAAAGCACTTAAACCTAGTTAGAAAAGATTTTCTTTTTTTTTTCCAAAGTGGGTTAATTGCTTCTCTTGCTTGCCACAGTGGAAGTGGACTGGAACAGCTCTGGGGTTAAGTGCCTTTAGGAAGGATATCTGCACCATTTAATGAGAGAGAGATGCAGAAGTGAGAAACTAAGTGCCAAAACTAATATATGTGTTGCTGCTTCTTTTGCCAGGATGAGGTATTGACGTTCACCGTACAGAAACAGCTGAGAGACAGGCAAAAAGGAAAGGAATGAGAGGAGGGGGAGGAGGCGGAGGAGGAGAATTTTTAGCCTTTCAAAGTGAGCTATGTAAAAGTGGGTACAGGAAGATCCTTGAAGAAATGTAAAAAGTAAATCTGGTGTAAAAGGAAAATCTATGGGATAGATTTTGTGGTTTGTTTGCCTTCGACGGGCGCTGAGGCAAAGCTGATTGCACACCCGTCCTCTGTGAGTAAGAATTGATCTGAATTTCTGAGGAGGTTTTTTTTTTGGGGGTCCGTTTGTTTTTGAGATATAACAGAAGTTTAGTCAGAATACCACAAGATGGCGCTCTACCAAATGTAATTTCTGCATGGCAGGAGCACAAACCTTTAAATGCTGATGTAGTCAAATGTGACCCTCAGTGGAGATGGGGGGAGGGGGTTGGGTCTTTTGTGTGGGTGTGTGAGTGTGCGTATGTCCTTGTGTAAATAATGAATGTGATCTGGTTCCTCTCAGCCTGATGGCCACATTACATTCTCAGCCTGCTGCTGTGAAAGATCACTTTGGACCTCTCTTTTTAACCTTTCCGCCTCCCTCTCCTCTTTGCTCCCTTCCTGTCTCCCTTTAAATCCCTCGGCTCCTCACCTTCTTTCTGATTGATCCTCACACTTTTGTCTTTAATGTATCCCCTGTGCTACAGTTCCTCTGCTGACCTCCCCTGATAACCACCCTCTCTTACATTTGTATTTTCCTCCTGCTGCTCACAGTGCTATCTCATTTAAGTTTCATTCCCTCCTTCCTTCCTTGCTTTCCCCTTCTCATTCCAAAAAAAATAACAACCAGTAAATTAAAACAGTGTTAACCATGTTAACCACGAGGAAACTTAAATTCAAGCAGTGAATTTCATTAAAGGGATAGTTCACCCAAAATTCAAATTTCACTCATTATCTACTCACCCTCATAAGCTGTGAGAAGTTTCAGAGTCCTCCGTTCCTTCTCTGAAGAGCTTTGTTGAATGGAATTTTCTTCGTCCAAAAAGACACACCAAAAAACATCCAAATGATGTCCTTCAATACAAGAGGGACATTACAGACTATGGAGGTTTGTTTTTTGGTGTGTCTTTTTGAGTTATTTACAACCATTATGGACAAATACTGGGTCCAGAGAAGGGACGGAGGACTCTGAAAATTCTCACAGCTCTTAGTCGAGCAATGAGTGATTTGTTTGTGTTTTTGGTCTCATGAATTACAGGATTTTGCTTAAGGGCGCCAACGATGTTCAAATATCCTCATCTCTCTAATAGTAATGTAATCCATAATGGCTGGCAAGGGCAGTACACAAAGTATCACTGAAAATACCACAGTCATGTCCTCGGTATTCTCATTTCATTTTGTTTTTGTAACCTGAAATGACTTCATATTCTCTCATTTAAAAATATAGGCACAGTTTACATTATGTTTGACTAAGTTTAGGCCTAAAAATCAATAAGTAATGTCCCTCTTGTATTGAAGGCCCCGCGTTGTGGAAGTGGGAAAATGCAATGTGTTGTTCGTCCACCAGGTGGCGAGAAATTGTTCCAAAAACAATGTAAATGTAACTTCCTGTTACCACCAGGGGGCGCATTTTAAACCCAGATGTGGGTAGGTGTGTTCAGGGGAACCTCCAAACTGTCTCAGACAATGTAGTTCACTGGCCACTTCTTCCTGGGGGCGCATTGAGTAAAGACATCAGCACGTTCAGGGTGGAGCCATCATCATCTTCAGCAAGTTTGAAGCTGACAGGATGAAGTATGTGTGTGTTAGAGCTGTTCGAAGGTGAAATGGCGAGCAAACGTAAAGTCGCCAAAATTGGCAAGGCCACAGAAGCCACGCCCTTAGACGTAGAGACCTATGGAGCACAACGTTGGATCAGCATGGCATCTCGATGATCTGCAGCCAATTTGAAGTAGATCGGGTGAAATTTGTGGGGGTAGTTAAAGTTTTTAATGTAAAAAACGGTCATTTCCTGTTACCACCGGGGGGCGCATTGAGGAAAGTGGGATATTGATAAAACGGGCGAATCAGTGACTCACTGTCGTACTTTCCTGCAAGTTTGAAGTTGATAGGATAAAGTATGTGGGCGTGACAGCCAACTGAATTTGGGTGGCGATCGAGCCTAAGTTTGGCGCCCACCAGAAGCCACGCCCTTTGACCCATCGACCTACGGAGCACAAGCTGTACTCAGCTAGGTCTGAAGATGTTGTCTATCAAATTTGGAGCATGTCGGGCAAACCGTTTCGGACGAGTGAATTTGGCGCCAAACGAGCAATTCAAAATGGCGGACTTCCTGTTGGTCTGAGGGCGAGGGAACCCTGGACCTTTTTTTTGCGTCTTGATGAGATCTATTAGCATACCAAATTTCATGTTTGTAGGTGAAACACACACAAAGTTATTCAGTTTTCAAATTTTCTAGGGGGCGCTATTCAGCCATTTGGCCACGCCCATTTCCAACGACTTTAAAATATTAAATTTTTCGGAGGCCTGATGTGCATGCCAAAATTCACCGTTTTCATGCACGTTGAGGCCATGAAAAACGTTGGTTGACAATAATAATCCTAGGTGTTTACAATAGGGCCTCTCATGGAATAAATGGAGAGTAAAATCGAAATGGCTGACTTCCTGTTTGGAATAGACCAATGGTGCAAGAGACTTTTTTGTTCGCCTTGACAACTTACACATGTGTACCGATTTTCATGTTCCAACTCCAAAAAAACCCCTATGGGAGGGGTTTTTGAAAATTGCATGGCGAGACATCAAAGATGGCGGCGGCCACAGCAACGCCCTCCTACAGACCTGTAAGCACAAGCCGTACTCAGGGCAGTCTGTGGATGATCTGTAATCCATAATGGCTGGCGTTCGTAATGGCTTTGTTGACTTGTTTCGCACATCTGAGGTGGAACGAAGTTGATGTGGTGAATTATCTAGGATTAATCCATGTTAAAATTCCTGTACCACTGGGGGCGCTAGTCATGTTCAGGGCGGAGCCAGCATCACGTCTAGCAAGTTTGAAGCTGATCGGATAAAGTATGTGGGTTTCAAAGCTGTTTGCAGGTGAAATTTTTGTTTTTGACGTATCTGGATGCCCTGTAGCCAGTTTGAAGCAAATCGGATGAAATCCCTCGGAGGAGATAGGTCAAAAAGGTCAAATTTCAATTCAAAATGGCCGACTTCCTGTTGGTCTGAGAGCGAAGGACCCCTGGACCTTTTTTTTGCGTCTTGATGAGATCTATTAGCATACCAAATTTCATGTTTGTAAAAACACACAAAGTTATTCAGTTTTCAAATTTTCTAGGGGGCATTCAGCCATTTACATTATATTAAATTTTTCGTTTGACTAAGTTTAGGCCTAAAAATCAATAAGTAATTAAAGGCTTCAGCATTTTCACCAGAAACACTATAATTCATGCCAAAATAACATACAAGTATACTATAACAGAGCCATTAAGTTGACTGAATAATGAGCTTAATTCATTAAACCTCTGGTCTGGTTTCTGTTCCAACTCAATTTTCTGGGGTGGTGGAGGGTGTGTTGATGGAACTGGTGACCTCAGTATTTTTCAAATTCCAGCTATGGCTCAACATCTGTAAAACCGTTTTACTTTCCATTGACTTTTCGAAGGCCAAACTGATTTCACTAATTTACCTTCTTCTCCTCGTCCTCTGTCACTAATACTAAAAATGTAAAGTGAGCTCACCAGCTGCATGCAAATAAGACGTAAAACGTTCAAATCAAGATCTGTTGGCTTATTAAAACACATGGTATTGATCCTGCTGTCAAGAAACATAATTGAACTGGGCAATGAGGACGGCGCACGGATGAGCTTTATATTCTCCCCACGGCCCATTCTATCCATATAAATTAAAATTATCCTGACCGTTGTCCTCCCTGTGTGTTTGTGTGTCTGTGTGCTGTGTCCTTACCACATCGACCAGCTGTGAGATCTTGAGTCCGAAGCGTACGGTGATGGTGTCATTGGCGTGCTGGACGGGACGAACCCACTTCTGATACCCTCTGAAAAGGTTCCTCAACAATGAGTCCTCCAACTCAGCCAGAGACACAAAGTCCTCTTGAGCTGCAGGGACAGGCACAAGACACATAGGAATTAAGTCTGGTCTCATAAATAAGACAACAGTGTAGCTACGGATATGATAAGTGCTGAAATGAATCGATAAATGTTACATAAATCTGCCTCCAAGTGTTTTATAGCCCAAAATCATGTCAATTCATTCAGTAACTGTTGTAACTGTAAGCAGAAATAATATTGATCTTATCTTGGTTTAGAGTTTTAGCTTGCAAACATTTGCTTTAGACCTTGGACTGATGGAGATGTCATCACTTTTGCGAGTATTTGGCCAGAAACCAAGGTATTGACCAATGGAAGTTTTGACCCGATGCTGGTAGTAAATGAACAATTTAGGGAACATAAAAGGGGCCATATTTCATTCAGAGTGCATCAAACTTCATGACTATCCATCCTGAAGTTGTCCAAGGCGTCTGGCTTAAAACCACCAATGCCAAACACATTGTGTTATTAGAGAAATTGTTATAAGGTGACTGCTCTTTTGTCAGCACTTTTTCTGCACATTTTAAGCAAGTGGATGTTGCTTCAGGAATTCATCCTCTGGGAGTGTCCATAAAAAATGTTAATTGTTAAAAGGTTTTTACAATCTGGACCTTTATTTCTAGCATAAAATACGATCATTTACTCACCCAGACACCCAGGTGTCATTACAAGTCGGTCCGACGAAATTAGATCCAGCCGAGAGCCGCGTATATCTGTATAATGTGAGTCTACAGGGAAGTTGAATGCAGCCTCTAATAACACATTATCTGCTGCGAAACCTGTTCGTTTCACCAATATTTTGTTATGGTACGCTAGTGCTATTCCCCTCTGAGTCCAGGGTGACCTGTTGTCAACATCTGGGGTCTGTAGGTTGACCTACTGACCTCTGACCTGGATGATGTCATCTCTGACATCGACGCGGCACGGCTTGTTGCTACCGCTAATGCTATGGTTCGTTTCTGTGTTTCCAACTTGTCAGAACAAAACAGCTGGATGAAGTTCAGCTTCCACAGGCTTCCTCTCCACAACCTGGACTCACTAAAGCTTTTAGTTGAGCTAAAAATGGAGACGAATGCCGAAGCAGAATGATTATTATCAGAATGAGCAGCGCTCGGAGATGACATCAGGTCAGAGGTCAGTAGGTCAACCTACAGACCCCGGATGTTGATAACAGCTAACTCTGGACTAAGAGGGGAACAGCACTAGCATATCATAACAAAATATTGGTGAAATGAGTGGCAGATAAAGTGTTATTTAGAAGCTGCATTCTGCTGCCCTGTTGACTCACATATGGATATTATATGGCTGGATCTAATTTTGTCAGAACGACTTGTAATGACACCAAAGTTATCTGGGTGAGTAAATTATTGTTTTTTATGCTAGAAATAAGGTCCAGATTGTAAAAAAACACAATTCCCCTGTAATTGTAATTCATATTTCAGTCTACTTCAGTCAGACTGATGTGCTGGTCTGACAGACTAACATTGTCATGCCATTAAAGCAGCAAACACTGATCGCCTCCGGAACTAAATCATCAGGATCTACTGATTTGATTCTCTTAGTGTTAATTGAAATCATGAGTATTTTTGGTTTGTATTTGACTTAAAAATATGTGAACATTATTGGACTTTGGGTAACTCTAATGCAAAACAACGTTAGCTGTAGCTTATTGCTTATTATACATCTAGTTAACTGACATGCATGCAATATTGATGTGCATGAATACCCAGACAGATGTGCTCATAAATGTCGTCCTCTTTCCAGTGTTACATGACTTTGAACATACAGAGACACAGCGGTGCATGAACAAAGTGAATCACCTCTCCAGAGTCTCAAAAGGAAGTGGATGGAAAAATTAAGGCAGGGCCTGAGAGTCTCTCTGTCTCACACACACACACAGTCAACCCTGACCTGACAGCTGGTCATGGCCGAGTGAATGCATCTAAGCTCCCAAGGCCGACAAAATGATCATGTTGACATGATCACCTCAGACAGAACAATGGCCAGGGGAGACGAGCCGAGCTCAGAGCGCTTTGTGCAGTCAGGCACAAGACATAATAGTCAGTTAAAGAGTGACGCTCACTCTGAGCAGGAGACGGTGCAGCGAAGGAACGGTGCTTTCACTTCACCAGCCGCCGTTAAAGTGAAGACAGCTGGGAGATATCAGGTCTCTTAGGTAGACGATTACAGAAAACACAACTGTGATGTTTTCCAGAGCAAGTAAAATGTGTGTACTGTGTAATTCACTTCACTTCTCTGTTCACACCTCTGTGTAGGTACAGAGAGGTAAAACCCAGAGGAGCGCTGCGTAAAAACACAGTCAGTAAAAGCAGCCTATAAGACTGTTCAAGGACAATTTAATGACTTCTACTTCAGTGAAAGTTCCCCATGCTTGGCTTTAACGGCTCATCAAAAGCTTACAGTATACATCCTGTTGAACTGTCCTTCAGCAAGAAACTGAACCGCTTCTCTGTTACTCACTGTGTGTAACTAAGATGAAGATGACAGTGGCATGCGCTGGTTGCTCAGAGCATTATGTGGTATTTGTAGTTGAGCTACTCCCACAGTAACTCGGCAGCTCTATCAGCTTCAGAGCTCAGAGCATTTGTCCACATAAGAGGGGGAGATTTTGGCACCGCCAGTGGTGGTGGTGGTGCTGCTGCGGCGGAGGCTGATAGACAGAGACGAGAGTTGGAATCAACAGCCTCTCAAACAAGGGGAATGGAGCAGAAGAGTGGAAAGAGCTGATAAGGGAAGGAGTGAGACAGACTGACCCAGAGCAATTCCCTCCAGTGTCTGAGAGAGACAGAGCGAGGGGGCAGGGAAGAGGTGGGGTTCTGAAGGAGAAGTTAACTCGGGCAAAGGGAATGAGAACAGACACCGAAAGAGACAGAGAAGAGAAAACAAATTTCCATTTCAGCTTGTTTCTGAACACAAAGGTCTATACTAAGCAAGACACCCCTTCACAGCCAACACCCTGCATGCATTAATTGGTAATGTGCACACTGCTACTGCAAAGAGAGGAAGATTATTTCTCTGAAACATCCTGAACTAACACCTCCGGGGTGGAGAGGCAAATTGTGCAATAACAGTTTCATTTTCTTTTTGCGTTTGATGTATTTTGTGATTATGTTGTTGTCATATTTTTCCAGGGTCTAAATCAGATTGCAGTTATTAGTACTATCTCGAAAAAGTTATTATTAGGGTCAGCAGTCATGGAGGAGGACAAAAGGTGTGTAGCTACTGTATATGTATGAAAGTGATTTGCCACCTGTTTGGTTAACCTTGTCGGGTCTGTTTACATGAGTTAAATGGAGGCTATTTTAAATGTGTTTCATCTAATGTTTTCAAAAGAATCATGGCTTGATGTATATCTTTCTTAATGTCAAGAAATGAAAATATACCAAAATCAAAAGTCCCTCTCTCAGGACTTCCCAGTTTTGCTTTGGCACCTTAAAAGGATAGTTCAACATTTTCGCAAATTGGCCCATTGCCATAATCCCTATACTGTAGTCATAGCAGTAGGTTCATTACCTTTAATTGTTGGTGCAACCTATTTTCATAACGGTGGAGCAGAACCACGAGCTGCTCAGAGCTACGCTACGGAGGCTAATGGTTTCCCTCATCATGAATTTACGTTGAAAACAACTCTGTCTCATAACGTTCTGTTATTATCTAGCATGGTGAATGTGCACAACTTGTCCACCAGAGCATCTTGGAGTTGTAGGATTGTGTATTTGATGAGTTTGATGAGGGAAACCAAGAAATCCCATTAGCCTCCATAGCGTAGCTCTGAGCAGCTCACAGCTCTGCTCCGCCATTCTAAAAATAGCTTGCACCAACAATTAAAAATAATGAACCTACTCTTAAAACTATGGGGATCATGGCAATGGGCCAATTTGCCAAAAATGTTGAACTATCCCTTTAACTATGTCCACGTTAATATGGTTTAAAAAAAAATCTCATTCTTCTCAAGCATTTTAGCTCTGAAAATGCATGCATGCATAACCCTCCACCTACACTGCAGCTGGTGTATAAGAGCATCCACGCTGCTGCTGATTAGTTAAAACTGATTAGTTAAAACTGTACAAACTAGGATCAGCAAAGGCCATTGCAGAGGTACAGTAAAATGTAACTGCACAACAGCTGCTGGAAAAGACGCGGTCAGCAATGCTTGTAATTTGTTATCCAAATTGTTTACACAACCGATTGTCAGGATCCAATCAGGGAAGGACAGTGGTTGTCTCCATCATTGTCTCTCAAGGTCTAAGTCTCCATCCATCCGGACTAAAAGGAAACCACAGTTCTAAATTAAGATGGATCCTGTGTTCTTACACCTGTCTGTTTTTAAAGGGTTCCAAAGTAGTGATGATGCCAGGTGGGAAAAGAAAACATTATTGGATTTGGACTTTTCATGGAGAAACACAGGTCACCAGCTTTAAGTTTTGCATCACTCTACTATAACATCATCACTAACAATAGACAAATCCTCACAAAAAGATTGAAATATTGCAGCCTAACCCGAGATATTGTGAATTTATTCCACATCCTTGGACAAGGCTGACACAACACTCACCATCACTGACAGTTTTGGCTGGACATTCCGATGTGTTACGCCAGTAGCAGCTAATGCAGCCTTAGGCTCAGGCTGTAGTTTAGTCTATGGGCTGTCAGACTCACAGACATGGACCACACACTGACATTTCTAATGAGACAGTGTCGTAGGTGTGATGTTGCTGTCATGACATACAGAGTTAGGGAATGATTAAAGTGTGTGGAATGTTGTAACTGGCTCTGAATATTCAGAACAACTTCAGGTGCTTTAGTGTGTGTGTGTGTGTGTGTGTGGTCATGGGCCTGAGCGATCCCTTGGTTTTGGCTTTTCCTCAGTTTTCTCCTGCTTCCTCTTTAGTGTTGTGGAATCTGAATGTAAAGTACGGTACAGATTACCTCCCATTGCATCAGATTCCCTGTGCAGCGGTTGGTTTGTAACGGGCCATCAGTGCACGTTAGCTGAATCTAATCTACTCTACCATCTCCACAGGAAGCAGCTCAGCCTCAAAATCCACATCAACAAAAACACAGACAAGCCAAACCAGCTGAACATGGATGGAGGGATGGAGTCTCCTATACATCCTGCTGCCTCATTGAGATAAAGGCTGTGTGTGCGTTTGTGTGTGTGTTTGTGTGTGTAGCTGATTGAGCAGAGGTGAAGAGTCGAGTATTGATTAGATCGTACTGTCTGATGGCTGAGTGGGGGTGAGGGGGTGGGGGTGGGGGGGGCTGATTACCTCTGAGAGATTGTGATGCATTGTGTCCTTGTGCCTATATGTAGGTATGCCTGTATGGGTGACGTACGACAATGTGTATCATGTGCACACACTAAACATATGTGCACATCAGGAAGGGAAATTACATTTTACTGAAGATTGATGGAGACACAGCGGTGAGCCAACACCCCCACCACCACCACCACCACCACCACACCCCCCCTGCCTTCTCCTCAATCTGAAACACCCCACGGGCGACACATTGGTATGATCACTCTGACACCGCCACCATCTGCTCACCGTGGAACCAGTGGGATGTACCACTGAGAGGGGTAATAGAATGACCAGGAAACCAGAGGGGAACCTTACACTAGTGAAAATTAAGTTTAACATTTTGTTGTTGTTGTTGTTGTTATTTTTTCTCAGAGCAGGTTAACGGGGACATTGTCTGAGACAAGTAACAGGAGAAACACTGAGGTAGCCCACAGTAGACAAAAGCAAGCTAGCTTATCTGATGTACCCACAATGCAACAGGACAGGTGTTCTCAAGGGGAGCCAAGAAATAGCCTTAAGGAGTACGGTTACAGCATGAGAGCACACACACACACACACACACACACGATGGTTTACACAATGTGAAAGACGCTGATCATCACATGACCAGACGTGACCACATGTGTGCAGTGAGCTGTGAACAGTCTTCACTGCTAAACCATCCTGATGCCGCAGCGAGTAAAGGAAAGACTCTGGAAACTTTCTGTCGTCCTGAACTGGAGGCGAGACATCTTGGACATGAAGCTGGTGTGGTGTGTGAGAGAATGTTCTCAGTCCACTCTGCTTCCTGTGTCACTGATCAAAACCAGATCAGTGTCAGTTTAATATGCGCTTCCTCCTCAATTTAAATGTGGACTGAGACGGGGACAGCTAATTGGTCACTGAGGGTGGATTAATCATTTTCATCAACTCATCATCTCACCACCCCTTCTCCCTTTCTCTCTCTCTCCCTCTTCCCCTCCCTCCTCCTCTCTGTCTCAGGCTCTACTCATACATATACAGCAGCTATAGACGGCAGGATTTACAGCATGTGCTGCCAAGAGCCTCTCCATCTCAAGATTAGTAGTGTAAATGCCTTAGAGTAAGCTGATATCAACACACACACATACACACACACTGTGAAAAGAATTTGGACCAGTGTGTGCTTTCTGCTCCACAGCCACAGTGCCACGATTTTTTTTATTCATCACTTTTCACAACCAAAAACCCGTGAGACAAACCTGAAATTACAGTTTTATTATGTGAGGGAATCTGACTCTCTTTCAGTTGAGTGTTTATTATTAAATGTTGTGTTTATCCCTGGTTCCTCTGCTGGAGCAGTGTTATTGAGCCTGTCCTGCTCCCAGGAGAGGCGCTGCGCTCCGCTCTTTTAATAAATCATGAACGCGCTCTTCTCACCTGACCCCGTCATTTTTGCTCCTGCCGGTCTCACACATGATTAAAAGTAGGAATCAAACAGTATGATCTGCTGCTTGGTAAAAAATAACAACAACAACAAAAAGTCTTGATCCGTCTGTGTAGCAGTGTGCAGGACGGCTGTGGTCTTCCTTACCTTGCATAGAAGCCTTCCCCAGCACCAGGCAGAGCCACAACACCGCGACCGCAAACTTCATGCTCCCCTCTTATCGTCTGCAAAGCCCCGTCAGGATGAAGCCTATCCACAGCCTGGATCAAACCGTCCCACTGCCCTCACTGCCCCGCGGGTCGCATCTCTTCCAGTGGGACCTGCGCTGCGCCGGATCCCCGCTGTGGTCTCCAGGTTTAGTGATGAAGGGCAGTCGGTTGGTTGGTGGCTTATTACGTAGAAACGCGGAGCTGCTTCACTGAGTGGAGCGGCAGCTTCAACAGCTTCACTCAGTCTTTCCTTCCTCCGGTTCTGTCGCCTCTTCTCTTTCCCAGCAGCCTCTCTCCGTGTGCGCGTGTCTTTGTGTCTAAGTGTGTGTGCGCGCGTGCGAGAGTGTGTGTGTGTGTGTCCGGGGCAGAGATGGATGCCGCCGGAGCAGAGTCGATGTGAGGGCGGGACGGAGGAGGGCTGGCCCGTCAGAGGATGGAGGGACGACAATGACTGGGGAGGACAGATCTGAGATCTGGTCCTCATCCCAGAGGTAAAGACATAAATAAACACACACACAAACAAACAAATAGATGAAGCAATGAATAAATGCTGAGATATTCGTTCAAAACACGAACTATAATGCTTTTAGATTGATTAAATTAATTAGAATAAAAATGAACATTGATAATCGCCTAATCTCAGGTTTTGGCTAATGAGGCTTGGTGCATTTGTTTTTTTATAAGGTGAAACAATTTTTCATGCCATGATAACACAACATGTTCATATTATTGTTCTTTTGTGATATGTGATATTAGATCCAAGGCCAGTAGTACAGAGGCTATTGTAGCACAGAAGCTATTGTCCAGTTACAAGTGAGGCAAAAGCAATAATAATTATAATCTTGATAATGATTTATAAAAACAAAACAAAAACAGAGGCAATAAGGGCGTGCCTCAGAGAGATGAAGCTATTATTTCATCATAGATGAATTTGATATGAGGATAAATATCAGTGTTTCACAGGACAAAAATGATGTGTGTGGTCAGATAAAATGAGAAATATTCACGTCATTATGAAGAGCAAGTTTAAGGGGGGACACAACAGGTGAATAGGGAACAGATATCATGGAACCTCCCAGGTTTTTCACTTACGCTAAGACAATAAGATTATATTTTTTTGTATTGCAGGTTTTGCCAAATCTTATGTTCAAATTAATGAAATTATCTGCTAATTTGCATACATTTCCAGAACAGAAATCTGAACAATGGATAAAGCCCCTTTCAAAATGAATGTTTTATTTTGTTGTGTCAGAAGTTTTTACAGAGAGGATTTTGGATATCTCTATTTATCACTCTGTAAATGAGAAAATATTGTCACCAGCCCTAAAAAAAAGAATCAAATTTTGCCGCGTTTTTAGGAATAAAATGTTGTATAAATCAGGCTGTGAATGATATATCAACAATCCCCTCTGTAAAAACCTTCAGATTATAGACAAGAATAAAACTGGAAGGTTTGGTGTCTCTGCTGAAGTGGAGATTAATAGCTCAGAGTCTGAGGAAAAACTCATTTTGAGAAAACAGTCTTTAAAGACTTGTACTGTAAAATTCCATAGATTAAAATAATAGTAAATCATACTTTTACGATAGGTTGAGGATATGGAGGAATTTGGAAATGACAATTTTTGGAGCCTACATGTTCAGGAGAGAGAGATGAATTTAGGAGAAATCTGACGAAAGAGACAAAATGAAGTAAAATAGGTTTAACCACCTTAATGTGGATTTACTACCATTTCTTTCCACTTTTCTGAAAGAATGCATGTTAGGAAGAAAAATAGCCCCAAATCTCAAAATTGGTCAGTGTTTCTGCCGTAAGAAAGACTTCTTTTTTACATGCATGGCAACTAGTGTAGTTTGTTCTGGCATGGTTACATTGAAACATTTAGAGAAACATTGTGGTTATGGTTAATAGAAGACAGAAACAAGCAGACGACACTAGACTCCCTGTATTTCTCTCTGAATGCTGCTTTTTATCCAGTATTCATCCACCAGGAGAGGACTTCATTATCCTTAATTGTCACCTCTTTGACATAAGCCAGACAGGAAAAGAGCTGGAAACTCTTTGCTTCGCACGTTAAAAAGACCGATGACTTCATCAAGAGTCCATCTCAAGTCACACAAAAAATTCACACGAAGAGCAAAAGACACCACACACTGCGCTACTGTGCTGACTGCTGTGCTTGATGAGTTACACTCACAGATGTCGTGAGGCACTTTAGTTTATGATGGATGTCTTAAGATCATTTCACAGGGAGCCCTTACCTGTAAGTTCCCCTCCCACGGGCCCATCGCACCGTTTTATAGGCAGTGAGTCTGCACATTATCGTAACTCAACAGAGTGCAACCCGATGCTTCATTCATTCCGCTACACACGGACACTCGCTTACGCATGACATGTTGTGCGATGCCATGACGCTGTCTAATCCCTGTTGTTGCCACTGTTGGCCAGCTCAAAGAATGTTTCAAGCAAAAGTGAATCCATGCTAATGACATAAGGACGCTGTGCAGGGGAGTGAAAAGTGAGTGATCCCGGATGACTGGAAGAACACACTCTGCCACATCACATCCTGAGACCAAATCTGATTAGAGCCCATGCTGTAATGTGTGTGGGCATCATGGGCCCTGATTAGAGCCTGATTTCCAATGCTACTGAACCCGTAAGACTGGAGGTGGTTGTACTACTATGTATGTTGTTATCCCATAGCTATCACCTTTCGCTGATAAAAGGCAGAGTAGCGAGGGCGAGCACTCAGCGTAGCAGGGTTCATCTAATTACCTGCTGTACAGGCCGAGCGGGCGACGTGATCCAGCCATCGATCTCGCCCAGAGTTTCCCCACACTGTGTGGAAATTGAGAAATATGCATCTCCTCATGGTTTCGATCCGGGCCTGTCGCCAGGTAATGGAGAGAAAGTAGGATCTACATGAAGACAATCAGGCTTTACAACAGCTTCTTTTTTCATGACTTTATTTATTGAAAGCAATTTCACAGGTAGGAACATGACAATATGTGACAGAGAAGACTTCCAATCATCCCTCCCACAATCAAACTCCACTCAAAGGAGAACAGGTCTATGAATCCAATATCAACATGTCAACTGTACAGAATACATACACAAATAAGGAAAATAATAAAGAAAACAAGTAAATTAAATAGAAATGTTAAAAAACAACAAGAATGAACAAAGAAAGACCTGAGCCGACAGCTCCGGTGTCTCGGCTGAGTTTCCATGGTTTCCTACCGTCACGCTGCCACTGAAGGTAAAAACATGGCGACACGACATGGCAGCCAGCAGCGAGCTGACCCGCTCCATGTAGATATGAACGATATGAACGGCTCATTCACTTTGTTGATGGGGGGGAGTACTGATTAATGAAAAACATACTTTTGAACCAAATAATCGATTTTCCGGAATAGATAACAGGAGAAGTTACACAATGTCCCTTTAAGAGAGTTCTCCAAGTCTTCTATCAGTCTAAGCTTTTCAACTTTATTGCACAGTAGCACCTCTTTCACCCATAGCAGCATCATTTTCTTTATGTGTAATATGAAATGCATTGCGTCGCCATGTAAAAAAAGGAAGAACAGATAGAGTGTGAGGAATGAGAGCAATTTATGGAGGTGTAAAAAAGGGCCGACAGCCAGACCATCTGAACGGAGGAATTGGGGGGGGGCAGAGAGCTCAGACTCATTTGCTTTGTGTCATCTATTCAGGCAATCAAATAAGCAGTTGGTTGACTAATAAACAACTCATGGAGAGCGAGTGGAGGAGACGGACTCCTTCTCCTAATTAAGTTGGAGCAACGAGAGCAGCTGCAGGAAGAACTGCAAGGTGAATCATGCTGCACCCACCCACGCACAAACAGACGCACACAAACACACATGCGTGGAATTTGACGGTTCATTCATGATCAGCATGAACACACACACACACACACACACTTCTTAGCTGCACATGTTTGAAAATCTGCCACTTGGCTTTGTGTTTCTCATTAAATGCTGTCATAGTGGGGCACCTGATCGCTGCTCTGCCGGTGCCAAGACTCACCCAGGGGGGGGGAATCCAACCTGTCTTTCACACAGGGACACACACATACACACACATACAAATGTGCACACACATCAAGTGGGAACATCCTCCCTGGTTATCTAACACCCAAACAAACCCTGTCACTTCTGTGTCAGTGCACACAAACTGACAGCAGGCCCTTCACTAGAGTCTGGATGGTCTTTTCAATTGCAAACTACTTCAGTAATTAGTCACATTCCACTTCCAATCCATTTTAATTCAGAAATTGAGTTCACATTAAGGTCATCATGCAGCGCTGAGGGGAGGTTGATGAGAGCAATCTGTGCTTTAATTATGAACAGCTCCATTTATTTGGGGGAAATTCTCAAAATTCCTGAGTGTTTTGCAGCAGAGCGATGACGACGTCTCTCTTTCTCTCGTTCTGCATCTTCATAATAGCTTTTTCATCTGTCTGACTGTCTGCTTCCCGCTTCTTTTTTCTTCTATATTGAATGGAGAGAGTACAAAGCAGCATCATGGGATCTACTTTTCAAATCTGTGCGTGTGATTCTCCAGAATCCTGTATTTGTCCCCAGCTGCTGAAGATGAGGATGTATGGTAACACGGTGGTGCAGCGTTTTTATGTTGTCGGATTACTCAGTCACTGTGGAATTACTGCTGCCCTTTAAGCCAACCATAACAAACGAGAGCTTAATGCAGAACCATAAAGCCACACACACACACACACAAACACCTGGCTGCCTACACACACACATTAACTAACAAATGTCTCTGTGCTCTTTTATCAAACTGCAGTTTTTCCCCAACTACTGTGTAAGAGTCGTGCTCCAGTGTGCGTTCAGTGACCTTTTCAATCCAAACAGTAAGAGAAAGGTAACCCCAGATCACAACAGGAGTGTTTGCCTGTAGCTGTGTAAGTACACAAGCCTGAATGTGTGTTCTTGTACATCTACATATGCAAATAAAAACAAACTGGGTGCATATCCATCTCTTCATAAGGCTGTTTTAAGATCAGGGTTTAGTTTAGGCAAGGACATTTTATTTGTATAACCCGTTTTTACAGTTTGTGTCAAAGGGCTTCACATGACATCATAACAACATCCTCTGTCCTTAGACCCTCACATCCACTGAGGAAAAACTCCATGGAAAACCCTTTTAAAGGAATAGTTCACCCAAAATTCAAATTTCACTCATTATGTACTCACCCTCATGCTGACTAAGAGCTGTGAGAATTTTCAGAGTCCTCCGTTCCTTCTCTGAGTTACAGGGGGGGTCCGTCCAGCAGTATTTGTCCATATAATGGTTGTGAATGGACACCACTTTTCTTCGTCCAAAAAGACACACCAAAAAACATCCAAATACCTCCATACTGCTCGTAAAGACTCTTGTATTGTATTGAAGCCCCCACATGAGAAATTGTTCCGAAAAAATGAAATAAGTCTATATTTTGAGCTTGTTTGTAGCGGAAGCTCCCAGTGTCTTGGTTCACAGCTCTTCCTGTGACCGGCGGAACAATTTCTCATGTCGGGGCTTCAATACAAGAGGGACATTACATTACAATCACGCAAGATTTGCACTGACCAGTGGAACAATTTCTCATGTCGGGGCTATATATATGTGTGTGTGTGTGTGTTCAATCTGAAAACATATATACACATATACATAGGCCTATACAAATATTACATATGCCTAGATGTTAAAATATTTAAGATGCAAAGAAAAAAAATTAAAGATGAATAAAATAAATGACAGAAAAATAAATAAATAAATGAAAATAAAGAAAATAAGGATTGAGGTTTATAGCTAAAGTTTTATTTATATAAAATGCATAAAGAAGCATGGTGGTAACATGAAAGTGTTTTAGGCTGAGAGCTGTGACTGAAGCTAAATTTCATTTAGAGGAAGATGATGTGAATCTTTGTCACAGAAGATAATATCTGAGCCTTCTTCTGCTGTCACTTGTCAGATCGATGTAATGTCACATTATTATCGTTCCCTCCTCCCTCCCACTGTTCCTCCTTTTTTTCTGTCAATACTTTATTTCATTTTTTTCCTTGCATTACTTTGAGGTTTCACATTTTTCTTCACCTCAAATGTGTGTCTTTGTTTTACAACATCATCATGTCCAGATGTTCACTGACAGTCTGTTTATTTCAGGAAACATGTCACAGAGGAAAACACATTTTCTTGCATCTGCACATTTGGTGTGTGCAGACTCTGTTGCTCTCCCACCTACACACACACACACACACACACACACACACACACACACACACACACACACACACACACACACACACACACACACACACACACACACATGGAAAACATAAGCTGGGGTTGATAATGAAACCTCTGTAGTGATTCCAGTTGAGCTGAGTGACCAGCATTTCCAGGAAGGAGCAGCTTTCAGGAGAATGAAGCTGAATCTTCCTCCTTCAGCTGGATCATCTCAGACAGAGAGAGAGAGAAGCTGGTGATGGCAACAAATCACAGCCTTTGGTAATTAAGATTTTAAAGGGAATTGGTTAGATCCAAAACAAATCCTGGTGGGTCCATGTTGAGTATTTGAACCTTCCTCTTGCGTTCAGGTCGCCACTGACCCGTTTTTAGGTTTTTAATGCATAAAAGTACCACATTAATTTGTTTAGCATCAACTGACTTTGTCAGGAAATCTATATTTAATCTAAATAAAACATTTTTTTTTTTCAAAAGATTTTAAAATGCTCTGGTTAAAATTATGACATTTGTGTTGTTAGGGTCAGTTTCGAGCCTGCACCTGCCATAACATGGTGTTTTGAACCAGCCTTGGTGTGTTCTTGGACATCCTACAGTGCCAGTGTACTCTCCCCTGTTCATCTCTCTCTGGTTCTACTTTCTTCTAGAGATCCACAGGCTGTAGGAGACCAAGTGCAACAAAGGTTGAGGCATCAGACGCTGCAGAAGAAGTGGATCCCCCTCCCCCCTTGGACTTCTAATAAGGCCTCGTGATTAGAGGAATCCATTGAGAGTCGAGGTAACACCTCCTCTACTTATGTTGGTTTTATAATCAACCATCTCCTCGGCTTGTTTTAATTTGTGCTGTGTCCTTTTAGGAATATATTGCCCTGCTTGCCCCGATTGAAGGCCGTGCTGCATCCAGCCCACCGGAAATGCACATTTTACTGTAAATAAACACTGTTCTCCCTTGTCTTGTTATTTTAACTCAACGTGCCAATCCAAGTTTTAGAACCTTTAAACTTTTATTCCTAATTGTGTGGTGTGACACATATGTCACGTCTGCTTGTCCTGGGTGAGGGATCCCTCCTCTGTTGCTCACCCTGAGGTTTCTCCAATATTTCCCTGTTCAAAGGGTTTTCTATGGAGTTTTTCCTCAGTGGATGTGAGGGTCTAAGGACAGAGGATGTTGTTATGATGCCATGTAAAGGCCTTTGAGACAAACTGTTTGTAAAAACAGGCTATACAATAATGAGAACAATAATGAGAGTTAAAACTGAAATCATAAGTGTAGAAGAATTAGATTTGGTCTTCGATTGGATACAACAAAATAAGTTAGTATTACAGTAAACATTTCAAAGACCAAATCAATTATTCAAGGATCAAGTCACAAGCTGTCATCTTTACCCACTTTGAGGCTGTACCTGTCTGGTGAATGGATTGAACAGGTGCAAAAGGTTAAATTATTGAGGATTACAATAGATAGTCACTTGTCATGGTCATGGTATGCATTGTAAACTATCATGGTTAAAAGTAGAAAAAAGGCTTGCCTTACGTACAGTCACCTTCTTCAGCAGTACTGTTTATTCCACTAAACCTGAGTTTATACATGGTCAAATTATCAGATCAAATCTCAAATATCAAATTCATAGTCATTGCACTAGATCAGCGGATGATGGTTTTTTGAAGGCCTTTTCTCGAAAAATGCATATCCATAATAAAAGGAGAACATCTCTGCAACCACAAGGTCTATTTGAATAATTCTTTTTTTTATTGAACATGGTCCACTTTGGGGATTTGCTAGATGTGTAATTATCAGTATATCTGTTACTGGTGAAGAGCAAATGAATATGGCACACACAAAAGATTAAATAAAAATTCATATTCGCCTAAAAAAAAATCATATTTTTGATGAGTGTGCTTTAGAATAATGGAGATGAACCTCTAACACTCTATAAAATCATTGTACAACATATAAACATTGTCTCTGCAGAGGTTGATTCTGATAAAGTGAAGCAGGACAATATAATTGAGATATTACTACATAATATCCAGGCGAGAAATATGAATATAAATATAAATATGAATTTTTGGCACAGCTTGGAACCACTTGCCACTATAAACCAATGTTTATTCTTTAGTTTCACACTATTTGCATGAACTAACTGAAAATGAATCAATTGGAACTAAATGCGAACTCCAATCCAGGCCTTCTAACTGGGTCTGCGTCTTTTACAGTCTATGGTCTGCGTACTGCTGCGTAAAACTGCACCATGTGCTGCAGAGACGTTTCTACCTCTATCTCTGCAGCGGATTGGCCGATTCGCGTGATTGACGGCTCATTCTAACCAGTAGAGCACAGGGAATGAATCTAGACCCACGTGGGTAAGATCGACAGCACTGGCAGCCATGAGCCAATCAGAATGCGCGGAGTCCCCGGATATACGGCATGAGCTGGGCACATGGAGGCTGCATGAGTTCCTGCCGGCTCCATGACGTTATTTCCGGTTTACATGTTCCTAAAGCCCGCCGGTCGCGGTCCCATGTAAACACTGGTCAAAGCTAAGTTGGAAATATGTGGATTTACCCTCAAAACAAGGTTTTCACTGCAAAACAGCAAAGGTAAGAGGAAGTGTAGGGCCATGCTTTGCCCGAGCACTGTTTGTGTTTGCTGGTTGTTGGCTTATTTCTCTGCTGCTGCTGTGGAGCCACTGTTGCTGTGTAACATCCCATTTTTAGTAGCCTGCTGGTTCAAATGAGTGGTAGCTGAAGTGTTTGGCATAATGTACAGCATTATACGAGCCAGAAATGTGGCGACTGGGTCCACACCGAGGTGCGCCATTTTGTTTGATGTTTAATTGTTTGTTTTAGTGGTGTTTGGGCTGTGTTTGTGTTAGATACATTTGTTTTTTGTTCACGTTTTAGCCCAACTTCTGCTGTTCAATTTGATATAAAATATGACTATACTCTTTCATAATCAGTGCATGGAGGGGTCAGGGGGGGTTCTGTAAACCCCAGGGTCCCCCAATTGGGGATTAACATTACCATGCCCAAAATCCAACACTTTGAAAAGGACAGTTATCTTTCGTGCCATCAAGCTTTGGAATGACTGCCCCCTCCATATACGACAATGTAACAGCATGTCCTCTTTTAAATACCAGAAAGCACTATTTAACAGCTGAGCAATAATCCTGTTTGTCAAGTATAATATCTTATACCTGTTTCATCCCGTCTGTTTTACTCCTGTTAAATGACTGATATTTTGACAACTATACCAACTTGCTTAAATGCAATCAAGGGTAAGACGTAAAATGTAAGATGTCACAGCACTAATGTGCTGTTGTAAGTATTGAAACATCAGATGTCTATTTAACTGTGATGATATTGAAAATGTGATGTTTTTAATTCTCTTTTCGATGTAAGGTACTTTGGACCCCAGCAAGACTAGCTTGTGCCAGTGGCACGAGCTAATGGGGATCCTTTTAAATAAATAAATAAAATAAATAAGTGTAAAAAGCAACATTTTCATGGAGAAGGAAGCCTAACAACATAACCAAGAGATGAGAAACAAATGGAATGATCAGGGCCGTTGCTACTATAGGAATTCTGGGCCCCCTTAAAGAATACTAAACTTTTCTTAGACTACGTATGTTTTATCATTTTTTATTTAGCCTACTTTGTTTGCTAATGCAGCATTACTATGAGTATTAGTCAGGGCCTTATGCAGAATAAATCAGTCATATACAAAGATTAGACTACTGGGGTTTTTGTGGGCCCTACTGGGCGCTGGGCCCCTAGAGTTATCATCACCTTTTTAAAACGGCCCTAGGAATGATAAAAAATTGTTTTACAGCTGAGGTCAAAACGACCCTAACACAAGAGATGGTAGCAGAAAGCTAACAAGAGGAAAGTTCAATTGAAGATAAGGGGTATACTGACCAAAAAGGCCCAGGGGCCCACATCAAAACATGTTAAAACCAACATTTTCATAGATAAGGAAAACTAACAATGTAACCAAGAAAAGAAAAATAAATAGTTTTTACTGTATTTTACAGCTAACACAAGAGATGGTAGCAGAAAGCTAACACAAGATGAAGGTTGATGGCAGTAAAGTGTGAGTATGGCCTCAGACCCATCAACTGTAATAAAGCAGAGTGGGCACAGCAGAAATCACCTGTTTTGCCAGACATTGTGTGGACTGTACGTGAAAGAGCATGATAACACGCTCTCAAACCCCTGGTGCTCTACTTTCACTGTCAGCCTCCCAAGAGGAGATGTTCACAAACGTCCACAGTGCTAATGGAAGGTTCAGGGCAAAGAGCTCTGTGTAGGAACTGACATGTTTGCAAGTGCACATGTGTAAACACGCGAGCTGGGGACAGGAAAAAAACAAACTGTGTAAAATCATGAATACAAAAAGATCAAGTCATCAATTGAGGATCAGAGCGCAGATAAAGAGGCAGACAAAAACAACAACAAGAGAAAGCGGGCAGAGAGACACAGAGGGTCGGGGGGAAATGGGGAACTGCGATCCGCTGCTGATTATGACAAAGCGATAAGTCTGATTTTCTGCCCCAGTTGCTGTGGCAGGAGCAGCTGCGGTGGCAGGGTAGCATTCGCTCTGCCATTCTGCTCCTCCATTCCCCGAGCCGGTCGATTATCAGTGATACGGAAAAGCAAGGAAGATCCTGCCGGGCGCGCTGCCCAGCTAATGCCGGGGCCACAGAGGGAGGAGGAGAGGAGGGTGAAGCGTGCACTGAGAAATGGTGAGAAACAGAGAGAGGGGACATGTTGATTTCATTAATGCACCAGTTCTTGCTTAAAGGCACGAGGGACACAGAGAAGACACACAACACACACGCATAACACACAAACCTGTTCTCGTTCCTAGAGGGATAATCATATTGACTCACATGAAGCCCCTGGAGACTCGCTCCAATATTAACCACGTGTGCAATGCTGCATCGTTTGCATGAGGATGAGATGACTGATATGGCGAGGATTTCAATAATGTCTTGCAGGTGTTGATGTCGGTGGAAACCTCAAGATGGTGACATGATTACACAGCTGGTCATGGAAGGATGAAAAATACAGAGCAGTGACAATCTAACATCCCAGTATATCTTATAATAAACCCAACTGAGCTGACAGTGAGGCTCAGGAGGATGAGAGAGGCAGCTGACGTCCTGAGAAGCATTGGTGTGTAGTTCATATCAGCAGCTGTGGCTCAGCGGTCCAGCTGCAGCCACCAGCTCAGTCTCTGTCCACATCGTTGGAGTTTACTGGAATGTTGGATTTCTCTGTTCTTCTCTATGCTCTTTACAAATTAGAAATTGGTTATAACTAATCAGCAATGAGGCTCACCTTGAGCACAGTGGTGGCCCATTGCACAGCAACTCATTTACTAAGTGACCTGATGCATATTTGCCAAACCAGCTTCCAGAAGGACATATTGTTTAAAGGGATAGTTCAACATTTTAGCAAATTGGCCCATTGCCATAAATCCTACAATCTTAGGAGTAGGTTCATTAACTTTAATAGTCGGTGCAAGCTATTTTTAGAACGGCGGAGCAGAGTTGAGCTACTCAGAGCTGTCGGAGCTACGGAGGCTAATGGGATTTCTTGGTTTCCCTCATCGAACTCATCAAATACACAATCCAACAACTCCAAAAGGCTCTTATGGACAAGTTTGGAGTTTTTGGATTGTGTATTTGATGACGTCCCGGTCACTGCTCCCACAGGTGGAGCTTCACTTCTCCAAAAAACATCAGAGAAAATCTGGGTAAGGTGTATACATGCTCCAGTGTCCTGGTTGTTTTCAACAAAGCCGGCAAGAGGGAAATCCATGTGGCCACTTGACCAAGGTGGCTAACGTTAACAACAGATTACAGATTATGTGGTTGTGTCGTGGTTTGTTCTAGTCAGATGAGATCTGGGACACCAGGACAGAGGGTTGGAAGGTTGATTTTTGGCCAAGAGACACTATGTGGAAGGCAGAGAGTCGCCATCACAATTACTCTGAAGCTGTTCAAGATCTGTTAAGATTAAAATCTTGCATAGTTCCTCTTCAATTTTGGGCGACTGAAATTGTGTGACACTATTTTAAGAGAATAAACTAAAGGAATGAACAATTACACAAAGTATAAATAAGTAAACACAGAAAGAAAGAAATACAGAGATAGCTAAAGAAATGCAAAGTAGATTCAGCCAACCCAGACCATAATCAGATCATTAACAGCCCTGATGACATGACTGCAGTGATTAATCCAATTACAAACAGTTTTGAAGTTTGTCTGACGACATGCCACAGAAGTGAAGCTATTAATAGTGAAAATCACTGCTTCATTTGATCCGTCACTCTTGCGACATCAGCTCTGTTGTGTGCAGTCACACGTCTAACTGACATTTGTTTGTCAGACATTTTGTTTGTTGTCTGAAGGCAACGAAAGGACCTTTCACTGAAAATCAGATGTAGCACAAGAAGGCAAGAAGTGCGGCCTCAGTATGAACGTGCACGTCGCGCTCTAAGTGAAGGGACAGGAGTCGGCTTAAGTGAAACCAAGTCTGTCATTCCCGCTCTTCCTCTCTGCCGCCGTTCTGCTGAAGCTGTCACAAAAATATTCAGAGAGAGAGAGACAGAGATCTGAGTCAGTGCGACTCACTGTCTGCGCACATGGATGCCACGTACCTTGATACTTGCACGCATGCACCGTCTGCACTAACACACAACATCATGTACACACTCTGTGCTCCTCTATCATTGCAGTTGTCACAAAAATGTTCTGGACTGGAATTAAAGGTATGACTCAATCAGGCTCCCTTTGCTCCATGCACCAACACACACACATACACGTACACACAATGCATACTCATACCGTGCACTTGCATGCACAAATACACAACAAATCACACATATCTTTGTGTTAATGTATTGCAGAGATAATACACTTACAGTAAAGTGGAGTTCTTGAATCTGTGTCTCTGTCACCACATAGCAATCTCTCTCTCTCTCTGTCCCTTTCACCAGCTCTCTCTCACACACACATACACACACACACACAAACCCTGTAATCTACTGTATAATACCACCGTGGAACAGACCAGTATTTGAAGCTTGTGCAGTATCCTGGGGGTATAGCTGTGGCAGCTATCAAAGAATAATGATTCACCCAGCCTGCCTTAATATGGAATTTTTTTTCTCTAATATGCTTACACACACACACACACACACACACACACACACACGCACAGCACTTGTGGTATTCCTGTAAGCATACTGAAAATAGAAACAAGTGCTTTGATTTGTACGGATTCTTAAAAGTCTTGCCTACCTGCTACAAACAGGTTCATATTAGGCCAATTCACCCACAACTAAACCGACTGCCACACTGGGAATTCAAATTAAATATCTAGTATTAACAATATTTGTTCCAATAACCAGTTATGAGGAATACTTTTGAGGAATCAGGCCTTGATCTGTGTCACAGTGCCTGGTAAATCTCAAAGGGGGGGATGACTCTTCAGTCATCCCCCCCTTTGAGATTTACCAGGCACAGCACAAACAAACAACTGAATAATGCTTGTCATTATAGCTGTAGACTACGAGAACAAGACTGGTTCTGATGTATAAAAAAACAGATGATCTGTGCGTTACTATGAAAAGGTTTCTCTTGCCACCCGCTCCTGTTCTCCAAAGAGTTCTTAGAGAGGGGGTCTTTAATGAGATTTCTAATGAGTGGGTCATTAAAGATCCATTATGATGTCACAGTGCTCTGAGCGGTTTGTGCCACCACATGGTAGGCAGGATGGATGCTCATCCCAGTTGTCCAGTGTCAGGTCACACTGTGGATCGCATGACTTCCCTCAAATGGCCTTTTGGTAGCAGTGACATCAAGCCAGCAGAGAGAGCACTTTAATAAATGAGTGGGACAGGCCAGTCATTATATTGGTGTTATTACATGTAATCAAGGTACCAGAGTACTATAGTTGTTTGAGCTCATGCAGCAATACTGTATATTTATTTTCTACAAAGTTTCACATGTAGAATTGTTGTCCATTCATTTGAACAATAGGTAACACTATTTTAAGGGGTCACTGTTCCTGTCTATCTACCTAATTAAATACAGTGTAATTACCTATGTAACCATATGTAATAACATGTACTTACATTGAAAATACATAGTGTATTTTGGTGTACTTACAGGTCCCTGTCAGACTTGTAATAAGAAATGCTTGTTACAATACTTTGTCAAAGTGGCCTCTCTCTTTTCGGAAAGGGTACACCTGCAAGAAAAATCAAAAAATATCAAGAGTAACAAGTGTGTACTACAGGGTTCCCCAATTCCGGTCCTCGAGGGCCACTGCCTTGCATGTTTTAGAAGTTTCCTGCTACAACACACCTGATTCAGATGAGTGGCTCGTTATCAGGCCACTGCAGAGCTTGATGACGAGCTGATCATTTGAATCAGGTGTGTTGTAGCAGGAAACTTCTAAAACATGCAAGGCAGTGGCCCTCGAGGACCGGAATTGGGGAACCCTGGTGTACTAACACAACTGTTACATAGACTATATTGTGTAACAGCACATGTGGTACACTATCGAAGACACTGATTATTGCAGTTAATGTGTAAGAACTGCACATCCCAGCAGGTGGGCCTACAGTTTATTTTAATGTTCTCATTCCACTGTATCAAAGAATAACAAAGGTGTGTTAATACAACTGTTACATAGACTAAGTACATGTTATTACATAGGTTTCATAGGTAATTACACTGTATTTAATTACTGTAGGTAGATACACATAGGGACAGTGACCCCCTAAAATAAAATGTTACCGAACAAGACTTTTTCATCATTGCAACTCTATTGCAGTTCATATCACACACCTATCATACATGCCTGTGTTTAGTTACATCTTGTGTCATGCCAAATATATTGTATTGTAAATATAATAATAACTTACATAATAATACATTTTTTTGCAACAATAAAAAGATTTGTAAGAAATCTCAAAGTGCTACAACGGCAACCAAAATAGAAAAAAGAAAATGAAAGAAGGCCGTCTATGTTGGCTGTTTCAAAGTGATGAGGATTTAAATTCAGTGTTTTTAATGTCTCATCTCGTCTGGGGATGAATAAAATTGACATGTGATTTTGGAAAGGCCACCACCAATCACATAAACAGTGGTTTATGTTTGTGGATTGTATATGTGTGGATTAATATCTCACTTCTCACTTGTCCTCCCACTCTGAAGCTCCAGCCCTGTAACTCACAGCATCTCACGGCTCCACTGAATTTGTTAAGTCATGCTCAGTTTTCAAGGGCCTCACAATTTTCATGAATTATTAAGAGGCATCTCGTCCTTGTCAGTTCTAGGCAGCTTGTCTGCCTGGAACTTGATGGCAATAATGCTGAATTTTGCAGTACTACACACATGAGGTTGTTCACTGACATATTCACGCATGAGAGGAACGTCCTGCCACTGTCTACACCACATGTACATACTGTACTCCAAGAATAAAACATTCTCTGGTGACCCAACTGAGAGTTCTGTGTGTAAAATATTAGGCTGTGTTGTGAGACCCCACCCTCCCCTCCGTCTTGTTGGCCAGATGGTGAAAGTAAGTGACCTGAAATGTAGGATGGTGTATAGGTCTAACACTCACATGCCAGTTGTGTGTGGGTTGAGTGGTGGTGACAACAAGTCAAGAAAAGTAGTCCACCTCTCATTCCAAAAATATTTTCCATCTCCCTCAGGGGGATCCCAAGTCATTTCTGGTCCAGATGAGATATATATTCTCCTGCTGCGGAGACCCCGGCGTCAACGAGGCCTAAAGGGCTTTATTCTTTAGCTTGAAGGCTTCCTTCATCACCGGTGTCCAGCTGCAGCACACTAACAAACTTTTGGCCAAGATTCGAGGCCCCATGTCCACAACGGAGGCTTTGTGGACTACTTAGAGTCTACACCCCCCCCACCTTGGATTGAGATTCATGTGAAGTTCATCTGGAGGTGGGAGATGAAGGAGGGCAGGGCCTGTCAGATGCTCCCAGTTCACCAGGTCTGTCTGGACATCCTGTCATCCAACTTTTCACCAAATGATGATCAGTTGACAGCTCTGGACTTTCATCTGAGCCCGATCAGTGAATACGGTCTGTAGTTTAATGGTAGGCTACCAGAAATATTTACAGTATGAACCATCTTATGCTGAAATTGTGTTTTTCATGACCATTTAATGGCTCACACAGAAATCCAACAACAAAACACCAGACAAACTCTGTCTTTCTATGTGGCCTTCTCCACCAGAAAGGTCTACAAGGTCAGGCACTGGGATGCCCCTGACCCCTTTCTGAGGGTTCATGCCCCTGACAACCCAAGATCACTGAGGTGAACTAACCCTTCCACCATTTGGCTATTCTTGGAGTAGCACTCTAAAAGCATGAAGATAGAGATGTAGGTATAAAAGGCAGGCTGTTGACTCATCTACAGCACGGACTCACATAGATGTAAGGACAACAGTTTGAAAGGCCATGGTGGGGGTGGGTTTAGCAGAGGAAAAAACAAAATATAACTGTATGATTTGGGTGGAAACAAAACTGACCAGAATGATATTTGCAGGCCAGCTTCCCAAAACAGTGAGCTGAGACACACGGTCTCTGGATTTTCAATACTTTGAGCATAACTGGTAGCCTATACCCCAGACTTTGTTAGCCTGGAGGGGCATAACAATGGACCACTTAAGACCCCCAAACACCCACTCAAAGACACTAACTGAAGTAGGAAGAGGTTTAATACAAAAATTGTTTGACACAAACAAAGTAGGACACAAACTAAAGAAACAAAAGTCACGCAGAGGGGCAGTGGGTGGGGACTGCTGGGCTTACCTGCCCTTCTGCGTGACTTTTGTTTCTTTAGTTTGTGTCCTACTTTGTTTGTGTCAACTTTATATTTTGTATTAAACCTCTTCCTACTTTAGTTAGTGTCTTTGTGTGGGTGTTTGGGGTTCTCTAGTGGTCCAAGTCTGGGGCATAATAATAACCTTTCCAATTACTGTATATGTCGTCAGTTAATAGGAAAATACAGCTTTCAAACAAAATATTAGCCTTGTCCAGGAATTAATAGGTTTTGTGTAATGCATCATGTATGTGCCCTTCTTTTCCCTATAAGATGGGCACGGTGGCTGGTCTCCAGTGTTTGGGCGCGCGGGTTATCACAAACAAAAAGGTGCCCAAGGCGAGGTTTCAGAGCTAAAAACACACATTTATTAACACAACACAACAATACCTCGTTGGCGAGTAGGACACGAAACCACACGTAGACACGGTCAAAACTGTATGCCTTCGATTGTCCTGGGTTTAAATCACCCCGTGACCCGGAAGTGTGTGACGCTACTTCCGGTGTCACCAAAATAAAACCCGCCAACATTAAACAACAAATAAAAGCACAAATGGCTCCTACAGCATCATATTGTAAAGTTTTTTATGTTGGGATCTTTTGGAAGCAATGTAACACTAAATATAGCTTCTTTCTTTTTTCTTGTTTTTGCTGTGAAATCATGATACCGTCCCCGGTATGTTATTGCACATCTCCCTCCTACTGTTCTGTCTGAAGTGTGCCTGGGAGAGTTGCTCAGTTTAACATTGAACATTAAATCCTGTGATTTCCTGCCTCCGCCAGCCATCAAAGAAACACCTCTCTGCTGCGCTGGACCGCATCTCTCTCCTCTTTCTTCTTTTCCTCTCTACCTCTTCCACCTCCAGTATCCCACAAGCTAACGGATTTCACCAAAAAGGAAAGTCAGTACAGAAAGTCGATAAAAGTTAGGTATGGGTTTCCACACACTTACACCTTTGCAAAATCGTCAGTATGAATAATACAGTCAACGCACATGTTTAATACATGTCGGCCAGTCGGTTTCATAAAAGATAAGTGAATGGTGGCATGTTGCGCATTTTTATTTTGTCTGCCTATGTGTTACTGAGTGTGTGAGTTTATATTTGACTGTAATAGACATAAATCCACCTAAACTGTATTTCTTTTTGAATTAATGGGAACCCTTTGTATTTCTTGGAATCCCATAACTCTTAATACCAAAATGAATCCAGCATTCAATATGAATTCAAACATGATACTGAGCTGTTTTACACTCTGTCTCTGATGCAATATCAGTTTGAGCAATCTCTGAGAGCAACAAAGCTTTAGATAATACAATTTGGAAGGCAACATCTTTATGAAAATGTTAAAATTAGGACATTTAACATAATTTTCAATATTGCCACCGACCCTCTCTCACTCATTTTATCAAACATCATCTCTTCCTCACCAACTGCAAACTCCTCCTCAAATAGAATTCTTCAGATACATCATAAATCCTTGGCAGCCGTGGCAGCATAAAAAACTAATTAAATGTATAAATATTACACCAGCCACACTAAACCAAGCACATGGTTGCTTTGCGTCATCCATTTTCACAACTTGGCTTTTCATAAAGTCATATGACATGATTTAATATGCCAGTACAGCACAGAAAGGCAATTTTCTAGGGGGACTCTGATGTAAATTTGTATTACATATGATAATATTTCCTATTAGGATTGAGCTCCATTCCTTTTTGCAAATCCCAGAGAAAAATAGAACATGAATCACCCCATACAATGTAATTCCAATTCAGCTTGACATCCCAATTTCATTTGACCTCCGTTACTAAGAGCCTCCTATTGCAGGACGGCAATTCATAGTCCCCTTTTTACGCTGCTCCATTAATGTTTTTCATTTCTCCATGTTTTCTCTGCCTTTAAGCATAGAGCTAAAATTGTTATGAATTAAATCTAAATCAAATTGCACACTTGTGTACAAATTGGGAAATCAAGCGACGAGCACATAAAAGCCCTGACGGCTACAAAGCAGGGATTATTGACACTTTCTGGTGAGATGACTCAATATCTACGTAAAAAAAGCACCCCTGGTTATGCTCAACTCATGTTCCCTAGAGGAAAATCGATGCATTAACCCAGGAAGATCATTCAACCATGATGGAGATCAGATGGTCATTATCCAGTACCAGTCATGTGGTGGGGGTTCGGACTGGAGGTAGGGGGTCAAGGTAAACAATTCCATAACGAAACATGGTCATGACTGGAGACAGTTAGGGGGCTAGCCTGGTTTGGGCACAGTCTCCAATAGTCTGAAAAGCATTTTGCCAAATGTACATTTGTGTCACAGGGTTCTATTTTCAAATGGAGGGAAAACATCGACAGCATATTCAAAAAGTCTCTTTCCGTCTAGTGATTGTTTCTTGCCATGCCAAGGTGTCGGAGCGTGTATTGAGTAATCCAAGAAGTTTTATTTTGCAAAACTCGTATTGAAGCTTGTATCGATGACGTATGTGACTTTGTTCATTTGTTCTGCGTGACTGGTTCAGGAAGTGGTCCACAATTTGGTACGACCCCTTTTAAAGGTATAGCTCCTCCCACTGAGCTTGATATGAAACATACATAAAGTACCTATATTCAACATACACTGTAATAATTTTTTTATCCTTATAAATTCAGGTATAATTTGAATAATATTATTTTTTTTTAATTTTGGTCAACAATTTCCTTCCATACCTACAAGTCTTTCAAAGGGGAAAACTTTAACCAGATCATGAGAAAACAGCTCACGTGATCAAAAAAAAAAAAGAAAACACATGTGAAATGATCTCAGAGATCTCAGCTTTGTGTGGCTTGTCCAGACTTGTTTTCTAGACTGCTATGCTGCTCTCATTGCAGGCTTCCTGTGTCAAATTCTTTTGTTAAAAAAAAAGGAAAATGACAGTCTTTTTATTTCCTTTGTGTTTTTCAGCAGTGAGAAGAGAGAGATTTGAATGTGCCATGTAATCGAAGGCTAGGACTTTGTGAGCACGCGTGAGGTTTCGTGCATAATGCATTTCCTGTCCTGTATTGTCTTCTTATTGACTGAAAAGGAGAAATCAACAGTAACTATGATGCTGCTGGAGCCGCCAGTCTACAGAGCTGAACTACTGAGAGAATCTGTTCTACTGTATGTGCATAAAACTGTGGCTGATCCTGATGAGTCCAGTGCACTGTACACAGCACAGTCCCCTCTCTGTTTCACACTAATGGTTTGATCACCATATGGAAAACAGAGGCTAAACTAGTTATTCATACCACAGTAATTATGATTTATAAAATGAACCACCAGCTGTCTGAGCCGCATGTCGCCCGTGCAAAAATCACTGACTTTGCTACATCCTCACACGTCTGTTGTGACCCACTGAGAGTGCTCAGCGGTTGAAGATGAACACACTGTGACTGGTGCTGGAGAGGACAGGGGACATTTACATTTTCTTAGGCCATTTTAAATTGTCACATATAAACCCACCCATTAATGCTGGCCTTGTGTTTTTAGAGAGCCTAAGCAGAAGCGGAAGAGAAGCTTGCCATGGGACCTCAATTAAGAAAAAATCTCCATGTAAGTGAACAGGAGTCAAAATTTTATTTCGTGATCCAATTGAATTGTGTCATAAGAAAAATATATGACCATACCTTTTTAAAACATCGTGTTTCATGCCAAAAAATCAGCAATTTGTCATAAAACTTAGACTCTGCTTCCACTTAGATTCTCTATAAGAATCACATTAGTAAAAAAAAAAAAGTTAAAGGTAGTATGTGTGAATACAGGGGCCTTTCGGGTTATTTTGTCTGAACATAAAAAAAGGCATTAATCCCCTGTATACAGTAACCTTTGTCATTAAGGTAAATTAATGCAAAACTGCTGATGTGCGTTCCCGTCGTGGGCAGTTTTTCAGCAAGCAGTCTCTGCATTTGCCTCGAAAACAACTCTGTCTCATAACATTCCGTTATTATCTCATAGTGTGGTGAATGTGCAGGTCACAACTTGTCCACCAGAGTGTTTTGGAGTTGTTGGATTGTGTATTTGATGAGTTTGATGAGGGAAACCAAGAAATCCCATTAGCCCCCATAGCTTAGCTCTGAGCAGCTCGCGGCTCTGCTCCGCCATTCTAAAAATAGCTTGCACCGGCAATAAGGTAACGAACCTACTCCTAAAACTATAGGGATTGTGGCAATGGGCCAATTTGCCAAGAATGTTGCACTATCCCTTGAAGGCATCAAACAGCCTTGAACTGCACAGTTGCTGTATGTTATTGAGACAATATTACCATAACTCTTTGAAGCCTAATCCATCCAATCACCAGTGGTGATATCTCCAAAATTTCTGGGTCAGCAGAATATAAAAACAGAGAAAGCCCTCTATCACTCAGTTTATGTCTGCTGGGCAACAATTAGTTGTGTAATGTAGCGTTTTGTCCAGCTCAGCATGTGCAGTTCTGGACCAGTCTCATGTCCCTGTTAGCTGTGTCCTCACTCTGTGGCTCTGTTGCTGCATCACTGAGGCCTCTCCAGCCTCTGGGCAATAGTCATTGCTTCATGCTCCGGTGACACCATAACTTTTCATAGAGGGGATTATCCAGTGTCTCCAAGTGCTCTCTGATCTCCTCCATGTGTGTTTCTTTGTGTGTGTGTGTAGTTCTTGTCAGATATAACTAGAGATTTATCTTCAGTACCAACGCAGGAATTCAATGAGACGTTCATAAAGTGTGTGAAGGTCAGGCTAATGGATGGATGTATACTATACTGTATGACATGGTTGATATTCTCACACTTACACATACAGATATTACAGATACAGATATTGGTATCAAATAAATTTACACATCAAAACTACCTAAGTGGCAAAAATTCCACCTCAGACATAGGCAGATGCTGTTTGTCCTGAAGTATTCAGACACCTAATCATAAAACCCATTAGTGATTATTTTACATCTCATTCCAAAGCCACAGACATTAATCTGCTGCTACACAACAGTCTAGTCATTTAGGATGGATTCCCACAAGATTATTGGACCTGGCTGCAGGGATTTGCTCCCATTCAGCCGGGGCATTAGTGAGATCAGGCATTAATGTTGGGTGATATCGGCGGCCTGACAAGGGCAGGGTCAGAATAGGAAGTTATAAATAGCAGCTATTTATTCTTTCATATTAGAATATTTAAAATTGTTCAAAAACAGAGCTTAAGAGAAAAAAAAACCTTGTGGCTTGGCTTTTAGTTTGGGTTTTGTAGTTTTATCACTGTCTTGTCCTGTGTAGGTTCTTGTGTTAATTTGTAGTTCTGTGTCCTGTTTCCTTTGTGTTGTGTTTTGTTGTGGTTTCCTGTTTTACTTTGAAGTCTTTGTGTTGTGTTTTGTCTCTCATCAATAGTACATTACAGGGTCCCAGCACGTAGTTTCTGCTTTCTTTAGCTCCGCTGCACTCGGTGATCCCCTCGTCGTTCTCCACCAACAAGCGGCTCCAGGAGGAGAAGTATGAGTTGTGTCTGCTGAAGAAAACTGGTTTTGACCTGTTTTAATGTACTTTGAAACTTTGTCTGTCCCTGTTAAGTTTCCCTGCCCGGGGAAATTCATCTCTCGTTTGATTAGCTATTAGCTACCTCATGTTTGATTGCACCACCTGTGTTTTGTTCCCTCGTGTGTATGTAACCTCTGTGTTTCCATTGTCTCTTGTCGTGTCATTGTCAACCCATGTCCACGTTGTTCCATGCTGTATTTCGTTGGTCCGGCGCCTCATCAAGGTAAAATAAAGCCTGTGTTCCGTAGTCTGCATTTGGGTCCTGCATTTCCCACCTACCCTGACAACTATTAATAATGTACTGTTCATTATCACCAAGAACCAGGACTTTAAAGGGACATTGTGTAACTTCTTTTGTCTATTCACGAAAATCGATTATTTAGTTCAAAAGTATTTTTTTCATTAATTAGTAACCCCCCCATCAACAAACTTGGAGCGGGTAAGCTCGCTGCTGGCTGCCATGTCGTGTCTCCATGTTTTTACCTTCAGTGGCAACGCGACGGTAGGAAACCACGGAAACTCAGCGGAGACACCGGAGCTGTTGGCACTGTCTGCATTCACGTGCAGTCGGACAGACGGTTGTCAGTAACAAACCCAATGTCATTTTAGTCACAAAAGTCGAGAGAAAGACGGTAAAACGTGGGTCAGGTAAACAATACCACATCACCATGACAACATATTGTCATGTGTATTGTTTTGCCTCGTGCTGACAGACCACCTGTTTGGGTTCCTCAATTCCGGTCCTCGAGGGCCACTGCCTTGCATGTTTTACAAGTTTTGCAAGTTTCCTGCTACAACACACCTGATTCAAATGATCAGCTCGTCATCAAGCTCTGCAGAGGCCTGATAACGAGCCACTCATTTGAATCAGGTGTGTTGTAGCAGGAAACTTGTAAAACATGCCCTCGAGGACCGGAATTGGGGAACCCTGACATAGAGGCTTGTTTATGCCGTTACCTGCAGCGGCTGTCGTCCGTCTGCCGTCTGCCCAATTTCACATGAATGCAGCATGAAGTTGCTTGCAATATACAACCACAACACTAGATGGGAGTAATTCCTACACAATCTACCTTTAAAAATGAGTTGTTATACTAATTTTATAAATGTGTTTCCATTTAAATTGTTACAAGACGATGTTGGAAGTGATGAGACAGTCAACTGCCTCTGAAATGACACTATGGGACTTGGAGCAAACAGACCTCAAACTAAAAATACACAAAAAACGTGTGGATGTCTTTCCATGAAATCTGTTTTACTGCCAAATGGTCCCAAATTATAGGCGAAAAAGAGGAGGGCATAAATCCTTTTCTGAAACAAGAGGCAGTGCATTTGTAAAAAAGTATTTTGTTGGACAATGTCCATAAAAATAGTTGACTCGTTACAACCTGTAACAACTGCAAGTTATCTTCCACATACAGTACTTGACAGCTGGGTGATCAGCCCTCTGATAGATAAATGTGATTATATGGTAGACAGTGGCAGGCATAATGATGCATTTTATCTCAACACTGAAATTATGTCTGAATAGCACTAAAATGTCAGCATTTTAATTATAAGTTCGTTAGAAGGCTTAATTATACCTCTGGTGGCTGTTTTGTGAATAATGACAACAACAAAAAAAATCAAAGCAATCCTCTTGTGTCAGTGTGTTTGAGTGTGTGCACATAAAATGTGCATGTGTGTCATTCACAGTCAAGTTATTCTTTTTTTTAATCAAGACATTTTAAGCCCTCTACAAGCAAATGCTGTTACTGTATTTGAAGAAATATTGCATTTATTTTCAGTTCAGCAAAGATCATTTGTACAAACACGTTTGTTCCAGTCAGAAGATATTTTACATAATGGATTGCAATAAAACACAACAGACAGAAGCAGAGAGAGAGGAGATAAATAAAATTAAATGAATTAATTAAATGTAGGGCTGTAATCGGAGGACAACATATTTGTGGTCAAAGCAATCAAAATGTATGTCATGCATGTTTCTTGCTCCTAATAGTTAACTTAATCAAAAGTGACAAGAAAAAAAGATTAAATTAATAACCATGGAATTGGATGATAGAATCCTCTCATGAATTAATAAATGTAATGCTATTTCAGGAGCAACTAATCAAGTATCATTTAATCCAATGTTTACCAGGCCAACCAATTACCTTGTGGAACATTAATCAGAGAGAGCATTTATAAACACATAGTATCTCATTTCAAAAAGAAGAACAGCCTGCCCTTATTTGTTAAAAGCCTTGCCAAGTGCGGCAGAAATCTGAACTCTAATTGGAAATGACACAAAGAAGCGACGAGTACAACTGGCTCTGACAGTGAGCAGCTGGATGAATCAGACTGGGGAGTGGGTATGACAGTCATCACTCAGTTCAATAGGGGGAGACTAAACTAGCTGCTGGAGGGTAGAGTTCAGTGTGGTACAGAGTTCATATCATGTCTACTGGATGTGTAAAGTTCCTAGTTCACTATCATCTGATGGATGTTCAGGTTCCAGTCCTGAAGGACTACTGGATGTGCAAAGTTTTGATCCCAGCTCCGCTGTAGTTCCCATACTGTCTTTCCAACAAAGCAAGAACAGACATGGGCCATAATGCTCATAAATATATATCGTTTTTGACATCTATTTTACTGTATAAGAGTTACTCGGCCAAAAATAATTACTGGAATTACTGCATGTTACATTGGCAGAACAAATAGATACCAAATCACAGTAACTGCTTATAGAGAGATTGTGTTCTTGAAGTAAGAAAACCTCATCCAAAATCACACCAACCATTGTAAACAGACCATTGTACAGTATGCTATTCACTAAAAATCCAGGCCTTTCTCAACATATGATGATTTTGAACCTTTACATTTTATTTATTCATATATTTTATTTGTACATGTTTTGATTATTTTTATTATGTCGTCTTGTTTTTGCCTGTCTGTTTGACACAACAAAGTCTGTAGGCTATGAGATAAAATGTGCCAAAACAAGTTCCTGTTACCTGTGTGTGTGTAAACATACTGGCCAATAAAGCTGATTCTGATTCTGATTTTGGTAAAACACAGGCTAATTTTGTTTATTCGGTATTCAAGTTTCTAGCTGGCCTTTAATAAACATCATTTCCCATGAGCCAATGGCCTTCTTTAGTTAGCTTCTGCATTTAACCAACAAAACAGGATTAAATGCAGAAGCTAACCAAAGAAGAGGAGCCCCTGAGCAAACTGACAGGTTGTGTTTAGCTCAGACTTGTTTTTTAGAACAAACAGAGAAGAGCTAGTTGTTGAAATTACATGTCAAAGTACTGATCATGTTATGTTTTTCCCGTGTCCAAAAATAATCATAATTTGTTATTGTAATAAACTAATTCTTAACCTGATTGAAAGCAAGTATCATAATGAACATCGATTTGTTTTACAACACATAAAGAAAGCTGCAGAAATAGGCCTACATGCTTCGTTTTGTCATAGAGACACATGAAAGAGGTGCTGATGGAGAGGCTGCACCGAAGCAGATGCCGGCCCACACATGATGTCATGACAGCAGCTCTCTGTTGCAGGACAGGCTGCAGTAACCACTCTGTTCTGTTTAATCTCTGGGCTGAACATGTTGTCCTGCTCACCACACTCTCTGTGAGACAGCTACACCAAGTCAAATCTGACAATATAACAGTTGTAATTAAAACATTTTAAAGGGGACATATTAAGGAAATATCACTTTTCGAACGCTCTTTAACATATATTTGGGTGTTTGTCTTGCCTTCTGGCCCCCAAAATGTGAGAATTGACTAAATCAGAGAACACACCAATCACAGCCCTCCAGCCTCCTATTTAAGCGGACCTACAGTAACCCTCCCCCTCAGTCTCTCACCCTCTCTGTTTGTGTTCTCTCTCTCCCCTCTCCTTTAGGACACTAGGGGTTCATCGATACCCAGATGGACCTCCAAAAACCTCCCCACACCGCATACAATATAATTCCATTCATGTCATTCATTCCCATCATTGTTCAACAAATCTTCTAAACGTGGCTGATTGGTGGTGTGATGATCCTTGGTTGTGAATAATCTCTAATGTGTAGGCTCCCTCAGTTGTCTTTCAGTGATGTAACTATACCACCTCTACCTGGTACCGGTAGAAGGGGAGGGGCAAGCAGTGGTTGATTTGCATTTAAAGGGACAGGCACTGAAACCAGCCGTTCTGAACAGGGCTGTTTTGAGAGGATGAAAAGAGCTGTGATGTTTGTTCCTTGGGGTATTTTGACCAAAGCATGTCACAGACACGTCTTTAAGACACCTGGGAACTATTTCAATTTGTGGACAAGGGGGCAGAATATGGCTCCTTTAATTTCACTGAGACTATTGAGAGTTTGCCATTTTAAAGTATAGAGAGAATTGTTATACCCAACATGGTGTACTCATAGTATCCCACAATGCATTGTGAAAAGTGGTGCACAGCCGATGGCTAGACTATACTTTCCCATAATGCTTTGAGCTCACTATTTAGTCCTTCCTGGATAGTGAGTCGGGAGTGGTGACTCAAAATGAAATGTACTTACTGAATTGAATTATTGTTACTTCCAACTATGACTATCTATTTTAATGAACTGGCTGATTGATAATCCAATCACTTCTTCCACTTAACTGAATGAGGCAGCAAATAAATCCAGTCAGGATGGAATGAAGCCCCCTGCTAACACTAAGAGCAGCTATATTAGCATATTAGCACTGGCCACCAAGTCACCTTTCAACTCTAATGCAGTTAATATTTAGGCGTAATAAAATTTTAGTTGAATTTTAATTATAACATTTTATTCTACCGATTCCACTGTGGCCAGACCAATCAAAACTGAGATACATTTACCAGTAGGCCTATATAATAAGGATAATATCCTAAAAACCCATTGAATGAATGTTGAAAGGAAAGAGTTTCAATGTAACTCTTGGATTATCCACTTACTTTCTATGAAGATTATCCAAAAGCAGTGTTTGCATTTTAAGTTTCTATGGTAATGATTTTTTGTCAGTGAAATAAGAAGCCTTAAGTAACAGATGAAGGCTTACAACCTTAGTGTCTCTCACACAGTTTACCATCCAGCCTTCAAACCGTTCGCCTCAACTTCACTGCTTTTCTGGCGAGAAGCAAATCCAGCACACCAAATAGTTCTTTAGGACACCAAACTTAGTTTTCTGATTGGTCAGACTGAGAACTGAGAGTTAGTCACTTGTTCAGGATTGGTCGACACAGGGCAGCAGACGACCCTGATTGGTCGGCGGTTATGAGAAGAAGCCAAAAAGCGGCTGGATGAAGAGACCCAGGGTTCCCAGGACACACACGGTCACAAACACCCACAGGAAGATTCTATCAATCACCATGGCAACGTACTTCCAGTCATCCTCCACCTGTGAGTGAGGGAGGGGACGAAGAAAAAAAAGTGTGAGAAGACAGAGGAAAGTGTCAGTTGTGCAAAATGCAAGATGAAACTTGAAGAGAGACTCTTCTCAAAAGCATGTAAAGAAAGGTGAGACAGCGAGAGAAAAACGTGCAACACAGAATCTCAGAAGGTGGGAGGGTGTGGGAGTCGATGGGGTGAGGATGAGGATTATGCAGCAAAGATAGAAAGAGGGAAAGACAAAGAAGAAGAGGGAGAGAGAACAGAGCTGAAAATGTCTTGTAAGCCAACAGAAAATCGATACATAATTTACACAGAAGGAAATTATTATGATAATCACATTCAAACCACAGCGTCAAAAGAAGTGACAGGCATTTTGACAAAGCTGATTGAGCCGTGAGTTTTGCATATCAAAGGCTGCTTCTCTCCTCTGGGAGATTTCACCCACTGTATTTATATCTGACAGAGAGACAAGGGAGAGGGAGAGCTCTCCACTCAAATCTAAAGTTATTTGGCTCTAACTTACACTGTTGTTAACTGATGGAGCAGGGTGAGCTCTGCTGCATGGAGTCACAGCAGGGCTCTCACAGGCCAACACGGCTTAGGGTATTTTTGCATTTGTATGAATACATTATGCAACGACCACACTTTCTGTGTGTGTAGTGACTGGAGATTTATGCAAAGTTTAGAAACACTGGAATATTTTATATTTCCTATGTCGTTTGATTCCAAAGTTTTTTTCAAACCTTCCTATTTTACTTCCTATTATAATTAAAAACAGTCAAATTAGGCTTAAAGGGATAGTTCATCATTTTGGTAAAAAAAAAAAAAAAAAATTAAAAACAACATAATAGTTTTAGGAGTAGGTTTGTTAAATTAGGCTTTTTTTAAAGGGATAGTTCATCATTTTCTTGGTTTTCCTCATCAAATACACAATCCAACAACTCCAAAACACTCTTATGGACAAGTTGTGACCTGCACATTCACCATGCTGTGAGACAGAGTTGCTTTTGAGGTAAATTCATGCAAAACGACTGATGCGCATTCTCGTCTGAGGCAGTTTTTTGGTAGCCTGATGCATCAGCCGCTTATTTCATTACATTTCATATAGCGTCTGAACACGAGCCATAGGGATTCGTTTCCTTCCGAGAGGCGGTTGCTTACGTTTGCTTCAACTAATCGCTGCTGCTTGGTGGTCACGTGTGCTATACACCGGTTAAGCTCATAGGTTAGCTTGAGCACTTGAGTTCAACGGCCTCGCCTTCACTTACCCATCTGTTCGCTGATTGGTCCGTCCGCTTTTCCTCATTACCTGACTATATGGTTGAGGCAAATAAAATACACAAACCAACAACTCCCTGTTCACACCAAATTTTTCACTCTTCAGCTGGAGTGTAAGTGTGTTGCCTATGTGACCTGCACATTAACAAACAGAAACATCTAGTATTTGTGTGAGACAGAAAATTGACCGGATTCTCTTGTTTCTTGGTGTGACTTCCTGCCAAAATTGACGCGGTCGGCTGCGGCATTCGCGCACAATAGAGCAGACGCCGAAACCGGCGCTCCACGGCGCGAGCAGACCGCAGCAGACCGCGCCGCTCCGCGTCTAGTCTGAACTACAACACCAGTTAACGAGGGCGCCGAATGGAAGCGGACTCCGCGCCGCGGCTATTCGCGGCGCTTCAGCGTCCGGTGTGAACTGGGCGTTAGGCGGCGCTAGCCTGGCTAGTTTTTTGGCAAGCATTCTCTGCATTTTCCTTGAAAACAATGTTCCGTTGTAATGTTCCGTTATTATCTCATAGCGTGGTGAATGTGCAGGTCACAACTTGTCCATGAGAGAGTTTTGGAGTTGCTGAATTGTGTATTTGATGAGTTTGATGAGGGAAACCAAAAAATCCTATCAGCCTCCATGGTGTAGCTCTGAGCAGCTCACGGCTCTGCTCCACCGTTCTAAAAACAGCTTGCACCAACAAGATAACAAACCTACTCCTTAGACTATAGGGATTATGGAAATAGGCCAATTTGTTGAACTATCCCTTTAAAGTAAAAATACTTGTCTCTCCCTGGTCATACATTGTTGTGTGCTGCATTGGTCAGTCAATCTATTCATCAGAAATAATATTTTTGATCAGTAGCATCAAAACTAATCCAAGGTATTCTTGGTTGTAATTTTACTGTCAAACCTGTCAAATGTTTCTGGCTCAGTGGAACAGAGGCATTGTTAATTATATTAATTACCTCTACACCTGTGATTTTCCTGTTGTGACTCACCAAAATGCTACTAAAAAGGCCAATTATAAATTATCAGCTCTCCCAACCTAAAAGGCCATTTGTCTCTTCTGATTCGACCTGAATTTTCGCCCCCTCAAGCTCCAAACCTAGTTTCTGGCTGGACTGTGTCGCAGGCTATTTGCACTCTGCCTGGTGTCAGCAGGTTTATCTTCTTATTTTGCTTTAGCCGTCTGCACATTTAGGACGTGTGAAAACAGTAGTTGCACAAATAAGAAATGAAAATAAGAATGACTCACCTCTTTGGCCTTGTTGCGGCTCCTCATGTTCTCTGCGATGTACTTGACACTCTCGATGGCCTGTTTGATCTCAGGTGAGACCACAGAGAAGGCCACCACTGTATTGATGCTCTGTGGACTCAGCTGACATGTCATCTTCCCCATATCTGGTGTCTCTGGGGCCTCCTTCCCATGCTGACAGGGGCATGGGCATTTCTTCCCAGTGCAGCCCTCCACGGAGGAGAGGTTACTGTCCCCAAACTCCAGACAGTTGAGGGAGCCTCCTCCAACCTGCTGAGGACCACAAACAGTTCATCTTAGTGTGTCTTTTGTTTTATTTTTTTCGTTTTTTTCAGGTGGGATCCCTGTGCTTCCTCAGAAACTGGTTAGAAAAGGGTTTAAAAGTGGATTCACCTGGATGTAGCTGCAGAAAGCAGGTATCAGATCTGAGGGCTTTACAGAGCTGAAAGGTCTGTTTCGTGATCAGACAAGTTCTGGTTAGAAACACTTTGGTGTGTTAGTGGAGGAAAGCATGGTAAGAAATGGTTCAGTCACAGGGACTGCCTGAGATCCACAAAAATCAATGGCTCCCACAGCTAGACATACTTAACTGACTTCATATCGAGCCGTTGCCAGATATCACTGACACTGAGCAGGAATCATCCCACAGTCTCAATTAAATATATATTTACCTGTATTGAACAGGAACTGGTAAGTCTGGCTGCCTCTAATGCTGATGGATTTGTCTTCTCAATAATGAAATTAAGCCTCATCAACAGATTTTTACAAATGAAAAAGTTAGACACAATTTCTTAGAGACAGAATGAATCTTTCACAGAGGAGCTGAAGTCTTTGTATGTGATCTGTTGTAGGACCTTGTAACAGCACGGGCCGTTGAAAATGGAAAAACCTCTTTGGTTCAGTCACTTTCAACTTTTTTTTTCCAGCTATATTTTTGGGCTTTTAAGGGCCTTTATTGAGACAGGACAGTATTAGGGCATACTTATAAATAATGAATATCACACTAGGCAATTGTACCGTGCCCAAGCACGTTTGCCCCCGATTATTTGATGAGTGCAAGTGTACCGTGCTTGAGTAATGGTACACTTCCCTGGCCCAGCACAGTTGGAAGACGTGTGCTTGAGCATGGTTCACTTGGTCATGTGCACAAGCACAGTTACGTGCAAAACATAGTCATGGCATACTAACCGTACGATACAAATAACAGCAAATCGCCCCCTCGCACAGTCAATAAATGGACATTTGTGAGGGATCCTAAAAGCCAAGAAAGTCATTTCAGAATGAGTCATGTTTTCGGGTTTGTTCCCCATTATATTAAAACCGTTGTGAGCCAGACCCCCGTGGAACTCCTAAAGTGTTTTGATGATTCCGAAAGTTCTCCAAATTGGTGAATTATCGATTTTGGGAGTGTGGGCCAGCAGGGGACAGCATGGTACGGAACAACTGGCCCCAGTATGAGTGTACCCTTAGAGACAGGAAATCTGGAGAGGTGATGCGCAGCAAAGGGCCCATGTAGGATTCAAACTTGGGCCAACTGTGCCCACATGGGCTGAACTACAGGATATATCATTCAGCCATGAGATTTATTACTGGCGACACCTACAGCATTCATCACTGTGATCTGTATTCCAAAGTTGGATGGCCCTCACTATCGACCAGGCATGATCGACACTGGACTTTATTTTTTTTTAAAGCTCTCACTGGTCTCTTACCATTTTTTAATAACTAGTACCTTTTAATGCAGGTCTCTATCGCACACGCTCAAAAGACTGGCTCACCCTGCAGATTCCCTCTGTCAACACCGAAACTGGAAAGACCAGTTTGTCTTACTGTGCACCTACAACCTGGTAGTCTATGCAAAACCATCTGAAACTTACTTCACTTTTATCAATAGGACAATTTAAAATCTTATTTTAACTATTTAACTGCTCCTGTTTTTAACTACACTTATGTTTCAATTTATCCTTGTCACCTTTAACTTCCAGTATTCTGTTATGCTTACGTATGTTTCAAATGTTTTGTCTTCTGTCTTTATATGTTTTGTGTTTCATCTCGGCTGTATCGTAAATGAGGTTACCCCTCAATATACTGTATCTCAGAGTTTAAATAAAGGTTATGATGATGATGATGATGATGATGATGATGATGACCCACTAGGGCACTCCTGTCACTTTCAACTTTCAATTTTGATGATCCGGGAAGAGGACGAACCCTCATTCGTCCAAACTGGATGAACCGGGAAGAGGAGATTCCGCTATAAACAAGGTTGAAATACAGGCTTATTAATTTTTTTTCGGAACAATTTCATATTTTGGGGCTTCAATACAAGACGGACATTGCATACGAACAGCATAGTGGTATTTGGATGTTTTTTGATGTGCCTTTTTGTTACGAAAACAGTTGGTATCCATTTGCAACCGTTATGGACATGCACTGCTACGCCGAGACCCCCTGTAACTGAATTTTGGGTGAGCTATCCCTTTAATTCAAACATTTTCTCACATGCTGATAAACCCAAACCATGCAACACTTTACCTTTGTGTTGTGCACAGAGCCTCAGACACACTGTGGGTTCCTGAGGATTTTGTCCCCTCACACAATTTCTTCTGAGGATATTTACTCACATAAAGAATCTGTTGTCTGTCTGAAGCGTCCGTGAAGTGGGAGGTTATTACTCCACACTTCTAGTTGAGTGGAGGTGTAGGCTTGTGTGCTAGTGTGATGGATCGAACAGATTCACATTGTTGACATTTACAGTACAGGGGGGTAGAAGAGCTTCACCAACCTGCATCAAACTATTCTTCCGTTTCCTCCCTCCTTTCCCTCCTCCGCCTCCTCCTCCCCCTCCAGCTCCTCCTGCCTCCCCACTGCTGTCCAGCCCCCCAGCCTTGCTGTCTTCATCAATCGGTCTCCGCATCAACATAATCCTTGGCAACACTTTGAGGAACACAGAGCGCACCCAGCCCGGCATAGTGTGGGTCATTGGCGTGCGGTAGTGTACGTTCAGCACGAACACGGTAATCACGATGCTGAGTGTGACAAAGATCATTGTGAAGAGCAGGTACTCTCCAATGAGCGGGATGACCAGCGACGTGGAGGGAATGGTCTCGGTGATAACGAGCAGGAACACAGTGAGGGAGAGCAGGACGGAGATACAGAGCGTGACCTTCTCTCCACAGTCAGACGGGAGATAGAAAACCAGCACTGTGAGGAAAGAGATGAGGAGGCAGGGGATGATGAGGTTGATGGTGTAGAAGAGTGGTAGGCGCCGGATGTAAAAGGAGTACGTGATGTCTGGGTAGATCTCCTCACAGCAGTTGTACTTGATATCATGCTTGTAGCCAGGAGCGTCAATGATTTCCCACTCGCCGCTCTCCCAGAAGTCTTTCAGGTTCACCTAGAGGATGGAAAATATCTCCAAATCAAATCATGTAATGATACAACACTGCACAATCAGTCAGGGTGAACTTACAATTTCTTATTTGTCGATATGATGCATATAAGGCTCATGGTTTTGGTTTTTACATTTTTTTTCTTTGTCAAAATAATTTTTGAGAATTAAAACCAATTGTCACCTGGATATCATGTCCACATGCACCCAAAACTTGTTGCTGCAAGAAGATGCTGATCACTTCAGTTTACAGTAAATAAGGTCATCTTGTTAAAGCTTTTTACAGCTCATGAAATCTCAGAGTAACAGGAAGTGAAAAAGAAAAGCCACATTTCCCTCTCGGTGAGTGAAAAAACAAAATGATTACTATAAAAGTAGAAGAAAATTGAACTACGGTTTTTATTTTTGCTGCATTCAAAAGACACACTTTTAAAGGTACTTCCATGGATTGTTTAGCAATTTAGTGTTCTGTTAATACAACTAAAGGCAAAAGGAAGAACATCTAGAAATGAGGAGGATCCTATGTGCATAACACAGCCCATTTGGATTTTTCATTAAAGGGATACTTCACCCAAAATCGATAATTCACCAATTGTTTACTCACCATCATGTCAAGGAAGGGTTAGGAGAACTTTTGGAGTTATCAAAAAGCTTTTGGAGTTCCAGGGGGGGTCCGGCTGGAAATGGATTTTTATATATACTGTATGTTGGTGGATTGTGCTCACTTTTGAATCGTCCAAAACACACACTATGAACAAATACCTCTTTTACTCGTCTGTACTGACCCAAGTGTCCTGAAGTTGTTCGGAAAAAATGTATGTGATCTCTGTTTCCTCTTGTATCCTTGTTGTAGCAGTGGCTCCCAGTTGATGTTTGTGCACATGGGAAAGATTTGCTGTGAGATGTTTGTTCATCATTGTAAACCACTGGATGTATGATGTAAACACAGAAGAACATCTCGCAGCAAATCTTGCGCAGCCACTGGGAGCCACTACTACAACAAGGCTAAAAACAGAGAACAAATTAGTCTTCTTTTTTTTTTCAGGACACTTAGGTCAGTACAAACGAGCAGTATGGAGGTATTTGGATGTTTCATAGTGTGTTTTGGATGATGAGGTGAGTAGAAAATTGGTGAATTATAGATTTTGGGTGAAGTATCTCATAACTGACTCTGTCCTAGAATTTAAACCCACTAACACTGTTTTTTTTTAGCATAGTTTCCTCCAGAGCTATGAAGGACATTCTAGTCATATTCACAGACTTGAGTGGAGCTGCCCATTATTAGTAAACCACTACAGTATTTGTAAAATAAGTCAAAATCTCCTTTAACAAAAACCAAAAATGAGCCCTAAATACATGCACCTGCAGGACAGAGAGAAACATGATGAAAAGGATAAATTGTTGACAGGTAATTTGGACATGATAGTTACACTAACACTGCTGTTCGACTACTGTACTGACCTTGGACCCAATTAGTACCAGGTCAATCTTTGCTTTGTCATAAGTCCAGGAGCCAAACTTCATGGAGCAGTTTTGATAGTCAAAGGGGAAGTAGGTGATGTCCATGGGACAGGAAGATTTGAAAATAGCTGGAGGAACCCAGGTGATGGTCCCATCAAACTTCAGCAGAGCTTTGGTCTTGTCCTCCACAAGGAAATCACCTACAGCGCTGCATGTGATGTGTGCAAGTGTGCATAATCGAGCAAACGAATTCCCATGGCAGAGAAGATATATGAAAAGATATGATATCAAAGCATAATGTGGGTGTTGAATAGGACACAAAGGTTAGAGGAAGGCAGAGACATCAAACAATGAGAGGGGAGGTGTGGAGACAATGGAAGCGAAGGGGCACAAGAGAAGGGGAGAAGATAAAGAGGTGAGGTCACAGAGGTAGAGGAAAAGGGGGCACTGAAATTAAATGACAGCACAATGAAACTACATTACACATGACTGAGACACTCTGCCTTAGATTAACATGCTTCACTACTGTAAAGAGAAAGAGAAATGAGTCCACAGTTAATGAATGAAACTGAGAGAATAGAGCGCATTACCCCGAACAATAGGCAATCATGTTAGCATATTTAAATGTTATTAGTCTGACATTGTTGCAAAAAAGACAAATGTGTTTCATTAATGTTTTTTTCTTTTGGTCAATTTTGATGATGTTGATAATATTAATAACAAGTTCTCATATAGTAGGCTGCTTATCTCTATGAGCGATGCCTTGCACATTGCAATTATTAAAGAATAATGTCTGGTGTATAGCTTTAAGGGCAGAGAGAGATGTGGGTCTGGGTTTAAAGGGATAGTTCAACGTTTTGGCAAATTGGCCCATCGCCATTATCGCTATAGTCATAGCAGTAGGTTTGTTACCTTTAATTGTCAGTGCAAGCGATTTTTAGAACGGCTGAGCCGAATAGTGAGCTGCTCAGAGCTACGCTACAGAGGCTAATGGCATTTCTTGGTTTCCCTCATCAAACTCATCAAATACACAATCCAACATCTCCAAAATTCTCTGGTGGACAAGTTGTGACCTGCACATTCACCACACTATGAGATAATAACGGAACGTTATTATGTTTTCAAGGTAAATTCATGCAAAACCGCTTATGTGCGTTGCCTTCAGGGACAGTTTGTCAGCAAGTAGTCTCTGTCTTTACCTCGAAAAAAACCCTCTGTTTCGTAATGTTCCATTATTATCTCATAGCGTGGTGAATGTGCAGGTCACAACTTGTCCACCAGAGCGTTTTGGAGTTGTTGGATTATGCATTTGATGAGGGAAATCAAGAAATCCCATTAGCCTCTGTAGCGCAGCTCTGCTCCGCCGTTCTAAAAACAGCTTGCACCGACAAATAAAGGTAATGAACCTACTGCTATGACTAGAGGGATTATGGCAATGGGCCAATTTGCCAAAAAAGTTGAACTATCCCTTTAAGGAAACCAGTGCTGGCAGTTGGAAGGATACAGTCTGGTATGTGACTCTTTGTTTGCACAGCCACCCACCCTGAGAGCTTCTTTTTGTGGTGCTGTAGTATTATTTTATTTTGGCCTCGGTTCCTGTTCATTCATACCCAATCCCATTATTCATGATTTTCACAGCCACAACCATGGAAACATAAACCCTACCACTTTTAGGTGTCTGAGAAATGTTGATGCTGTTTGAGCTAATGATAGTGGTGACAGCCTCACTTGTTGTAGAGCACAATGTCAGGTCTCCAAATCTTGTTTGATGGAACTCTGATGAACTCAATCCCGTCAAACTCAGCCGGCGTCCATCGCAGCTTGTAGTCATTCCAAATCTTAAAGAGGATAAAAAGCATTTAAGCGTATACTGCAGAGTCAACCATCTGTTTTGTGTTTTGCATTGTACACCGCACACAGTACCAGTCACTGGAGACATCCTCCTTTATGGGAATATTTTGAAATACATATTTATACTGCAGGCAGAGCTCCCCTTTGATGTCTTATAGTGGAGCCAAATACGGATTTTGGTGTAAAAAAGACAGTGTTTATAGACAGAAGCATGACTTTCACTGAGTATTCAAGCACTTTCACTGTCTGTGTGCTAAGAACTGAGTGGTTTTTTCATGCAATTCCTTCTGGGAATAGAGTCACAATGTAGTTATTTTGTAAGCAAATAATAATCCTTTACAATAGTCACATCTGTATAAGGAGCAGTTGAGAGAGAGGGGGAGTTTATGAGTAAATAGCTCATTGAAAGAGATGAAAGATGAGTGCATTCATTTGCCATTCTGTCAAAATACCTGCAGGTAACATTTCATGAGCCGTGGATCCATTAGTCTTGGCTATTTGCATGTCATTCAAGATGAATTCATTCATTAGCAAGGCGGATTAATACCCAGTTATGACCTGGGAGCTGTTTAATTAACCACTTCATGCTGCATTGATTTTCCATTTATTTATCAAGGCACTTTACACTATCTGGAGATGCCATATAGGTCAAAGTGCGTATCTCATGATACTATATATAGTATAAACATATTTGCATGGCGTACAATTTTTTGTTTTGTTTTACATTTTGTGAGTATAATAATACTTTTAGTAGCAACAGTGGCTGAAATAACGACATGCAAATTCAGCTAATTTATTATTTATTATTATTTGTTATGTCATTATGGTTTTCGTTACAGCGGCGCACTATCTTCAATCCAATGTTTTGACTTTCCCATTTATAGATCGTGGAACAAATTGCATCAGTACTTATTTTTTAATACAGAGATGATCTGACTCCACAGCTTTGGTCTGAATCTCTGCTGAGGAACAGAACAACCAATCACAACTGCCCACGCAGATGTTGACTTGCATTCAGATCAAGTAAATATAGCATGAAATAAATTCCATTAAATATTCAGTGCATTACATTGTTTTGCAGTTACATATTTGCCAACTCATTAATTTTATTTTGGTAGAAATATGCCTTTTTGTATTTGATACTTCATTTCTTGTTGATATCACCTGGTCTACTTGCTTTATTCATTAATTAAAAAGTCTACTCTATCAAAGCAGGAGGTCCACTGCCCATAACCACCTCAGTCATTTCCACATCCAGCAGAGAGAGGAAGAGAGTGCACAGTTGTACAGTATTTGCACCATTTAAAAGGAAGTTGTCTCATCTCTAACATAAAAGTAAGCAATGGAGCGTGGTTATGAGGAGCGATAAAGTGAACACATTTAGAAACAGTGTTACAGAAGGAATCCCCTGCAGTGTTTCTGCAGAACAGATGCAATAAATTCATCTCCAATGTGGCTTCCACTGTAAACCCACTGGCTGCGATTCAAAGCCTTTATGAGTGACTGTGGTGTTGACACAGCTTCTCATTAGTGATGCCTTGTTATAAATAAACAGCTAAGCCATTACAAACAACAAATGAGATCAGCCCGTACAGGCCATTTAATGCATTTTAATTGGAGAGCTCAGAGATCACAGAATCTTCTTATCCACCACTGAATCGCATCATCAACTGCGGTTCCACCATGTGGTGCAATTAATCTCTGATTTAAATCATTGTAGCCTATAATGTATATAGTCTTTTTTTTCCATATTATAAACACAGGGTGAAAATGAAGACAGAAAGAAAAAGAGGTAGCTGTTGGGAAGGCAAAGGAGGAGAAGGCTGATAGCTGTCTGTGTGGGGTCAGGGGTTCAGGGTCCATGGCTATAGATCTGCTCAGAGGCAGAACGTGACCAACCATAATACTAACATTAATCACCAGCTTCTTGCATCTAAGTGTATATCTGAGATTTCCTTATTTCCTCTCTCTCCTCCTCCTTTATTCTCACTTTGTTTAACATTACATACGCAACACGCAGTGAGAGAGAGAACAAGAGTCTGCTTAGTATGTATAGATATGTGCTAACACACATGACCCATCCTCAGGCTTCACTTACCTCTGTCTCCACAGACCCTGTGACAGGACTGGGTCAATGAAATACTTAATACATTCTGTCTGTCTCTCTGTGTGTGTGTCGGTGTTTGTGTTTGTAGGTCTGTGCACGTCTGTCTGTGTGTATACTTACATGCCTGAGCCATAGGTTTGTCTCCATGATCTGATTCACCTCATCCTGCAGGGAAACAGAAAAGAGGAGGAGCTAAGAGAGTGTTGTTTAAAAAAAAAAAAAAAGTTGGTAAGACTTTATTTGACGTCTATCTCTGTAATGCATTATAACAATACTTAATGAGTTATAATGCAGTTATAGCACTGTATAACTATAGTTATAAACACTAATGCTTTATAACAATAATCATAGCACACTATAAAACATTATCATACTTATAAGGTCAGGTATTATGTTATTACATTGTTGTCACTGACAAAGCCCCATACCGATAATGCATTAGAAATATAATTATAATGTGTTATAAATGTCTTATAAACGTGTATAACTACTATTATAAACACTCATACATTATCATGCTTTATAACAATTAGCATAACACATCATAGAGCATTTTATAATGGCTTATAAGGTCAAGTATTATAATGGAGTTATAATGCTCTATAATGTGTTATGCTTATTGTGGGCTCGGAAGGGTGACGTCACGGGGTGGGGAAACCGCAATGCATTGTGGGCTTTGCAGGCATTTCGAAAGCGGTTAGTGGAGTGTCTATAGTAGAGTATCCTCAGTAGAGAGTTGCAAACTTGCTGTGTGATTAGCTGCCACAATCGTTCACATGATCACAACGGCGAAAAGCTTTTGCTCTGTCCTGCGGGCAATACCGTGAGTTCCCATGGCAATGTAAACTGTTGCCCGTAAGAATGGCAATTATGATGATAATTTATGAGGGTTTATAATGATAATTATACATGTTTATAACACGATTATTTATAATGCATTATAAATGTGGTCATTGTCAGCGAGTTACTTACAATTATAACGTAATATAATACCTGACCATATGTCATGATAAAATGCTTTATAGTGTATTATGATTATTGTTATAAAGCACTATGATCATTATAACTATAGTTATACAGTGCTATAACTGCATTATAACTTATTATAAGTATGGTTATAATGCGTTATAGAGATAGGCGTCAAGTAAAGTGTTACCAAAAAGTTAAAAAAAAACAAAAAATCATGACAGTGATGAAACTACACCTTTTCTAAAAGAGACTGAATTCTTTCTCTGTCCTCTAAAGGTGCTGCTGATTGCCTGAAAAGGTTATGACCATCAGTAAGTTAATAATAGATGGAGAGAGGTTACAGATGTCACTTCCTGTCTACGCCGCCTCCTGACCCTTATTCACTTGTGATTTGCAGCCTTGTGATTCTCAGGATTCCACGCGAAGCACATACACAGATGTGTCCTGCCACATGCCGTACACTATATTCAAGCAGTAAACATTCACTGAGTGCACCCAGGCCCATTGCACGCACATCCACACACACTCACCTTTAGATTAATGTCACCTTGCCGAGCGAGCAGATAAAGCTACATACAGTATCAGTCCGGTCTGAAAAAAGAGCTCCTGCAGGCAATTTTCTCTTAATCTGAGGATTTCCATTCTGAGCTGAAAACCTTCTTTTCACTGGGGGAGGGAGGGATGTGCGGCAACCTCCTCCCCCACCACCACCACCCTCCATCATCCCCCCCTCATCTCCGCAAAAACTTAACATCACCAAAGCAATAACGAGACTGGGAGACATTTTTGGAATCCGTGAAACTGAAAGGACTAAAAAAAGACTGTATTCACTTCTCGCTTTCACTCGTCTCGTTCCGCAGCTTATCTTTTTAGCCTCTCTGTATCAGAAGGTGGAAGGAAACATGATAAAGATTCTCATGGGAGCGCGTCGCGCATACTCACAGACTCGCTTACAATTCAGAGGATGCAACTAATGAAACATCTTAGATACGTTCACCTTAATCCAAATGAATTTCAACAACATGATGCACAGAACTGCATGAAACACCTGTCACGTGATGTTGAATTGAGCCTTCATTTCAGTCTGTGTGTGTGTTTTTGTGTGTAGCTTACAACTTTAACCAGCTGCGAGATGGAAACCTCAAACTCCACAGTGACAGGGTCAGAGACGTTCTCCACCGGTCTGATGAACTGGTTGTATCTTCTGAACAGCTTTCTGAACAGGCGGTCCTCTGCCTTGGATGTGTAGCAGTCTGAAGGGCCAGAGACAAAGAGGAGAGTGATCAGTGACTGGGGAAATGAGACTGAATGAGAGTTTTGAGAGGAGGAAGAAGAAGCGTTACCAAAAAAAAAGAAAAAAACACACACATTATATGCAAAAAAAGATGCAGCGATTCAGCACAGGCCTGTCTGAGTCAACCATGGTCCCCTAAGCCAGTTCTAATCAACTCAAATCATGCTACAAATATCATTAATGAGAAAATGAGAGAAAAATCATCATCAGCCTCCTCCAATTTTGATGCAGCATCACATCAGTAAGCCCTTTGATGAACGTTTTATGATATTTGATGCACAGCCTATAAAGAAGCCTTTTTAGATCATAGCTTCTCTGCTTAGATCATCAGAGTCCACTTTGAACAAGTCTTTGACATGAGATAACTTCTCAGTGTTTCTCTGTGTGACTGAGCAGCCACGTTCACTCTGAATGATATGGTTACACCATAAATAATCTTCTTACTTTTCTTATTCTCTCAGATTTATTTTTTCTATTTATGCTCGAGCGGGGGAATACGACACAGAGATGAAAGCTCATCGGAGGACACATATGCCACACGCTGACCTTTCACCCTAAGCTGAGTGACATGACATCTTTCAATCTCTCCTTTTCATTATATCAATTTAGGTCAGTTACCCATGAGACCACTGTCATCATGTCTTGTGCACAAGCCCATCACCTGCCCTCTAGACTTGGATTTACTGATAGATTTTCACCCTGTCGCTCACCATTCATCACCACTGAGCTTCTACAGTACAACTGCAGATGTTAAACCACTAATATAGGATTCCCAGTCATTACAGAGCAATTTTTTGTTATTTGGTATTTTGGGCCTACAAAATCAAAGTCAAATGAGCCCACTCTATCATGGCTATTATAAAAAATACATTTCAGCACCACTGAATTGCTCTCTGTTGCAGCTGCAGATGTTTCTTCTCTTCCTGACCCAGCAATCACCCACATCAGTATCATTATGCATCACTGCCATGCTTCTATTTATATGCGTAATGTGTGCTTTACAATACAACAACATTTAGACACGTATTAGGTCTGTTATGCCTCAAGGTTATGGCTCAATGCATGGTGTGAGCTTGAAAGTGTGTTTGAGTACAGTGGACTGAGCTTGCTTTAGAAGAGTCTGAGTATTGTCGTAACTAGAAACCATTGGTTGACCACGGCAACAGTTCATCAAGCTGGAGCAAACGCAGCTTAGAGTGGAGTATCACTTTAAAAGCACAAGCATCACAGTGTCTGCTTATTTAGGAAGCATCATGGGCAGGTGGCAGACATCCTGGAATAGAATCTCATCTAAGCTGAAATAAAATGTAATATCTAAATGGAGATAAATCACAGTGACAAGCCTGTCCTCGTCTCTTCTCTTGACTATTGGTAAATATAGATAGGTAGGTGATGCAGCTGTGCTGGTTCATCCTGAGTAAGAACACCGTTATTATAATTTATCTAAATATAGACATGTGTTTGGCTAGACTGTGCTGTATATTTACCCAAACTATGAAGGACCTGTACTGATTATTCAGAAAGGAACCTAGAAAGCTTGAAGGACAATCTCAGCATATCCACCTCTTGGTCAACGCAGAGCTATTGTAGGCAGCTTCCTGAGGGCAGGACAAGTACTGACATTTCCATTCATTTGATGCACATCCTCAGTGCAATGTAATGTAAATGATGCTATGGGTTTCTGTTATCATACAAATCAGACCTGTCATTTTCAAATACTTTGTCGTTGTAAAGGGAATACTAGGTTATTGTAACTAAATTAATCAAACATGGATCCAGAATCCAAAGGTGAATTAATCCTAGTATTTTTAAAGGAGTCATAACCTGGTTTTTTACGTATCCAGCCCCCCTTGGATCGCTTTGGATCAATTCGTAAAACTTATTAGAAAAAAAAAAAAAAATTTAATCAAACATTGAGCTTGTTCTGACCCTTTTTCCTACGGCGACTTTATTACGCGAGATTACGCGCGAGGTTTTGACTGGTCCGGATGTGCCTTGTATAATATGTAATGAGGCGCATGTTGATTCGCCGCAGGAAGGACAGAGCCGGGGGGGGGGGGGGCTTGCCTGCATGCAGACTCCAAAACATAAACAGCCCCCTGGTACCGCTTCGGTGATTTCAGGTAGCGGAAAAGAGGCAAGTAGCCTCCACGGTGAGGTCACCGTAGGAGCAGAATCAAAATCTGGTGCTTTAGGAAGGCACACCATTGTGTGCTATTCCTGTTCGGAAAAAGAGCGAACTCCAGCTTTTCAGGCAAGTTTCAACTGAGGTCAAACACCAATATGCATGTTTTAACAAGAGAAATTGCGATTTCCGGGTGATGACTCCTTTAATGGAACTGCATTTTGCTAATGGACATTTAAAGTGATTACATTCTTTGTGTCTTTTTTGGTCTGAATTGATCTTAACAACTGGCTACTGTCGAACTTCTATCTAACATGACACACTGATATTACCTCTGTTGTATTTCTCTGCTCAAGACGTTCTGAGGGACTGCTAAATCTAGTAGGACAGGACTTTAGGATCATAACTGTCAAGGAGCTGTTTGTAGGTTTTGCTATCTCCTCATCATGGTTATGTGGCAAGGTGAAGAGGGACCCGGGCGGGCTTCGAACCCCAGACTCCCGGGTCGCAGTCATGCGCGCTAACCAGTCGGCCAAAGGGACATCCCCTTGGCCAAGTAGCCAGGGCCCATGATCAACTGGAGGCACACAGTGACAGGACCACCACTGTCACAGTTACATGCTGTCATTCCGACATCCCATCATTCCGACATCTCACCACTCCGACATCCCACCATTTAGGCATACCTACCATTCCGACAAGGCTTTCAATATAAGGAAATGTGCGTTGCTCAGCAGGTGAGTCCCTCTAACCCTAACCCTCCCTGGTCTGTCTGCCTTTACCTGGTCGTTTTACTAAACTTAACCAATTCATTTCATTATTACTGGACCTGTAAGCCCAACCAGTGCACAATCTTTAGGGGAAAACACACTGTAGGCTATTGTCGAAAAGGCGGGATGCTTAAAAAAAAAAGAAGCTGCTTAGACCTCAGTAGAAGAAAATAAGTGTTAGAGTTGCTTTTCACCACCAGAGACTAGACTGGTAAACCAACTGTTAATGCTAATGTACAGTAGCACTAGCAAAATATACAACAACTCTAAGTTTTCAAAGTATCAAAAAGATGAGCTGAAAGTTACTTGATGCCACTACAGTGATCTCTACTGCACCTTAACATGGTCACTCACTCTTTTTGCTTCAAGTCCTCATAGTTCTCTTAGAACTGAATCACACAGAGACCTTGGTTGTTCCCCTCTATAAGTACCTGGATCAATATCACATTTTACCCTGCTGGGCAACTCTCAAGTTGTTGGATAGACCCAGACAAGCACTTTAAGAGTGAGAAGAAACAGTAAGACAAAGGTGTCGATTCAGAGGACCTTTGTAACACGTGTCACCTCAAAGAAACCTGCAGATATTCGCCTTGAGATGGTTTCATTGTTTCCTCCTAAAATCTTTTTTTAAATCCTTTCCTCATTTGAATAAAAACAGCCAAACTGAGTGTGGGATAGAGGTGAGGAGAATCTATTAATTAAAATGGACTTCTTTGGAAAAGGCCTTGAAATCCCAGTGGAGAAACATTGCTGACCCTATTACATCAACATCCCTCCCTTAAAGGCAAGAGATAACCCTCCACATGCTGGCAACAATGACACCAGAAACCCAGCTGGTGTTGAACTCTTGCTGACAGGCCTCTGGAGACCACATAGGAGAGGAGAGGAGAGGAGAGGAGAGGAGAGGAGAGGAGAGGAGAGGAGAGGAGAGGAGAGGAGAGGAGAGGAGAGGAGAGGAGAGGAGAGGAGAGGAGAGGAGAGACTGAAGGCAAAGCCGTCTTAAGATGTCACTCAGAAGATTATGTGAATCCAGACTTCATAGCCCTGTGTCTGACTGCTGCCTAGTGTGTGCTAATGCTATGCTAAATAGAGTTTAAAGGAAGCCTCTTACTAAACACTTTGCATCTGATCTGTGTTTGACAAAAAGGAAACGTTTCAATACACAGTAATAAAACCACTAAGTTTTTGTTTTTGTTCAATTTGGGCAAACACGAGAAATAGAGTAGAAGAGAACAGAACAAAAGGTATGAAGAAAGTAACTTTAATGAAAAGATACAGTAAAAGAACAGAAGCAGAGGAATCGGGTGGAATGAAACCGTCACAGTGCTTCATCTACATGTTCGTATAATTACAAACATAGAGCTGCTACATGTCCACCGACTAAACCAGGCCTTTGATCAAAACAGGCTCCAGCATTCACATGCTCTCTCTCTCACACACACACATAGAATGTGCACAGGCACATACACGCATTCGACATGGTCGGATGCATTTCACATCGAGATTCATAAAAGGACCAATTACGAGCACAGGTTCTACCCACCTTCATCTGGGTTTTTAATGCTCCCTCTCTCTACACATGTTTCAGACTATTACTCCACCAGTCCCACTCCCCAGTTTTCATCTTGCTAATATTAACATAAAAGGCTAGTACATGACATAAAGGTTAAGGGGTTAGAGATTATTAACATAGTGGTAGAGAGAATACATGGAGTTAAATTAGTCCCAGTATGGTGTGTGGTGAAAACTGCATGTAACATGATGCAAAGGTAAGAAAAAAGTGACGATTTTGAAATGAATCTCTGTTACAAATGTATCTTACTATCCACAAGCAAATACTGTGACCAGGTAAATGTGAATTGACAGGCCACTGAACCATGACTACATTGCCCAGTCATGTTTTAATAACTGTAACTAAGCAGCAAGTCATTTAACCTCTGGATTTTCTACACTTGCCAGATTGATGTATACAATGTATGTCGCTGTGTAAGTAGAAGGAATAGATTATAGACATAGCACTGCATGTCAAGCAAGCTATAATATTAATTAATTTGATACAATTTTAATGAGATATGAATAATCTACTTTTTTTGTCACATAGCCTGGCTTTGGTCATATTTCCTATATCACTTAGACTAACATGAGAAGAAGTCAGTCGTCAAATAGTCAGATAAGTGACGTTTCCTGCTGAGGCGACTCATGACCTTGATATAAAAGGTCTGTCCCAGTGAATTACTGAAGTATAACAGTGGCAGGCACAAATACCAGGCACCAATGTTACAGCTCAGGGCAGCAATGTTCAAAATGACAGGACGAGACTCTGCTTTAAAACTGATATGAACGTAAAACACTGTTCTCTCACTCATTATCTACTCACCCTCATGTCGACTAAGGGCTGTGAGAATTTCTGTGAGAAAGTCCTCCGTGCCTTCTCTGAGTTACGGGGGGGTCTGTGCAGCAGTATTTGTCCATGTAATGGTTGTGAATGGTGCTCGCTTTTCTTCGTCCAAAAAGACACACCAAAAAACATTCAAATCCCTCTTGTATTGAAGCCACGACATGAGAAATTATTATTATTATTAATATATGGACAAATACTGCTGCGTGGACCCCCCCCCCCATAACTCAGAGAAGGCACGGAGGACTCTGAAAATTCTCACAGCCCTTAGTCGACATGAGGGTGAGTAGATAATGAGTGAAATTTGAATTTTGGGCGAACTATCCCTTTAATTATTATCTGTGAATCATAAATAAAATGCACAGCCTGGATATTATTTCAATATTTCACATTAATTCTTAGTAACCTCTCAACAAGCATAAGTTTGGATACATAAAGTTACAATTGATTCTATTGTTAAAGGGATAGTAGCATTTTTTTTTAAGTGGGGTTGTATGATCCAATTATAATATAGCGAACAATGGAACTGTGTATTTTTTTCTGGTAAAACCTCTTTTAGGCTGTGAAAATAGGCTGTTTCTTTGGGTCCATTCACAACAATGTATGTTGTAAATCTCTGGGCAGGGCTATTATGGGCTGGCGTTGCTAATGGGAGGAGTGCAGAGAGTCTTCTACTGCAATTAAAGTACTTAGGGGCTATTTGTAGATCATACAACCCCACTTTAAAAAAAAATGCTACTATCCCTTTAAGACCTGAAGTGGTGGGTTTTTTTTCTTACGTTGACATTGCCTCTGTAACTGTGTAAACATGTTAACATTAGCATTGACCTCAAAGTACCTCTCATTACCCACTGACGTTTTTAAAAACAAAACAAAAATCAAAATCACACACAGACAAAAAAAGGACTGCTACAGTTCATGGCGCACTGAAGATGAACTACATGCACACAAGTCACTTAGAGCTGGTGACTTTATATATAATATACATCCCATGAGATACTTAATGCATCCAAGACATGAGGGTTGGAGGCCAACTTGCATTCTGCTAAAACATTGTCTGAGATGTCTGTCACTCTGGACGATGATGGAGAGCGAGTACGAAGGGAAATGGGGTGGAGGTGGCGGTGGGGAGGGGGGGAGGAGGGACAGATAATGAGTGATGCAGAAGGAGAGACCATTTTATGGGCTGTTTGAGAGGATACTGTAAGAGCCATTTAGCCTTCATTCTCCCCTGAGCATGCAAATGCTTTTAGAGGAGAGTGTGTGTGTGAAAGACAGAGATGGAGACAGGAGGAGAGAAAAAGTGTCTTTACTTTTCCATCTCTAGTACGCACAATGCTTATATGGTAAACACTGCATAAGGGCGTAATTGCCTGGCTGTGAGCTGCTCAGCTGGCGCTGTTTGTTTTTCTTTTTGTACCAGGAAAGCTCAGATGAAATGAGCCGAAATCAACTGACAGAGATTAAATGGGAGAAAGAAACTAAAGAGGGTGGGAGAGAGAGAGAGAGGAGAAAGGACGGAGATAAAACTGAGTAAGAAGAGGAAGTAGAAAGATGATGACAGCAACAGAACCTGAGAGATTTGTGAGCGAGAAAGTGTGGAGGAGGGAGACAGGTGCAAAGAGCCAGAGAAGACGGAATACGGATGGGATTGTGTGCGTGTGTGTGTGCGCGTGTGTGTCCAGTAAATGGAATAGGATGAGATGCGTTTGGTGCTTGTGACAACTTCATTCTGTCAAAATCCTGTCTCTCTTTTCTTTCCGTCTTTTTTTCTAGCAGATAGAGCCACCAATAAAAGGTCCAATAAAGCTGTATTAAAAGCCATGTGACATTCACACAAGACTGCACACGAATCTGCGGGACCACACATTTTCATTCTTTTTCAAATTAACTTTTTTCACCTTCAAAATGAGCAGATCAAATAGAAATTGCACATCCTTTCCCCTCAAGCCATGTACCCTAAAAAGTGGGTTACATGAATGATATGTTTCACATGAGAGAATCATTTATAGTCTGATTTCTCAACAATGTCAAAGAAATCTACATTTTTCTCTGTTTAAGTGGAAAACAGACACTGAACTAACCACTTAAAGGAGAATTCTGGCTATTTTTGACCCCTAAATCGTTTTCCTGATCACCCATCAAATATCCATGGTACATGCCTTGAATCCTTATAAGACAACTGAAATCATAAAGTGTACAGTATAAACAAACAAGAAAAAAAAAAACGGTGGTAATGTCCATAATATCTCTGACCATTTATTATTGTAAAGAAATAATCACAACAAGGAAAAAGTGTTTGTTTTTGTGGTGGGGAGAGCAGGTGCTCTGTGATTGGATAGTAATGTCGTTTCAGGATGTTTCAGAGTTCGGCTATCTGAGGTGAGTGACTACATGCAAAAACACAGAGTTTATACTGTTTATACTACATACATACTGTACACTATATTCCAGTCATGCACCATAGATATTTGATTGTTTTTTGAGTGTTTGTTGTGGTTGAAAGAATTGCCCCCATACGTTAGCATTGTTGGTATCCCTTGCGATGGGTAGCCGTGGTGTAACTCCGGTTTGCCTGCATCAATTTTAGTCATGTTTTTCGCTGTCCCCAACACTGGGTGACCATCAGGAAAACAATTTAGGGGTAAAAAATGGCCGGAATTATCCTTTAAAGGGGACATATTATGCAAAACTCACTTTTTCATCGCTTTAGTATGTGTATCCAGAGTGCCTCCTCACACCTTAAACGTAGGTTTTGACAACTACGTCAACATTTTGTAAACTGCCATAGTCAGAAAATGTGTCTCTAACTAGCCGGGTGATTTGAATATTCCAGCCCTCGCTCCCATGGTTACCTCAGCTACCAGAGCAAAGATCCTACACCGACCGAGCAGGGCTGTGAAACTGTAGAGAACCCAGCTGTGCTCAATCTTTTGGTTTTTCTGACCAAAGCACTAACATTATTTTTAGACATCAAGGTACGATGTCAAGAAGCAGAAATGGGCATAATATGTCCCCTTTAATTCACTCAGGGATTTTGAAATTGTTACTTTGGGTGATACAGAGTGAGGTAAATAGTTAGGCTTCATTGATGTGTCGTCTTTGGAAAAATACTGTCTAATGATGAAGTCTGTAAATATAGTATATAAATATGTGAAATGTTGGGAACATGTTTGTTGATGAAACCAGATGATTACAGCTTTGTGAGGGCAGCGCTGCAGCGTGAGGTGTTCTCAACACGTTTATCTGTGAGTCAGTTTGCATTTAGCCACGCCCCCTTTGCTCTGTGCTCTGCTCTATAAATGTTACTATGATATAAGCCTTGTTACCACAACACACATACACACACACACACACACACACACACACACACACACACACACACACACACACACACACACACTCACACACACTCATACACACCTCATCACCACAGTTCACTGATCGGATCATCAGTCATGCATTCAAATACATTAAGGGAGCAGTCTCTGTTTAAACACAGGGGACAGCGTTGTGAATAGACCGTACACCCACAGGCTGAAGTCACACATTAGCGAATCACCAGAAGCAAAATATATTGTAACAATGTGCACATCTTGTTTACTATTCTTATGTGTTGACGTATGATTTCTGTTGGCTGATCGTGCATAGGCAGAGTGACCCTTGAGCTGTGAGGCCAGAGATCACACCTATAGAATGTGTAGGGTTTGGGGTCAGGGTTGTGTGATGGTGAAGCTTCTGTGAAGGTGAAATGTAAAGACCTTTCAGTAGTGTGCATCAGATTAGGTGGTTAATCCAATGTTAACTCCTATATGAGAAATGACATCACCTATTTTCTTCTTTTTCAGTCATTGCGACATACACTCTTAGAAATAAGGGTTCCAAAAGTGTTCTTCTACAAGGGCTTAAATTCTAACCATTTGCATCTGAAAACCCCTTCTTGGTAACACTAAGGGTTCCAGTAAGAACCTTTTTGATCCAGAGAACCCTTAAAAACCCTTTCCCCAAAGAAATGCTTTTCAAGGGTTCTTGGTAACACTAAGGGTTCCAGTAAAAGGGTTCTTGGTGGAACTCCCTGTGTGGGTTCTAAATGAAACCGTAAGAAGTGGGATATTTTCTGGATGAAACCCCCAGTAAGGCTTCTGGGTGAAACCAATATGCCATAAAAGGGATTTTTGTAGAACCTCTCATTGGGGGTTCTAGGTGTAACCTTTCGCAAATGGCTCTAGATATAACCCTTTATGTTGGGTTCTAAATATAACCCTTTATGTTGGGTTCTCAGTACAACCCTTTATGTTGGGTTCTAGGTAGATCCCTCCCTCCAAAAGGGTTCGCTACCTTGAGCCAAAAAGGGTTCTCCTATAAGACAAGCCGAAGATCCTGATATGGTTCTACATAGCACTTTTATTTCTAAGAGTGTAGGCCTATTAAACAGCACCGATGTAACAGGGAAGAGACCCAGATGCACAAAGCATGAGGCCTTTGGCATCAGCGTCTCACTAGATCAAGGATTTGTGTTTTGAGACATTGACTTTTGTTAAAATCAAGATTACAATTTCTTCTCAACAGTAATCAGTGCTCTGCCTAAACATAATCATAACTCCAAATTCTTCCATGCATGTTTATGCCAAGTGGAAGCTTGTAATCTGACTGGTGTTATACTTGTTTGTTCGGTTGTTTGTAAGCTTTAACACAGGGATTTTTATTGTATATGTGAACCAAAAATTCTGAGTGTGGGATAAGTGTTTGTGCAAATGTGTGCATGAATTTCCCTATGGTTCACATATACATGAGGACACACATTTGGAAAAATGTAGCTTAAAGGGCCTACCACTCTAAACTTTGTCGCATGTCAACTCCTCCGCATCAGATAACTTTTTTTGAAGATATCCGACACAGCTTAGCAAGATAACCAGCTGCCACATGCACCACCCCACGCCCAACCCCCCCTCACCCCCGCGCGCCGTTCCACAAGCATTCAAAATGATTTAGGAACTAACTTGGCTCCGTATCTCTGCTCTCTGTCTCTCTTCCATTTCCACACAGACACCTCCCAGCCAAGAGGGTCATGCATGGAGTAAGGATGTGTGTAGAGGCTGATAAACCATACGAGAGCCTATCTGCCACCTTGCATGAATCAGATAGCTGCTATTTGCGCCCCGGGGGCAAATGTTTACGTTAATGCTCTGAAATGCCGCAGCATAATTACCGTCTCTGCATCTACATCACAGAGTGGCTCCGGGTCAAAGCCGGGCTGTGCGCCTCAGCTGCGGTCAGTGATTAAGTTGCTGAGTGCATTTCAGTAATAACAAATCCTTCCTTCCTCCTTTCCTTTCCTCCTCCCTGCCCCCTTTCTGCTTCTTTCCTATACTTTATCCAATCCATGTCAACTAACCAGATGGAGCTGTTTTAAATATCCTCTCTGAGGCTCTGGAGATGTACTTCTATTTCATCACAGACAAATGCAATAACAGACACACTAATGACAACTTCAGACAACTTTTCTTCCGTGCCATAATGAGGGAAAACAAAGTAAAGTTATCTGACTAATCCAAAGACGCACATTGCAGGAAAAGGCTTTTTTTTCTGTTTGTTTTTATCAATAGCCCGCAGACGGCCAATCCCCGCTGACTAAAAACCTCCTATCTGTCCTCTGTCTGAATAAAACAATGTAGGCACAGGCCTCTACAGCCTACAAACTCCGGCACCAGCCGGAGAAACACATCCTGTAAACAAACTCTAATCTGTCGTGCCTCAAAACAAAATTTGCATTCATCAAAATGCAGCCTAGTTAACACAAGACCGAGTCGTGATGAGGTTTATCTCGCGCCCATGTCGAGGGGGTGGGGGGCTCTGAATTCAAACGACTGCGATGGATCTGGATCTTATAACGATTTTCTCATCTCCTCAAAGTAATAAAACCGCAGAAAAGTTATGAGTCTGTCACTCGACGACCTTTTAAAACTGAAGCGCGCGTCTGTGGATTTTACGCGCAAGGCGGAAACTCCGCTACTTTGTGGCCAGACTTCTCACATCTGCAAGAATAAGACAAACTTACAAAAAGCGATAAGTGACCTGTCCAGACACTGATGAGCAACTCCCACTCTGTATCATCCGAACGACCTATCACTTCTATATCTCATGAAGCATCATTTGTACAGAACGAAAAACCTACACTCACCTTGCGTTATCAAAACCAGGAGAAGAAGCACCAAAGTCCATCTCGCCGCTGGCTGCATGTCTCCCCCGTGTCGTTTTGAGGATCCTGTTCACTTTTTTATTTTTTTTTTCCCTGGAGGAACTCTTGTCTGTTTACTCGACGAGGGGAACAAATGGCAGGAAAACGTGCGTCTCTCCCCTGGTGCCCACTGTCTCGCTCTGCCGGTGCGCTCCTTCCTGATCTGATCCGAACTTGACTTGGCTCGTCCCTCCCCTATGAGCGCAGAGCTCCCCTCTGGCGCAGCCACATTGACTCCACACGCGGGGAGGGAAAACCGCCCCAACACTTGCTCTCATCATTTGACTCGAGGTGAACATAATATATGAACTAATTTGGACAGTTTCATTTTATTTTTAATTTATTTTATTTTACTTTATAGGTTTGTAGAAATCGTGTCAAATAATCAAGTAGTTGCTCCACTGACTGATTCAGACGCATGAGGAAGTGATGGTTTCAGCACGACGGACAGCGACAGTGAGTTTCATGTGCGCTGTCCGTGGTGCTGAACTCACTGTTTTTGACTTTCGCACATTAAACAGCATTCTGTCTCCACGTTTTTACGCACGAGGTTACAGTATATGAATTTTTCTGAGACATATCCGGAAATCAAAGTGCAGTTTTGCGCTCTTCCACAGTGTTTGCGCCGCTAAATCAGACACGGACCGTGTGTGCAGCGTGTTGTATCTTTTCCAGCCACTAAACTGCAGCACTGCGCTGCGCTGAGGAGGAAAAGTTTCTCTGCTCCCAAACAAACATCGTCCCTGCCACGTCAGTGAGGAGCTCCCCAGGTGCGCGTTCACCAGCGCTCCGGATCGCGCTGATTAACTTTCATTTTTAGCACGCGATTTCCACGCTTGGTTTGACGCGATCAAACAAAGTAATTAGGGAGGGATGTTTAGCCGAGCCGAGCTGAGCTGAACCGAGTCAAAACCTGTCAACGAGCCGTGAGAGGAGGAGAGAGAGGGAGAAAGAGGGGAGAGAGAGATTTGCCTCTCCATTCAAATACACACATGCACACCAATATTGGCGAATTAAAAATAATAATAATAATAAAAAATAAATAGGTTGGTTCCTTAAAATAAATGTCGACGTTTTGCCATCACTCAATGAAATGTTTGAAATACTTAGCCTATATATTATATTTTATTATTTAATATTATTTTAACTCTTCCTAGTAACAAAGGCTTATGACACAATGGACCACTGGTCATGTAAAGCCACCTCCTCCTCCTCTTGTCAAACAGAGACATTGTTCTGTTAAATATATATATGACATATATTAGCATATCACTATTGGACTAAAGAAAAATGAAATTGCTACCATAACTAAAATACCTCTACCCAAACTTTAAAAAAAAACAAAACAGTATTGTTTGTCATCCATAGAATAAAAAATGAATAGTCACAATAATTAAGGTGGAAAATGATGGAAGGGTCAAGGGAGAAAATAGTGGTGTAATTAATTAATGAGTTTTATTTGTCATATTTCTCTCTGCATAATGCATTGCTAACAAACAATTAGTCAAACAAATTGAATAATATATGAAATATTGTAATGTGTTTGAATATTGCTGGGTTGGTGAGTGGTCACTGAAACATAGTTTCTCAGATGCCACCCTGGATAAACACAATCAACCCTCACAACACTGTCTGTGAGTTGTCACAACAAACAGTCTCCCCTCATTCCAACACAAGCACAGCCATCACAACATTGTGCATTTCTTCTTCTTCTTCTTCTCCCCGTTCTGGGCTGTTGGAGGGGCTTTGCCGAGTCTAATCCCCGCAGACAAGCACCACATCAAAATGACAGATGAAGAAACAGAGAATAAGCACAACGAGGATAATGTGTTTTTGCTGTTGCTGGTGTCACCATCTGACAAGTGCTGAGCTCACAGTGTGGCGTCATGACACGCTTGTCTTGGCCAGCCTCATTAGTAGAGCGGTTTAGAGGAGGAACTAGGTGAGAATCAATGTTTCTGCCAGGACTGTTTAGTGTGATGCACCATAGCCCTTTCCGCCGCTCTGCCCCGGGCTATGTTTAATTCATGTTTTTTTGTAAAAGCTGGAAGCATCGAGTCCAAAAGCCATTAGCGTCATCTTCTCTCTCTCCATAGCGCCATCTCTCTATTCTCACTTAGACTCCTTTCAGTTGTCATGCCAACAACACACCAATTTTCTTCAGCCACCTTCTGCCCTCCTTTTTCCTCTCCCTTTGTTCCTTCAGTTCCTCTTCCTGTGCTTTCACCTTGAGCATGCTTTCCCCTCTGTACCTGCTCGCATTCATACAACGTACACTGGTGCCATCTTTCTGCCTTAAGTGAAACACAACACATAAAAATATCCATCTCCCTCGCTAGAACTTTTAGACCATCCTGAATTATTCACATCCACATATCTTCACCACATCCCCTGACCCCGAGAGAAGTGCTTTTATTTTCAACCCCAAGTAATGAAATCTGGATGGCCCCCTTTTTTTACTCTCCCTGGCATGATTGTCTCACCGAGGTGGGGTTAATGGAGCGGAGGTGATCAGCAGCTTCTGGAAGCTTCCAGGAGGCAGGGAGGTGGATATCATGCCTTCCTTATCTGGTGAGAGAAGAAATACCAGCACAGACGGGTCAGGGATGCAATATGAAATGAGCGGAATGGTTTTCCTGAGGTTCAAGGCTGTCACATCTGTCAGATACGGTAAACCATATCCACCAAAATGAGATCTATTATAGTATTTCAACACATCTGGCTGATCAAATTATGTTGTAAGTGTAAAACTGAAATAGAAATTCTTTGTCCAAATTTGAAAAAAATACATGTCACATTCATGCATGGTGTCCACTACAGTAGACAGAAATTTGAAAGCCATCGGGGAGCACTCTGCCAATCTCTTGTCTACAATTCCATATGATTTTTATATTTTTTTGTCATTTTGTAGTATTGTATCAGTCTTTCAAAATTGCAGACAGAGGAAGAGGTGCACAATCAGACAGGTAGAAAAATATTTTTCATCTACAATAAATAAGATGCTATAGGAAAACATTTTTGCAGGTTTTAATGTTTTCCTGTAGTTATCTTTTTATGACTGAAAATAGATCTATCCACTGGACACTATACTGTAAGGATAGCTGTTAATGAGACAACCTGTGTCAACCTTTTTTTGTGTTTTCATTCAATTTTGAATTTTGTCAAGGGTATAGTCAAATAGTTTTCAGATTTTAGAAAATATCACTGGTTACAGTCTGTGTCATGACCTAAACAAGGACAGGTCGCTCTCTCTCTCTCTCTCGCACACACATGTTGAGATTTATATGTTGTAGTTTTATGTCCTCTCTATTGTTATTGTTATTAAATGTTATGTGTGTCCATACATGTTTTTGTTTTGTTATATTGAGTTCCATTAAAAATACCTTTTACCTACCTTTTCCATACCTTTTTTGAGTGTGTAGTGTCCACTTGGACAGATGCAGTACACAACTCCTTTAAAATGACATGTATAGAAAAAAATGAAATATTTTTTAAAAACTTCTTTTGAAATAAGAAAATAAAATATTAAATAATTACTTTGTTGATTAATAATTCATGCATGAAAGGGTTAAAGGTGCACCTAAAATTTTCTTTGACTCTTGATTCTCCTTTTACAGGGATTGCAATGAAAATTTTGGGGTACACCTTTAAAATACAAAATAAGTAGGAAAGTATAAATATGCGATTTCAAATCACACAAGTGGTGGAGTTGAGCAGAATAGGCAATTCAAAAAAGAAATGTGTTTGGAGGTAGAGAGAGAGTTAATATTACAGATGTCCTTTAGCAGGTCCATATGTGATGGTGAATGCAAGACTTCAACCTCCAAGGAAGTCAGATGGGCAGGAGGTACAGTCAGATTAATGCATGGAGGGTGATCTAAGAGTATGGGCAGGTGTGCAGATGGGATGTAGATCAGTAGAGAGTTTCAGAGGTGACAGGTTGTGAAGTGACTTGAAAGCCAGAAACAGAATCTCAAAATCAATACGGTGTTTAAGGAGCCAGTGCTGCTGCTGCTGCTGGAGGAGGACACGAGGTCTGAAATCAGGTCTGGTGAAGAGGTTCAGATACTGACAGGGTACTGCATTTTGTCTCAGGTCTCTATTTGTTCTTCATCCTGTGGCTTCCATGCACTAATCTTTCAGTTTAAGAGCACATCATAATAATTCTAACCTTGTAGTCTAGTCTCCAGTATAATGACAGAAATGAAATAAAAGCAAACCTATTTTATAATATTCAATTCATCTTGCCACATTTGGTGTTAATGCTTTTACATGTAGTAATTATCTCTCTATGTAACAGTTGTTTATAATGATTATAATCAATCATAATGGATTATGACTGCATTCATAAACACATATAAAAGCTTCATGATGCACTATATCAACAGTTATAAATATAGCTTATAATGACTTATAAATCAAGCCTCTTCTGAGTGTCTTGACTGGTTATAAACAGCATGGCTCTGATGAGGCTTATAATAGAATGGACTCTCTATGAAATCAACAATCAATTGTTATAAGGACTCATAGGATGCATAAGTATATATAGATGATCAATAAGTGAGGTTCATATAGATGCATCTATAATGCATGAAAATGAGTTACACTTTACTTAACGCCAACAATGAAACATCATGATTAGCTATGCTGCATTATAGATGCATCTATATGAACCTCACTTTACTTAAAGCATACATTGATCATCTATATATACTTATGGCATCCTATGAGTCCTTATAACAGTTGATTGTTGAACTGAGGGGTATGAGTAATTGTAATGTATTATAAGCCTCATCAGTCAGCCTGTAGTTTATAACCAGTCAAGAGCACTCATAAGAGGCTTGGATTTATAAGTCATTATAAGGATAACTGTTGATATAGTGCATCATGAAGCTTTATATGTGTTTATGAATGCAGTCATAATGCATTATGATTGATTATAATGAGCATTATAATTCACTATGAATGCGCTCATAATGCACTATAGATGTAGTCTTCATAGAAAGTGTTACCATTATCTCTCTATGTAACAGTTGTTATTGAAGAAGCTGAGCGGAGGTTAGGTCAGGAGGATCATCTTTCAAGAACCATCTCTAAGCCCCAACAGCTCCTTCACTTGGAGTCTACTGGTGCAGCAGCATGTCTGACCTGCACACAGGGAGAATGGACTCTGTTGTTGAAATATACACATGCAGGGAAAGAAGCAGGACATCTAAGACAGCACAAACCACTCCATGGCAGATCAGAGAAGTCGCTACTGCAGGACTGACCTATTGACCCTATGACTATACTTGAGCTGCTTGACAATGAAATGTCTATCCTTGGGGATGAATAAACCATCCATCCATCCATCTGGATCTGAGCTACTACCAGTACCAGCATGCTACTTAACTGTTTTCCATGGTGACCCACTTCCTGCTGGGGTCCATACACCAAAATCACTTCCTTCATTTCCTACAGTAAATTCCTTTTTCCTTCAGATTTCTTTAATTAGTCTGAAGTAGTGGGGGAGGCAGAGACGCTTATTTAACATTATGATATGAGCAAGTCTTTATAATAATGCATAAGGTGCAGAAATCTTGAACACAGGTGGAAGAGTGGGCCTATGCGCAACACACACACACACACAAACACACACACACATCTGCTTTTTCATCTGATTAAGGAAAGCAATAATTTGATTGACTCTGCTGACACTGACCTACACCTCTACAGTATAGCTCCATAATGCAAGTGTACTGTTTATGTAACCTACATAGGGATGATTTATATCAGCGGCAGTATCATATTTTACACTAGAGCAAAAAGTGAACACACAAAAGTGAAAAACACTCACATTCATGTTGCCATGGCTTTGTGCTGGTTTCGCAGAACTCCTTACCCCTGGGACAGTTAAATGTCATAAGGGCTGCTACAAAAAAATAGGTTAGCTCATCAAGATTCTAATTGTAACAGATTTGGGACACCAATTTCTGCCTCAAATTATATCCGAATCCCCAAGATCACTAGTGTTAAAGGGATACAGCAACATTTTTTTTTACGTGTCTTGCCTCACTCCAGAGTCCATGACCAGCAGATAGACACCTTTCGACTGTGCGTGCAGTAACAAGGGAGATGGAGAAGTATCGCCCGTAATTAGCTTAGCTCAAATGCTGTAAGTGTATAGGTAGTGTTAGCCTGACTCTACCTAAAGTCATCAGAGACACTCTTCAGCAACTCTAAACGGGCCGATCTTCGTCTCAGAGCTGACAAAACTCTCCGGTAAGGCATCTTGAGCGGTCAAATGCCGGTAACGGGACGAGATTGGTCAAAACGCAGGGTTCAAGCAAAGATGGTTTATTTTGGTTCAAGCTAGCTACATCGAGGGTAGGTTAGCTTCCTATTTCAAAGTAAAAGCACAAATTCTATTGTCATGGTTTTCTGTATGTAAAGGGCAACGAGTGTTTTATTTTGTGAAAGTAACCAGAAGTACAACAGCAGAGAAGCGTTGCTGGTCAAATTAACAACATTAAATGGCTAGCCTAAAAATGTTTGAAATGCAGATAAAGTGATATATTTACAGAGTTTAGAGCTAAAATGAAATCAGCTTCTGACTGCTGATACTCGGTAGGAGGCAGGCTAACACTACCTATACACTTCCAGTGTTTGAGCTAAGCTAATTACAGGCGATACAGCTCCATCTCCCTTGTTACTGCACGCACAGTAGAAAGGATGGTGTCTATCTGCTTGTCATCGACTCGGGAGTGAGGCAAGAAATGAAAAAAAAATGTTGGCGTATCCCTTTAAAAGACTGTCCCTGTAGGTGGCTGATAGTAAATCACTGAGTTCCACAGGTCACTGTGTGAGGGAACTGCGAGTCAACCATTGTAAACTGATGGGTATGAATGTGGCAGCTCACCAGGCAACGCTTTGACTGTTACAGCTTGTGATAGCGAGGGAAGGAGTATCTGACACTCATACGTACTTGAGCCACAGGCAAGAGGAATACTTAAACATGCTCAAAACCTCTGTTAGTACATCATAAGAGCTGTCTAAGAGCATCGCGCTCATTACTGTCGGCAGGGCAGCAGATCTTTTATTCATCGCTGCGGTGGCAGAAGGGAAAGGCGGGTATAATTAGAGCCCAAATGTACTGTCAACACTGGAGATGTTTTTACATGGGGTGGGTAACCCAAATCATCTCACAAGCTGAAATTAAATCCTATAGCTGCCAGCAGCAGAACATCGGTGGTGTGCAGACTGAACCAATAGCGTCTTTTAAAAATTTCAGAGTTTGCTCTGACATTTGTTCCCATGACAGAATAAGTTGGCCTCTTGTTTTTCATCTCGAATTTATTTCTCAGTGCAGTGGTTCTGTGCCGGTGTCCACTTTACTCATCTCCAACCAAGTGGCTGGACACACACACACACAGTCACACACGTGCACACACAAACTAGCTGACGCACAGAGCAATCAAATATTGTGTGTGGCTGAAAGTGGGTTATCCAGTGGGACAAGCTGACTTAAGCCATCATGCTTTACGGGCCGATATCTAGCGGAGCCACAAAGACGCAGTGGAACCTCAGAAGGTTTGAGACTGCAGGGTCATCTGGGAACGGACAGCTGCTGCAGCGCTACCACTCTACCTCGGCCGTGCGCACATACAGCACCTATTTTTTTTTAAACCGACTGATTCTAACCGCTTGTGCTATTTCGACCTCGGTGCTGTGATCAGCTGATCTGTTGCTCCACACTGGTAACAAGTGAAACAAATGCACTGAATAGCAGAACACACAGGTGTGGGCACACAGACAGCGCTAGCTGGCACACAGCCTGTCCCATGTTCTGAGCTATTTGGGCGTGTAGCGTGAAGAAGGACAGATAATTGGGTTTATCACTAGTGTATTTTTAGTTCCCATGACTCCACAAGCAATTTACAAAAGACTGAAAAAGGATTGGGGGCGAGGGGGGGGGTCTAAGCGCAGAAATAGAGAGAGAAGGGAATAACGGAAGTATATGGAGGAAGGAAGGAGAGGAATGGAGGTTTACAAAGAGAACAGGGAAAAAGCAAAAGAGGGAAAAGGCTGTAGAGATGGAATTAGGCACATGTCCAGGTTTGGTGGAGTGTGTGTGAAGGAGCAGTAATGTTTCTGCCCTCAGGCACCACTGCGAGTAGATGGAGCAGAACAAGCCCAGTGGACAGCTACTGGGCTGCCTGACAGACCCTGCTTATTTAGGAGAACAACCTTAAGAAACTTCAGCGGAGCAGGGTGCCAGATTTACCACCACGAGGCAGACATGGCAACCGCTGCCTGCCGGGCCGAAGTAGAAATGCGCTGGTTGTTCTGCGGTTTGAGGCATCAGGTCATGTTTGATAAGTGGAAAAAATATCCACCTTGAAAACATTATTAGTTTTGCTTTTGCTACATAACGTTAGCACTAACCTCGCCGCCGTAAAGCATCAAACTCCAATGACAGCTCCTGCCCACCATGTCTTCCTCCTGCTGGAGTTTGGATGCGGACAAGCCTGTCTTGTGACTCACAGTAGGCTGCACTCTCTGGTTAAGACACAACACTACTCACAGGATCTATTGTCTTGTAAACAAAACAATAGAGATTTGCAGCTGTATGATGTCAACATGACAGATTAAAGAGATTTTTTATTTTTTAAAAACGATGGTGGTGATGGTTAATGACTTGTTTCAGGGAGTATGGAGGCTCTCCTTCTACCTCGGGTCTCTTGACTGAAAACCAAACTTGCAAGATCAGCACCTCCGACCCGGCGTCCCAGAACACACAAACACGCCCTGTAATCAGTATTCTCTTGTTACTCACCTCAATAGACATCGCTCCATGGATTGCCTGTTTGCCAGCTTCGATGAAACAAATGCACATGGCCAGGTGGAGGGAAGTAGCCTGACTCTCGCCAGACCATTGTAGTTCTGCAAAGCTCCACCAGAGGCGCTACGCTCAGCTTCACACAACGGTCTGGACTCGAGGGCAATGCAAACTCCTTCTCGGGAGCAAAAAATAGGATCGCTGGGCGGGACTGTTCGATTCAAACAACAATGGCGGCTCGCAGCGAGGAGTTGTGCGTTGGCATTGATTCTGCTATTTCAACTGTTTAGTCGAATCTATCAAATATTAATTCTTTGAAAAATGTTTGGCAAGTGGTTTATCCAATCACATTTTTACAAGGCCCCACCTTCTGAAATACATCGCCTATGGAGCAGTCCCAGACCCTTGTGTGGAGCTCAGCGTAGCTTTGCGGAACCACAAGGATCTGGCGAGAGTCAGGCTAAGAGGGAAGAGGATTAGCAGTGAGTTTTTACGGCAGTGAAAATGCGCACTCTGAAACTGTAGGGGGCGCTGTGTAGAGAAAAAAAAAAGACAGAAACAGAGAAAAAGCGACCAGACTTGCATCGTTCCCCTAAAGGGATAAACAGCCTTTTGGGGAAGAGGGGGGAGAGAAATGGGGAAAACTGCCGAAAACTAGTTACCAAACCTGCAGTCCAGCCGTAACAATTTGTTAAAATGGGGATTTAAAAAAATGATTCACTGACTTACAAAATGATACAAAGGAACTTGCTGGGAAACGGGGAAGTGCAGGAACACTGAGGGTGAATGCAGACGAACCAAGAGGGATCTGGCTGCAGACCTCCAGCGTCAGGCTGCTTCCGGTGCAGGCTCCAGCGTCAGGCTGCCAACAGCATAGACTATAAGAAGACTAGATGACTCATCCGCCGCTGCTGCCCAATGATACGGCGTAGCCACACGGCGGCCATCTTGGGACGGGCAACTCTTTCCCTCATTCACCAATATCTTCCTAAGAATCTTCTTAGATTCTTTAAGTTGTTCTTAAGAAGTTTCTTAAGAAAACCCTACTCCAGATTCATCAACGCGTTCGTAAGCCTCAGAATTGTTCTCAGCTGTGTTCTTAAGCCACCTCTTCGTAAATTGAGGGCGTGTGCCAGGTGAGTCTAATTAACATTAGATTAGCATAGGTAACAACCCCTTCAATGCCCATAAAAGGGCATGAGACCACAGGGCCGTGTGCACACAGAACCCACAGCACTGAGCAGAGGAGGTGAAGAGAGAAAGAAAGTTGAAATGCTCAAATGAAAATCTGAGAGTCAGCAGTGGATGCAGGTTATTATCAGAGAGACCACACTCTCACAAGGGCCATCATATATATCATCATATTATCACATATGATTCCAGTACAACAGATCGCTGTTATTCCGTGATCCGTTCAGAATGCCATGTTGTACATGGAACAGTTATTTTAATTAAGTAATTTGTAAATTATTATTATTATTAATTTATATGATTAATTTATATGATTATTTAAAATATAAGAAAATACAACTACAGAACAGAAGAAAACGCAATAATCAGTTAGTTTGCACAAGTCTCAGCTCTTAAGTGTGCGTAAGTATACTCCTGACTGTTCGTAGATTTTGTTCTTAGTTAAGAACAAATCCAAGATAAGAAAACATTCATGAATGCCACAATCTTCGTAAAAACTTCGTAAGTAGGATTTAAGAACAAATTTGTTCGTAAGAACGGTTCGTGAATGAGGCCCAAGCCTATGGTGCATGTTCTTCTATAATGACCAGAACTTGCTCAGATTTTCAAACAGTGTGATTTTTTATGAATGTTTATACAGTTATGATGCAGCATACTTAAAATCACAGATAATTTTACTATTTTTAATAAAAGTAACATTATAGTAACATTATGCAAATACGTAGTTAAAGTTATACTGATTTATGTACTGCACTGTAACTGCAGCCATAGTCACAGCAAGTTGCCTTTTCTCAATATGGCCGGCTATGAGTTCCGCCTGTGCGTAGTCCGATCCCCCCCCCCTTGCTGGAGGCAGCCCTAGGCAGGAGCCTGCACCGGAAGCAGTCTGACGCTGGAGGTCCGAATCAACAAAGGGCAATGGAAAAACACTGAGGTAAATATATAATAATAGGAAACCAAACACAGGTGTGGTGATCAAACACAGGTGAGACACATGAGGTAATCACAGCGGAGCGAGCACGGGGAAACAAGACACAGGGAATTTCACAGTAAAGCAGGACAAACAGGAAACCAGGGAAAAACCATGACATGATGACTGATCTGTTAAATCCAGAAACAGAGAGCTGTTTCAAACCTCACACATTCACCTCAACTTATTTCTTTTTTTCCACTGAGTAATTTAGATGTGAATATTTTTCATATACTTGAAATATTAGTTTTCACAAATTTCACTGATTATTGGCATTGTTGCTGGATATCCACTGGCAGCCGTGGCCAATACTTCAGTCACTGCACTGTAACAAATGGACGAAAGGCTTAGTGTGGACATGTGCGTGTTGGACAGAAACTGCTGATCTGAAAAGCTGGGTCCACTTAAATTATCAGTGCTTTGGGGCAGCTGGGGGCCGGCGCTGCCAACAGAGGTGGCATGAGGTGAGGGTGAGTGGTGGGGGGTGACACTGAGAGGAGAGATGGAGCAAGATGAGTTACCGAGCTCTGTTCTGGAAATGTGCTGTTTCAGGCGCAGGAGGCAAAAAAGTAGAGAGAGTAAGTCAACTTATTGTCGAAGTTCGGTTTTAAACAGCTAAGCACAAAAACACATGATAAACTACCTTTGAAATGAATTTTCACCAAATGTTTTGTCTGTTATGATATGATGATTTTGACGTTATACTGTAATTGTCTCACACATTTGAATTGTCATTGATTGTGTTGCCAGGTCAGAATTGTACTAATAGCAGTAACTTGCTTTTCCAACGTTAAAGGGATAGTTCACCCAAAATTCAAATTTCACTCATTATCTACTCACCCTCATGTCGACTAGGAGTTGTAAGAATTTTCAGAGTCCTCCGTTCCTTCTCTGAGTTATGGGGGGGTCAGCGCAGCAGTATTTGTCCATATAATGGTTGTCAATGGACACCAGGTTTCTTTGTCCACAAAGACACACCAAAAAACATTCAAATACCTCCACACTGCTCATCTGTAATGTCCCTCTTGTATTGAAGCCCCCACATTGTTCTGCTGGTCAGTACAAATCACGTGAGATTTGCACTGACACAGGAAGAGTAGTGAACTGAGACACTGGGAGCTTTCGTTACAAACAAGCTTAAAGTATAGACTTATTTAATTTTTTTCGGAACAATTTCTCATGTCAGGGCTTCAATACAAGAGGGACATTACAGACGAGCAGTATGGAGGTATTTGGATGTTTTTTGGTGTGTCTTTTCGGACGAAGAAACCTGGTGTCCATTGACAAACATTATATGGACAAATACTGTTACTCATTAGATCAGTTAGAGTCTCTAGAATGGCAGAGATGCTGAGTGACTGTTTTTTACAAGCCAGCTCTCCTTCACTGTCCCTCACTCTACATCTGGACCTGGGTCAGCAGTTGTGCTTCTTTCCGTTTGCTTTCCCACTACAAACTGGCAGCCTCCCTGTAAAGATTGACTCCAGGTGCACTGAGGGAAGAAAGTGAGCATCACAGAGCAGAAGACTAAATGATGCTTTCTCTTCATTTTCTGGCCACCAGAAAAAGTGTGTTTTTCCTTTCACAGCTTTTCTGAATGATTCTAGTGTGGAGATTTTCTCAGACATTTTTGCTGACCAATAAGAGCAAATTAACAGGGAAAACCCTATTCAGCTGATATGTGTAAGCCATGGTCAAACACACCGTATTCACCCGAAATCAGACCCCCGATTTCGAGACGATCAATTTACCCGACCGCTAGATTCACGAGTTCCACCAACTTCAGCAAAGACCGCACTGTCGCCACACACGGCACTCTGCGGATCCACTGTCCAACTGCAAAACACCACTTTTAGCCACAAATAATGCTCAGAACTGCACCAAAGTTCATCAATAGTACATTACAGGGTCCCAGCACGTAGGACGAGCCGTCAAACATCCGCTAACTTTGCCTATTTTGATTAGCAGACACAACTCACCTACTTCTCCTCCTGGAGCCGCTTGTTGGTGGGGAAGCCCTGACGAGTTGATCACCGAGTGCAGCGGAGTTAAAGAAAACAGGTAAAGCTAGCGGATGTTTGACGGCTCGTCCTACGTGCTGGGAACCTGTATGTACTATTAATGAACTTTGGTGCAGTTCTGAGCATTATTTGTGGCTAAAAGTGGTGTTTTGCGGTTGGACAGTGGATCCGCAGAGCGCCGTGTGTGGCGATAGTGCGGTCTTTGCTGAAGTTGGTGGAACTCGTGAATCTAGCGGTCGGGTAAATTGATCTCTCAAGGGGGGGTCTGACTCGGTGTTACGGTGTGTTTGACCGTGGCTTACACTTACGCCGGAATATCGCTTTAAGAGGGTTGGCCTGAAAACCAGTTGAAAAGGGCTAACTCAGTTTTAAATGGGTCTAGTTTATTAAACATCAAACTGCTTCAATATGTTGCTACTCTTTTATATTAGACAGTTAACAGGTTGTAGAGGCTGATGCACACCTAAAAAATCTTTAAAAGAAAAAAAAAACAGGTGCGTTGGAGCATGGGATTGGAGTCAACAAGGAAAAAAAGGATCTCCTGCACATTGTCCAATCACTGTCTGGACAGTGTGCGGGAGACATTTTTTTCCTATTATACAGTTAAAGCACATTTCATTTTAAAGAGGTTCATTGTAGAAAAAAAACTCTAAAGGCTCATTAAACTGAACTCTAGAGGCCTTGATGCTGCACAGATGAATTTCTAGCAACACAAAGAAGTTGAGGCTTTGCCTCATTTAAAGTAGTATGACCTATTGGTTCTATTGGTGAGGACCAAAAAATATTAAAATACCATGTCTACATTTTGTTGTAGTCATCTGCAAGTTTTGCACATGGAACATCTTGTGCAACATATTATAAAGTATTACCTTTCACATAATGTCCTGTAAATGTATTTTTGGCTTTATAGTGCTAATGGTTCTTCTATAAACTTATTGCATTGACATGTGCTGATATGTGTAAATTACACTTCAAACTGTGAGTAAGTAAACTGTAAGTGTGTCTGTACAGTTACACATCTTTATTTGTTGCTTGTAATTATTTTATCCATTTATGCATTAGATATAATTACTGTAATCACATACTCTCAATTCTATTCTACATTTGCTATAATTATGTGTTCTTTACCTTTAACCAACAACAATTACAATTGTTCATTATTCTTAGTGATACGTATTGTGCAGTAATGTTGGTTATACAAATTCAAAGACACTAATTCAAAGATATACTGTTGTTTTTTGCAGTTTCACTACCTTGTTAACGTGCTGCTGATGTGTTACTGTAGCTAAGTTGCACACAACAACATTATGTTCACATTGTGATACCACAGTGTGACAGCTGTCCTGCTCTGTCCTCCTCTGCCTTTCCCCCAGACACACCAGCATCACATCTGTCACCTTTATGCTCCAGTCCACCTCGTATTGATAGGGTGGGGCACGAGGAAAATAATACACACACACACACACACACACACACACACACACATGAAATATGCGTTTTGTCAATGGCAGAGCCCCACAGTATTTTTGCAGATGTGCTGACTTCAGGTATCAGTGCTTGACTTTTGCTGAGATGAAGGATTCCAGCCTGTTAAATCATATCATAGTCTATTATATGTGCGTGTTCATTCATGCAATACTACATAAAAAGTAACAGTGTGCTCTGTCTTCACAGGCTGCTGACGGCTGGAAGGTGATGTTATTTTCACCTGATATTACCTTTCTGTCGGCAGATGGACTTCACAAATTGGGGCATATGCACTTGCAAACACACACACACACACACATACAGGGAGAGAGAGAGAGCATGGTCTGTACTAATATACTCTCAGTGGAACAAAAGCACATTAGTGCTGTTGAACACATTTCCTCTTTTGTCAGGCTTACGAAGGAAGCTCTCTCTCTCTCACACACACACACACACACAGCCTGAATGTCCATTAACAAGATGTGACCCTGCATGTAGACTCAACCTTTTTCCACTTCATGTAGATCCAGTGACCAGAGCTAAGGCATAAAAACAACTTTAACCCTCCTGTTGTCCACCTGGGTCAAGGAAGGAAGGAAGGAAAGGAAAAAGTATCGTGGAAAGAAGGAAGGGAAAAAGGAAGGACAGAAAGAAGGAGGGAGGGAACAGATTGTTGTTGAGAGTCTCCATAAATTGTCAGTAGCTAATTTTATCTGATCAATGCCATCAATACCAATGACAAAACAATATACACAGTATAAATGCTTTTTATCTGGATAAATCTTTCTCAGGCAGAGCCTTCATGCACACGCACAACTGCTTGAATGTTTGATCAAATGTTCAAAATGTATTTGAGGTCTTCAACATGAAACACATGCCACAGACGACACATTAATGTCATAATGTCTGAAAAATATAAACATATTTGTGTCACTTCCTCCTGACTGTGTCTGCCCCCTTCCACATACTGAACGCCTGCTTTCATCCCACGCTGTCAGGACTCAGACTCGCTGTTTGCATAGTGTCAGTTATCCCATCCACTAAAGCCATTAACTGACTTCCTCCTCCCTCCTCTCATTCCTGACTGTGTGAGTGCTTCATCTGTGTTTACATTCCAGACTCCTACTCTCAGTTTTCAGTACGTTTGGACACACAGCCCAATCACAGCCTGTAGAAAGGCAGGTGCGATATGAAGACAGAGCCCACGCTTGTGAAACGATGCTCAAACAAAAAGCATTTGAACTTTGCAAAGACTTGATGTGTCTGAGAAAGTGTGAATAAAATCTGTGTACAAATGCATGCATTACGGATGAATTACATTCACTTGAATGAGAAAAAAGGTAATTTTTTTGTTTGTTTTTTTGAATATTTTTTTCTGTTTTTCTGACCCATTTGTTTTTCGGGGTAATTTTTTTCTGATTTCAAAATCCCACGAGAAGCTCCTGCAATTAACGTAAGGACTGATTTCAAAATAAAGGTGCTACATCAGACTGCTCTGATATTTTCTGAGTGACACTCTCTGAGGTGGAGTTCTGTGATAACAGGTAGTTTGCTTTCAATATAAATCTGAATTTTTACTGGGAACTCAGTGAAAATAAGAAAATTGAGTGGGGTTTTACTTTGAAAATCTGCAATGCCGGTGATAGATCGACTGTATGTTTTTGTGGAGCATATGTACTGTAGCTATCTCATGGATCTAAGATCTAATAGATCTGTGATGAAGTGGAAAAAACAAACTGAAAAATGAATTACTCATACATGTCTTAGTCATGAACATGTCATAAACATTACGTCACTGTCATAACGTTGTAATTAAGTGTCATTCAGTAAACCTAACCCTGTTATGGCATTGACATAATGTTTATGACATGCTCATGACTGTGACATGTCACTCTTATGATGAGACCTTCAAGTAAAGTGTTACCAAAAAAACTAGGTCATAAAAAAGGTTTGTATGTAATCAGCCAGTCTTTCCTGGAAAGCATTCACAGTGCTGAATAATTACATGTACAAAAAATGCCACAAATAGTTGTGTAAATAATGAACAATGGTAGCCTGGGAGAGCAATTCTTTCCCGAGGCATAATGTTTTATAATAGCAACACCAGGGCCCTCAAAGCAAAGCATTAAATCATTGATTTTATCATTTACATCTGTGACTCTGCACCTCTCTCGCTGTGAGAGAGAATGAGAAATGGTCAACAAAAAAGCATAAAATTCACAGCCTTTTTATTCAACATATTGCTTTAGAGTACAGACAGCGTGAAGTTCATTAATAATATGTATATAGCCTGGTGCTGCTACAGTTCACTTCTATCTTACTTGATCATCGTCAGGATATTCAGCAACAGTTTAAGGCAGTTGTAAAAGTGAGGGCCAAAAGCTGTCACAGAGGTATCGACTACTGTACATGGAGGCAGAGTTCAACTTTTCCTTTCAAAAAGTAATGGGGAATTTAAAAAAAAAAAAAGGGTGTCTGTGCATATGTACACATATGTTTGTACTGCAAAGGGATGAGTTTGTCAGAGCTGTTTGAATTTCCATTCATCTTTACGAGACCTCTTCCATCTTTTAAGTCCATTTTGTCATTTCTCATTTGAGCGCAAGTTTTTTTTGAGCGGTCTTCAGAGAAAACAAGAGAATAACAAAGCGAGTGCGGGAAAGAGACAGAAAGAGGAGAATACACATTCTTCAAAATGAGACATGAGTGCATTAACGGGTTACAGCGCGCGGCTGGGGGAGATCGATGGTGGAGATGAGGCACAAAGCTCTGAAGCAGAACAAGAAAAAGAGATGAGATGAGAGAAGTGGCGCATTAATATTTTTATGAATAGACAAGGTGGATCAGTCGAAGAATCTGCACTTTGTAATAACAGAGTTTAGTTGGAGAAGTGGAGAGACAGAGAAAATGGTACTTTACCATCATGAACAACTGGCTTTAAGTCTTACATAGTCTTATTAGTCGCATTAATGACACTGCAGAGGAGGGCAGGCCTCGTGGTCTAACAGGATGACAACTTTTTGTCTTGTTCTGCACTGTGAAACTTTAACATTGGGGGAAATACTCTGCAACTATTCAAGAAAAACTGTGCACAGGCATTGCTTTTGCTCGATGATGATTTCATCTCCATAGAAATGAATTGGTTTTGTATATTTGGATTGTCATGCCTGTGACAAGGGTGGAGCTTCAACAGATGCACAGTCCAGCAAAAAATAAAAACCATGCAGTAGAAAACAAAAAAAAAGTGTTCTTGTTTGAGGTCCACAGATGCAAACCAGTGCATCTGGCTGCATTGATGTGGCTGGTGATGTCCAACCAGCAGAGTCCCATTAGAGCCAGTGTAGCTTTTCTATTTCAGTTCCTATGAGATTTAGAAATCTCCATACCTATGGAGAGAAACACACAATGGGGTAAATACTGTATAAGTGAAGACATAACATCTAAACTTTGGCATTTGTGTATAAATATAAAGTAAATGAGCTACACCTATTACAGACCTATTATCTCTGTGTTTCAAAGGTCGAAGTAAAAGTACATCATTTTATTTCAGCAAGGAAATTAAATATTGGTAAAACTTTGGCAACTTTGATCTCTATAACACATTATAACCATACTTATGAGTTGTAATGCAGTTATAGCACTGTATAACTGTAGTTATAAACACATTATATATTGTTATTTAATAGGTGTTATAATTGGCTTATAAACGTGTATAACTATCATAACACTCATAAATAATCAAGAAGCATAACGCATCGTGTAGCATTTTATAATGGCTTATAAGATCAAGTATCATAATAGAGTTATAATGCTCTATGTTATTCTTATTGTTATAAAGCCTTATAATAATTTGAGTGTTTATAATGATAGTTATACATGTTTATAAGCCATTTATAACCCATTATAACTATATAATGGATTATCAATGTGGGCATTGCCAGCAAGTTACTAACAATTATAACCCATTATAATACCTGACCATATAAGTCATGATAAAATGCTTTATGGTGTGTTCTGATTATTGTTATAAAGCATTATGACCATTTATGAGTGTTTATAACTATAGACAGTTATACAGTGTTATAACTCATTATAAATATGGTCCTAATATAATGTAATATAATGTATAGAGATAGGCATCAAGTAAAGTGTTAAAATATAAAAAAAAAATATATAATATATATATATAATATAAAATCAATACACATTCTTCTATATGATTCAGTTTGACCTCTGCTTCAAAGTTTAAACTTCCACTGTGCTCTCAGACACATAAGTTTGAGTCAAGAGGTGCAGGTAGCGGGTGTTCACTACAGTTTGGCTAGAGTAACACAATGTTTGCACAAGACCGAGTCTTTTCTATTTCTAAGTGTTCAATATTTATGTAAGAGACTGTGTCAAGTTCTTAATTATGTCATGATATATGTAACAGAGTGTTTTAGCGTGTTACTCACTCAGCATCATCAGCAGTGGGGGTGTTATAGCTCTGGAACAGCGGCTGCATAAAGAGCCCCAGTGTTCCCACCACACACACGAGGATGAAGATCCACAGGAACAGACGGTCTATCACCATGGCCACATATTTCCAGTCCTCTATGATCTGGATCCAAAACAAAACGTTTAGCTGTAACAGGTTGTTAACACTATAAAGGTGCTGTGCGTATGGTATCTGTATGGTTATGGTAATGAAGCTTCCAGATGATCCAGGACACTGAATGTGTTTCAGGCTATAATTTTAACTCTACTGCAGCTGGTTGATACTGAGAGGAAGAGAGGAAGCTCTGGAGAAGCTGTCATGAGCAATTACAGCTGCAAAACTAGTTTGTAATATTTATCAAATGGGGGCCTCAAATCTGGAGTAAGCATATGTGGGGTTTTCTGAGGATATCTGATATTTTCAGGAAAAGGAGATGATTGACAGGTTGGAATAATACCACAAGGGAACAAAAGCAAATACCAAATGATTTGGGACGTGGCCTGTTCCATGTCTCATCTAGCCCTGATAACCTCTTCATTTTCCTCTAATCTCCTCATTCCTCCCTATTGCATCTTTGTCATCTTCCATCTCCATAATCTGCTTTTGTGAGTCTTATCTTTCCTCATTTCATGCAATAATAAATTCTACCTTTTTACATTCTTTGATCGATATTCTTTTTTTTTTTTATCTTCTCACCCCTTCATCATCGTCCTCTGTCTTCATGTGTTCAGCAATGTATCTCACTCCGTCCACCGCCTCCTCCAGATCTGCATCCCACTGAACAGCCAAAGGCCGCCGGAAGTCTGAATATCCGCCGCCCCCGTCGGGGATGTCTCCCACCCTCCAGCAAAACTTGTGGGCCAAGTCCTCGTTGACATAGATAGAGTCAGAGTCTGTGCGGATCCCCCCGAGCCTGATGTTGGAGTACTGCTTCTTATCTGTGCAGCTCTGGGAGATGTTTTTCCCTATGTTACCCCGGTTGGCGTACTTCCGGCGGAGTTTATCACGGACGTTGGAGGAGCCCGGACGCCTCATGAGGAGGAACCTGGGCAGTTGGACTAAGAAGAGACGTTTGACCCAGTCGGGCATATGGTGGGTGGACGGGGAGCGGTGGTGCACATTGAGGACGCAGACGGTGCTGACAATGGAGAAGGTGACCAGCACCATGGTGAACATCAGGTATTTACCTACGAGAAAGTTACAAGATGAGAGATGAAAGGTCAGATAATGAAATAAATATTATTCTGCCTTTAATCATACTGCCCTTCATTTGTGTTTAAAGGTGTTCAGAAATGGCTGTTTGTCCTGTTTGTCGCGCCTCAGAAACGAGTTGCTGCACGAGTTTACCCGAGTAAGGGAAACTAATTTGATTGGTCATTATAGAGCAGGCGGGATATTCAGTGTTTGGGGCGGGACTGAGCTCATGTGTGTGCGAGTGTATTTAGCTAACGTAGCTAGTAGACTTGCTACATTATAGCTTGCAAACTTAGCTAGCGAGGCTAAGTGATGGATGCAGGGATCTGGAGGAGGAGAGTGGAGTAGGATGGAGGAGAGTCTGTGTCGGTGGTGGTGGACGAGTCTCCTCGTTTTTCTCAGATGTTTGATTGACGGATGACAGATCCAATATCAACGTGATCAACGTGACGCATAATTTGTGTGCCTGCCAAGGGACCATTGTCGGTCTGAGAAGTGAAGCTCACTTCCGCGTTCAAAAAACTGCAATCCCCTCGGCTTCCTCTGGGGGCTGGTGTCAGAAAGCAGCATTCCCCCATAGACCCCCATGTTAAAATCGCCGACTTAACATACTCAATAAACATGATCAAAGCCTGGTGCCATTACGTTTTTTGGTCTCAATCAATAGTTTCTATAGGTCAATAGGTCAATTTTTTTTTAAACTACCGTTTTACTGTTATTAGGTTAAAATTCTCGCCAATTAGGGCACGTTGAGTGACAGGTCCGGAGACCACTGCTTCGAGGCCAGTGGGCGGGTTCTCGGCTGGTAAATCCAACATGGCGCTGTTCAGGCCGCCATATTTAAGTCAAAAAAATGACTCCCCAAAACCAATGGGTGACGTCACGGATGCTACGTCCATATTTTTTACAGTCTATGGTGCCTGCACTAGCCAATGCGAAAAAAAACTACCCCACTTTCACCCCAGATTTACTCGAAAATAGAATTTTGTACAATGTTTGGTCTACATCATCTAATAGAAGAGTGATTACACTAATTTTAAGACCCATAGTGGGCTCAAATTCAATTTTCTCTTCTGAATACCTTAAAATAATGGATGAATTATAAATTGTTGTTGTGTCCAATACAAGCAAAGTCCAATACAAGCAAAGTCCAATACAAGCAAACTGAGCAGTCTTTGCTAAAGATTGTTTTTTTCCTCATTCTTGAATTTGTACAAATGCAAGAGAAAACTAACTTTCTGATTTCCTCCACTCTAAACAGACAAAGATAAACATGACCAACCGATGAGTGGCACTGCCAGAGAGGTGGGTGGCACTATCTTCGATATCAGCAGCAGGAACACAGTGAGGGCCAGCAGAACCGAGATGCACAGCGTCATCTTCTCCCCACAGTCCGACGGCAGGTAGAACACCAGGATGGCCAGCGATGTGATCAGCACGCAGGGAATGATCAGGTTAATGGTGTAAAAAAGCGGCTTCCTCCTAATCACAAAATCATAGGTGATGTCCAGGTAGGTGATGTCGTTGGGGTCCTCATTTTTGCGTGCCGGGAGTGACACGATGTCCCACTCTCCGCTGGGCGTGAAATCATCACGACTGGCAAAGTCACTGGTGAGGATCAGGTCCACCTCTGTGTGGTCGTAGGTCCAGGAGCGGAACTTGAGAGTGCAGTTCTGCTGGTCGAACGGGAAGTGCTGCACCTCGATGGCACAGGCCGACTTGTAGATTGCTGGGGGGAGCCAAAAAATGTCCCCTGTGTTGGAGACTACAGCATTGCAATAAAAGGAGACCTCGTAGACACCATCAGCACTGTGTTTGGAGAAGATGTAAGAAGATCACCTGTGATACACTTTACAATGAATTAAAATGATTATGATCATTAGGAAACATTAAAGGGGACATATTGTGCAAAACTCACTTTTTCATTGCTTTAGTATTTGTATTTGCATGTCGTTGAGTGCCTCCTCAAACGTAAGTTTTGACAACTACATCAACATTTTATAAACTGACATAGCCAGAAAATGTGTCTCTTAACAAGCCGTTTTAATTTCACCCGGCTTATTACATCACAAGCAGGGTGATTTCAATAAGCCCTCGCTCCCATGGTTACCTCAGCTACCAGAGCGAAGATTCTAAACCGACCGTTTAAGGTGCGTTCACACAGGACCTTTTATTTTTGTCGCTGTCGCTCGTATCGCTCCAAAAAAATTGCTCCATCGCTCAGCTGCAGTCGCTCGTCAATTTGGCACAGACTCGCATTTTTCGCTTTGATGACGTCATGCCCACTGCCTTGTGTCTGTTTACACCAGCACCACCGGGATTAAAGCAGCCAATCAGTGCTGAGCGACAAGTGACTGACGGCCAGAGAGTTGGGATTTCTCATCTCAAGCGACAGAGCAAAAAATCCCCAGTGTTTTTTCAGCGATTAAACACTCAGTCGCTTGTTTGCATCGACATCGCCAGTGAGAAAAACAAAAGTGTGAACGCAGCTTTAGAGCAGGGCTGTGAAACTGGTGTGTAGAGAACCCAGCTGTGCTCAATCTTTTTTTCTTTTTTTTTACCAAAGCATGTTAGTAACATTATTTTTAGACATCAAGGTACCATGTCAAGAAGCAGAAATGAGCATAATATGTCCCCTTTAATGTACAATTCAATGCAGTTTTGTTGTTGAACTGGCTAGCTAGCTTCACTTCCATTCATTTTGCTAAACTAGACTAAAGACCTCCTTTCTCGGGCTTCATGTTGAATCCTCTCATCAAACTCACCAAGAAAGTGAAAAAGAAAAAAATTCACAAAATATCACAGGGTTCCTTTAAAAACACCTGAGCTCTGAAGACCGTTTCCTCCTTTACATCAATGGTTAATAACCAGACAAGCCTAAGTGTTCCCTCGTGATGGGCTGAAGTGATAATTAACAGATTATTCACTAATCCCCTGCATTTCAGCAGAGGTTTGTAAAAAAAAAAAATAAAGGAGAAAATTCAGAACATTTTTCCAGATAGAAAGAACAGGCTTATTTTAGCCATAGATTCCTCTTGTAAAGCCTGGATGGTAATGTCTGCAAACCTCTTCATATTGTTAAATGATACACTGAAATTCCATTAATAGCACAATGTAATCCATTAATACAAGATCACACACACAGAGGCTATTAATGTATTCATATTTTTCATTACACTGACAGTCAAACAACATAATACAACCTAATCACTTAAATTAAACACTTATAAATTGGTCTTCTCTTTGTGGGGCGACATACTTGTTGTAGAGCACTATATCAGGAAGCCATATGTGTTTTGATGGTATTCGTAGTTTCTTGATGCCTTCATACTTGTCTGGGTCCCATCTAAGCCTGTAGTCGTTCCACTCCTGTGCAGAAAGAGTTCACAAACCCCATTACTGACAAACACACCCACATACTGTACAAACTGTGCATGGTGAACTCAGCAGTGACAAAGACTGTACTGTACTGTACCTGAAACAGCCATAAGTTGGTGGTCATGATTTGCTCTCTTTCATTCTGCAAGAAAACGCCAGTCAAGTCAATCAGGCAATGTGTATAATTCCCATAATAATGTACTCAGTAGAGTTGAGCTGTATCATAATAATGTTGTGTAGTGGTGGTGGTTTTAGCAAGACTCACTAAAGGTCAAATCCAAATATCAAAGTGTGCCTTCAGGGGTAAGGACACAATGGGTCTCATTCATGAAACGTTAGTAAATCTGTGTGTAGATTTGCACATAAAAGCTCTCGGTACTAAAACTCTACTCCAGATTCATGAACGGTGTGGTAAACTCAGATTTGTTCGTAAACACGTGTGTAGGATCATGAATGCCGGCCCATCGTAAATGAACAGCACGCCCCCGGTGATCAGCCATTAACATAGATCTCCATACATGAATAGCCATATAAGGAGATCCTGACCACCATATTAGGAGGTAGGTGATCCTGTTCACCTGTGGCCATGACGCAAACGAGGAAAGAGGGGGAGAGAGAAAAAAGAGCGATCGGGGATCAAAGGCATTTTGGATGAAGTGTCGTCCAGAAAAAATATTTAATTCTCTTGTGATAGTAGCGGTGTGACTGGGACAGGTCAAAGGCTGGAGGGAAGAAACAGTTTTAGTGAATTAAGTATCCTTGGTTTATTAAAGAGCTGTTTAAGAAGTAAAGCCAGAATAGTTCGATATGAAATATGAAAAAAAAAAAAAAAAATTTTAAAAAACATATCTAGAGGCTCTTCACAGCCTCAGCTGTAGAGGAGCATGGTTGGATCAACACATGAAGTTATAGGCAGGTTATATTGTTACAGAAGCACCAGCCGTCTGTCACAGCTCCGTCCAAACCGGTGCTGCGCTAGTGCGCAGGGTGAAGTGCGCGCCCACGGAGCGCGTAGCAACACAAATCAATTTTTTTTCCGGTTTTCTATCAGATTATCATCATTAGATGGAGCCTTGATGTGTTTGTGCTCGTCCGATCCCTAAACCGTCTCCCCCTCCAAATATTTCTAATTGTTTGTCATGTTTAAATCACGTGTTTCAAAGGCATCGGCGCATTCTGAACATGAGAGAGAGTAATACGGATTGAAATTGTAATTTTCAACAGTGACAAGCAGTTTTTATTTGCATTCCTACATTTACACAAGCGCTACACACAGTCAGGAGCAGGTGTAGATTTTGTGAGTAGTTACTAACAAATCTGCACTACTAAAAGATTGATGAATGCGGAAAATGCACGTAAATTCGCGCTACACACGGTTTACACACAAATCTGTGCTGCTCACGTTTCATGAATGAGACCCAATATCACTAAGAGTTTTGGGCAAGATTACATAGCCTACCTTACAACACCTTATAAATGTCACAAAGTTAGACTCAGAGCTGCACTTTGGTGTCCACTCTGTATGCTAGAAAGGAAGGAGAGAAATATAGTGGCTACACGCTGCAGCTGCAGAGTTTAAGAGTTATTTCAGATGTTAAACAGGTCCAGTGAAATGCTTCACAGGGCATCTGAATTAAGTTGTCTTGGCAAGGCAAGGCAATTATATTTGTATAGCCTGTTACAAACAGTAAAGGGCTTCACAACTTCAACAACTTCCTCTGTCCTTAGACCCTCACATCCACTGCGGAAAAACTCCATAGAAAACCATTTTAACTGGGAAAAATCAGAGAAACCTCAGGGTAAGCAACAGTGGAGGGATCCCTCACCCAGGACGGACAGAGGTCATGTATAACTTCGCAACATTGCCCCCCTCCCAAAACACTGTTTCGATTCACTTAAACCCATATCCGTGTGGACGGGCTCTTACTCTACCTACTGTACAGTAAGCCAATCAAAATCATTTATTATGCAATTCTCTTGCTCCCCCTTCCCTGCCCAGCCTGCTTGGGTGAAAGTCACTCAGAGAGTCAAGTACGGTGCATTTTATTGTCAGAAATGGTAACAGCATTATAACAGGGAAACAGTACATTTTTTGATTAGTGAAAAAAGTAGCATCGTTAGTAACATCGTCATTTATAACACCGTGATTCCAATCACTGGTGTCGGTGCAGAGGTGAGGAATGTGGTCTACCTACCAGGGGTCACCTTCAAACTTTTAACATTAGCAGGTTAGCAAACCAGCAAACATCAAGCTAGGAGTTAAAGGGACAACGAGGAGTTTGTTTTGGTCGGAACTACGACGGTATCTGATCGTCTTCGAACCTCTGACTTTAATTCTTGATGAATGAAAACATTCTTGGCAAGACGGCTGACCGCGGCGCCCGTCCAAGAATTTCACCGTGCGCGCGGAGGCTCATGGTAAATGTAGTATGAGAACACTTCGCTTTCCAAAACTCCTCGTTGTCCCTTTAATGATTCACGAATGCCAGAGGTGAGTTACATGACTTCAGGTCAGGCCGGAGTCAGTCACAAATATAAGGACTAGAGACTTGGACTAAAGGTCGCCCCTCCCTAAACGCAGAACATGCACTATGTAGAAGGGCCTCACATTTATGCATAGAGCAGCATTTTGAGCAATATTGTGCAAATTAAGCAATTGAATTGAAGAGCAGCAAGTGAGGCAAGAGAGCAACAAGAGCTGTGATCTGGCAACACACACATCACTGATTTTTGAAATTTAAAACTCTGCTTAGGGCCCCACTTCGGCCTGAGGCAGCCCTGCTTGGACTTTGATTTTAGTTCTGTAAGTTTTTTTTTTCTATGTTGAAAAGTAACATTTAGTTTTTGAAACATGACAGGGTAATTTCTAATGTGTTGCCCACAGACCTGGCAACCTAGTGGGAAGCAACGGACGAGCAGCAGCCAGCGCAAGAGGAAGCCACTACGACAAACATTAGGCATAATTTGCCTCATTATTATAATTATGTCCACCGCATAGTTACTTTTGTGTGTGTGTTTGTCACAGGGATTACACAAAAAAGCACTGGACAGATTTGCAGTGAAGCTGCAGGACAGATTTGGCCTGAGCCGGGGAAGAACTCATTCAGTCTTGGTGTGGATCCAAATCCAGAACTGGATCCAGGATTTTTTCATTTGGCAACAATAATAAGAATAATAATAGGACTGAAAATATATAATGATATACACTTATAATAATTGCAGCAGTGGTTGGCTTAGTTACAGATCCAGACTCTACAAAGCCACAAATCATACATAAATCAATACTGATGATGATTTATGACTGTAAGAGTGAAACTTAGCTTTTCATGAACACTATCTTTTATCTGAGGTAAACATGGAGACTGGCTGATCCTCAGAATTATGTATATGATTTGTCTTTTCTGAGTTTACTTGACTTAACTGAGGGGTACGACTTGAGATTTGCAGTTTGCATTCGTTTGCATGACTTCCTCCCACCTGTGTCTGGTAAATACCCTCCAACCATGGCTGTTAAATCAAGGTGTTAAACCACACTGTCTCCTGTGTCTGCTTCCAAGTGTGAAACAGCGAATGTGATAGGTTCAGAGTTGCTGGAAAGTGATTTTGACAGAGTTTGGCTGAGTAACACTGTAATGTGACTAAATATGTCCAGGACCGACTACACCTCTAAACAAGGTGAAGACTTGAGTGTAATGGATGTTTCAAATTCCTCTGATACCTCTACAGTGTTTTTTCATCTTGTTTGTTGGCACACCGGTCTGCCACAGCCTTGGAAAGCCTTTGCTCCAGTGAATTAAAGCGTGTTAGTTCAAAGAGTTCATGGCACGCACTGAATAACAGGAAGAAGTCAATATTCCAAAAACATGGATGAGCCAGAGATGGATTTCTATATATAAGAAAAATAAAAAGAAGGCAAAGTTAATCAAATATCTACCTATCCATCTTTTTTGTAAATGACTTTTCCATGAGACTGGGGTGAAGTTGGTGTGTATCCCACAGAGAGGGACAGACTGCAGGGGTGCTGCACACCCAAGACAGGTCAACTGTCTATCACAGGGATAACTCAAAGAGACAGACAAACACATTCAGACCCATCCAAACCTGCAGGCAACAGACGCCACCCACCAGTGCCTCTAACCTGCATGTTTTTATACTCTGGCAGGATGATGCATTATTATTGTTATATAGGACATAATAATGTAATATTAATCCAGTGCTTTTCCAGTGCAAGTTCTAGGGAGACCAGGCCAAGTTACTGTAGTGACTTATTATAATTATTATAAAAGTTTAATTAAAGCTATTACACAGTGGAGATGGAGATCATCAAGCATGTGATACTGTCTCTGTTGGGTTAATGATGACCACAACACCAGATTAGCAGGTGTATGATGTTTGTTATAAGGTAAAGCAGGAATGCAATGCAATGTTTATAGGCTTACTGCATGTGCAGGATGACCCAGTATACTCAGGGACTTTAATAAGTAAACTGGACAAGACTTGCTAGAGGCTTTTGAAGATGTGAATCCAAGTTGTCGGGTCGAGGTGACAAAACAAAACAAAACAAAACAAAGCAAAACAAAAAAAGGTCCCAGGGTGAACTCAGTGTGGGTGGGAGATTTGCAGAGGTGTCATTTGTGCACTGCGGTCCAGCTCATGGACTATTCTTATGTCTGCTAACAAACCTCGCCAGTACTCATTTGATTAAAGGGATAGTTCAACATTTTGGCAAATTGGCCCATTGCCATAATTCCTATAGTCTTAGGAGTAGGTTCGTTACCTTTACTTGTCAGTGCAAGCTGTTTTTAGAACGGTGGAGTAGAGCCATGAGCTGCTCAAAGCTACACTATGGATGCTAATGGGATTTCTTGGTTTCCCTCATCAAATACACAATCCAACTCCAACTTGTTGTGACCTGCACATTCAACATGCTATGAGATAATAATGTAACATGAGACAGAGTTGTTTTCGAGGCAAATGCAGAGACTGCTTGCCAAAAAACCGCCCCCGACGGAATCGCGCATCAGTGGTTTTGCATGAATTTAACTCGAAAACAACTCCATCTCGTAACGTTCTGTTATTATCTCATAGCGTGGTGAATGTGCAGGTCACAACCTGTCCACAAGAGCGTTCTGGAGTTGTTGGATTGTGTATTTCATGAGTTTGATGAAGGAAACCAAGAAATTCCATTAGCTCTGAGTAGCTCGCGGCTCTGCTCCGCCGCTCTAAAAATAGCTTTCACCAACAATTAAAGGTAACAAACCTACTCCTAAAACTGCAGGGATTATGGCAATGGGCCAATTTGCCAAAATATTGAACTATGCCTTTAACAATACCTGCTGGTGTCCAAGTTTCCTGATCTGATTTTGTGTAATTATGAATACAAATATGTATGTTTGTGTGTTTAAATGTACTTACTACACTGATGAGCTGAGACAGAGACACCTGTATGGAGATGGTGACCTGCTGGCTCTTATTGACAGCAGGTCGGATGAGTTTGTTGTAGCGCTCCGGACCCAACAGGTAGTTGACCAGACGCTCCTCGGCATTCTCTGCCCTGCTGCCTACAAGAAAAGACACATGCAGAATGTATGCTTTAAAACAATACTGCTCTGTTTGGAAGGAACGCTGTCAGTAAGCCAAACATAAATGTCCTAATTAAATAAAGGCCACGTGTTTGTCCAATAGCAGAAGAGGTTGTGCAATTTCCTTTCAGTGTTACTCTGAATACAAAAATGTCACCGCAGCCTGTGCGTGGTTGCAGCTCCGAGCTTGATATTCTCAGTCACAGTATGTTTTCAGTCCAGTGGTGTCATCATGAATGATGAACAATAAACAAGTTGGCTGTAAATGAAGTCAATTTACCAAAGGGTATTAAGGCTGAATCATGTGTGCTCGGTAATTTTGAGTGTATATGTGTGGGTTTGTGTGTGTGTGTGTGTGTGTATGTGCATTTTGCAGTCTCACGCTTTACTGCAGGGTTTCAGAGCAAGAGCACAAACAAAAATGCAGTCATGCATCCATCCCTGTGAGAGGATCCCTGAAGCTTTGTGTTTCCTCAGCCCTAAATTATTGGTTATGTAAAAGTGATTGTATGAATAAGTCAGAAGCAAAATGCTTTTGACCCACTCTCTTGGCTTCCGCAGCCATTATGTCTACATTGTCAAACAAACTGACAACAGCGCAGAGAGCGTTTAATATCAGGACTGCTTCACCCCCTCTGTGCCACATGAATTGTCTGTTTTTGTAAGATTACATGCGGGGAAGGCTGACTGAGCATAGATGTTCTCCCGTCAGCAGCACTCATGCTGCTTCATGTTTTCATGTCACGGTTAACACTGATGTTTTTCAGCTGTTTGGAAGGGGAGAGGAGGAAGAGACTCTATTAGAGCTGAATGAGAACTCTTCAGTCTGCAGATTATTGTAACCTGAGGATACAGGATGTCTCATTAAGTGAGAACCTGAAGAACATGTTAATGTGACAGAAGGATGTTGGTGAAATTGAAGGTTGATTTAATCTGAAGTGGCCACAGTGCAGCTGCATGTCCTCTCTTAAGAACATGAGTGGTTATTTGTTAGATTAGATACAATTACAGTGTAATATGTTGTTTATACAGGACATAAACAAAGAGGCTCTGTGTGTTGGATTATAACTTGCTGACTAAAGAACCTGAGAGCTCTTGTTTTTGTTTTTTTCTCAATCCTAGTATGATATGTTCACACTGATTGACAGGTATCAATGTCTGCACTCTCCACCAGGTTGGATTGCCCAGTTGCTAATGGGCTAGTAAATGACTTAGCCTTGGGTTAGGCCTTGGAGTAGGATTTTTTTTTTTTTCCTGTCCAACTCAGAAGTCACCATCTGATCCCTCAACAAAAAACCTCTCGTTTTCACATTGGCTTTATTTGTTTATTTGGATCCCCATTAGCTGTTACTCCTGCAACAGCTCTTCCTATGGTCCATGTTAAAACATATCATTCAAAATAGCAATAATATTTTACATGAATACATACATGAATAGAATTTCAAGACAAATTTAAATTTAAATTACTGATGACAATTAAAGCAGATATCAGCGGCACGGCCGTTTCGGCTAATGCTGCGTTCAAGGCAGGCTTTTGAAACAGTAAGTTACAGCTTCAACTCACAACTACGACTTTGTAGCGTTCCAGGCAACCCGTAGCTCGTGTTTTTACCGTCCTGTTGCCTGTGAAAGTTCCCTATAACGGCCACTCGTAACTAAAATCAAACTGGTATGACTTCACAGGAAAAAACCACAAACACAGTTTCCTTGAACACCATGAGTTTCAGCCCCCGCCCTCGTCAGGCATCTATTGGTCCTCGTCACACATTCACGCATCCCTTGGCTGCACACACAGCCCTTCATGCCGTTCTCTCTCCTCATTGGATAACACTTGTATCCCACAAGAAAAAATTTCTCCTCAGGTTACAGCAGAGCAGAGTGACGGAGAGACTCATGTTACGGCTGAAACACTCTATGTAAGTGATTGCTGACGGAAAATAGGACTATTTAGGACTTATATTAACAAAAACATTCCACTGATATCTGCTTTAACTCTGTGACAAACAAATGTTTACACATGAGCACAACACAGAGAAGGAAAAAAACTGTTGTTAGACATTAAGAAAAATATACACACTTCTGTCTCGTGATTTCAATGTCATCACCATTACATTTCTAACTTGTGGTTTGATCTATGTTTACCTCTTTAAATTAGGTAATGATGATCTTTAAAGCCCCAGTTTGGCTTTTAATTAGCAAAATCAAATATGTCTTTCATAAATACGTATTTCACTGAAGTAAAATCACAAATGAAAGCTTTCTCGTACCTTAGAATGAGTTGTTACAAGTTGTTACAAATACATAAGTGGGCCATGTTGCATCGCCACTCTTACTTTTAGTGGCAGTGTGACCGTAGGTCTTTTTCACGGAGAAAGTTAAAACTGTCACCACTGTGTAGTGTGAGGAAGGATGGAGGCACTGCATTCAGGTGCAGTCAGGCACCTGAATGACAATACGACAACAGCAATATGATATCACCATGACAACATATTGTCACGCCTGTTTTGCCTCATGCTGGTCGACCACTTGTTTACATAGACGCTTGTTTATCCTGTTACATGCAGCGTCTGTTGTCTGTCTGACGTCTGCCCGATTTCATGTGAACGCAACATCAAGAATACGTTCCAATATGCAACCGCACCGCTAGATGGGGGGAATTCCTACACATTCCTTTAATATCCTACAAGCTCTTGTTCAATAGTTTGACTAGAGCAAGTCTTATGCTTGTTTGCTTTATTATTGAAAGTTAGGGGAGGAGACTGAACACCAGCCTCTTTGATTAGCTTAGTTTATCATAATAGGAAGGGTCTGTATATGTTAAAACCCAATGCTTGTAAAGCTCAGTTTCTGATTTATACAAATCTGATTTGGATAAATATATCTTGCATTATAGTACTTCTCAGTGGTACACTGTATTTAAAAACACACTAATATAATGTGTTTTTCATCTCTATGTGTTTCAGCATCAGGCTGCCACTGAGGAGTGGTGGCAACCATCATAGCATAGTGCAAAGCCTGGTCAGACCGACAGGCCTTCAGGGAAACACAAACACTCCAAACAACATGGCGGAAGACACAGGGAAGTGCTATGCGCCCTCTTGGTGTATTACATCATTTCAATAATTCAGACCTGTTCTTGAGGGTATCGTTGCTTTGATGGATGCTGCAGAATAATGCGTGACTATGTAACCTGTCATACCTGATCTCTGTCAGTGCCCTGCTGTTTCTGTGGAGCGGATATGAACAGCCATGATCCTGATTTAGTTTTTCGCCTTGTTCATTTGGGGTTTTTTGTTGTTTTCCCAAAGCCCAACAATGTCTACAAGCTTTATTTCATGGGTAAAGGATGGAAAACCCAACAGTCCATGAAGCACAGGCTCAGGTTGGTAAAAGGAAGTTCCCATTTTGAGGTGTTCTGCCTAAAAGACACTAGACAGGTTTCTCTTTGTGGTCGAAAAAATAGCCCTCTGTAAATTATTCAAAGAACCCATCTGCTGTTACTTACAAGTATTTTCAGAGTACGGACATCACACACTGATTTAAAACCCTCGGAGCTAAAAATTGTTGTGAGGAAAATTGTGACTACTTTTGATTCAAAAACACAGACACAACAAAGACATACCACATCCCCTCTTTTAGGGAAACACGGTGGTCCTCTGAGTCTGTTTGTGTCTTCTTTTTTTCACATTTTTGATTAAGTGATGATTTATAATCAGTGTGAATCAGATTTCATGGAATATAATGGCAGCTCATGAGATATTAGCAAAACTTAAATACCAAACATCAGTCAGCAACACTATGGGCACAAAGGTGATATCCTCAATATTATAGCAGTTTAGGTCCTACACGTACACACTTATTGAAGGCTTCATTTATTACAATAAACATGGGTGTTTCTGGTAAAGACAAATGTCATCTCAGTTTTCAGTAGAATAATTATGTCTCTGAGATAAAATTGTCAAATGAATAATCAAGCTAGATCAGATAAATAGTCCAGAAAAATATTTCAAATACTGAACCTTTTCAACACATAGAGAATCAGCTGTTCTTACACAGCAGAGACCTTCAAGGTGAGTGGTGTCACAGCTAAAAGCTAAAGGTCAAGTTTAAAGTCTAATTTTACTGGTGTCTCCTTTAATGTGAGCTGCACGTGACTGTCAAACTGAGAAACTTCTTGTCTTTAGCAGCGCAGCTTTGTGTGCATGGGGAGGGGGGGCTGGATTGATGCTGATGTCTTAATCACAGAACCTCATTCAAAGTTAACAAAGAAAATGAAGGAGGAAAAGTTTTTTTCCAACAGTATATTTTCATCCTATCACACCCGTCTTATAGAAACATGAGTAATATCAAGCAACTTACTAGTGATCGAGAGGATGAAGAACAAGAGCAGAGTGTTGGTAGTCATCTCCTCTCCTCTTCCCTGGACAAACTCCCTACTTTTCCCGGATGCTCCTCCACACAAGAGAAATAAGATCATCAGCGCACAGACTCCGTCGTGTGACAGCGGCCGAGCCCTTCACCTCCAGCCTCAGCTGCTCGGTTGTTGCGTAGATAGCAGCTATGATAGAGAGCTTATTTGTAGGAAATGTTTATTCACCAGAGACAACATGTTGGTCGTTTATTTTACAGCGTAGTACCACAGGAGCCGGACTGCTCATGGTGCGCCTCCGCCTCGGCCACTAACCAGCAGTTTAAAACGCTCTCGATCCAAATCCAACAATTTCAAAATAAGCGCGAGCTGATGTTGTCCACAAGGATGAAAGATAATATCTTGCTCAACTTCTGCCTCTCTGGATGGAAATGGAAAGCACCGGCGCTCACCTGCGCTGAGTTCGCTCGCTCCGCCGCAAAGCGCACACAAGTTCTGGTGCGTAAAAGAAAGTGGCGCAACTCAAAGTTCAGGGTGCGCCTCCGGGGGGGTGCGTGGCTTCCTCGGGGTAACTAATACTGCTCCAATTAATGTCCTCAAAGAGCTATTTCCCATGAAACTCACAGAGAGCGGAGGAGAAGCCAGAGAGAGAAGCAGCAGCAGCAGCAGGAGGAGGAGGAGGAGGATGAAGAGGAGGAAGAGGAGGAGAGCGGAGTTGTGGAGGGGAGGGATGTGTGTGTACGGTTTGAGCCCCTTGAGTGGGAAACACTCGCGTCACGGGCTTGGACTGATGTTGAACTGCCGGTCCGTACTGGCCCCTGTTCGATGCTTTGAAGAGAACAGCTAATGGATGTGAACAGAAAGAGAAACACACCTCACTCACCTGTTATTACTCTCACATTTTTATAACAAGCACCATAATAAGCACTGGTAACTTTAAGCTGATTATTTAGGCACAGGTTTGTTCAAGCTTAGTTAGAGCATCAGCATTATGATCAGTGGAGCAGGCTGTCAAACAGAGCGCTGCTGCTGCTGCTGCTGCTGCTGCTGCTGCTCATAATGGCACCGACAATAAGTGGTTTGTTATTGTATGTGTTGTAGATTGGGTGTGGATATGGATAACAGTGTGTATGCTACAGTGTGTATTACATTACATCACATTGTATTGTTTTCACTTAAGTTTCTTACATTACAATGTTAGATGTATGGAATGATGGAAGGGTGTCTGACATGTATTACTAAAGGGGACATATTTTAATTATGGAAACATATATTTGACATATATTTGGGTGTTTGTCTTGCCTTCTTGTGAGAATTGGCAAAAAAAAGTAAAATCTGAAATCTTCAGACTCTCTTGATTGAAATCCATGTGGTTTTATGAGCTGTTCTCTCAGATGTCTTCCAATGATGTAACTAGGATTCTAATTTGCATAATCAAACCCCTACCTGGGACCGGTTGAAGGGGCGGGGCAAGCAGTGGGTCATTTGCATTTAAAGGGTCAGACACTGAAACCAGCCGTTCTGAACAGGGCTGTTTAGAGAGGATGAAAAGAGCTGTGATGTTTGATCCTTGGGGTATTTTGACCAAAGCATGTCACAGACATGTCTTTAAGACACTTGGGAACTATTTTAATTTGTGTAAAAGGGGCAGAATATGTCTCCTTTAAATGTTTTTTATGAGATGTACAACTGATGTACTGACTAGCTGCCTGTAAACGTGTTAAACAATGTGTACTTGGTCACCTGATGTGTTGATATAATGTGATGAAATCATGCCATATGTTGTAAGTATAATGTTTTATGTCTTCTGCTTGTATGACTGTCTGGCTGACTGATGTCTGCTGCAAATCAAATTGTCGGGACATTCAGTAAAGTGATGATGACGATGATGATGATGATGTTATCTGGCTCTCTGTATTGTGCACGGTGTGAAAAAGCTATAAAAGTTGTTAGATCACTGCTCCACATTCTGAACTCTGACCACAGTGAGGATTACATGTGGAAAAAACTGTTTACTTATTGACAACTGCCTCTTCTCTTAATGAAAAATTTAATTTGCTGAGAGGTTCAAGTTCCAACATCACAACAACTGTTTACATTGTAGGACATGTTAAATCTGAGATGAAACTTCCCTTCATCACCACACACTCACCACTGTGCATAGTGACAAGATTTGTTCCTTTATTCACCTTCAGCACATTTCACATCTAATGTCTGTAGAATACTGTAAATATCAGTCCTTTTTCTTGACACTAAAACATGGATGTGATGTGCGAGGCTATTTGTGACTCCCTCTGTTTATCCTGGGAGAGCTGCTGTCTGCTGCTCATCTCCCTCTCCCACGTTATCTACCTCAGAGGCTCTATATAGAATCTACTCATTCCTGCTGCATACATGTGTGGGCTTGCTATTATATTTGTGAGCTCACAGAGTATTTTTAACGGTTGTACCGGTGCGGGTGCACGTGGATATGATATGCCAGCGCAGTAAGAGGAGAGTCGTGTCGCAGGGCCACTCTGCTGAAGAAGTCACGGAGAAAACGGAGAAAAGACGGGTGTGAAAGCAATGGAGAGTAAAAGACATGGACAGACTGCACCTCTTTTAGACATTTCAGCTTGTCTCTCATGAATAATCCATCGCAGATTCAGGGGCTAACAGACACAAGCCTTGATGGGACCCGGCAGGGCCGTTGCTAGGAATTCTGGGGCCCCTGAAAGAATACTAAAGTGGGCCCCTGATTTTCCCACTTTCCTACGTATGTATTATAATTTTTTTATTTAGCCTACTTTATTTTGATGCTAACGCAGCATTTGTATAAGTATTAGTCAGGGTCTTATGCAGAATAATTCAGTCATACAAAGATTAGACTGCTGGGGTTTTTTGTGGGCCCCACTGGGCGCTGGGCCCCCTTTCTCCCCTATACAACGGCACTGGGACCTGGATGTGTTCTCAATATATATATGTGTCTTTTCTGAGACACAATAAAACATATGGTCGTATTTTTAAATGATTAATGGAAACGAAACGTATTACAAATATTATGAGCTGATAATTGACTCTCTTTTTTTTCTTTCTCAGTTATTTTTCGATGCAGAACGTGTGAATACAAGCCCCCACCTCACATGTACACCCCCAAGATAATCCTCTAAAACAACAATAATAATGTCAAAACAAAAACTGGAGGGAGATTTACTGCTGTGGCGTTATTGATGGGTTTAGCATGTGTGTAAATCCCTCACAGTCCCGGCCATATAACTAACACATTTATCTCTTACACGGCCCAGTGGAGATTTCAATCTGCTGTAATGGAAGTGTGTGTCTGCCTCGGTCAAGTTAACTGGCACAAGAGCGCCGCAGCTTTAAGGCATTTCACAGCATCCTCCCTCTGTAAGTCTGCCGCTCCATCACCGCCTCTGTCTCATCCAGGCAGGTTCAGGCTGCTGAGTGAAGGCGCCAAGATCCCACCTGCCATATTTATATGTTTACAGTCAGGGAGGAACTGCAGCACATGGTGGGAGCCATATATCAACATATTACATGGAGGATAGGGAGGGAGGGGTGGGGGGTGGGGGGTCACACTATTGGAGCTCCACAATCGTGAGCTTTTAGTCTTTATTTATCCAGATAAGGTCTGCTGAGTGTGCACGCCGGGAAGATTGCTGAGCCTGTAGAAAACCGCCTCCCTTCTTCATACACGTACACACACACAGTCCCACCTGAGTGAGTGAGGGTGCTGATATTAGCCAATGAGCAGCTCCAATGGAGGTTTGTTATAATTGGAAAGTCAAACTATTTGTTCACTTTTTCTCATTGTGTTTGTTTTCACTCGGAACAAACACTAGATACATAAAAATACATTAATACTGTACACATGGGAACACTTTTCTAACTGTATGTATAGCTGCTCATGTTGTACACAGATACACAGGGCCGTTGTATAGGGGGGAAAGGTGATGATAATTCAAGGGGCCCAGCGCCCAGTAGGGCCCACAAAAATCCCCAGTCGTCTAATCTTTGTATGACTGAATTATTCTGCATAAGACACTGACTAATACTCATAGTAATGCTGCCTTCGCATCAAAACAAAGTAGGCTAAATAAAAAAATGATAATACATACATAGTCTAAGAAAAAAAAACTGGAAAAGTTAGGGGGTAGGGGCCCACTTTAGTATTCTTTCAGGGGGCCCAGAATTCCTAGCAACGGCCCTGCACATACAGTTATGCTCAAAAGTTTACATACCCTGTTTGTGAAATACTGGCTACATTTCAGGAAATATAATTGATAATGCTACAAAACTTTTTTTATTCACACACAGATTGACACAGACTATAAACATACTATAAAAAGTCAATGAGATTCTGGGCTCTTGACAAATACCTGCACATTTCATCCATTACTGCACTTCTGAGCCATGGGGAAAGCAAAAGAACTGTCAAAAGTCCTGAGGGAGAAGGTTGTTCAACTTTATAAAACAGAAAAAGGATATAAAAATATATCCAAAGATTTGAGAATGCCAATCAGCAGAGTTCAAGATCTCATAAAAGTGTTAATTGAGGGGTTCTGTTGATACCAAGCCACGGTCTCTTTCCATTCTGGATGTCTCATCCCATTAAAAATAAGAGAAATATGTTTGTTGTACAAAATCTTCCAGGGTATGTAAACTTTTGAGCACAACTGTGTATTCTTCTTTTATGTTGAGAAGTGTTATCATGATGTGCAATGATTTTATGTGGGTAGGCTGAAATATGACAGATGCAATTTCATTGTATCTAAATGCAATGAGAATAAAGACATTTTATCTTATCTTAACATTATACAGATGAATACCAGACAAGATGTGGGGAAAAACACTTCCTTTTCACATAGCTGAAAATTAAACTATTTTAAACTCAAAGACTATCAGTTCATTGGTGTCTAAGACTATTATCCATCAGGTATCTTTAAATATATTTCTGCAGCAGCCTGGTGCCTAAGGGCTTTTAGATGCAGACCATATAATCATATAACCATATAATGATCTGTATCACAATGAAAACTGGGCAAAAATATCCCAAAATACTGAATAAAGTGCATGTGTGAAGAAAGATTAACAAAGTTCATAATTTCCCTGTGACAGTATCTAATAAATGATCAGTCTCTTTGATAACTTGAGCCTCATATAGCATAAATTCAACTAGTGAAAGGCCAAACATGACCCAGATCAGGTTACAGCAATGAGGCTACTGATTTTTTGGAAACCAGGAGGGGTTTCATCTCACATGTCTCAGTTGGTGGTTCTAGGTAGTCGGCTCGGTAGGTATAGTGAATGAAAATATGAAAATAACAAAACAAAATGAAAATGTGTCAAAATGACTAAAGGACTGATAAATATTCAGCCAAATCAGATGAGCAGTGTGTAGCTGAGGGACAGCCAGGACACATCAAATATAGATTAATGTTTTCAATAGAAGCCAAGCTTTGAACAATAGTGTCAAAAAAAAATCAGAGCCTAAGATCCTGAGTCACTACAGACTCGTGAGTAGTAATGTAAAGTCACCTCATACACAGCAATAAACCAGAGGCAGTTGACTGACATCCAGAAAAACACCAGGCTGAGAGCCGGAGGAAAGATAAATGAATATGAGTGGCACTGGAAGAGTAATGGTGGGGGAAGTGGGATGGGGCAAAACAACCCAGTATATAGAGTGGGAAGCAGATGGCACAGGACTGAAGCCTCCATACTGTAGCTGATGATTGTATTCACACAGGTCAGACACAAAGCATCAGACCTGAGGGGGTCAATTCACCAGACCCTGTATCAAACCTATTATTTCCATTCTGGCCTCAGGATGTGACTGCAGCCTGAGGCCAGAATGGAAATAATAGGTTTGATAGGTTTAATAGGTTTCCCATATTTTTAATTCTTCACATACCAGGTAAATAGAACTATTAAAAAAATACTTGGACATGAACACAAACATCACATAGTGTAGATCCATTAGCGTCTATTTTGCAGTACACCATGAATATGGTCATTACATCAAGTGCAAAAAAGCACTGCTGTAAATAAAAGGTCAAACCAAATGCTAACATTATATCTTAAAGGGATAGTTCATCTTTTTAAATTGTGGTTGTATGAGGTACAAATGCCACTCAGTTTAATATCTGCAGTAGAAAGCCTACTTGTTGTACGCGGCGAAAATATGCTGATTAATCGTCCCCCATTCACAGCCATTTACTGCATGTGTCTCAGTGCAGCATGATGTGCCAGTGATTCTGAGTGGGGTGACGTGGGGCAGAGAAGAAGCCCAATTTTTTATGGAATGACTCAATTCAATATAGATATAGATGTAAAGGGACAAAGGTTTTCTTTCATTTAAGCCATTAACCATAGTTGTGGGATTAGTACTTCTGTCGTTATAAAGCTTCAATTGCAGTGATACAAAAACGGGCAGAAATTGACAAAAATGGCCTCTGAATGAAGAGGTTAACACTGCCCATATAAAAGGACATGAAATCAATATAACCAATGCAGTAGGCTGAACAACCTTTTTACAGCATCTAATGTAATATATTTTAATTTCTATTTTGCCACACTTCCCATCACTCAGTCACCGATGATTTGTAATTTAAATGTTAAAAGCTGTCAGCTGTGGAAGGGGGAAGCTGGACGACCTCAGCTCCAGCAGCGGCGGAGGCCGTATCTACGCAAGGCAGGCATCTACGTTTAAATTTGCATCAGATGAGATTTATAGTCGTTCATTAATCTGTTTCACTGGCACAGCTTTTCTCAGGGTGTATCTGATTACATTTCCTGGTGTTTTGGCAGTGTTTCACCCGGTTTAGGTGGATTAGATGACTCTCAGTGTAAACAACACCTACCACCTCGCTGAACCATCTCGAGAGAAAGTTGGATCTGGTTCAAACAATCACTCAAAACACTTCTCTTCAAATCAGTTCAGTCAAACATCAGACGGTGACTCAGTTTAAACCTGTCAGTCCGGATCCGTGTGTGATGGATGGCGGAAAGGTTGATACACACACTCAAAATTTTGTGAACTTGCACTCTTGGAGCACTAAGGCAGAAATTCATCCAAACTTCACCAAGCACTGCTACCTTACGTCACTGAAGCCAAGTTGACTCTAAAGCTGCATAAGAATGTATCCTTATCATGAGGCCATTATCTTATAATGTTTGCCACTAGATGGCAGTCATGATATAAACCCACTCCTGAAACAGAAGGGCCTAATTAAACTGCTCATCATGGTTTTAAAGTGACAAATTAAAAGTAATGACGATAAATATTGAGGCACTAATCATGTGTGCATTGGTGCAGCATTATTTCATTGTTTCTTCCTTATGAGTCATGCTAGTTCATTAACCAGCTGCAGGGCCCTGTGGTAAAAATGAGCAGATGTGTCCTCCACCTAGCCCACCGTTCCTACTCGTCTTTGTTCACTGACAACAGTAGTATTATATAATCCTGGTTCAGCTGTGTGGTGATTTGACAAAACACAAATAAACATATACTCTATTGTGACAGACCTCAGGTTTAAGTAATAATGTCAGAGCCACCTTAAAGGGATACTTCACCCAAAATCAATAATTCACCAATTTTCTACTCACTGTCATGCCAAAGAAGGGTTCGGAGAACTTTTGGAGTCATCAAAACGTTTTTGGAGTTCTAGGGGGGGGTCTGGCTGTCAATGGATTTTTATATAATGGTGGTGGACAGAGTTCATTTTTGAATTGAAAAAACCTCCATACTGCTCGTCTGTACTGACCCAAGTGTCCTGAAGCCACCACATGAAAAAGTTGTTCATAAAATATTATTGTGATCTCTGTTTTTAGCCTTGTTGTAGTGGCTCCCAGTGGCTGGGTGAGATTCGCAAGATTTGCTGCGAGATGTTATATCATACATCCAATGGTATACAACGACCATCACAGCAAATTTTGCGCATGCGCACAAACTGGGAGCTACTACTACAACAAGGGTAAAAACAGAGATCAAATTATTTTTTTCTGAACAACATTTTCATGTGGTGGATTCAGGACAGTTAGGTCAGTACAGACGAGCAGTATGGAGGTATTTGGACGTTTCATAGTGTGAGTTTTGAACGAATCAAAAGTGCTCTATCCGCCGCCATTATATGAAAATCCGTTGCCAGCCAGACCTCACCTGGAAGTCCAAAAGCACTTTGATGACTTTTGACGAAAGTTCTCCAAACCCTTCCTTGGCATGATGGTGAGTAGAAAATTAGTGAATTATTGATTTTGGGTGAAGTATCCCTTTAATGTCCTGATAATATCAATTACAATAAATTACACTAAACCAATGAGCATGCAATGAACTGTGGGTCTGGGTGGCCAACTGGGTTTGAACTGCTATAAATCAATTTTTCTCTAAGTTCCAGTGGTGTGCAGTGACTTTTACAGAGCCAGTGAAGCAACATTACAAGCCTCTCCACGTCACATCGCAGGGTAAGTACAGTTCAAGTCCAAAGTGTGTGGTGCTACTTCCAAGTGACACTCCATCATGTTAAAGTACCAATGAGATGAAGGCTGAGTCACCGCCTGTTCTTTTTCCTTCACTTGAGCCCGGAGAACGGGGACATAATGGAGCACATGTGAGACGGCGGCAGGACCGCAGAGGACAAACAGCAAGGTTGGAAACAAAGGGAGACAGCCTGAGGTGTCTGAGAGGACGATGTGAGCAGCACGATGACAGCAACGTCTACAGTCCTCGGACAGTCACTTGTTGGTTGTTTCATCACCCGCATCTGAAATGGCTTTTTTTTAAAGCCCCAGCATCATTTCAGTATCTACCATATTACCATCACAAAAAGATGAAATAGGATCAGGTGAGACATGAAGCCACATACAGTGGTGGTGAGCATTCTTACATTTTAGAGAAACTCCTCAACTCATATCTCTGAGTTAACATTAAAGGGATAGTTCACCCAAAATTCAAATTTCACTCATTATCTACTCACCCTCATGTCGACTAAGGGCTGGGAGAATTTTCAGAATCCTCCATGCCTTCTCTGAGTTACAGGGGGTCCGTGCAGCAGTATAATGGTTGTGAATGGATACCACTTTTCTTTGTCCAAAAAGATACACCAAAAAACATCCAAATACCTCCATACTGCTCGTCTGTAATGTCCCTCTTGTATTGAAGCCCCGACATGAGAAATTGTTCCAAAAAAATTAAATAAGTCTATTTTAAGCTTGTTTGTAGCTGAAGCTCCCAGTGTCTCAGTTCACTGCTCTTCCTGTGTCAGTGCAAATCTCGCGTGATGTGCACTGACCGGTGGAACAATTTCTCATCAGCAAGTTGCTATATCAAACTTTTGCCAGATCCAGTTGGAAGAACAGCGAAAACATTTCCTTCAAGAAACTCAACAAGCGCCGACTCTTGCTCTTGTTTAATTGCTGTAATGGATGTAGTAAGAACTTCCCTTGTTGCTGTTTTTAGGCTGCTAAAGCTATATCTTTACTGCTAGTTGGCTCCACCGTTGTAAGAGTCGCGCAGTGTAGTGACGGGGCTTTGCATCAGTCGGTCCCTGATTGGCCAACGTGCTGTATCAATCACAGAAATCTAAGCGGCGATGCTGAGGGGCAACGCTGATTGGCTCGCCTTCTGAGGGTTTCAGGCCAAACGCTCACAGTGGGGATGAGGCCAGACTACTGCTGCACGGACCCCCCCGTAACTCAGAGAAGGAACAGAGGACTCTGAAAATTCTCCCAGCCCTTAGTCGACATGAGGGTGAGTAGATAATGAGTGAAATCTGAATTCTGGGTGAACTATCCCTTTAAACTTATGAGCCTCGTCCTCTGTGCCATCTGTCATACTGACACAGCAGCTCCTGAGTTATTTGACTGTTTTAACCTCGACAGTGATAAATGATGGTGTCAGTGTGGAGACAGTGATGAATACTTTAAAGAGGACAAATTAAGTGCTGCTTTGCAGAGTATTGAATGGGAGCTGACCACTTGTGATTGCGTCACCTGAGATGGATGTGAATACCAGGTCTGAAACAATTAAGCTTATTGTAGATGCCATGTAGTGTGTGTGTGTGTGGGTGTGTCACATCTGGGGAGGAGTCATGTGGGAAGTGTAGTAAAATCAGCTGTTCTTCACCTGTGAATGAATGAACTGAGAGGGTGAGGGCCGAAGGTCCTACTTTTGCTGACCGCTAATTTAACACTGTTTTTAGGTTTATGTGGGATTGTTTCACTTTTTATTGTTGAAGTGCGTCAGGCAAATACAAACATTTCCCTCACTTAGCCTAATCAAATGGGGTCGCCTGAAATGTCTAGTAATTGAGAAAAAAAATACTGATAAAGAAGTAATTATCATTATCATTTTTAAAATGATGATTAAAACACCACACACAATCTTAAAGGGACAACGAGGATCCTAAACAACTGTATTCTATACTTTTAATCAATTTCTCCTCGTTGTCCCTTTAAACAACTGTATTCTATACTTTCAATTTCTCGAATATAAATCGAGTTGAAATAAAGTGCAGCATAAAAGTATCTTGATTGACAGCCGTGATCGTGGGGTCATCAGAAATTTGTGATGTCATAATGGGATCACAAGCCAAAAAGGTTGGGAACCACTGTTATATGTTTATGAAATATGAAGATCATTCTTTGATGTAACGATTTCCATCTAAATTCACAGACTGGAGGCATTCAGAAACATAGAGATAAAATATGTGGAAATGTGTATTGAGTATAAACACAAGTAGTTTTTGTCTCCACTTTAAACTGGCTCTCTGGCTGGAAGACTTCTCTACTGTTTCCACCTGAACCTTTGACTTTCTCTGATTTAAGCGTTTAAATCATGTGATAGAAAAATGTGCTGCATGGGCAACTTCAGGCAAATGCTGTCAGCACTTGACTTTAACAGATCAAGACAGAAAGTGGAAAGTAAAGAGACGACATTGAGCTTGTGCAACTCAAGGAGAAAGAACCCATGCAGGCTTCCCTGATAACAGAATAACACTGCCACCGAGTGGGCCGTCCCTTGAAACACATCACTGATGTGCGTTGCGAACCTCATTTGAGTAGAAAATCTATTAGATTTTAGAAACTGACAGACGGGAGAAAGAAAACACAATGCTTTAGAAGATGTTATACATTTATTATTGAACCAGCTTTTGAAATCCAAAAGATGGGGTAAGGGATTAAAAAAATCATTGCACTACTTAATAAAGTATTACTAGTAATAACTCTCATACAAAATGTACAAATGTTTGTTAAAAATTTCATTATCATAACAAGCCTTCAAATGATTTTGGTTACAGATATAATACATGATGAAACTACTATGACACTATTTTAATAATAGAGTTTCATAGAGTTTAAAGGGAAAAAAAATTCAAACAACCCAACAACTTGCATGGAAAACATTAGCAAAAATGACTCAATAAGCACTAATCATACTGGTTGCGCCATTTTCTGAAAAGACATAAATAGTGGGACTGAGGTAATTGCTAGTGTACCAAGCAACAGAAAACTGTCCAACACAAAATAACATTCCTAAGACACAAAATGGATGCATACAGTCACAAATATGACCTTTGACCCCAAAGGAGAAAAAAAAAAAGATGACAGAAAATGAGATTTCCCAACATTCCCATGGATTTTACATAACTTTATACATTGACAACACTGAAGAGGAGTCTTATAAAATAAATGTTCTTCCTGGACACTGATACACTTGGTTTGCAAACAGGTTAAAAACAAATGTATTGGTCTGTGGTGACGTAGGACAGATACAAACTGTACCTGGGAAATTAAGGTTTTGTTTTTTGTGTTTTTTGCTTCTTTTCTTAAAAAAAAGGCATCTGAAATGTAAAACTGCAGGTGCCTGGCGGAACTTTCCAAACCAACCTTTTGTCAACACAATCTCTCTAAGTCCTATGTTAGGCTGTCATGTTGACGCAACAAACCATTTGTGATAAATAGTGATAAATTACATGAATATTCCTGCTCTGTGCATGATGTGACCTTCTTGGAGTTACATTATGACACGCTGACATAGGCTTTACAGAGATAAAAAAAAAAAAAAAAGCTGTTGCTGTTTGTTAAAGGAACGGAGCCAAAACAGAACAGACAGTGCAGTGCAGCATTGACACATCGGGGTACTGTAGGTACGACAAGCTAGAATGTTTGTGATGCATTCAAAATCTTTGTTCACATACACACACACACACAAAGTGAAAACTGATCAGTGGTTTGTTCACGATGAAAAGAGAGTGAGTAGGTCTTAAATCTACGTATTAAAGTGCTGAAGTGTCGGATCCGGCGTCTGGTGAAACCTAAGATTTAGCTGTGACCTTATCAGTCTCTTTGAACTTGTTCCCTGTCAGCGATGGAGAAGACGTTGCGTCTGCATCCGCCAACACACACACACAGAGAGAGCTGCTTGTGAACAAAGACAGATACAGACACGTGTCCTCGAAGGCCTTGTTCCTATAAGAAAGCTAAGTACACTGAGCATGGTTTGGAGACGTTTTTGAGGAGCGTTTTGCATCCACCTGGTCTCTAGAGCTCTACATAATGAGCTTTGGAGGAGAGTGAGTGGACATGATGGAACAGAGACTATTAGCTCTGGTTTGTTTCATTGTGGTTAAAAAATACTGAATGACAAAAAAAAGTCTCTCAAAAACCTTCAGCTTTTACTCCTTTCAAACAAGAACAATGTGGATGGAACTAAAGTTTGAGATTGTGTAGGTGACATGTGGCAGAAAAATACAAAGAGACATCGCACAGCGCTGTGACCTTCCCTGGAGGACTTCCTGGTCCTAAGCTCGACCACAAAGGTTGAAATCAGTCTGAAATGGAAAAAAACTGAATTTGGGATTTAGTAAATGCATTGTACCACATGAACTGTATAAATACCACAGGAAAAGTAACACACACACCCACCCACGCACACACACACACCCCGAAAGAAAATAAAGCATATTTTTCACTGTTCCAAAGTAGCTTGCTCTTTGACACACAGTGTACAGTATCTTTGTTTCACCCCACACAGACTGCGCTCACGTGAAGGAATGCATGGATACACATGGACTGATTCGGTTCAACTGCAGTTATAATGACTCCAGTAGTAAAAGAAAAAAAAAAAGACCAAAATAAAAAATGTTTCTGCTAGCCAAGATGTGAATAATTCATTATAATCAGACTAAAAACAATTAAATCAAAATAGAATCTTTGGACTGCCAATTCTCCCACAGGGTTAGTTAGGTAAGTTATACAGAAGCAGATTTTACTCTGTCCATCCAAAGAGGACTGATTAGATCACATCAGTTTGGAAGGGTTCATGATGTGTTTTTAAAAATACACATATATATACACACATATATGTATATATATCCACTTGCATGTGAAATTGTTAATTTCAAAGGCCATTCATAGAAAGCAGGAACCATGAGCAGAAGGCAGAGTAGTAGTCCAAAACAGAAGGCCTAGGAAGTCCAGCAAATGAAGTGAACAGGAGTCAGCAGGAAGTCTCCACACCCCTAAATGCTGATCCCAGGTGAGACATACTGATCACTATCCTGGCGAGCAAGAGTGACGGATTAAAGAGCACTGGTCCCAGATAAGTGGCAGAACTTGTGCGCCTGTGGTGTTTTAGAAAAAGGAGATAAGTTCACTGGTTGGTTTGTGCATTCAGAAGGGAGGCAGAGGGAGGCAGGAAGTCTGGGCGTTGGGTGCCTGCGTGAGTCAGAGGTCACTCAGAGTCCCGCTGGACCTCAGAGGCGTCGGCTCGACAGATAGGACAGGTCCGGTTAGCCTGGGAGTAAAGAAACATAACATGAAGGGTGCAAGTTGAAACATACACAACTAAAATAGGTGGACATATAAAAGGCTGTATCACATCAGCATTTGCAGCTGGGAATTTTGTTGGTAGATCCATTCATCACACTGTGACTTTCAATGTGGGAGTAAAGTGAAGCAATGAGTTTGGCTTTTGTAAGTCAAGTTCAAATAATGGTCGTCATCTCCTTCGTTTTTCATTTTCTTCTCTTTTTTTCTGTTGTACATTTATTGCCTGCCACATTTTCTTTAACAACAAAAAAATCTAATAAAAAATTGATCACAAAGAAGACAATGGATTGGAGACAGTACCAGACAGTGAACTGTCGCCTTATTGTGCAGTTGCTACCTTTCTACTAACTTACTTTGTAGTTTTAGGATGTCCTTAAAACAAAATGCCGGAGGTTATCTGAGGCTGATCACTGATACAAGAGAAGCAGCTCAGAGATGACATGTTGGTGACTAATGCTAGCACATCCCTGGCTCATTATCACATTCACCATCCGCTTGCCAAAAAGCCCTGTGAGTCGTCATTACATCACCAAGCCTGCAGAACCACATTTCACAAGATGTGGATGAATTTCCCTTTGGTCTTTTTTTTTTTTTTTTTTTGATGTGACCGGCAGCGACGGCTGATAAATATAAAAAAAAAGTCGTGCAGTTGTCCTCACTCACCTTGAGCCACTTGTCTACACATTTGGCATGGAATTCATGATTACAGGGGAGGACCCTTAGAAGCTGGCGAGATTCAAAGTCACACATGCATACGACACACCTGGAAGACAAAGCAGGGTTGGTTCCATTTAACACCATCTCGATATTCTAAAATTACACCATGTCAAACCTGTAACAAAAAACTCCTCGGCACACGTTTTAAAAAGCCAGAGAGGTACTCACAGTGTTTGCTCAGACTGATGGTTGTTGGGGTTGAACCTGTATGAGGGAAGCTGCTCTATATCTGCCTTGGTCAGGCCGCGGGGCTTGGCCTCTCCTAGACGCTCTGCCAGGTTCAACAGGGCCTAAAGGTTTCACACAGAGGAGCAAAGTTTACAACAGACACAGTGATATAACTACAAGCACTCAGAGAGATGGACTCTCTCAAGTGAGGTTGTGTTGAAATTCCGTGAGTGACCGGATTTTCATGATTTCAAAAGGTCATGTTGCGAAACAGCAGTTTGACCCACCTCATAGTTCTCCACCTCTCCGTCGTCCACATCCAGCTCTAGACTGATGGTGGGGGCCACGTTTGGCGGCACAGGAAGCATGGACCTGTGGTAGGCGGTGGAAGACAAGGGTTTAGGAGATTGTTGGTTGTCTCTCTTGGGAATAGGTTGGTTTCAACATAAACCTGAGGAAGTGAGAGACACTTACAGGAAGTAAGGCAGGAAGCTGGGGTGGTAGGGTGACGGGGGAACGGCCTGCTGGGAGCGGTAACGCCGGCTTGTGAATCGGCGGTGCATAAAATGGGGATAGGGCTGTAAAGAGAGAAGGAAATCAATTTAATACTCTGAGTTATGACACGATTAAAAGTCAAAACAAGCAAACATTGAACAGGTGAACTCACCACTGTAAAGAGCTCCTGCGACAGGGGGTCGTGATGCGACAGGAACTGGAGAGGCGTGGAGGGCGGCAGGGTGGAGGGAGGCTGGTGGTGGTGGTGATGATGGTGGTGGTGAGCGTAGCTGAAGCCTCCGCCCACTGAAATCTGCTCCCCCAAAAGCTCAACCTCGTTCTCAATTGTCTGTAACGGCTGAGAAGAAACACACTACATTATTGATCATGACGACAGTCAACCCCTTTATCGTGTGACAGGACGTCGGCTGTTGTTTTTACTGTGTAGGACAATTTGACAAAATCAGGACAGTAGATTTTAACAGTTAGATCTACTGTGGGTTTGCTGGTTCAATTATTATTGCAGTGGAAAGAGGATGACTGTGATAAAATGTGCTTATATATATATAATGTCCAATACTGCCGATATAAAACATCATTGTAAAGGAAACTTTTCATACAGTTGGTAGACGACTTAACAGGCAAATGTACAATAAAAAATATAATGTCTGTGAATCTTGTTTACTTGCATATTCTGTTTGTCATCGATACACCATTCATTATACAATTATGCCATTTAAAACAAACACATTCATACACATACCGATCGAGGCTGTTGTGTCTGGAAAGGCAGGAACTGTCCGGGTGTTGGGAGGTGGGGCGGGTGGTGAGAAATGTGAGGTGGAGGAGGAAGCAGGAACTGTGGGTCACTGGACAGCAGTGAGGGGAAGGCATAGGGCACTGGCAAATGTTGCATTGAACATGCCTGCAGCATCTGGAAGAGTGTGGAAGAGGAGCAGGATGGGAAAGAGAGAAAAGAGAGTCATTTTAAATGCACATTTTCTCACTGTGGATATGGAGTTGTGCAGAGTCTTGCCACAAGGTGGCAGTCAAGAGCTTTGAAGCAGGAGGACACTGCTGGTAATTGCTACTTTTTACCCACTTTTCCCCTCAAGCACTTTCCCCTTTTTTTCCTTTGGTTAAGCAGGAGGAGAAATAGCAGAGCACAAAGTATATTTTAAAGCAAACTGCACATCGTTGTGTCCTCACCGGGTGGTAGTGTTGTCCAGTGCTGAAGACCACACTGCAGGTGGGGACCTGCTGTTGTGAGGAGCAGGTAGGAGGAAGGTGCTGACCGCTACACAGAGGCGCTGCGAGACCGTGAGGAGGGACCGGGGTCACTGTGTAGGAGACCGGTACACTGCCCTGCTGCAGCTGAGGAGAGATCACAACACACTTGATGCACAGTCTCTCACACAAATACACATGTACGGTACTGTTCTTCTCCACTGTTTTGTATGTGTGTATATTTGAACTCTGTTTTTTGTTTAGATTCCTTTGCTTTTTATCTTAATCCTATAACTGCGTCCTGATGTAAAAAGGATAGGCACAATAACTCATGGCTTCAGCCTACACCTCTTTGGTCCATGTTTTAATGACCATTCAATGCATTACAACACATGATGAGTTGTTCAATCTAAATTGACCAAAAAAACTTAAAGAATAATTCAACATTTTGGCAAATTGGTCCATTACCATAATCCCTATAGTTTTAGGAGTAGGTTCGTTACTTTTAATTGTCGGTGCAAGCTATTTTTAGAACAGTGGAGCAAAGCCGCGAGCTGCTCAGAGCTACGCTACGGAGGTTAATGGGATTTCTTGGTTTCGCTCATCAAACTCATAAAATACACAATCCAACATTAGTCTCCGTAGCGTAACAAACATACTCCTAAAACTATAGGGATTATGGCAATGGGCCAATTTGCCAAGATGTTGAAATATCCCTTTAAACTCAAACTCAAGGGCCAAATTTTCATTTTATGCCAGTTTAATGGTCAACAAAGCAGTTTGAATCTTGACTGTTGAATTTAATGACACACAAACACTGGCAACGTTTGCTCATAACTTGACATTTGCAGCAGACCAACCTGTTCGTGCAGGTCCATGACCATGGCTCCTTGCTGCTGTTGCGCTGCATGATGTTGTTGCTGATGATGGAGGTGATGGTGGTGGTGAGCAGCTGGATGCAGTAGCCGTGGCGACAAGGTAGGTGGGTGGAAGGCCCGGGGCTCCTCCGCGCCTGCCCCGCCGCCGCCTCCGGCCGTGGGGGGCTGGCCGTAGGTGCTGGGCGTGTGCGCTGGATATGTCTGGAGTGTGGAGGAATGAGGGTTGTGGTGGTGGTAGTTTTCATCCTGGAGGTCTGACGGCGACAGGCGAGGCGCGGGGCCTTGGGTGGAGGGGTGGTGATGCGGAGGCAGGTGGTGGCGGGCGGGTCTGGAGAGGCGGCCGCGCTGACGCCTGGCTGGGGGGCTGGAGGTGCAGACGAGGCGGCGGGCGGGTTAATGTTTGGGATATTCAATAACATTATCTCTAATACCACTTTTACACCAAACTGGTTCCAGTGCTGGTGCTAGTTCGGTGCTTAACTGGTTTAACTCTGGTGCCATCAAAGAACCACTTTGCTTTTCCACTGATCAGGAGCCAAGTCAGAGTCACACTCCCCATCCAGGAGCTGCTCCTGTCTTTGCTGCTGCTACAGTTATAAACGGACCTGAAAATTAAAACTGGTCCGACCTGCGGGTCTTAACCACCGGACCCGACGTGGAAGCACAGACTAGGCTTTTAATTAACGATAACTTTAAACCCAGCTGAAAAAAAAGAAGGAAAAAGCAGCCGTCTTCACCGTTATCACCGCAACCGGTGACTACGTTTTGACAGCGATGGTGGTGTTAGCCACATAGCTCAGCTAGTTAGCTTCAACTGTGTTTACATCGATAAACAAACTTAATACGAAGCAATAACGTGTCTGTATATCTTAGCACTGGTTAGCGTTGCCAGGCCCTGGAAGAACCGGTTCTTAGTTCTGGCCCAGCAAGGAGTTGGTTAAGAACCATAACCGGTGCTTAGGCAGTAGAAAAGCAAAGAACTGGTGATAAGCAGGGACTGGCTTCGAACCAGCACCGGAACCAGTTTGTTGGAAAAGGGGTACGAGTGTAAAAAAGACAGAAAAAAAAATTCAATTACCTGCGTCGGTGCCGTGCTGGAGTGAGGCATCTTTCCTGGTGGTAGTGTGTGTGAGGGTGAGGCGGCCTCCGACTCGGGGGCCCTGACTCCCAGGGGCGGATGGGGGGAGACGGGGTGGATGGTGGGGGGGCGGATGAGGTTAGCTGCTCCAAGACGGACTGACTGGACAGCCTCTGGCGTTTTGGACTGGGGCTTTCCTCACTCTGGTGAAGGAGAGGGAGAGGGAGGGGGGTAGGAAAAAAAATGGGAGGAAAGAAAGGAAAAGGAGAGGAGGGGTGGGGTGGGAGAGGGGATGGGTATTGTGGTTAGTGACCCATTGCACTCGTATCAAATAAATCAATTTTACCATGCTTGACATTCCCTCTGGCCTAGAATCCATACTACTGCATAGACACGGCTTCCTTTGTGACTCGTGGCATTTCCTGTATGATCCAGTGTGAGTGTATGCTTATGTGCATTTTGTGTGTGTGGTGGTGTGTGCGTGTGAGAGAGAAAAAGAGACAGCATATTACACCACCAGCGCTTGGAGGCCCGGAGGGTTCAAAGTCACTTCCTCTCGTTGCAAGGAAATGCAAACACAAGACAAGCTCTCACAGGCCCATGTGCGAGTCATATGTACACACCCTCCACTGGAGAGCTAGGCAAATAGTTGTGAGTCAAAACAGCCAGCCAAACACACACAACCAGTGACATAGCTGAGCATGTGCTCACCCAGGTTGAGGCCGACTCGGGAGTCATCGGTTTTTTTTTTCCCCTCCTGATTCAGACCGATCATATCGTGCGTGTGACTCACCTCACTTACAGTCAAGCGGTGACTCTCACACTTGGCACTTGATGAGGCAAGAACGCGCACAAACACACACTCCTGTGTCAGCTCTTAGTCATTCATCCTTATGCAGACCTTAGCTGTGCTCTGAAGAACACAGGTTCCTTAAAGAGCCCCACGCGCACACACACAAACACACACACATATATACACTTCCTCATGGTTACCATCTCAACAAATTTTTCCCTCTACCTACTTGATCCCCTCTTCCTCCTCCCCTCTTTGTGGGGTAGACACGTTGTTAAAGTGTGATAAAAATGACTCAGCGGCTGTGACTTTTAACACACACATATACACACACACACACACATATACAGCTCAGCAACCTTGAGAGCAGTGTGATAGCTAACAGGAAACAGCTGGAGAGCAGGCAGCAGAAACACACACTCACAGAGTTATGGAAACGCCTGCAGACATGCAAATTCATTCACACATGGGCAGCTGCCACCGTTTGACTTCTTCATATTGTTCTTTAAAGAACAATACCTTCTGGAGCTCTTCAGACACACACTCTGCTGTTCCAACACCACCTGAACAAAATGTATTTTGATGGTCGGGTCCAAACACACCGTGTCCTGACGCCTCTATCGCTGCCTCATGGCACGAGATGTGACCTGAGCCTGAGCAGCTCATGGGAAAGACAAACAAAAACACTGACTTCAGTTAGCCTTCACTCGGTACATTCACATGACACTTGAAAAAAACTAAGTATTACCTTAATCCGACTATAACTGGACAACTGAAGTGCATGTTTACGCTTTAGTCCGACTAATATTGGAGTTCTCCAATATAAAAAAAAAACGTATAAAAAAAAAAGAGAGAGAGCCTGTGGACTGTCATTTGTATCCTATTCTCAGGCGCAACCCGGCCCAGACCGAATTTATTAAAGGTATTCAGAAAAGAAAATTGATTTTGAGCCCACTATGGGTCTAATAATTCACCTATCAGACGATGGAGCCCAAACTTTGTGCAAAATTCCATTTTCGAGTAAATCCGGTGAAAGTGGGGTAGTTGTTTTTTTCGCAGCGAATAATGCAGGCGCACAAATTATGCGTCACGTTGCTCATGATTCATCAGCCAATGATATTGGATCCGTCATCTGTCAATCAAAGGTCTGAGAGAAGCGAGGAGACTCATCCACCACCACCGACACAAACTCTCCTCCGTCCTACTCCACTCTCCTCCTCCATTTCCCTGCGTCCATCACTTAGCCTCACCAGCTAAGTTAGTTAGATATAACGTAGCAAGTCTATTAGCTAACAGTTAGCTAAACCATACACACACCGAGCTCGGTCCCTCCCCAAACATTGAATATCCCGCCTGCTCGATAACTAACAATCAAATTTGTTTTCCTTCCTTGGGTAAACTCGTGTGGCAACTTGTTTCTGAGGTCAGGACAAACGGACATTTCAGAACACCTTTAAGTTGTTGATATTCAGTTTGTTCCTCGGTGACAGGGGGGCGTATCTACCTGCTGAAACAACGCATATCACCACCTGAGGAGGAGGACACCGTCGGTTATTCTATTTTCTCAGTTGCATGCAAACTGGGACACGGAAAGAAGTCCGATCAGACGCCAAAATCAAATTTTGAGTGTAGCTCTTAAGCTGTGCATGTAAACGTCCTGACAGGAGCAGAGTACATGGTACTGTAGGAGAGGCTCTGGAAGAAATAGAGAAGCACTGGTAGAGAAGCTCGGCGGAGCCTTGGGGCACACCAGACCCTACATGACAGAAGAAATTTGGGTCGCAGCGAGGGTTACACACCCCAATTTTGAGTGTGTCTGTCTGTATTTCATAAGCCGTGTAAAATTACCATGGCTGAACATTTGGGTCAAAGACGACTGGTGTATCAGCGAGCAGCTAACGATCCCTTCAAAGCCTTGTTACATCTGAATACGTCCCTCGCTGACTTGCTCTTTTCCTCAGGTTAAGTGAGCTTTCGTCAAAGATCTGATCCTGGCCAGAAAAAAAAAAGTACATGTTCTACTTTTTATGAATTTGAATAACCTGGAGGGAGCTAGTCAACGGTTAATGGAATACAGACGTCATATGGCCAAGTTCATTGAGTCACATACAAAAGATTTGGCGTGTACAAGCATGACTTTGTTCTGAGAGAGAAGAAGCTGAAATGTTTCAAGGGCCCATTTTATCAGTTGATACGGAGGAGAGGACACAAACTGCATAGGATCGAGGGCACCAGAGCCCTCCCCCACTCCTTAACCCCCACCCCCACATCTACCCCCTCTCTTCCAACCCGGCACCCCGCAACCCTCTCTACCAGCCCAGCCCCAGCCCCAGCCCCAAAACCCTTGGGACATCTACTGTGCCCATTTTCATATCCAAGCCAGCCTCCTCCACCCTAACCCTGACATGTTCCCTCCTCCCCCACCCCCTGCTCATCAACAACCCCCCCCTTTTCCTTCCATCAGATAAGCTGAATCCCTCTACAGTCCCCTCTTCCTCTTGTTCCCTCCCCCGTTCTCCTCTGTGTGCCTGTCCTGTCCCGAGACCCCGGCCTGAAATCTGAGGGGACAAGACAAGAAGTTCTTCGACAGAACACACACACACACACACACACAAACACATACAGTCTGTCTTAACACATGCAGACTATCGCCCCATTAGTATGAAAGTTTGATGGGCCTGTCTGCCCGTGTTAGTGGAAAGGGAGCGGTGTCAGACAAAGGAGTGTGCGTTTGTGTGTCCCCGAGCCATGTGCTATAATGTGGCCTTATGTTTTAATAGGGGGCTTGTTGAGAACACACACACTCACGGTCCAAACATGTTTCAACTAAAGCCAGAATGTATGGAGGGAGAGAAAAAACAGACATGCTGACTTTATACAAACAAATACACACAGTGACTCCCAGCGTGGCCCAGAAACACTGCTGACTGATATTACAGCACATTCTGCAGTGTAGAGACCAACCACACACACACACCCTCCCATCCCCTTTCACTCTGTCCACATACAGCAGGCTGAGCAGACATCCTGAAGCATGAGTGCAGACACACCCTACCACCTTCTATTTCACTATGTCCACATTTGGGGGATGCATGCATCCACTTGCACACACGCATACACACACATAGTAACTGTGGCCAGCAGCTGTTGTGGCTTCGTTGTCAACGCTGAGAACCAAAATAAAGAAAATCCCAGAGTGTATACTAACACAAACCTGAGAGACACAAAGTGAAGCCAGCCTCCTCCTCCTCCTCCTCCAGCGTGGATGATGTGCACGCTGAGAGAATATGGTCATTCTGCTTTTTACTGATTCATTAATATTTGCAGACATGCTTCCACTCACTCAAACACTTCTCCCTCCCCCCACTTATTTTCTTTCCATCAACAAGATTTCAAAGCCCATTTTGTTTCCTCTGCCACTGTTCCTCCCTTCCTTCCCCTCCCTCCGTCGCTCCTTCCCCTCCTCTCCTCTCCAACCAAGTCCCACAGCTGGAGGTGAAATCATTAGCAATACCCCCTCCCTGTTTTTGGCCTTGCCTCCTCCTCCTCCTCTCTTCTCCCACTCTCTCTCCCTTCAAGCTTTCTGCAACACCTTCCACAGCAACCTGCCTCCCCTTCCTCTCCTTTATTTCATCTGCTTTTAACACGGGCCTTCAGGAAATGATCATCACCATCACGAGTCGAGTAGTACACGACTTTTAACGATACGACCGTCACTGACATGGCAGTGTTGCTGAAATGACCAGAAACTGTGTTTGAAATAGATCATTTTTCACTAATTCAAATGCAGCCTTGGTAGATTAAAGAATTTTAACTCTGTGGTTCCTAAAAACTCAGCAGACAAGACAGACATGATGGTTGTCAGGATCATATATAACATCCAGTAATAAGTTTTCACACATTAGAATCTATATCTACAGTGACTGAATCACAGCAAAATATAAAAGTTGCTATATATACACAAAAATAAAACAAATGGTTTGTGATGATGAATTTGATGGTGAAATGTGATCACAACTGCCCATAAGGAACATGTTGGAACAACAGACAAACACACTGCACCCATGAGTTTCATAGGACACGCTTCCCACAGGCCATTTCTAATTGTACAATTTAGGAACACACTTTGGCGTTCGTGAAACAAAAAGCAGAACTCATATTTGCAAACTGAGCTGTGTTTGAGTTTCTCGAGGAAGCTCTTCGGTGCATCAATCATTTACACAACAAACGCGCTTAACTGCCTGTAAGCACCGAGGAAGACATTCAGCATCTTTATCAGTCAAGTGATGGGGGGGGGTAACTGTCATTTTAAAAGTTTAAAAGCTCTTTCTATTGTTTGAATTATTTTTAATAGCTAGTAAATTAAAAAATCATCAGAAATCATTTTAAAATTGACTTGAACAACAAAACATTGGAGACATAATTTATGGATCAAGGTCATAACATGTTAAATTCATTTATAATTCCTATTGTTCCTGCACTTCTTTGTGTCTAATTCATACACCGATGCAAGACTATGCTATGTTTCACATTGCTACATTTATATGACACAAAGAACTACTTTTTGTTGGACAAAACTAAAAGCATATTATGTATTCTACTAGGGATCACAATGGGTCAAAAATGGGGGAAAAATCTTTATATAGCATAGTTTCACGATATTTTGCATCGCAATGTTGTATCACTATATGGACGCCAAGTATTGATCTGAACAGACTGAGGAGTTTATCTTCAGATATTAACAAAGTTTTCATGTGGAGATATGATTTGTAGTTAAAAATAGTTAATAAATCGCCACAAGTTGCAATATTTTTAACATTGCAATATAATGTTGTATCAGGTCATAGGCCTAAGTATTGCGATAATATTGTATGGCAGGGCCTAAGTGATTCCCACCCCACTAAATCCCAACCATGTTTACAGGCTACAAAACAGCTTCATCCTCAACAACTGAAGTTCACTGGAACAGGATGAGACTCACACTCTGCATTTACGTCGTGTACTATACACTTTCAGGATCTTGTCTGTTTCTGTGGGCTGTGCGTGCGTGTGTGTCACTGGTTCACCCCACCATCAGCTGAGAGACGATATTATCTAATACTCTGTTACAGTGCAGCGTGATCTCAATCAGCGGCCTCAACAGTGTGTAACATCCAAACATCCGTACATGTCCCTATGCGAGCGTGAACTCAACATGGGTGTGTGACGGCCAGGCTTACCTTATCACTCTCCTCTCCGTACGCGTGGTCCGGGTGGCAGTGGTAGGATCCACCGGAGGCTCCTACACGGGCGGGAGAGAGCAGACCAGGTCACACACTGAGGCAATTCATGTTTATCAAATGTTCTACACTCTTATAACACAAGATTGTGTTCATCAGATCTATGCTGAGTTCCAGTAGATCTCTTATCCTAAAGTGATAGTTCACCCAAAATTCAAATTTAATTTGTTTTTGAAGTTACGGGGGGGGCTCGGCGTAGCATTACATGTCCATATGATGGTAGCGAACGGGGCTCACTTTTCTTTGTTTCTTCGTTTTCAGAACAATTTCTCATGTTGGAGCTTCAATATAAGAGGGACAGTATGGAGGTATTTTGATGTTTTTTGGTGTCTTTTTGGACGAAGAAAAGTGAGCCCCATTTGCGACCGTCATATGGACATGTAACTCCATAAAGGCACAGATGACTCTGAAACTTCTCCCAGCCCTTAGTCGACATGAGGGTGAGTAGAAAATGAGTGAAATTTGAATTTTAGGGTGAACTATCCCATTAAGTTGTAAGAGAATATCACACAAACAATACTAAAACTGAGATACCATATGAAAACATTGACATTTTCACCTTCATTAACCACTTCTAACCATATCTACACATGAAGAGTCATTTGTACACAGCCTTACACTCAGTGTCTTCCAGTCCAGTATGTGCGAGTTTGTTTCTATTATTAATTACAATAGATAGTTAATTATTAAGTGTTGTATTACTTTATGATGCAATATACACAACATGTTGTCAATATCTTTTGTTGAAATTGATAGCATCATTATACGTGCGCATTGTGGCCTCTTCCATTTACATCCCGCACATTTAATCCTTTTGTTGTTATTGTTCTACTGCAACTTGGATTTTAATACACGACACCAGAAAACAATGACAACATGTTTGTGTGATGAGGGCCGCTGACCATGTGTACGGCACAACAGTGACTGAAACGCATATGGTATACTGTTGTCTCAGATCAGAGGCAGTAGATGTAGATGTGCACGCACACACACACACATGCACGCACGCAGCCAGGCACACAAAATAAACACAGTAATCCAGGATTAGAGAAGCTTTCTGATGATACCGCCGCTCGTATTATGGCTAAGACTTTTACTCTTTTGTTTTTCCACAATCCTTTCATCTTTTTATTGTCTTTTCTATTTATTCTGGTGTTTTGTTTTTCCCCCTTGTCATGGCACATCTTTAGCTGGGGGGACGTCCTCACCACAGATGGTGGCAGTGGTATACACACTCCAAGGGTAAGCGCTCCCAAGGGCACTTCAGACAAGGCTACCTTTACCATAGAGAATGAAGGGAGCTAAACAAGAAGGGGAATAGATGCAAAACAGCCTTTTAAAAGAGTATTTTTCACCTCTCGGCTGTTTGTTTGTGGGATTTTTTCCTGCTCACAGCCTCCGTCTTTGAAAAAGAGCTCTGATTGACAACAAAGAAGAGAGGGGGGGGGGAAGAGGCAGACAGAGTGAGGTTTTCACAACTGAATTCCTCAATCCTTAAAAAAAAAAAAAGCTTTTCCTCTCATAGCCCAATCCCCAGAGCTGGCAAAATAAATGGATTGAAAAGGTTGTGGCAAGTAAAGCTTATATTAGTGTAGTCAAAAACCAGCTAACAGGCTATTTTCATAGAGATGATTTGGGACAGAGTAGTGGCGAAGCATTCATGGGACTTGCCGGCTGCATAGCGCTTTTCTGTACGACACTCATTCATTCATCACAATAGGCAAAAATCCAGCCCCCCCCCTCCCTCCCTGCTTCCTCAATATAGTCTCACTTGCACATTGTCGGAGTCCGGTAAATTGAGTCAGAGACGAATCATTCAGACCGAGTCACTCTATAGAGAAGCTACAGAACAGGTTTAAAATGTCTGGGTGACATCATGTCCCCTGTTGGTGGTGTATTGCAGACTGCACACAGCACACGGAAAGTTGAATCACAGCACTGCGGTGTGGATTTCAGTGTGTGTGCGATTTTGTGATGTTATGAAATTTAAAAACATGGTAATGTGGCGGATTTCCTCGTGTATGGCCGAGCCGAGCGGGGGTTTCTTGCAGAGAACAGGCATCTTGTTGAATCACCTTTACCCTCCGCTGAGACCGCGGGCCCGCGTTGAGATTTCTATGGATTAATATTGTTTGCATGTTTAGTATAGTCTCCGATAAATTCTTCAGCAAACAGGAGATAAGTGAGAGCTGGACCTTGAGGCATCAGCAGAGCTCAAGAGGCAGAACAGAGTGCTTCAGAGCAGTGAGACATGGAGACAAGAACCAGAGTCAGACTGTCTGCATGAGCACACTGTGACTAGTAGCTCAGAGCAGAGCATGTATTCACACACATGCTTCTAGGAAGACGATGAACACACACACACTGGAGTTGATCACAGTGAAAAACAGAGAAAAGAGTTGGAGAACTGACATCATGAGTTTGATGAATATGTGTTACCTTAAACTTCCATCACAACTAGAAACATATTCCAAGATATATCCTGTTGGTATTCACCAATAGGCTGGAGCATGCAGATTTTCTCTTTAAAGGGATAGTTCAACATTTTGAATGGCAATGGGCCAATTTGCCAAAATGTTGAACTATCCCTTTAAGTGAACTTTGTCAAAATGTATGACTTTAAGCATCAGATCAGATAGTATTCATCATAGCGAGGAGTGTGAATATGAACATAAAGTAGTCATAGGTTGTGACAAATCAGATAATGGTGTGAAGAAAAAGAAGAAAATAATACATCAAGTATGAATTGTTTTTTTTTTAATGCAATAATCATGACTAGAATAACAAATGGCAACAGGCTGCATTGTGTTGGAGATAATTATTAAATTAATTCCCTTATTTCTGCAGTATTAACCAGCCAAACATGGACTAATATACAAAAAAGAGAAAGTGTAGCATGAAAACGACGACCAACGAGTGGCATACGTAATGTCAAAGCTCACATTGGACTGCATCAATTAGGGCTTGCTGCCAAGATGGTAAAGTTGGAAAACATAAATTCAAGGCTATAATAAAAATTGATCAAACGATAACTTTTTCCTTAATGAGTCGATACAAGGAAACATTTACAAGCAACATGATTTAATTCATTTGAACACAAAATGCACAGTAGGTTATTAATTACTTGTGCTTAAAACTGTATTTGGTTATGTAATATTCATGCTTTTAACTGTGTGGCAGTATGGACTCGGCCATAATGAATAGGGTCTTTAGTCAGAGAGAGAAAAGGGTGCAGAGAGGACAACACTGGTTCAGTGATTAGTGGAGTATTACCAACTTTTTTGGTACAAAGGGGCTGATTGGATTGTTTTTTTAAGTACCCCTTTTCTCCACAAACACACTTCTGAACATGTTTTCCAGTGTATTTTTAGTTGTAAATGTGAGTGAAATGGTCAAAGTGTCAACCTGGTAAATATACCCAAGAGAATACTGGAAAACCTGCATCCTGCTCTGCCTATTTGCAAAATGAATTTAAATGAAAAAAAGGTGTAAAGTGGTACAAATGTAGTAAAGTCGAATATGGGAAGATGGTTTAGCAATCAACACTTGCATAATAACTACATGACAACTCAAACCATCTCTTTCTCACATCCAACCGACCACACCTTTCTAGTGACAGTGGAAAATTGTCATTGACTTCAGCTGTTTGTTTTAAATACAAATAAAAAAAAATGATGAAGGATGATCCCTGCTTTTTCATTTAAAGCATGCAGCAGCCTGTAGAAGTAAAGATGGGAAGACAAGAACTGCAACGAGGATGGGAGGTGAGGAAGAAGAGGGGGTTAGGAAGGAGCCGAATACGGGGGACGAGGAGAGGGCGGAGTGGAGGTAGAGGAGGAGAGGACAAGGTTGGAAACGTACATTAAAGGGGTGAGCGCACTGAGGGGGGAAAGGGAGACGGGAGAAGATAAAGAGTGGAGGAGTGGAGGGTGAGAGAGCAGTCAGAGTGGGGGGGGGGCAGGGGGGGTTGTGGCTTCCCCTCTTGACTGCTATTGATTTTCTGTAAGCCTCAGAGTGCATCAGCTATTTCTATCCATTTCCTCCACCTCTCCCTCCCTTTCTAACCCCCCCTCCCCCCGCACTCAGCTCAGACACCCTCCTCACACATCCTCCTCCTCCTCACACTCTCCATCACTTCATCACCATCCTTGCCTGCCACCAATCTATTTCCCTATCAGCCGGCCTGTCTCCCTCCCATATATTCCTGCTGCTTTATCTCGCAGCATCCACATTTCCTTGCTTTCCCTATCGCACCATCTCTGTCCATGATCTCCATCACCCTCTCTCCTCCTTTTTTGCTGTTTTTTCTCCATTAAACTCCCCCCCACCTTCCCCTCGAGTGGGAGCGGAAAAACACAGAGGGGAAAGTGGGTGAATAGAAAGGCTGGTTGGGTAGATAAGATGACAGATAAGTGACAGTCTTACTAAATAAATCACCGGCTCAACAGTAACAAATGGGAACACCGACAGCAACCTTGTTGACCGCTGCACAACTTGTAATTTACATAACATACACACAAAGTTAAGGCAATTTCAGTCCAAGCATACGTCTAACAGGAACATGCACACATCTTACATCACCCCGCCTCCTGCACATATGTCACAGCGCAATTCACACCCTGGCACAAAGCAGAGTCGAGTAACAAGCTGCCATATGGGCTTAAAATAGGCGGGCATGTAACGCCTGCCCAGCTATTACCTGCCTAACACCGCATCACACAGACCTGATGGTGTGTGTGTGTGTGTGTGTGTGCGCACGTATAGAAACGCGAACGACTCTACCTCTCTCCCACTTCATTGTCCCCTCCATCTATTTATTGTTCTCTCCTTCCTCATTATCTTTCTCATTATCTTTCTTCCACCTCTGTTACTGCTGCGGCTCTCGAGGTTGCTCCTCCATCCTGCCCCCCCCCCCGGAAGTCTGAAAAACTGCTTATAAGGCCCAGTCGGTGACACACAGGGGTTTGCATTTAATATACCTGAATATGAAGTTATTCTGTGTATACTGCTACATTACTTTGACCAAAATGAAGATGCATAGGAACTATTAACATAGAAATCTCCTTAGAACTCTGGACGGTAAAACCAACCAGAAAATAACTGTTATGATACTATGGGTCCTTTCTTAAAGAGGACATATCACTTTTTGAACATTTTTAACATGTATTTGGGTGTTTGTCTTGCCTTCCGGCCCCCAAAATGTGAGAATTGACAAAATACAATCTGTAATTTTCAGGCTCCCCGGGTTGGAATCCATGTGGTTTTATGATCTGTTCCCTTAGTTGTCTTCCAGTGATGTAACTAGGATTTGAATTTGCATATGTCCTGGTACAGGTAGACATGTCTTTAATTTAAAGGGACAGCACTTTTCTGAACAGGGCTGTTAAAGCAGATATCAGCGGCACGGCCGTTTCGGCGAATGCTGCGTTCAAGGCAGGCTTTTGAAACCGTAAGTTACAGCTTCAAAACTACAACTTTGTACAGGTAACCCGTGAGTCCTTTTGTCTGTGAAAGTTCACTATACCGGCCTCTCGTAACTTCCGACCCGTGAACTCATACCAGATCGAACTGGTATGACTTCACAGGAAGGAAAAACACAAAGTACGAGTTTCCTTGAACGCACCATGAGTTAGCAGCCCCCGCCCTCGTCAGGCATCTATTGGTCCTTGTGCTACGTCACCACATTCACGCGCATCCCTTGGCTGCACACACAGCCCTTCATGCCGTTCTCTCTCCTCATTGGATAACACTTGTATCCCACAAGAAAAAATTTCTCCTCGGGTTGCAGCAGAGCAGAGTGACGGAGAGACTCGTGTTACGGCTGAAACACTCCATGTAAGTGATTGCTGACGGAAAATAGGACTATTTAGGACTTATATTAACAAAAACATTCCACTGATATCTGCTTTAAGAGAGGATGAAAAGAGTTGTGATGTTTGATCCTTGGGCTATTTTGACCAAAGCATGTCACAGACATGTCTTTAATGGCGCTTTTCCACTGGCACGGTACAGCACGGCACAGCTCGGTTCGGCATGGTTATGTTTCCATTACAGCTGAGTTCTCTAGTACCTCCTCAGCGGGGGCGGCACAGGGGTGTTCGCGGGGCCGCATTGTCCGTCTCTCTTTTTTCGATCTGCTCGTCAGCTCCAAACTCACTTGTAAAAGTAGGGAGTATGTGTGTGTAAACAAAAGATCGCCGATCATCCTTCCAATCGCCGATAGACCATCAGATCGCCAATCGGCACAACCTTAATTTACACACAGCAACATTTAACTCGAGTGAAGGAATAACAACAGTCTCGATCTGGCGCTGTTGCCACTCTGTTTTTGGAATTTCCGGGTTTGATTCTCATGTCCGACGTCACGCTCGCGCTGACTTTCTGCCCAATCAGTGGAAGGCAGTCGGATGACGTCACGTTCTAGTATCTCTTCGGCTCGCTTGGAACCAGGGCCGAGGAGGTACTAAAAATGGGACCCGGTATCAGGTACTGGGGTTAGTGGAAACACGCAAATAGCGTGCTGAGCTGTGCCGTGCTGTGCCGTGCCGTGCTAGTGGAAACGCGCCATAAGACACCTGGGAACCATTGTAATTTGTGGGGCAAAATGAGTCTCCTTTAACTGTCAGCACTGCAGATGCACCAGAGATTCTGAAGATGTGAGGAACAGCTACCCACAACCTCCTCCGCCTATTGCTTAACCAATCAGTTTGTAAAAGCACATTTTGAGTTTTGACTTCCTTCATGTTTCTTCAATTTTCACACAAGGCCCAACACAAGTCACCAAATTAATTTTATTAACGTCATATAATCCAATCTGGTGCAAATCATTTGGTTAACCTTTCTTTCAAGGGAACTCTACTACAAAAACCATGTCTGAAGGGAATATGTAATTAATTCCCTCCACTTTCTTTAAAAACCGCATGTATATAAGCACCATAAATGTCTTTCTTAAGACTCATAAAAGGCAGTAGCCAGGAAAGTCTTTGGCAACTTTTGAAATGTACCCATTTCATCTTGTGATTTTGCTGTTATATTTTTGGTCACAGAACTGAGAAGCTGTGCAGCAAAGAGATGCAAGACACAGTTGCTAATTCTAACATGGTGGCAGACACATCAGTAACACATCAAAAAATACATCCTTGAAAAAGATACTTTTAATTTAGAGGAGAACTTTTAAAGCAACTTATTTTCAGTGAGCTGTCAGAGACGCTGCACCTACAGCCAACAGATGATACCTGTCTGACTGCATTGCAAGGCCCATACATCCTCGGTGTCAATAACAGCTGCACGGCTCTATGATGTCTACTGTCTGTTCTTATGGTCGGTTTCCTACTCCTAACTGCTTGACGTTTCGGTGCATGTCAGTGTGAACCTGCTAAACATTTTCCCTCATGTGCCATCTACCTTTGCTCAGTTGCCTTTACCTCTGTCAACTTGACTGCAGTGATGTCATCCTGCATGTACGCATGACTCTGACAGTTCTGTTTCTGCTCACAGCCCACCTAGCAGCAAGTAAACAAGGTGTGTGCACCAACACATACTCAGCACACACACACACCACATGTCAAGCAGCTAACCCACTCTTCCACACTCCTTACTCTGTCTCACTCCTCCGTCTGTCCTCCCTCGATCTCCCCCTCCCCCAATTAAAGACAGAGACCAGCTGAGAGACACGGTGCTCGTTGAGAGAAAGTCAAGGACAGAAAGTCAGAGACAGATGTCTCTCTTAATTCCCCGCTTCCATCATAAATCTCAACACTACAACCACAAACTGGGCCATTAAAGTCATTTCAACTACAGTCTGAGGAACTAAATGGAAACGGTTGATATGAAATTCACTTGTTTGGTCTGTTGTTGTAAAGTACACTGTTGTGAGAAGTGCTCAAATAAATGAAGTTTGTTATTAATTATTAAAAGTAGTACAACCAATGCACAACAAATTTCAGCTTCAGTGCTTACACATATTGTACCATAGTGTTGTATTATAGTAAAAAAGGTAGGTTTTGTTAGGACAAAGAAAAGACCAGAGTGAAGTGTAAAGCAGGTGCCACCAAACATGAGCTGTTTCAGAAAACATCTCTTCTCTCTGTCTGAATGCTTCCTTGTTTATGAAGGAAATTGCTTGAATTGTCTCCATGATAGAAGTAGCTATATTTTAGTATATTTCAGTGTCAACATAACGTTTTTTTTTCTTACTGGCCCACCTGGCCAGTAGATTTGAGTTTTACTGGCCTGGCAACCAAAAAATGAAAATAACTTCTTTTTTTTGTTAACAAAAATTGAAATTGATTAAAATGTTCACATGTTATTTTCCTGGATTAAAATGATGTGGTGTTGATGGTAACTGGCCAATCGCTAATTACAGTGATTAGCCAGTCAGTGGCCAATCAACTTGCCCTGCTTGTACTTTTACTGGCCAGCGGGCCACGGGTTACGTCGAACCCTGATATTAGTAGCATATTAAGCAACATGATGGTGAAATTATGACTGGACGACACTTTGTGTGTGGACGGATGAGAAGTGGATTATGCTGCAAGAGGGCGTTTTCTTACAACTACATGGCTACAAAAACACATAAAACAAACTGGCAGTGCTGTAGTAGCTCCATGTATGTGTGCAGTGTCAACTCACTTTGCATAACAGCTACAACCGAGGCAGAAAGAGGACAACAAGAGGAGGAAGTAGGGATAGGACACGAGGCGGGAGTTGTGTTGAAATAACAAGCGAAAACTGAAGATGCCAACAAACTGTTGAGACACTGAATTGCTACAAAAGTTACTGCAGGTTGACACACAAACAGAAATAGTAGAAGCCGTCTCATCTTTAGTTGGTGAGAGCCGGCAACTTCACTGTACCTTTTTATTACATTGCTATACAAACAAGCTGGTTCTGATATGATGAAAAAGAAGGAGGCAGTGTGACGTTCACAGTCCAGTCAGTGAGAGACAGCTACAGAACACATATAGCTGCCTGAGGACACACTCCTGACCTACATCCAGTGGACACTGGAAACACGGGTTTGCACTCATGACACCACAGAGCCACACCTGGCTGGCATGCCCACTTATATCAACAGGGACAGGAGAACAACATTCAAAGAGTAGGGATAAACATCATCCCCCCTCCCCTCCTCCCCTTCTCTTTAAAATCACTCAACATTCATTCATTCATTCCTCACACACACCTATATCTCCCCTCACTAACGTACTGGCTTCAATCATACACTCTCCTCCTCGTGCCCCAATCTGCTGCCGGCCGCTTGTTTTCCTCACTCTATTTCCAGTCACAATATCCTTGCCTCCTCCTCTTAGGTCACACACTCAACTGCTTCCTTTGAGGCGTGCTTCCTCTCTGTGCTTTGCTTACGATAACACACACACACACACACACACACAGAAACCTTGTGTTTCTTCCAAAGGCAGCCCCATCCCATATAACTTGTTCACCTCCTCCTTTTGACCCTTCTTCTGTGCTTCAGCCACATCCCTTCCGTCTTCCCACCTACACCACCACAACCTTATCCAAACTATGACTTCTTTTGAAAATACTTATCCAATTAAGATTTTGAACTCGCTATTCTTTCTATACTGACCTTTGTTACTGAGGATTTTTTTTAGTAACCTTTGCATTCCTTCTCCAATACATCGTCCACCCCTCAGAGCTAATATGGGGGGTCACTTTCCTCTGCCTCCGAGGATCACCCCTAACTGACCAAAGCGACTGCTTTGTTGTTTGCTCAGAGTAACGGAGTAACAGGGAACCCCTGCTACTTGGTCAATCCAAGTGAAAGAGTTTCTCTTCAAAACGGAGGGGGTTGCCTGGGCGACAAGACAAAAGGAAAGGGGGGGGGGCAGAGTGCATGTTTATGTTTCCACTTCTGCTGCAGATAGAAGGATGGAGAGGGTGGAAGTGGACGGGTAAAGGTAGAGTGGCAAGAGCGTCTGCCCCTCTGCTGCTTTGGGCAATCCATTAAACCGATCCCTCCATTAGACAAATGTGAGGGAGGAGGCCAGAGAAAATGGACTGGAGGGGTACAGAAAGGGTAGACTGGTCCAAAGAGGAGGAAGGGAGGGGGGTGGTGAATGTGGCTATGAGAGTACAGGCTACAACAGAGGTGGGTCAGAATCTGGATAGGAAATCAACTGCTACAGAGGATGTTTGAATCCACTTGGACCAATGTGACACTAGTTTGAAGTATGTTAGTGCGTTCTTGTTTAAGCACTGCTACATTACATTTTTTGTGCTTTTCTTTTGCACCTTCAGTCTGAACTTTTTAGACATGGGCTCTCAAGAGTTATGGTGAGACATTGGTGGGCAAAGTCATGTGAAAAGTGCATGACAAATAATGATGAAGATGAAAGAAAAAAGTGTGAATGCAACAGTATGAAACAGGCATGAAAGACCGAGGCACAAACGGGGGGAGAGGGAGCAAAAAGAGGTAGAATAGACTAATAGGAGAGGAGACAGAGGAAGGGATTGAAGAGTATCGGGATATCATTAGCTTTCATGCCCAATGCAGGTGACTTGCATAGGAAGAATGGACTAAGTATCTCTCCCCTCCTCTCTCAACCTCTATCAACAAACAGGACCCATTCTTGGAGTGGAAAGAGGGTCTAATAAAAGGTGTAGTCTTGGAAAAAGTCCAGCTAGCCAGCTGCTTCACTTGTGTAAGAGAACATTCAACTATAAATTAGCTCTAAGGTTTCCTTTGCCCAAGGCGGCAATGTAAACACTACTCAAAAATAGAGCAATTGTGTTATTTCTTATCCTTAAATAAAGCCACTGCTTTGTTTTAGTGACACTAAACAAAATACAGTATTTCTTATGAACATGAATTTCTGCACCTTCCACCTCCACATAGAAGAAAAATCAGTATTCTTATGAGTTACTGTTTTTCTAAGTGCTGTTCATCCCGGATCTTATTAAAATCAGAAATGAGTCCACAAGATAATGAGTGAGCATCTACAGAATCCATGGCCGGTGCCTCCCCCCCGCCCAGATCGAAATCCATTTGGATGGAAATGCAATACAGTCATTCTATCCATTGATTTGTGCTATCCTACATGTCATAGCCAAGCTACTATGACAGAGTATGGGTCACAGGTCACAGCACACCACTAAACTTCCATGATGGCTCGCTCAACATGTGTGGTGAGGCAATGCTACTATGTAAACCCGTCGGGGGGTTTTTTTTTTATTGATTGTTAAATCCTTTGTGTTAGTTCTTAAATGTTTTTGCCTTTCTTACAAACATAAAAGGAAATCTAGAGCTTTATTTCCCAGTAACCCAGCAAGTTAGACATATATCACACACATTGCTGGGAGTCCAGAAGGGGCCTTTGTTTCACATGTGTTTAGCTGGGGTTTTTTTCAACTTTCACTGTGCCAGACAGGTAGATCCAGTCTCTGAAGCTGCTCAGCCTCTCATGAACACATACACGCAGACGCCTTGTAAAAAAAAGAGTCTATGTTCTTTTCATTTGATCTAAATGCAGCTGAGATGGAGGTTTTGGTGCTGTATAGGAGGAATCTGGACTAGGGGAATATCATGCTGCTCTTTTATACACAAATTGGCTTATTTTAACAATACACTTATCCAAAAGAAAAGAAAAAACAAAACCAAGAAGTTAGCTTAGTCACTACACCTGTGGTGGCTAAACTAACCCAGCCACTGTGTCTGTGCATTCCAGGATTAGTCTGCCCGTAACACGGGAGTTGCTCAATAGGAGGGATGACAGGGTGGTTAGTCGCCTGAGTTCATGACAACTTATTCCAAAATGCTAAATCAGTATGAGTAGTTGGCCATTTCTCAGCAGAACAAACTGGAGGTGTTAAATAAGAAACAATTAGAATGCTATAAATGTTTGTTGGTAATAATTATAACAGAAAAATCAAATGAAGTATTTACTTCAGTTTGTTTCATTTGAAAATGACCATTCATATGCTATTCCCTGAAGCATTGCAAGAGACCACTAACCACCAAACATTTTTCTAACCTGACTTCGCTTTAGGTGTGCTAAGAGAAAAGCTTCTCCATGGCCTTGCTTGCATGTGAAACTCTATGCTGCTTCTGTGTTATGTGGTTCACTGCACTGCCTTCGCCGTGTGAGGGTGCCCTCACATGTATACTACACCCAGCACCGGTCCGTGCACACGCTAAGTTTGGTTCACAGTCAAGCACAAATATCAAAGCATGGCTTACCCAGGTAGTTACTACCAGTAGTAGAGGTACCCTCTCTCTCTATCTGAAACTGACTAGGCCCAGCCAATACATCCCCAAGTAGACTGAATATCTGTTACTATGGAAGCCATGGGCCATCCTTTTCTGTGTAACATGACACATGCCATTTGGCTGATTCTCTTACACCAAGTGAGGACTTGCGATACCATGATGTATCTTAAACAGCATCATTCAGTGTGGCTGTGCTTAAAATGAACACTTGTGTCACTGCAAAAATAGAAGTGCCTATTTTCTTCTTGTTCACAACTTAGCACTGCCAGAGCAGAGAGTCAAAGCACTGGGTTATCTGAATTACTCCAACTACCTATGAGAGTTTTAGAAAAGAGAATAGGCCATAGAAAAAAAAGGATTAGCACTTAGACGCTAGGAAGCTTGTTACCTAGCTACATCAATATTTGTGTGGTTGACTTAAAATAGACATGCCATGGTGCCTTAAGATTCACCAAGTAACGAAGCACAGCAGATCAATAAGTTAGAGGCATCCCTAGTCCACACCACACTGCTGTTGTTCATTTACATACTGTATGAGTTAACTGTACACCACATAGATTCTGCAGCTCCATGGCAAGCACATGAAATATCCTGTCTGGTTAGAGTACAACACCCCCACTGCCCAACACAATCCTCCTTGTTTCATTGCGCCTCTAAAAGAAAACTAAATACCAATCCCCTCTACTTCTATCACTTCTGCCTATGAGAAGGGAAAAGTCTAAACAAAAATGTGTGATTCATTTATCTCTCCTGGTCGAGGGTACACAAACACGTACACAGTCGGTGTCAATGACAAGTAGGGACATTTACCTGCTGCCGGGATACGGTGCGCTCCTGGAACCGAAGATAGCCTCTGAATACCGGGAGAGGCGTTACTTCCTGGGGCTCGCTGCTGGTTCTCCGGGTGATTGCTGTGAGATCCAAGTGGTGCGCAACCGGCACCGTGCTGCTGGGGATGCAGTTGCAGTTGCTGCTGCTGTTGCTGCTGCTGCTGGTGCTGGTGGTGATGGTTAGATCCCATGACTCCGCTGCCGGCTATTCCAGTGCCATTCCCGCCACCAAACTGCTGGTAATATCCAGACCGAGAACGCGATCGAGTCCTTGGGGGCTCCATGGCCATTTGGTGGGGGTGAAGGGGGTGGAAGAGAAAAGATGAGGACGCGGCTGGGGACTGCGGCGGAGAGCCGTTGGTGGATCCGGGCTGTACAAAGCCCCTAGCGCCGCTCTGGCTGTAACTATAGCCCCCGAGTCCTCTGCCCCCCTCTGCGCCCCCGTACTCTGTTCGCTCCGCCGACTCCGCCGCCCCCGCCTCGTCAAATAAATCAGCCCCTTTAGGGACAGGCTCCGGGGTGGAGGGCAGCCGGGGGCAAACTCTAGGCTCCTGGGTCGTTGGCTGTCCAGCGGCTGCGATTGGCATTTCCTTTCGGGGGATTTCCTCTTTTGCTTTTTTTCCTGCGTTTTCCTCTCGTTTCCTCTCACAGAAGAAGCTTTTTAGACTCTGTGTGTAAAAAACAAAAAAATACAACGTTGGAGAGAGTGGCTTGCAGTTAAACACGAGCTGTGGGGTATCCTCCGTTCAGACTGCAGTCACCACATACAACTGTTTACACCCAACACTAAACGTGAACCGCCGCCGTTTATTTTGACAAGTATGGGAGTTGTGACTTTGGTACTTTAGCTTGGCTGCTTGACTCAAGTTTGCCAAAGTAACGCTTCTAAACAACGTGATTACACAAACTGGTTCAACAACTACACACAGCGTTGTATATTTACGAAACTTTCAAATGTATCGTGTTTTCAGTGGACGCGACTGCGGGTTAAAGGGGGGGTCGGTAACTTAAATAAACATTTAACTCAGCAGCCACTTTCACGAGGTGGTAACGTTCAGTCTCGTTTGGTCCATAACAACCGAGACACGACTCCGGCAACGGCTCGCTAGCTCACAGGAGGCTAACGCTAGGGGGGTATGCTAACGTTACTGCGCGTAGCATACAGTGTATTATGTTTATTCTAACAATACAACAAATATATTATTACACACAGTCGCTTCGTCTTAGCCGTGTCTGTCCCCGAACCGAGTTTAAGGCGACTTTATCCACTTTAACAATCATTTAAACTTGTTTTAAGCCAGTCTGCGTAATGTCGTTCGCTAGCTTGGCGAGCCATACCAACCCCTCCTCCTCCACCGACCAACACAGAGAAAAATCCCGCAGCTAGCCACCCACGCCTCGAATCCCTTTAAATTTCTTGGTTAATAGTAATAAAACAAAAAAATGGCGTTGAGAAAAAACTTATTCGGTGTAATTTCAGTGAGTTAGAGAGAGCCGGTGATGTTTTCCCGGCTGGAAAGAGGGGCAAACAGCAAAGCTCACAGAGAGATAAAAAGTGGTCAATCTAAAATTACAAAGAAAGAGCCACGGCTAAAATTAACGCGATCTTAGGGAACGAGCCCGCCGCTCAGTCTGCCACTGAAAACCGCTCTTATTACCCTGCCCGGAGTAGTTTTTTTTATAATAACAACTTACCTTCAATGTGCTCTCCACGACTGTGCTCTGACGCGGATATGTCGATAATACAGTGAGCCCTGCGTGTGTGTATGAGTGTGTGTGTATGAGCCCAGTGTTCGCTCGGTGTCAGCGTGAAATGTGACAGACCGTCAACGCTCAAGTCGGATTTCACCAGGCCTGCCCAGTCGATATCAGATAAAAGAAAGCGTTTGTAGTCGCTATTACCATACGCCCTTCCCATTCATCCACCCAGACCAAAGAAACTCGAGAGAACATTTCAAAGTGTTAAATGTGGAGGTTTTTATTCACTTTAGTAAAAGAAAACCACGAGTTTACACGTAATATGAATCGGTTTATGATCGGTTATCGATTGTACGCCCTGTTAAATCAGAAGCTGTGGATAGCAGAGAGGCAGGCTAAAAGGGGCTTTAAATTATTTATTTACAAATACCAAGCCTGCCCATTGCAGCTGTTTCCTCTGGAGCCGAAAGTTCGCTTTAAAAATAAGTATTTGTTGTGTTTGTAAACGATATATTGGCTACCATCTCGCGGTAGCTAGAAAACAAGAGAAAGAAAATAGTGATAAACATTTTTTTTTTAATGTTTGTGTAGCCCTAACCTGAAATAAATTCGTCTAATGCAGTTCAGACCACCAACGGTAAAGGAAGTGAGTGCGTTTGTAAGAGACATTTCTCAGCAGCAGAACAGGTTTGTGCATGTATCTACATCCTAGGGCAAAGCTTAGCTCGAGTTCTTGCAATGGCATATTATGGTGGAAGATGTCAAGTTCTTGTATTATTTTTTTTTTCACCTTTAGTTGAGCTAGAAAGCGTAATATCTTTTTTTGTGCAAGCATTGTAGGGGTGTTATAGCAAAGGTCAGGGAAACGGCCTATACGCCAAGGATAATGTGCAGTGTTGATATTCTATGTGTGATGGACGGCATGTGAGGGGAAACATGTGTGATCTCTGTCTGTCTGTCTTGTCTCTCTTTCACACACACTGCTACACCCATCCCAGTCCATCTCACCTCCCATATCCCAGTCCCTTGGTCTTGCTCTCTCATTTCACACACACTCAACCCCAACACATCAACACCACCTCTAATACACACACACCCACGCACACACCCAACACACACAGACGCATTCTCTCCTCATTACACTCCCTTTCCCTACTTTGATGATATGCAAATATCCCTCCCACCCTCCTTCCCTTCACTCCTCCTCTCCTCTCCTCTCTCCCGCAAGCAGCAAGCCTCCACACACACACACACACACATTACACACACTCACACACAGGCTAATGCGCTGTGGCAGCGTCCACAGACAGGCGGGGAGGATCAATTTTTCACCCAGTGTGCTACCGATATTCATAAGATAAGGCCACAGAAGAGAGAGGAGAGGGGAAGGTGGGGGGAAGGAACGGGGAGCAGCAGAGATGGGGATAAGGAAAAATGGCGAGTGGGTGTAGGGAAAGGGAAAAGGGTGTCCAGGAAAAAGGGGGTGAGTGGGAAGCAGAGTGAGATGAAAGGGGAGGAAGAGACAAGTAGGGAGAGGACGGGTGAGAAAGTGGAGAGGGTGGGGAAGTCTCGTGGGTGTGTGGGAGGGCGGAGGCAGGATGAGTAAGTGGGTTAGGGGTGGTAGGAAAGGGGGATGGGGTGTGGAGAGGGCTCTGGGGGATGGGGTTGGGAATGGATGGGGTGGTAAGGGAAAAGAGGGATGGTGTGTGGAGGGGGGGGGTTATTTTGCTGACGTGCTCTCTTATTGGCTTGTTCAAACGCTGGGGGAGGGGCAGCCACAAACCATACTCTCACCAGCTGTAGGGAAGAGCACAGAAACAAAGACAGAGAGAGAGAGAAGGGGGGAGGAGGGAGAGGGGAGGGGGGGCAGATATGTGTTTTAATGTTGATATTCTGGTCTAATTAGATTCCTGTCTAAGTGGCGGAATGAATGGTGCTGATCAGATAGAAATGGGCGTAGTAGAGGGAGCCGGCTTTGCTTGAGTTGGAGGATTCTGTTTTTAGTGCACACAAGAGGTTCTTGATCTATAATTCAATTTCACTTGAGAGACAGAGAGGAGCAAATTGCCAACACTGTCTCTTTCGGATACATTCAAACTCACATTGTGTTGAGAAAGACCGAGCGTCTTCTGAGGAACAGCTGAATTTTAGATGACACGTCACGGCTTTAATACCTTCAGCGTTACCTAATGGTTATGCAATATGTTTTTGAAGGTTATATTTGACAATAAAGACATCACAAATGATCTGAGTGGTTGAAAATTGTAAATCCAGATAGAAAGTTCACAGGGAAAAAAAGTCAAACATATGGCCCTGCCGTATGTCTGTTGAGCACATACATAAAAAAAATATAGAGATACTTGAATTATTTTTAAGCAAGACCGTAAAATTAAAAGAAGATTCAATAGAGAGCCTGGGCAGAATAGAAAAAAGAAATACCATTCCAGCACACACAAGAAGGCAGATTGAGAGCCATGTGTTTGTGGAGCCCAGCTGAACCCCGCCTGCTAAACCAGTCCGCTGGCTGTGACAGACAACGAGGAGGGAAATAGAGAGGGTTGTGTGTATGTGTGTGAGTGTTTGTTAGGAGAGAACAAGACAAAAAAAAAAAAAAAGAATATAGAGACAAAGAGCCAGATTGACCAATTCAGACGGACAGCAAAATTAAAAACGGAGAGGAAAGAGATAAACAAAAAAGACATAGCAACACAGAGAAACATACAAAGAGAAAGGGAGAGGGACGCATACTGTATTCATACATGGAGAATGAGAGAGAGAAAGCACAGAGTAGAGGAAGCCAAGCTTTCTGTGGCTTAGCCAGACTGGAGCGGTGGGACTTGGCTGGCTGTGGACCCTTGGCTTCACTATTAAAGCAAGGGAGAAAAAAAAATCACAGTCAAAAAATGAAAAGGGCAAAGAGCTATGCCAAGAATGCACAGGCAAGAAGCAACACATTAGGTTCTTTCCTTCTGCCTGCCTCTCTGTTTCCCTAAGCTGATCTAAACAATAGGTGGGTCCAGCCTGGAGAACTGAGCTCTATACCCTCAGAACCCTGCGGAGTAAACTGAGGTTAACTCTGGATGTTTGAAACCATGTGGAACCATCATACCCCTTAAAATACGTTTTCTTTTCTTTGTTTCCTCTTAAGTAGTTTTGAGGCTGTTAAAATCGACTTATTCCTCACAGTCTCACGGCAGGTACGAGCGTGTTCCACGTCTTCAGCTAGGCCGTAGATGTTTACACTGAGTGGCATATTTTAAACTCAAGGCAGACATGTTTTCACGGTTGCATCACTAAATCAAATGGAAATATTTGAGATGTTTTGTGAAGCATTTCACATAAATTTACATGAGATTCATTGGTAGCCTATCTTTGAAAGCTTTGCAGACCCCTCTCGACTTCAAATTATTGTTCTGTGGGTTTGAACCATGTTCAGCTGCACAGGATGCATTTGTAATGATTGGCCCACCAGGGGCCACAGTCCATTACTTGTGTAACAAAAAAAAAATGTGAAAAATGTTCAGACCATTGATCAAACAGTGGAAATATCTGCTAGAGTGGACCAAGCTGCAGCAGCCATGCCAGCAGCTCTGCTAGCCTGTATAACGTTGACTTAAATGCTAACTAGCTTGCTAACAGGCTCACGGGGGCCGACATGCTAAAGTTTAGCATAATGTTGACTGCATCTCAGTGTAGTGTGTTAGCGCGCTAACATTCGCTGACCAGCAGCAAACAGAAAGCACAGCTGAGGTGGATGGAAATGTCATTAGCTTTGCAGGCATTTTACTCATTAGAAAGTTGATCCTATGATGGAGCTAGGAGAAAATTCAGGAAATCTCCCAAAGTTATTTTATTGTAATTCATCCTGAGGCGGTCGTGGATGTCTGCGTCAACATACGTGCCAATCCAAATGCTAGAAAACGAATGAGTCAAAACGGTGACCTGCAGATGGCACCAGATTTACTAGATGTCAGGCAACATTTCCAAATCAAAGCTGCAGCTGACACCAGTGGAAAAGTCAAGAGGATCACCAAACTCAGTGCAGAGGTCTTTTCTGAGGACCATGAATGTAGCCTACTGACTTGGTTGTGAATTGAATCTTAGCTCAGCTTTTAGCTTTACGGTGTTGAAGCAGATTGCATCACAGCAACAAATGTGCAAGAACTTCAGATTTATTCTTTTTTTTTTTTTAAATGGGAGCAGTATTGTCGTGTAAAGATGTGGGCTAATTTCCATCCCCAGTCCCAGTGGCAGACATTAAAACAATGATAAAAGCACAAGAGGCAGGACTATGACAATAGAACAAAGCATCATGATACACCTTGACATCTTACACAAACATACGACATGAACAACACACATGATAATTGACTAAAGAAGTAAGGGGACCAAAAGATTACACAACAGTTATAAAGTGCTACAGTGCTAATTAAAGTGCTGTTTGCCAAGTGCAAGAACTAACTAACTTCCTGTTATTGGATGGAGTTAGCAGTCCCCGCCCCATCCTCCAGTCCCAGTGCATCCCTTGTGCACACACAGACATTCTCTCTCCTCATTGGATAAAAGGATGAAGTTTTCTCCTGGGCTTACAGCAGAGCAGAGCGACTGACAGAGCCGTGTTTCAGACCAAACACTCTGTATAAGTGATTGCTGCCGGGAGATATAACTATTTAACCCTCTATGGTACGCACTATTATCCCAGTTGGTAAAAAAATGTTTTGGGTGTTTTTTTGTCTTAAAATAGACCAATTAAACATAATCAAGAGAAATTTTCAAAAAATATTTTTTTTTTAGTAATTTTTAGGGTTCGTTGCTACAACACCGTGCTAATTAAAGTGATGAAAACAATAGAGTTTTGTTTAAAATTGTAATAACATATATTTAAAAACTCATGTTATAGTCTAAACAATCCCCAGTAGCCTGAACAGTTAAGAATGCATCTCATTTTAAAGTAAAAACCATTTTTATGAGACATTTTTCAACTTCCTGTTATCCAGTGGAGATGGTGAGGACACGTATGATCTGATATTTCCAAGTAAACAACAGCCCAGAGCCCAACTGGTTAGGTTTAGGGTTAGATTTAGGTTCCTGGACTGTTGTTTATTGGTGATATCACTCATGCGTGAGGACATCTCCACTAGGCCTAAAACTAAGTACAAAATTTTATCAACATGCCAGACTAGCAATTCCTAATGCCATATGGCAACACACACATTTTAACAATTTTCTAATATTTAATGATCAAGTACAGTGCAATAAACTACAGAATAATGAACTTAAATAACCTATTATTGAGTACATATTTTTTTCCCAGTTGAAAAATGCCATTAAAACACTTTTTTAGGTCATTTTTGTGGGGTCAAATTCCTCCTGTGAAGTCGTCTGCAGAAAAGGGCTTTTAAATGGCCTCCACAAGGTCATGTGACACATTTAAACACTGCTATTGGTTTACACTCTTTTAATGCACTGCATCATAACTGAGGATGTATTGTCTGTGAGAAAAAGGCTTAAAATGGGTTCGTTGCCATATGGCAACGTCGTACCATAGAGGGTTAAGACTCACATTAACATAAACATTCAGCTTACTTCTGCTTTAAAGCAACACTATGCCCATGGCACAGGATTGTATGCATATGTGTGTGCAATATTGCACTAAATTTGCATACATGCATGTATTTGCCTTCACACTGTTGCATGGAATTGAGATACAAAAGTAGGCTATATGTATATAAAAACTTCACTTCTTGGTGTTTATGCCATGGCATGTACCTGTTGCTTATGTGCGTGCGTGCGTGTATGGTATTTCAAGACCTGTGCGTGTTAGCCATTTGGAGCAGCCTAACAGCATTGAATAAAGAGCTCAAAGCCAGTACGCCATCATCGTCCATTTACTTCTGCACACACACCACAGAAAACAAACCAAATCTGCCATAATGAAATCTGACTGACCCGGCCACTCACAGCCACTAATCATGTAGTTATAGTCACCATGCCATAATCATATCACTGCATAGAGGTATGAGGGGACTTAAGGGCTTTGCCAGATTAATAGTGAAAAACAAGGATTTATTTTCCTGACTTTTCCATCCGCTGATACCCTAAGTAGAGGATTATGGCCTTTAGATCGTCTGACTCCGGAATGGCCATCACAGAGGGGGAAGACTTATGGAAAAACACACCCTAGAGAAAGTATCAGAGGGAGAAAAACATAAAAAATAAAAAAGCGTCTGACTTTGTACCTCAAATAGGTATCACAAAGCAAATGGCCATGTGGTCCTTTGGTTATCTTCATCACGTCACATGTCTGAAGTGCTGTTGGGTTTTGTTTGCCATATGTCTTGTACTGTGAAGCTGATTGTGTGTATGCAGCTGAGATGCAACCCCAAAGCCATGTCATATTCTGGGCTTGGAGGAGAAAGGAGGATGCCAAGAACTGAAACGTGATGACGAGTGGGTGTGTGAGAGTGAGTGGGGGGGAAGAAAAAAAAAAGCTTCCAAAGGCTCCTTTTGGCTCTTTGTGTATGTGTGTGTGAGTGTGCGTTCATGTGTACGCACATGTGATCATGAGTGCATGTATGTGTGGGAAGAAGGAATCCTTCCAGCCGTTTTCTTTCCTGAGCCTCTTCCTGTCACCCCCCCTCACACACACACACACCCACCCCACATACACACACACATGCACAGTTCTCAAAGCCGGCGTCGGAGGGTTTGGCCTCAACTAGAGCCAACCCACCAGAGGACACGGAGGAGAGGAGCCAGTGTTTCTCTCTCTCTCCTGCGAACTCTGCCTGTTTCCACCACTCACTGAATGTTATTATAAATCCTGTTCACACACACACACACACACAAACACACACACACATATTCCCACGTCCCTCCATCCAGTGTGTGTTGGTGTATCTCATATGACTTGGCAGAAGTGAACCATGCATATGTGCGTGCTTGTGCGGGAATGTGTGTGTTAAGAGTTTTGGCAGTTTTCTCAATGTAGTCTTACCAAAAGATCCAGTGGGAAATGTGGTTTTAACGCCCCCTCTCTTCTCTTCTTTTCTCTTGTTTCCTTTCTCTCTCCATTTCACAATAACATTGCCTCTTTTTCTCAGCGCTCCTCTTTCTTTTTTTTAATTTTGTCTCTTTCTCCCGATTCAGTTTCATTGTTCCTCCAGTTCAACCTGTGGAAACCCTGGAAACCCCTCAGAATCTGAATCAGAACTGTTTTTTTTTTTTCCAAGAGCAGTAAAGGTCGAACTTGTCCTGGTGTCAGGGGCAAATAAAGGTACCAATAATAGTTTAAAGGGAGGGATGAAAATAGAATTAAGAATTTAAATAAAATACAATTAATTCAAATATTCTAGTGCAAAAGATACGCATATAGGTCTATGTGCAAAAAAATGCATATACTATATAAAAAATAGAATAAGAATAAAAAATAGATGGGCGCTGAGTGGTGAAGTGGGTTCGATTCCCGCATCGGACGTCACTTTCCTGCATGTCATTCCCCCTCTGTCTGCCTCCCCATTTCCTGTCTCTCTCGACTGCACTGTCAAATAAGGGCATGAAAAAAACCCCAAAAAACAAAAACTAGAATATAAAAAATAGAATATGAAAAAAAAAAAAATATATATATATATATATAGGCTATATATATAGAAAAAAACATATAAAATAGAATAGAATAGAATAATAATATTAGATAAAGCAAATCTTTGGATTTTGTTGTGTGTGTGGATTTGCTCTCTGCTCTCTATTAAAATCACAACATCATCATTTGCATCAAAAACACTGTAAGCTGGGTTTACGTATGGGGCCGCAATTCAGGATGTAACTCTCCTAGCACTGTCCGCACACAATGAATGCTGATGGAGAGACATGATAGGTTATCCTGTAGGGAACGCTGGTCAGATGAAATAGCTACTTGGTATTCTATCCCCCTGCAAAGCATGACACACAGGAGAGGGATGCCGGCAAATATGCAAATGATGAGATACTTCATATTTTGTGGCTGTGTGAAGTTCATCAGCAACAGAAATGGTATGCAGATGTATTTGTGATGTGAGAGGTCTCTGTGAAAATACCATTCAAAACATCACAAATGCTGCCAGGAACATGAATGCAACCTTAGATGTATATGCGCCATTAAAATAGTACTATTGTACTATTTTAATGCACTTTATTTCAGTGATGTAGTTCTATCAAAGCCTACTTTATTCCATCGCATTGTGCTCTCACTCCTTTTTTATCTGACAGTTATATCAAGGAGGTCAAGGTTTTCTATTCATGGAGGGGTTCATAGAATGTCATCTATTGTTGGGCCTCTTCTTTTCGAGAAACCTTTGGACATCTTCATGAGCAAATTAGATTTTGTGCTGATTTGTCTTTAAAGGGATAGTTCAACATTTTGGACAAAATTGCCTATATGCCTATTTTGGAGTTGTTGGATTGTGTATTTGGTGAGTTTGATGAGGGACAGGGGATATGTACCATTCACCTCCACTGTGTTCACTGAGCAGCTCATGTCTCTGCCCCATGGATCTCAACATGCACCGATAATGAAAGGGATTGAACCAACTCCTGTAGGGATTATGGCAATGGGTGAATTTGCCAAAATGTGGAACTATCCCTTTAAGTCCCAGGGCAATATGGTGGTCTCAATGCAGGAATCTTGCCGAGCATGAAGTTCACATTCTCCTTCTGTTCAGGATCTTATAACAGATGCAACATAGGGATATTGTCTTACCTCAGTTTACATGTTCTTCTTCCTTGTCAAACCCTGCCACCAGTGTTACAGCCATGATGCAACTCAAGGGCTAACCGTTCAGCTGGAGGTAAAGTGTGTGCGATGCTAGTAGCAGCTGGTGTAGCACAGGACCAGTGAGCAGTCCAGTTTCTAACTTTTTAAAGGGATAATTCACACAAAATTCAAATTACACTCATTATACTCACCCTCATGTCGACTAAGGGCTGCAAACGGGGCTCACTTTTCTTCGTCCAAAAAGTCACACCAAAAAACATCCAAATACCTCCATGCTGCTTGTATGTAATGTCCCTCTTGTATTGAAGCCCAGACATGAGACACTGTTCTGAAAAAAATTAAATAAGTCTATGCTTTAAGCTTGTTTGTAGCGGAAGCTCCCAGCGTTGCTCTTCCTGGTCCGTTCAAATCTGGCACGATTTGCACTGACGCCGGAGCAAATCGAGTGAGATTTGGATGCTACAAACAAACTTAAATATTGACTTATTTAATTTTTTCGGAAAAAATTTTCATGTCGGGGCTTCAATACAAGAGGGACATTACAGACAAGCTGTGTGGAGGTATTAGGATGTTTTTTGGTGTGTCTTTTTGGACAAAGAAAAGTGAGCCCCGTTTGCAACCGTCATGGACATGCAGTGCTGCACGGAGCCCCGCTGTATCTCAGAGAAGGCACGGAGGACTCTGAAACTTCTCCCAGCCCTTAGTCGACATGAGGGTGAGTAGATAATTGTAATTTGAATTTTGGGTGAACTATCCCTTGAGGCAGTGTGGTGTGTTGAATCAATGTTTAAAGGGACAACAAGGAGTTTGTACTTGGTTATAAAAAAAGTCTCATATTAATGTGGATGAATCTACGTTACCCACACTAATGGGTCAATCTTCGATAAATATGTCATTTTGTCTTTATCGTTATTTTGTTATTATTATATGGTGAAAGTTTCAAACTGTTTTTCGGGCGCTGCCCGGCACATAAACAACTAATAGATAACCTCCAACTTTCATTCTTGATTTGAAAACATTCTTTTCGCTTTCCTCTGTCTTGTGCCGGTCCAAGAATTTCACCGTGCGCACGGAGGCTCATGGGAAATGTATTGTTTTGCTTTCCAAAACTCCTCGTTGTCCCTTTAAAGTTTGGGAAACAACTAAACAACACTAAACAACAAACATTCTGCGTTTGAGCTTAAAGAAGTTTACCTGTATTATAATCAGAATCAGAATTGGATTTATTGGCCAAGTATGCTGCATATAAGGAATTTGACTCTGACGTTCACATAAAGACATACAACAACAACTGAACAATAAGTTAAGAATAATACAAAAAAAGTAGTTAAATAAAATAAAAATATCATATTATAATCAAATGATATAATGTAACACTGACAACGAACATTTGACATGACGAGGTCTTTTTTTTTGGTTTCTCCAGGATCTCCACTGTCCTTCCCCCATCATCATAATGCTCTGACTTCTAATTCATGCAGCTGTACATGTGTTTCAGTCATTCATAAGGCAGAAACAAGTGCCATTGACAGTGATAGGGATCGAAGCACACAGACGTTTGCCTGTCTTGTGTGACTTCGCTGCCTTGTTCGGCTCGGCGAAGTTCATCAGAGTTCATCTTCTTTGTCCCCGCTGAGCTGAGTCTGGCTACTGTCTCCATCCTTGTCTCGCTCATCTCTCCTCACCCCTGTCCCTCCCCAGGTCTGCTTCCATCACATATCCAGAGGGGATAACGGCCTCCACACACACACACATACACACACAAACACACACACACGCACCTCCCCCGCCCCCGTCTGTCCCTCAACCAACCCAGCCTCACCCTGCCTCTCCCTCTGCTCTCTGGCTGCAGCCTCTTCATGTGATGTCATTGAGGAGAAGTACGGCCTTTTGGTGTGCGTGGTGTGTAATTGGGTGTGTGTCTGTGTGAGTCAGTGGGAGCGGGGGCGTGCATGTGTGTGTGTGAGTATGTGACAAGGAGGAAGGAGAGACAGAGTGTGTGTGAGAGAGAGAAAGAGAGAGAGAGGAAAGACAGAAAGAAGGAAAGAAAGGCACAAGTGTCAGGTTTCCTTTTTCAATTCAGAGGCTCAATTCCTTGTTTTTAATCTAGAAAGGAGGGTGAAAAGAGCAGGAAAGGAGATGAGATAGCTGGGAATTTGAGCTGCTGACAGCTGGGTTTTGTCCATTCCCTTCTCACCCCCCTCTCTTTCTTTTTTCTTTCCTTCTTTCTTCTTTCTTTTCATAGTGTCAGGGCTGGGTCCCTGAGCATTTGATGTAGGCAAATACAAAGCTGACAATAAAAATAAAAAAAGCCTGTTTATATGACTTTATTCTAAAGGTTTGATTAAAGATACTGCCTGTCTCTCTTTCTTTCTTTTTTTTGGTGATGATAGCATTTACAGTTCAAATCACATTTTCTCTCTTCCTCTGACGTCTCACTCACCACATCCTGGTTTTGACTTGACAAGACACCGACATATGTTCAGTTTAACGGTTTTCCTGTCAATTTTCAGCTCTCACACATATGCACGCTCGTAGGGTAGCTTATAGTTTCTCGCCAGCGCACACGCATACACACACTGTATGATAAATAATTATATGCTATCATGGTAGGCTACTGTCCAATCTGCGGGAAGCCTGTCTACTTTGGTGAGTCTGACCTATTTTGCTTTTTTTTTTTTATCTAGATGTTTGTCTTCCTCTGTCTGCCTGGCATCTTTGCTCTGAATGTCTGTTGATTTCATCTTTTGCCTTCACTCACTGGATTTACTTTCATGAGAAAAGTAAGAACAAAAAAAGATCTTAATAGGGATTTTTGTCAGAATTTCACAAAAATGTCAATGTGATAGAAGAGAATTGAGGAACAGGTAAAGATATTGGATTATCAGTGATAGTTTAATACAGTGGGTTTTCTAACACAAACTCAACAACAACTCTATGTAAGTACCCAGACTTAGTTCTTTGACATTTTGCACAAACAAAGCTAAATACAACTAAGCTAAAGCAACATTGATTCGTTATGTGCTCCTCCTATAATGATAACTTGTTTATAGGCATGGTATGTTATAAAATCTTCACATATCAATGCCAGAGTTATCTAGTTTTGCTTAAATCGAGGACAAAAAGATTTTCTCCCCGGCTTTCTGCTTCTCTCTCTGTCGCGGACAAGTGCACATACACATATCCATGATGACAACAGGATGTGGGTCTAGCCAAACATGCGTGCGTGCTGTTCTCTGGGTTTCCTCCTTACCTTCAGTCTCTTTTAGTCAAGTCCTCTCCCACAGTCAGAACTCAGTATTCGATTCACAACAGCCCATAAACCAGCTATTTTAAGTCTATTTTGCTGTTCTTTTACTGCTAGTTCTCCTTTCCTATTCATGTCAGCTAAGTTCAAATGCTCTGATGTGACCTGGCCTACTTACCTCCTTTCCTCCCACACCACACTCTCTGGCCTATTTGTACTGAGGAGAGTAACAACCTGCATGTTCTCAACCAGACATTTGAATCACAAGGTTATGTCCTTCTTCAATTGGGTGATAAAATATTATTTAATTGAACCGATTGTTACACATTTTCCTTTATTTCATTTTATTTAATTTAAAAAAGATCTCATGTTTTCTTTCATTAAAGGGATAGTTCAACATTTTGGCAAATTGGACCATTGCCATAATCCCTATAGTCATAGCAGAATACATTAATTGTCAGTGCAAGCTGTTTTTAGAATGGCAGAGCAGAGTCGCAAGCTGCTCAGAGCTACGCTACGGAGGCTTATGGGATTTATTGGTTTCCCTCATCAAACTCATCAAATACACAATCCAACAACTCCAAAATGCTCTGGTGGACAAGTTGTGATTTGCACATTCACCACGCTATGAGATAATAACGGAACGTTATCAGACAGAGTTGTTTTAGAGGGAAATACAGAGACTGCTTACTGCTGAAGGCAACGCACATCAGTGGTTTTGCATGAATTTACCTCTAAAACAACTCTGTCTGTCTGGTAACGTTCTGTTATTATCTCATAGTGTGGTGAATGTGCAGGTCAGAACTTGTCCACCAGAACATTTTGGAGTTGTTGGATTGCGTATTTGATGAGTTTGACGACGGAAACCATAAGGCATCCCATGAACCTCCGTAGCGTAGCTCTGAGCAGCTCACGGCTCTGCTCCACTGTTCTAAAAATAGCTTGCGCCGACAATTTAAGGTAACAAACATATATGGCAATGGGCTAATTTGACAAAATGTTGAACTATTCCTCTAACATGGCCTCATTTTTCTTTGGTCCAGGTGAGAAGAAAAGGTCCTTAGGAAGAGACTACCATCCTCTGTGTCTGAAGTGTCAGAAGTGCAACAGACAGCTGACAGCTGGACAACATGCTGAGGTACATCAGGATGAGGAACAAAGAAATGCAAGAAAACTAGTACAAACCAAAAGTGATTGCATAAATAAACCAGATATGCAATTATAAATGCAAATGTAAATATGCCCTGTTGATTGAATTTCAGTATGATGAGAAGCCATACTGTTCACATTGCTACATGCGGATGTTCGGTCCAAGAGGTACTGCCTTCCCACGGTGAATGCACACACACACACACACACACACGCACACTCACACACACAAACACACACACACATGCAATTTCTGGATCTCTTTTCTCTGTGTGAATCTCTCCTGACAGGTAACAGGTGACTGGTGTCACCATGGCAGAGCACATCCCCTCCACAGGAACCAGACTGAGCTGAAACGGACAAGTGCTGACTGATGCACAGGGCCTGCTGATTGGCCACAGAATGACAAACCTAATCCATGAATATAAATTACAGAGTTTTTAACTTCAGTTGACTATCATGTATTATTCTGCAAGATTAAATATTTATAAATGTGTAATGACCACTTAAAGCCATGTGTATGTGATTATTCACTTTTATAATGTAAGTTAACTTTTTATGTGGAGATTGTAAGTCTGTATTTTTTTTTTTACATTTTAAAATATTCCAACATCAAACCCTGCTGACTGTCTGTGTGTTTGAATTTGCAATCAAGAGCCCGCAGGATTACACTTGGATGTATTTGCTCGCATACGAAAATACGCTCTAATCATCAACAATGCACACACAAAACAGAGTTGAGGTATAGGACCCTCTCTCCCTCTCTCATCAAGCAGGGGGGGAGAGAGAAGGAAGGAAGCAGGAATGGATGAGGGTGGTTGCTGTTGGCAGAGGAAATCAGATCTTGTGCCAGCAGAATCTGCTGGGTGCCACAGTCAGGCAAAGACACACACACACACACGCACGCACGCATGCATTCATGCAGTGAGTGTGTCTGCAGTGCCTTGACTGCTGCAGGGGCTTGTCATCCAGTGGTGGGTGAAGTACATAGGTTTGACACACACACACACGCACACACATATACACACAGAAAAAAAGAGGGATGTGCTGATGTGTCTCTCTGTGAAGTGACATGCTTCACTTGAGTGACATTTCAGGTATATTTGTCCTTGAAGAATGGACAGATATAGACGTATAGATCATAGAAGGCACTGTGGAGAAGGCTGGTGGACAAGGAGGAACAGGACTGGTTGGATTATTTTAGGGTGTCTTTGAACCTGTCCATCTCTCTCAAGATCCCTCCTTCATCCTCCCTCCTCCTCTGTCCCGGTACTCATCCCCCCCTCTCTCCATGTCTCCTTCACCCCCTAACCCCCTACCTTGATAGATCACATGACTGCTGTGATACCAGCTGGCTGACTGCTCATTTGCATGTGTTTCAGCTACTCCCTTATTAGAGAGCTGGGTGGTGGTGGTGGAGGGGCTGAGTTATAGGTGGAGAGGGGCTGAGGGTTATGGTGGAGCTGGTGCTGTGCAGACCACTGGGTGATTGAGTTCACTAGGAGAATAAAGAGAAGACTGGCCACACTTATTCATAGGGGAGATAAGAAGAGAGATGGGGAATGTAAAATAAAGGAATGGGAAATTACTGAATTAGGACTAGCAAAGTTAATTTAGAGCGTTTTCAACATGCATTATTATTATCCACATAGGGCCCGAACCGCACAAATTGAGCTAAGTAAAATTAATCATTGTCTTTCCATTTGGTGGCTGCCAAGAAAAGCAGTAATTTGTGATGCAGGTTGAAAAGAAATTACTTCAAACTGGGCAGATATTAAGAAAGATGGCGCTGGATGAAAGAAATTAAAATTGGCTCAGAAGGAACACCTATGTTTCACATCAAAATGAGAAAAAAAAACTAATAGGAAGGCCATTATATGTGGGATTCAACATTATTGCATTATTGCTGTTTCTATTTGTGTATCATTGTCGACATCTAGTGGCCATAAAAGTGACATGACAGGCAAGCAACAACATGAATGAATGGCCAGCGAATGCATCACTGTATCTACTTGTATCAAGGTAGCCTATGGGAAATCAGTGTTGTTTTTTTAAGGAACTGACTTTAGTCTGTTTAATCAACATTTACAGAAAGAAAAAGATCCTAGCGCTTAGAAGCATCAAATAGCCTATGTCACGAGCATATGGGGTGATTGTAGGCTATTATTCTGTGAAACTGGACAAACGACTGCCGTGGGGCATCAGCTCGGTTTAGTGAATGGCGCTTCAAATGTCAGGAATTGTTTACAGTGTAAAACTTCCTTTGAAAATAGACACCATGCGAAAGGAGGAAGTAGTTTCTCAGCAGGCCAGCCAAGTGACTGTCTGATAATTAATCTAAAACTGTCTGACACATTTAGGCTAATTTCCATTACGTTGCTTTATTTGTTTTTGTCGACGTTAAAACTAGCACATCTATGCTGTGTTTGGACTGCAGCCAAAACAGCATTTTTGTGATGAAATTAGTTTTGTGAATTGTTTTTGCAGGATGCAGGTTATCTGTTATTAGAATAGGTAGGTACAAATTTGATTCCGGGATTTCCGGACTTTCCGAAGAGCACCTGAAGGCAGCTTTGGCCAACCGTTTTCTTTTTGGTGCGCATGCGCTTTGGGCTACATAGGAAGCAGGACACAGACAAGCTGGAAGGATTATGTGGACATGTCGGTGAGCGAAAGCAGCTGCTTTCGATTAATTTATTTGGGTTTTATGTTCTCGGGCTTCTTCTCAATGGATGGCTGACAACCTGAATACAACTTAGTGTAAATTAGTGTATTTGTATGTATTAAAAACGGAGCGACAATGATGTCAGAATGCGACCCGACAGAGACAGAGACCACCGAGCCCGGACCGATTGCCGGGGCAACAGCGGAGTGTGTGCTGGGGTCTAACTTTCACTCCGCGGAGCCTCCGAAGGTGTTATTTGACAGGAAACAGCTGGGCTTGGGGCTCGCGGCGAACCCCGGAGCCGCCGTTCGTATCTCGGACTCCTGTGAAAGCGTCTTGACCGAGCTGGAGACGGACGGCTCCGGCGAAGAGGCGTTGTTGTTACCGTGCCTGGCGGGAGGCTCGTCGTCTCCGAGGGGAGCGCGAGAGAAGCGGAGCAGGCGGAACAGACACAGCTCGTCGTCGGATAAAGACACCTTGGCCTCCCCAGGTAATTGTTTCGGATCAAGGCCATCAACATCTTATTATATTAAGCATTGGCTGATTAACAGGCAGGTAGATAAGGGAGCTCATGGGTCAGCGAAGATGCGTCCGGAGGTAGGCTAACTTACATTATGTTTTTGTTCCATATGGTTCACTGCAGAGCAACACTGGCTGATTACTGGTAGGTGAGCTCACCGTGAATGCAACGTGGTCAAAATGTTGTGCACTTGTTGTGCAAGTCCTCTGCGGAATACTAGGCTAACCCTTTACCTGTCGGTTCCTGTCCTGAATTGGGGATCCGCAACTTTGGATAGGAGATAAAATAAGTAACTTATTGCCTTTGGTGAGATGGAAATCCTCAGATCTCTATAATAAGGACAAATAACTGAGTGTGTGCTTGTGTAGTTTGTTTTGTCCACACTAATGGCACAGTGAATAATGCATCTGTGTTTGCGTTGAGATGGAGTCTGTACCATGACTGTGGTCTTGAGTCAGCTGATGTAACAGCTGCACGTTATCACCCGTGAATGACATGAGCTGGCACTTTCACCTGATGACATCAACACTACAAGTCCAGCCACGAGTACAGCTATGAGTAAAGCTAATACTGTAACCAATTTTAAATGACGTCACACGCCAGAGGCCTATTTGTCGTAGTTATGGTGCAGTATTGAAGTTTCCTGCATAAGTGTCAGTTCCTGTGCAGCAGGTGTCAAGGCTTCTCTCTCTGTACAGCCACAGTGTTTACATTGCCACAGAACCTTATGCAATCTTCTTTTTTTTTGCACTGCTTATCTTTTGTCACTTGCACAACACCATCTTTGTTTTGGACTATAAAAGGAAAGGTTATTGTCGGAAACAAAGAAGAAGTGATCTCGTCACCATGGAAGCGGCACATATTTTCACTTAACTGCTAATTGGATTTAGCACCTCTCCCTCTTATAACACCCACCTTGTTTTTTTCTCCCTGCAGCATCTTTTTGCAGCATTTATTTCCATCCGTTTTCACCTTTTTTTATGATTACTATTGTTCTGTGTTTCTCTGCAGAGATCTATTTTTCAGTGATGTTCCATCAGGGCCACACACATATCTAGGCCACAGGTAGACAGACACACTGAGCCTGAAAACGCAGGTGTTAGTGTCCCATTTCCTGTGGCCTTTTAGAATAATAGTGTTCAGGTCAGGATCTAGAGTTACAACACAGTTTGCATTACAAATGAGGAGTCACACATAGTCCTGAGAGCCATTGTGCCAACATGTCCTCCAATCTCCCTTTTTAGATTGTGGCAGTTAAATTTTACCAAGCATATCTCCCTGAACACGACTGGAACGTTACTTGAGGATTTATAGGTCAGTTGTAAAATTTACATGCATCCAACCTATGAAGCTGCGTTCAACCCGATATAGCAACCGTCTTTCACCAGTCCATATGAAGGACATGAGATGGTAATGACTAGAATTTAAAGTTGCTTTTTAATTGTAGCTGCACATCTGGCAGCAACCCATGTTTTGTGTTGTGACACGTCACACACAACCCCCCACCCCACCCCCTCCATAAGTGAGCTCTGCTGAGCCCATTAAGTGACCAAGAGCTGAGAGACAGACATTAAATATGGATAAGGCCGCTGCTCAAACAGGCACACAAATACTCTGGCCCAGTACCGAGCATGATGTTGATGAAGGGGGAATTTGGGGAGAGAGGAAAGCATGCATGTGTATTTACTTTTGCTCTGGCTGTCTGCAGGTTGAGAATAATGAAAAGAGAGGATCAGAGAGAGAGAGACAGAGACATCTCTGCCTCCTGCAGTCACACTACGCACCGGCATTATCATAGACTTTCATCAACAGTGCAATCCAGTGCAAGCGCACATCCTTCATCAAACATGACAGCTGAATAAACACACTGAATTTATTGTTAGAAATTAAATGATGAAGATAAAATATTTGTCACATCAGCCCCACACACAGAATAAATCTGGCTGTAAATCAGAGACTGCCTGCAGGACGTTATCACACTCCATCTCCATATTATTTCCATATTAAAGTCAAGATGGAGCAGGTTTTTGAAGCTCAGTCAGCTTCAGTGGAGACCACAAAAAAGTTACATCATGGCGTCACATCTTGGTGAATAGTCAGAGCTGTCTGACTGGCTCAAAGATAGCGTACACATTTTACATGTGCTCCAAATGCTGAGCAGGAAGTTTGCAGTCTCTATAGTTGCAACACCTCTTTCAGTTTACACAGCCTTCACCTAGTGTGCTATCAACCAGCATGTCTGTGTACATTCTCATTTGTTGACTTGATTCAATTCAAATGTGACTCGACCTTAGCTAGTAGAGCACAAAGCACAAGTACAGCCTGGTTTAAAACATCATTCTACTTGTGACTATTAAGTGGATCTCATGTACAAAATCTGTGGCTTTTAGAGAGATTTCACTGCTAATGTTTTGGGGCTTTTGGTTTATTGGAAGATGAACCAATCAGGGGATAAAGACCATGACTACAAAATTAATATCTTGGATCAAGTGAAAGACTCAATATGAATTTAATTTGTAATGCACTTCATATTGAACCCACAATCTCAAAATGCTACAGAAAAAGAAATAAGAATTTAAAAGAGAGCACCTTAAAAATAAAAAAAGGCTTTTTTAAAAAAAAAGGTAGATTAAGTGTCCACGGTCCGTGGTGCCCTCAGGTAGTCTCTGTAACTATATTGTGAATAGATTTTCCTGTGGGGATTCAGGTCCATTGTTTTCACATCTCCATCCTTCCATTCTCTCCTTCCTCCTTTTTAATTAGCCTCCCTCTGCTCTCTTCAAGTGAATTAGCTTCAAAGAGATCTTTGTTTTTGCCTTTATCTCTCTGTGACAAATGGCCAGTTAACCGTCCTCCTGTCCCTTTGTCCACCCCCTTCCCTCCCCAGTGTCAAGTCTCTTCATCTCTCCTCCGCATCCCACTGTGACTTTGGTGTGACTGATAGACAGCATATGGAGTCCTGTCATATGACCGAGCCTTCTTCACGGGAGTAATTAACACCCCATACTTATCAGAGAGCGCTCACATCTACAGAACTTTATTAGATCTGCAAAGCAAAAGAAAATGTTTTTTTCTGACTGTAGGCAGAGTCACTCGGAGAGCGTTGTTGCCTCACAGCAGGAAGAACTTTGGCTCAGATGATCTGACTAGCTGAGGCCTCTCAGTGTAGAGTGTTCATAGTTTCTCTCTGTGTCTTCATGCCACAGTCCAGAGACATGCAGGTTTGGTGAATTTGATATTCTAAACGTGTTTGTGTGTTGCTGTGTACCATCCCTGTGATAGACCAGCCACCTGTTTTATCCCTCCTCTCCTCCCAGTATGAGCTGGGAACAGATCCAGCCTTCCATCACCACGAACAGGATGAGTGGTTCAGAGAGTGGATGGAAATGGTGTGTTAGATGACACACTAATGGATAGAAAGATATAGATAGATAGATAGATAGATAGATACTTTTATTACGGACTCAAGGTCCAGTTAAAAAACAGAGAACATAACAACAACAACAACACAGACAGCATGGGGTCAACCCCCTTTAAAAAGGCATTTGAACCAGTGCTTACTCAGAGCATGGACAGGTTGAGAATAATGAAAAGCGTGTGGCGCAGAAAGCACCATTTGTAATCACCAGAACAATCATATTCTCAGATGAATTCAAGCGACAGATGAACTTAAACATATTGTTTCTTAGCACAGCTTGAATCCAGTGTTAATGCGAGCAGAAATCAAACATTTCTGACAGCTGGTCCATCTAGGTCTTCTTAATAAAATCCTAGACAATCATTATAAGCTAAAATTGTATTTTCTGGAGGCTCAGCTTTTTTATAATTAGTCCACAGATGTCTGTGTAAATCAGAGACTGCCTAAACAGAGCCAACTTCACATCTTCAGTACAATAGCTAAATTTCCTTATCAATGGACATTTGCTTGCACATACAGCATACAGGACTGACAGTGGATGTCCTCATCATCAGATAAAGTGTTGATGACATGACCAAGATATTTCACATGATTACAGGTTTTCTGACCCGACAACTTAAAATCAGGGAACAACATATGTTAATGTCTTCCTTTGTTCGAGAAATCATTATAAAACTCTTAGCATCATTATATTTTATGTCATGTTGCTCTCAACCAGCATGTCTGAGCATTCTCATTAATGAGCTGATTCAATTCAAATGTGAGCTCGGGCTAAGTAGCACACAATCGTCCAAGTACATGAGATGGTTTAAAACTCATTCTGCCCACCATGCAGCCAGTTTTACACGTTTTTATTCTTCTGAAAACCATTCATATAGAAGTTAAACAAAATGGGAGATTTCAAGATACTAATGTTTCTGACTCCATTGGTTTACTTGAAATGGAGCTGAACAATCAGTTGTCCCATTTCACCTGCATTGTCTCTTGAGCAACCAGAAGGACAAAATTCTCACTAATATTGTGGGACACCTGCTTCACTTAGTTTTTTGAATAACTTGCCAAATGGTTGACAGAAAAAATGCCTTAAAGCATCTAAAAAAGCATCATAAAAATAGAAGAATTTTTTCTTTTATAGGTATTCAATAGTTCTTTTAAAACATATATACACATGTCGGTGCTGTGTTTGGGTTTGAACCCGAGATTTTCCTGTGTCTGCAGACATTGTAAATACACTGATCCTTCCATTCTTTGTTCCACAATTTTAGATATCACACTGCAATGGGTCTGTAATTGTCTGAAGCTAGAGACCTTCCCTTTTTGCTTTATCTTTTACAAATGGGACCAGTAGCACTGTCATCATGGAGTCAGGGAGACAGCCATGGACCAGGAAGGCAAGTCACAGCGCGAGGAGAGGCCGCATCCCAACTGTGAAATTTGAGATGCTCACTGAAATAGAATCCATACCTGTAGATTTGTTGACTGTCAAGTTTTTGATCACTTCATACACCTCATGAGTTTTGATAGAACAAACATCTTCAGATTATCAATTTTATAGCATTCAGATGGAACACAGTTAAATAGTTTACTATAATGCTCTTGCCAGAGTGCAGCTATAGCATTCCCACCTGTGACTCCATCCAGGAAGAATGGACTTTACAGTTATTGACAAACTTAATCTCTTTCCAGAAGGCTTTGCTATTTTTAAATAGAAGCTTCTTGGCCAGAGAGTCAGCCCTCAAAGTTCGCATTCTTGCTGATATTTGATAGCATATTTATATTTAGCATTTGTTTGCTTCTTATATTCAAAGACAGGTCCTTGCCTTGGTTTACCAGCCATGGCCCAGTATGAGCTGGGAACAGTTCCGCCTGGAACTCAGTAACATACGTGCTCCAGCCAGGTTTAGTTTTCCCCCTCTTTTTTAGATAGATATAGATAGGCCTGAATACATTATTTTAAAGGAGACATATTCTGCCCCTTTTCCACAAGTTAAAATAGTTCCCAGGTGTCTTAAAGACATGTCTGTGACATGCTTTGGTCAAAATCCCCCAAGGATCAAACATCACAGCTCTTTTCATCCTCTCAGAACAGCCATGTTCAGAACGGCTGCTTTCAGAGCCTGAAACTACCCGGCAACTGAGGGAACCTCTCGTAAAACCACGTGGATTTCAATCTAGGGAGCCTGAACATTACAGATTATTTTGTCAATTCAAGACAAACACCTAAATATATCTTAAAGAGCCTTCAAAAAGAGATATGTCCATAATATGTCCCCTTTAAGTATTTCCATTGTGGGCGGCACGGTTGTCCAGTGGTTAGCAACAATGGTGTAGATCGGACTATGTGCAGACATAACTCACAGGCGGCCATATTGGGTCAGGCAACTTGCTCTGGATCACCCACACCATCTACTGCAGCCAGAGTCAGTCATGATCATCTTCACTAAAAAACTATTCACAACTTTAATTTAGTCTGTATGTAGATATTATGGTACTTTAATTGCTTGCATAATGTTACTACAGTGTTACTTTAATAGAAAAGTACATGATTTTAATTATTTGTGATTTTAAGTATGCAGTATCATAGCTGCATTTCTGTTCATAACAACCCAAACCGTTTGAAAATCGGTCAGAAACTGAGTAAGTTCTGGTTATAATAATAGAACATGCACCATAGGCTTAATGCTCTGAGGGAGAGTTGCCTGAGCCAAGATGACAGCCGTGTAAGCAGCGCTGTGTCATTGGGCATCAGTGTCAGGTGAGTCATCTAGTCTTATGTATATATCTTGGTTAGCACCGTGGCCTCCTGGTTTTGCCTCTCCGTGTGGAGTTTGCATGTTCTCCCAGGGCTAAATGGCAACTCTAAAAAAGCGTCCCTAGATGTGAACGGAAGTGTGTGAGGTTGTTGATTGACCCTGTGACAGACTGGAGACGTGTCCTTCAGGCTGAACCCACCCACACCTCATGGCGGGTTGAGCTGGCTCCAACACCACAAGACCCGGCACTGATGAGCAGGATATTCAATGCCTGTTTTTGCTGTCAGTCAATTCTGCACATGAGCTTACCATCAAATATTTCACCTCCAAAATTATTTTTTTATGAAACAAGATCATCTTTTTTACTCTTGGATGGCTTTTTGCCACTCATTTTGTAGTCTGCTGTCAACTCCAACTCAAAACTAACATTAACCATGTTGTTTCCATGCTATTTTATCTAATTTCATGTTTAATATTATTTGCTTTTTCCCATCCTAGGTACCAGCAGTGGGGACTTCAACCATTTCCCTGATGATCCTGAGTTTGCAGATATTATCCAAAGGGCGGAGCAGGCCATCGAGAACGGAGCGTTTCCAGAGAGGATTTCACAGGGATCCAGCGGAAGCTACTTTGTCAAAGACCCAAAAGGGGTGAGCTGGGGAAAGAGGAGCAGCAATGATAGATGGCGAGGAGGGTGAAGGAAAGAACACGGACTAAGAATAGTTGTTGGAATATATGAAAAGTCTTATTTTAGTAAGGTTGCTGCAGAACCACTTTTAGTTGCAGCCACGTGCTGAAATGACGACTTTCCAACAGGTGGACCTCCATAAAGGTAAAGAACTATCTTAAAGATGATCAAGGGCCTGAAGTTAAATTTTAACATAATAAACCCGGCCTTGAACACTTCCTGAATGCAGCAGTGCACATTTTGTTGTGGTCGTTCTGCAGCGCTGCCATGCAGAGTCAAATAGAGGAGTGAAGAGGAAGTGAGTTGAGTCATCCACAGAAGCGCGGGCAGCAGAGAGGAGCTGAATAATGCAACCAGTGATGCTCGCATCGATAACAGATAGCCAGCATACACGATCAGCATCACATTAACAAGTGTAATGTCCACCACAGGGAAGGGATATTGATCGCTAACTTGTTAGCAGCATCTCTGGCATTGGACATCTGTTAATAACTTCTGGCCTGTGTTTTAAAAAAACATGTTCATACAGAAATGTGGAAGTGTTATTCTGTAGAGTAAACCCATGATGTAATCTCACTATGCTGCTCAGTCATGTTGTCACTCTCTTTTCCTGCTACAGAAGATCATTGGTGTTTTCAAACCAAAGTCAGAAGAACCGTACGGTCACCTGAACCCCAAATGGACCAAATATTTTCACAAGGTAAACTTGTGTCGCACATTTTATTTGTCTGTAAACGGACTGAATCACAGAATCAGTGTGGATCTGGTTTTAAAATGAGCTTTCTGACGGTTTTGTGCTTGTTCTTGTCCTCTTCTTCTTCTCTCACCAGCTGTGCTGTCCATGTTGTTTCGGCCGAGGCTGCCTGTTGCCTAACCAGGGTTACCTCTCAGAGGCTGCTGCTTCACTGGTTGATACTAAGCTCGGCCTGGGAGTGGTGCCAAAAACCAAGGTGGGGCTCACGGGGCATGCCTGCCATTGCATTTGAATGTTTTTTAAAGGGATAGTTCAATTTTGGCAAATGTGCCCATTGCGATAATCCCTATAGTCTTTGGAGTCGAAAACAACTCTGTCTCATCACGTTCCGTTATTATCTCATGGTGTTGTGAATGTGCAGGTCACAACTTGTCCACCAGAGCGTTTTGGAGTTGTTGGATTGTGTATTTGATGAGATTGAAACCAAGAAATCCCATGAGCCTCCGTAGCGTAGCTCTGAGCAGCTCGCGGCTCTGCTCTGTCGTTCTTAAAATAGCTTGCACCTACAATTAAAGGTAACGAACCTACTGCTATGACTACAGGGATTATGGCAGTTTGCCCAAATATTGAACTATCCCTTAAAAAAAAAAACAGTCAGTCTCCCTGAAAATCAACTGATGAATGAGTTCATGCAAATGGAGTAAATTAACACCTGAAGGAACCCGGCCACAGACGTGACTGGATTCATTTATTACAAGCTGTCTAAATGGCCACCCAGCTGTTGTACAACTAAAAACCAGTGTTGACTTGCTCTTCATCAGGTGGTGTACCTGGCCAGTGAGACGTTCCACTACAGCGCCATCGACAGAGCCAAGTCCAGGGGGAAGAAGTACGCTTTAGAGAAAGTCCCCAAGGTTGGACGACGCTTCCACAGAGTGGGACTGCCACCCAAGGTAACAGACGGTACCTCCATCAGAGCCTGATGTCAGCAGCCTTTAGTGTAGAAGTACGAGTGTCAGATGCAGAGACTAACCACTGCATTTTGAGAAGACAAACACAAAGGAATATAAAATTCTTGACTCAACCAGCTTAGTTCATATCAGGTGTTGTTTTATTTTTACATATTGCTGGTCTGCTGTTTCAACGTGATAACACACCGCTGTTAGTGTGTCAGTGCTGCTCTCAGCGTTTGTGGCCATGCTGAATATTTGCGTTTCCTGGAAAGACAGGTTAATTCAAATAAATAGGTCAGAGGAAGCATACGTGATATCTCCGCTTTCAAATCTTTCAGACAGTGGCAGTAGAATATCATAATATCTTGTATCAGGCATCAGTATTTCACACTAAAGGTGGCAACTTTAGCGTAGAATTTAAAACCTGTGCGGGTGCATTGTGAAGCCGGCTGGTTTTCATGTGAGGCGGCCCTCTGGGTGAAACCTTTGTTGACGTTAGACGCTGTTAAAAAAGGCAGCTATGAGGAAGTCAGCTTCACATTTCAAATGTCACGCACCGCTGACATTTTGTTCCATTTACAGCACATTTTCCCGCGTGACGACGTCGTGCCACGCCACGCATCGCACATAAACAAACAGCCTATTGTTGTGAGATCACTGAACCCTATAACACAGAAGCGCTTTCTGCAAATGTGACATGTGCGTGCGCCTGTGTGTGTCCCCAGGTGGGCTCCTTCCAGCTGTTCGTGGAGGGGTACCGCGAGGCAGACTACTGGCTGCGGCGCTTCGAGGCCGAGCCGCTGCCAGAGAACATCAGGAAGCAGCTGCAGTCGCAGTTTGAGCGGCTGGTGGTGTTGGACTACGTTATCAGAAACACAGGTGAGGGAGTGTCTTTGTTGACAGTGGAGTGCTGTGTTTGCTGAACTTAAACACGCCGCAGCACCGCCCAACAGGCCACCAGTTACACTTTGTTCCCACACTGTGTTTACACTTTGACTGGCGTTGACTTAATGTATTGACAGCGTCACCGTTTGTCTTCGGTACGCATCAGCCATTTGTTGATATTGTCAGACTGCAAGCAGGTTTGTTGGTATCTGTTCAACTGTCATTACAGCTGTTTACGCTGCTCTTTCCCCTCAGCGTCATATCGGTGCGTAGAACCTGAGCCTGCACTTTTTATTGAGCTTCTTTTTCTCTTTGTCCTCCCACTCAGATCGAGGTAATGACAACTGGTTGATCAAGTATGAGAAGCCAGGAGAAGGAGGAGAGGGAGAGGGACAAAAGGTGAGGTTAAATCCACACATGCTTCAACCGCTGCTGTGTTAATACTTTCCCATCACAAGACACAGCTTTATTGTCACTTCCATGAAAAACATTGTTTATACATAGGAGCGAGAAGCCGTTCTCCCTATGTCATATTGTTTGCTGGGTAACACTTTAGATTAGGGAACACATATTCACTAGTAACTAGGTGCTTATACAAGTAGCTTACTGGCTCCTTATTAGTAATTATTAAGCATGTATTAACACCTTATTCTACATACCTCTATTACACCATGAATTAAGATTTTTCCTGATATTAACTCTTAATTATCACTTATTCATTGTAAATTAGTGCTTTGTTGTTTCTAAATAATAATGTGAATAACCAGGCCTTGTGCAGTAATTCGTCCTTTATCACTCTAAATTAGTATATCATTAATGCATTAATTTACAATGAATAATCAATAATTAGAGTTAATATCAGGAAAAATCTTAATTCATGATGTAATAGAGGTAGAACGGATTATACCCAGGGGGCAAAGCAAAAAAACAGACACGGAGCGTTGTAAAAGGTTGTCCACCAGAAATGATATCTAGGACCTTCAAGGATTAAAACCTGGGTGGACAACCCGGTCAACTAGCTGCAGGAAAGCTACGGGGTCCAAATCCCCTCTTTTTGGGTCATTTTGCTGGCGAAAGTATGTAAATGCAAATATTTGGGTATTACAATGGCATAAAAAGTCATACAACTATAAAATTTGGCAGAGAGTATCTTGACACATAGGGGAAGGCAAGAAAAAAAGATTCTGGGGTTTGTTGCAACTTGATTTTAAGATATCACCCTCAACATCCCAAAAAAGACCAAAAAAAGTACTGTCCGCCTGACAAATTCTCATGGAAATTATTATTTTTCAGCACTTTATGGAGAACATCATGTATATAGAAACTTACTTTAGTTCATAAGGTTCCATTTGAGTCCAAGCTAGCCTTTCTACTAGCTACTGCAAAGCTACAGGCTGTCTCCAAACAATGCAACACCTGTTGTGAAAAACTCCATGTTAACTGGCCCATTAGAATACATGGTATTCCGGGATCTCCCCAAAATGAACAGATAGAGAGAGAAGACCGTTGGCCACAGCAAGTGGGGGTTTTGAGATAGAAAGGCTATCTTGGACTCAAATGGAAGCTTATGAATTAAAGTAATTTTCTATATACATGTTAGGTATAGATGTCCTCCATAAAGTGCTGAAAAATAATAATTTCCATGAGAATTTGTCAGGCGAACAGTACTTTTTTTGGTCTTTTTTGGGATGTTGAGGGTGATATCTTAAAATCAAGTTGCAACAAACCCCAGAATCTTTTTTTCTTGCCTTCCCCTATGTGTCAAGATACTCTCTGCCAAATTTTATAGTTGTATGACTATTTATGCCATTGTAATACCTAAATATTTGCATTTACATACTTTCGCCAGCAAAATGACTGCAATGACAATAATACGTACTTAATAATTAGTCATAAGGAGCTGGTAAGCTACTTGTATGCATATTAATAAGCACCTAGTTAATGGTGAATATGTGTTCCCTAAACTAAAGTGTTACCATTTGCTGAACTTATAAAAAGGAGAGACATTTAAGACAACACACTAATTCTATTACTAATACTAATACTAATTTTGATTAGAGAGAGAAATTAAATTAATAAAAATTGATAAAATACATCAAAAATTAAAGCCGCAAGCGGCGATGACGGGCCCTCGCTCGTCCATGCGACCGCGGGGGCCTGAGGCGCGCGGGGGCCGTGGCGCGAAGCGAAAAGGGCGAAAAAGCGTTGCGGGAGCAGGAAAGTGCAATGTGTTGTTCGTCCACCAGGTGGCGCTACGAAGCCAGATGTGGGTAGGGGTGTTCAGCGGCTGACCCTGATCAAACATGTGAAGTTTGGAGCAAAACGCACAATGTTGATGTAAAACACGGCATTTCCTGTTTCCACAAGGGGGCGACATGAGTGAGATTTCTTATGAGCACATGGAGACGTTGAGGGAGGGGCTCTGATCATGTACAGAAAGTTTGAAGCAGTTTGGATGAAGTATGTTGGAGAGAGAGCTGCTTGAATATGCATGGCGATGGATCAGAAATGGCGGCGCCATGTTGGCCACGCCCCTTGACGTAGAGATCTGAGCTGCACATCTATTGATCAGCATGGCATCTCGATGGTCTGTAGCCAATTTGAAGTGAATCGGACAAAATCCCAAGGAGAAGTTGATTAAAGTACTAAGTGTGGAAATCACGCCAAAATGGCGAGTAAAATCAAAATGGCCGACTTCCTGTTTGGAATAGACCAATGGTGCAAGAGACTTTTTTGTGCGCCTTGACAACTTACACATGTGTACCGATTTTCATGCTCCAACTCCAAAAAAAACCCTATGGGGAGGGGTTTTTGAAAATTCCAAGGGGGCGCTGTAGAGGCATTTGGCCCCGCCCACGGGCGCTGCCCTATCAGATCAAAGACCATCCCACCCTCGACCTGTGTATCAATTTTCATGATGATACGAGTTTATTAAAGCCATCAAAAGGGCAAACGTAATTTCATGGCGAGGGGCGACAGTCGCCGCATCGCCACGCGGACGCCATTACTCGTAGCTTCACAGCGTTCATGGTGTAGCTTCACCAACTGGTTCTGCATGTTGTAGAAGTGGAATGAAGTTGATGGGGTCAACTATGGGCCATCAGTACACGTTAAAGGAAAACCTGGCCACTTCCTGTTACCACCGGGGGGCGCTATGAGTGACGTAGGAAAACAATACATCGGCGCGTTCAGGGCGGAGCCAGCATCATCTCCAGCAAGTTTGAAGGTGATCGGATAAAGTATGTGGGAATTATAGTTGTTTGAAGGTGAAATGGCGAGCAAACGAAAAGTCGCCAAAATTCTCAAGGCCCTGGAAGCCACACCCTTTGACCTAGAGACCTATAGAGCACAACTTTTGATCAGCATGACATCTCGATGCTCTGTAGCCAATTTGAAGTCAATCGGACTAAATCCCTCGGAGGAGATAGGTCAAAAAGGTCAAAAATTCAAATCAAAATGGCCGACTTCCGGTTGTGATTTCACCATGACAATAAGAGGCTTTTTTGTGTGTCTTGCCATGTTCTATAAGCCCACCAAATTTCATGACTCTAGGTGAAACGCACAGGCGGGGCTGATGTTTTGAAATTTTCTAGGGGGCGCTATTCAGCCATTTGGCCACGCCCATTTCCAACGACTTTAAAATATCAAATTTTTCGCGAGTCCTGATGCGCATGCCAAGATTCACGCGTTTTGGGGCATGTTGAGGTCCCCAAAAATGCGATCATTGAGGGAAACAAATAATGAATAAAGAATAATAATTAAAGCCGCAAGCGGCGATGACGGCCCTCGCTCGACCCACGCGACCGCGGGGCCCTGAGGCGCGCGGGGGCCGTGGCGCGAAGCGAGAAGGGCGAAAAAGCGCTGTGGGAGCGGAGAAACGCAACGTGTGGTTCGTCCACCAGGCGGCGCTGTGAAGCCGGATGCGGGTAGGGGCGTTCAGGGGCTGACCGGGATCAAATACCTGAAGTTTGAACTGAATCGGACAATGTAAATGTAAAACAGTTCACTTCCTGTTACCACCAGGGGGCGCATTTGTATGAAGCCAGATGTGGGTAGGTGTGATCAGGGCCTGACCGGGATCAAACACCTGAAGTTTGAATTAAATCGGACAATGTAAGTGTAAGCCAGGTCACTTCCTGTTACCACCAGGGGGCGCATTAGTATGAAGCCAGATGTGGGTAGGTGTGATCAGGGCCTGACCGGGATCAAACCCCTGAAGTTTGAATTAAATCGGACAATGTAAGTGTAAACTAGGTCACTTCCTGTTACCACCGGGGGGCGCATGGAGTAAAGTGGGCGTGGCATACATCAGAGCGTTCAGGGTGTAGCCATCATCATCTTCAGCAAGTTTGAAGCTGATAGAATGAAGTATGTGGGCGGTAGAGCCAAAGACGGTTTGGTAGAGCCTTGTAAGTGTAATGTAAGTGTAAAGCAGGTCATGGCCACCGGGGGGAGTATTTGTATTAGGTTTGTTCAGTGGCTGACTGACCTGACCTGACTGAGCCATGGTAAATTCTAAGTGAATCTGCCCATGTAAGTGAATGTGTAAAGCAGTGTCACTTCCTGCAGCCATCCGTGGGCGTACGTGGGAAGTCTATACATGAAAATGTCCAGGACGGAGCCATCGTCATGTTCACCACGGTAGACGTTGATAGGATGAAGTATGTGCGCGTGGTAGGACCTGGAAGGCGAAATGGCGAGGAAAAATAAAGGCGCAAAGCAGGACTCATCCTGTTATGACCACGGGGCGCTAAGGGGTACATGGGACGATTATACATCAAAATGTTGAGGACGGAGCCACCGTCATATTTCAGCAAGAATGACATTGATAGGATGAAGTGTGTGGGCGGAGCATCACTTCAAAGGTGAAATGGCGAGCAAACAAAAAGGCGGCAAACTTTATGAAGGCAAATCAGCCACGCCCTTTGACCTAGAGACCTGCGGTTTTGACACTTTGATCACCATGACATGTCAGTGTTACCCAGCCAATTTAAATATGATCGGGCAAAATTTGTGGGCGGAGTCAATGTTTTTGTAACGCAAGTGACTTCCTATTACCACCAGGGGGCGCTTTGAGTGAAGTGGGATATCAATACATCGAAACGTTCAGGACGGAGCCATGGTCATGCCCAGCAAGGATGAAGTTGATAGGATGAAGTATGTGGGCGTGACAGTTGCTCAAAGTTGAAATGGCGAGGAAAGAAAAAGGCGAAAAACTTCCGGAAGCCACTACAGCCACGCCGTTTGACGTAGAGACTTGCGGAGCACAAGATAACATCAGCATGGTGTCTCGCTGGTGTGTAGCCAATTTGAAGTTTGTCGGGCAAAATCTGTGGGCGGAGTTAACTCGTTTATGTAAAAAATGTGACTTCCTGTTACCACCAGGGGGCGCTTTGAGTAAAGTGGGATATTGATATATCGGGCGAATCAGGGATTCACTGCCGTAATGTCATTCAGGTTTGAAGTTGGTAGGATAAAGTATGTGGGCGTGACAGCCAACCGAATTTTGGTGGCGATCGAGCCCAACTTTGGCGCCCACTGGAGGCCACGCCCTTTGACCTATCAACCTACGGAGCACAAGCTGAACTCAGCTATGTCTGAAGATGTCATCTATCAAATTTGGAGCGTGTCGAGCAAACCGCTTCGGACGAGTTAATTTCCCGCCAAAAACGAGCAATTCAAAATCGCTGACTTCCTGTCGACATTTCAACATGACATTAAGAGGCTTTTTTGTATATCTGGGTATGGTACATATGTGTACCGAATTTCGTGGGTCTATGCTAAAGTAAGCGAAATTGTCTATGGGACTTTTTGAAATTTGTAGGGGGCGCTATTTCGCCATTTGGCGTCGGACATGCGCGACCACCACATATATCGAATTTCGGATCAGGCCGGACGTCCGGGCAAAAGTTCACGCATTTTCGAAGTCGGGAAAGGGGCGAAATTGGGGCATGTAGGTGACGGAATAAGAATAATAAAAAACAGCGCGATTTCAATAGGCCTTCGCCGGGCGAGTGCTACTCGCCGCTCGGGCCTAATAAACATAGCAATTACAATAGGGCTTTCGCCGGCCGACTTGCAGTCGCCGCTCGGGCCCTAATAAAGTGTGCCAGCGGCCTGCAGGGTCAGTGACTCAGTGGACACTCGCACACAAAAGCATAAGCAAACACACATTCCTGTATACTTTATACTCTGTTACACACTCTCACACTCACACACACACACACACACAGGGGCCATTCATGAGCAGACAGAAGGCTGAATATTACAGGCCTGGAACCAACCAGCACCTCGCTGACCTCGCTGCACAGAACAACCAGAGCACTATCCCACCACCGTCGCCAGTCATTATATACAACGCGCTGATAAATGAGCAAAGGTTGTCATCTATCTGTCCAATTAATCAGCCCTTTGCACCGTGATCAATAATTTGTAACCGGTCATTAGTCATTCAGTGGTGATGTGTCCTCTGATCTTCTCCGCAGGACCCAGAGTGGCCAGAGAACTGTCCAGACTCCTGCATCAACATCGCAGCCATCGACAACGGCCTGGCCTTCCCCTTCAAACACCCGGACGAATGGAGAGCCTGTACGTCGCTCTCTTTCCTCCCTCACAGCTTTTTCTATCATTCCTCGTCAACAGCCAGACCTTATTCATAATGGCGTGAACAGCATGTATTGATTTTCACTCTGGGTTGTTTCATTTTTCTGTCATTTAGTCAATAAAAATCCTCAAAAGACTGACAAGACCTGAAGTTACCAGACAACAATATGATGATAATAACATTATTACCTCTGTAACTGTTCAGATCTATGAAGATAATTATCTCATGGCTCTGTCGTGTCCATGTGTTGAATATGAAGCTAGAGGCAGCAGATTAGTTTGACTTTTCAACCCCTCTAAAAACAAAACAGTGTTGAATTGTATACAGATGTTGTTCCTTTTAGTTAGAACCAGACTCACTCTGCCCACAGTTTTTATCATTCTAATAAAATGGTACATTGGTACACAGCTGCATATTTACCATAAACACACCAGGGTGGTATTATGTTGATCTGAACTCAGATTATCTTCGCATATTTTTATTTCCAAAATGGAATGAAACTGTTTAGACAGACCTTAGGCCGACGAAGTCTTTGATATCAGTGTATTGACAAACTGTATTTTTTTCTTGCCTCCACCCATCAGACCCATTCCACTGGGCTTGGCTCCCCCAGGCAAAAGTGGCCTTCTCCCAGGAGACCAGAGAGCTGGTGCTGTCCCGCCTCTCTGACATGAACTTTGTCCAGGACCTCTGTGAGGACCTCTACGAGATGTTCAAGGTACAGGGCCACTGTTCTCTTCTCTGCCCTCTTTTCTCTGTCTGTGTTATATAGAGACACTGACACTGATAATCCTGGAGAGAAGCATCTGTCCAGCAGCAGTAGACACAAGACACCTGTCCACACCAGTTAACTGTCTTTCTTTTCAGACGGATAAAGGCTTTGACAAAACCATGTTTGAGCGACAGATGTCTGTTATGAGGGGACAGGTGAGCCGCTGCCTTTTTTTTTTGAAGCTGAACATTTTTGACTGTGCCTCTCCTGTCAGTTTGTCTCTGTCCTCCTTCCTGTCCTCTTTTTTGTTCTTTCCTTTAATATCCTACGTTGCTCTCCTTTCTTTCTGCTGCCCCACTTTCAGTCCTTTCCAAAGTTTTCTTCATCACCACCCATCTGAACTTCCCCTCCCCTCCCTGCCTCACCTCTCCTCTCCTCTTGCTGACATGTATATGTGTGTTATGTTTTTCTGTGGATGTTAAAGACTTTGTAAGATTACACTGAAATGAAATGGTCGTCCAGTCTGTATGGCACTTTTTTGTGTTTCCATTAAAGCTGAAACTAGTAGTCGGTTAGATATTATGTATTATTTAACCCGACCTACCAGATGGTTGGTTACACAGAACCATCTGGGACGGTTTCTTAGGTAACTGTGGAAAAGGGCAGGCGCTTTCAAGAAGTACTTGGCGGGTGTTTGGTTGGACCATCTGTGTGTTGCTGTTTATCACAGACCAACTTCAACCAGTTCGATGCTCTGTCCTTCCCATCATGCTTTTGTTACCAGGAGAACCAGTTGTTTAAACAAATTCTTGTCAAAGCCAGTCAAGAGAAGAGCAAAAACATTTTCCCATCTTCTTCAAGGAGGAAATCCTCTTCAGTTCAGTTCTGTATAGATCCGCGTTGTTGTTGTTGTTGTTGTCGCCGGTGGCTTCACCACAAACGACTATGTTTAAAAAAAAAAAAACTAAATATTTAGAGAATTCATTTTTAAACAGAAAGCTCATTTTTTGTTCTGTGATAGTTAATTTAATATCTTTAGGTTTTTTCCCTAATTTGTGACTTTAAAAAAAAAGTTTGAAAATAACTATAATCAGATTATCTGACAGTGTTACCGTAGATTACACCATATGTTTTTAAAGATTTTTCTTATTCTCGAGCACAATATCCCAGTAACTCCGAGGGAATGTCTTCACATTAAAAACGTTGTCATGGATTTAAAGGGATAGTTCAACATTTTGGCAAATTGGCCCATTGCTATAATCCTTATAGTTTTAGGAGTTGGTTTGTTACCTTGAATTGTCGTTGCAAGCGGTTTTTAGAACGGCGGAGCAGAGCCGTGAGATGCTCAGAACTACGCTACGGAGGCTCACGGAATTTCTTGGTTTCCCTCATGAAATTGACAATCCAACAACTCCAAAACACAATACAGACTGCTTGCCGAAAAACGGGAACACGCATCAGTGGTTTTGCATGAATTTCCCTCTAAAACAACTGTCTCGTAACATTCTGTTATTATCTCATAGCGTGGTGAATGTGCAGGTCACAACTTGTCTACCAGAGCGTTTTGGAGTTGTTGAATTGTGTATTTGATGAGTTTGATGAGGGGAAACCAAGAAATCCCATGAGCCTCTGTAGCGTAGCTCTGAGCAGCTCACGGCTCTGCTCCGCCATTCTAAAAACCGCTTGCAACGACAATTAAAGGTAACAAACCTACTGCTAAGATTATAGGGGTTATGGCAACAGGCCAATTTGCCAAAATGTTGAACTATCCCTTTAAGGATGACCTGATCAGATGTTGGTCAAAGGTCACAGTGACTTTAGAGAGTTTTCAACCATGACTCACCACTAATGCAACTACGACAACATTCCACATAACTCTGGATAAACAGGGATGTTTCCTGTCAACCACTGTCCTCCTCCTTCTGCACACCGCACCGTTTTTATATTGTAAACTGTTTGTCCACAGATCTTGAACCTGACTCAGGCGCTGAAGGACGGGAAGAGTCCAATCCAGCTGGTGCAAATGCCCCGGGTGGTGGTGGAGCGCAGCCGCTCAGGTGGACAGGGGCGCGTGGTCACCCTGGGCAACGCCTTCACACAGACCTTCCACTGCAAGCGGCCCTTCTTCTCCTCATGGTAATGAGGAAGGGATGAGGAGGGAGGTTGGGAGGGAGGCAGGCAAGCTGCTACAGATTTTTTTGTCCTGAGCTCAGTGATGAATCGAGGAAGGATGGAGTGAGAGAGAGGATGAGACTGTCACACTGGAACCTGCTCCTATTGGTTCGCTGCACAGAAGAGAATGAAGAGAGAGACGTGATGGCGCGAAGGACGTTTAGCGATGAACTTGGGCCTCAGCCCGTTCCACAGTTTTGTGTGAAGAGAGCACAGAGAGTTGGAGAGATTGACATACCAGTGTCTCCTAGAGACCTTGTGGATCTTTATGGTTACCATGGTGACTAGATTGGATAATCGGCTTTTCCACAGAGGTAGGCTTTGTTTATTGTTAGGAGGCAGAGAGGAAAGCGCTTTTTTTTTTCCACCCAAAGTACCTACTGAAGTCTCTTGCAAGGTCTGGTAGTGGAGCTAACGGCCAAAGAACAAGCACTTAGAAACCACACACTCAGTCACCGTGGTCCTGTCGTGTTTGGGAAACCGGTTCCACAGGTGTCTCCAGAAAAATGAAGTTTTTCTTTAGGACGATGTCGCCCCTGCTCCGGGATGTTAAGTCCAAAAACATTTGCTTTTGCCTTGTAGGATTACTCATCCACGTATAGATGTGCACTTGCACTGCGGGAAAGTGTTTGACTAGTTTCTACACATCTGGGTCGAGCCACTCTTACACAGTGTTGTTTTCAAAATCCACATCTGCTGAACAAAACACGAAAACCCAGTGTCTTCAACTCCGACTACTGCCAAAATCTTTAGTTTCTTTGTGGAAGGATCATTGAAAAGCCTCAATAAGAGAACATTGTTGAAACTTGAAATCAGTTTGGAGGAGGACTCGGAATAAACACATTGCTTGAATGTAATCCGTTTACGGTTTCTACACAAGAATTCTTGCTCCTAAACATTTCAGTACGAGTGAATGCCGTCAAAAAAAATAAAATAGACTTTTCTCGTAACAATGAATGTATTTGTTGTTTGACATGTATTTAATTGCTGGCGAGCAGGTTTCTCTTGAACCTCATGGCATGGGGGATCTGGACTCGTCCTTCCCCTTTAATTATACATTATGTGAAGAGGAAAAACAGAACAGCCGACAATATTTCACACTTGCTTGATGCTGTTGTGTTTTCTTATGTATGCATCTTGAAATTTTTATTCCAATTCAATGATTGTATGAGAAAAGTTGTATATTTAACAGATGAAAAATAAAATTTTGGAAATTTGAATCTTTGTCAGTCAGTGTTACACCTGACACAGCTGTGTAGATTTCCACTTTACCAACAGTACTGAGTCTGGCAAAGGTACATTCAACACAGCTAAGATAGTGATGTGCTTTGTTGCACCTGTGACAGGGTTATTGGACTTAATGATTAACCGATGACACTTTGAATATGTAATGCCTCAAGTAGAGAGAGTTGTTAATAACTGTTGAAGTCAAATGCAGATGACTGAGTCTGAGCCCTGTCTTTTACTAGAATTTGAAAATAAGTTTGTCAAACAAAAAACAAAACAAAGTTGCATCATGTACTTGACATTGGCAGAATAGAACCATCGAGAAAAGAGATGATGTGATTATCAGGCAGAGAGATGAAGTCAGAAATCCAACCTGGGTGCTTTCAGACAGACACGGTTCTGCTTCTGGTTCTGGATCTGGAGTCTCAGAACCTCGGTGCTTTCTGGTAAATCTGAGTTCACACCAGTTTAAGTGGAACCAAAATTGGCGTATGTTACTCTGCGTCACTCAGAAGGAAGTGAACACAACAGAGGCAATATTTTTGCTTTCTTGCTGTCTCTAATCCTTCTTCAATTTTATAAGTTCAGTAATGATGTGGTCTGGTGTTGGAGTGAACCCAGCCTTGGCCATCTCTTCTCCAAGTTCAAAGATAAGAATGACTTTATTTAAGTCTGAAGAGATATTCATACAACTTGTTCTGCGTTGTAGCTTTTACATATTATTTTTCTCCAGGTTGTCAGCCGCTGCCTTCTCCTGCTCCTTCCTGCTCATCTTCACAGCCTAGAATAAGGCACACCTACTGATGATGTCACAGTTCCCTTGGGAACCAACCTTTCAGGTTCTGAACCTGTTATTTCTTTCGGTCTGAACGCACCGGCCGGTTCAAAATTGGGTTTGGGAACTGGAACCGGCACGGAGCCCTGACTCTGTGAAAAACTATGAAAAGAGAAATGCATTTTTGTTTGTTGTACCCTCAGGTTTATGTTCTCACGAAAGCCAATAATATGTTTCAATAATTCTATAATAGTTCATAGCATATCTTTCCTAAGTGGAGGCGCTGGAACCACTGGTTTTTGTAATTTTTTTTTATGCTGGTTATTTACTGATAATCAAAAATGTTGCAATTGACTTTGAGGACTAGTCATGTCTTGAATATGGAAAAGCACTTTAACCCAGGGTTACTGTGTGTCACAGAAACAGCCTTTAAAAAGCAAGGTCAGGTCATCTCCACCAAAACCTCCTTCATCACAGTCGTATCTGCTTTGAGCTTCACTGATGCAGCTGTAACGGAGGCCTTGGTGAGCAGATGATGACATGTGGATGCAAACACGTGCATTATTTACCTGCACTCATATACATATCTCCACGTGCACATGAAAGAAACACATGCACAAACACCCACCCACACATTCACTCCTCTTGTGCGTTCCCTCCCTGGCGTGACACTGGTATAAGCGAGGTACGGCAGATAAGTGTCACCACAGACACACACACACACTGATCTGTTGAGGTAAAGGCAGCACCCACACACTCTTTCAGAAACATAACAGCACACACCTGGAGAGGAAATGAAATGGAAAAAGATATTCTGCAATATGTCAATGCTGACAGCAGGGTGCCACACGACCTTACCCAACACTGCCCCCGTGTGGACAGCTGTGTCAGTCCATAACACTGTACAGCAGCCTGGTAGAGGTCCATGTTAATTGTTCATTTTCCATCAGTCACTGTATAATTTCAACAAAAACACATGTAATATAAGAGTTGATTTAGCAACCTACAGCCCAGAGTACTCCAGCTTAAAGGGATAGTTCACCCAAAATTCAAATTTCACTCATTATCTACTCACCCTCATGTCGACTGAGAGCTGTGAGAATTTTCTGAGTTACGGGGGGTCCGCTCAGCAGTATTTGTCCATATAATGGTTGTCAATGGACACCAGGATTCTTTGTCCAAAAAGACACACCAAAAAACTTCAAAATATCTGCATACTGCTCATCTGTAATGCCCCTCTTGTATTGAAGCCCCGACATGAGAAACTGTTCCGAAAAAAATTAAATAAGTCTATATTTTAAGCTTGTTTGTAACAGAAGCCCCTGGTGTCTTGGTTCACTGCTCTCCCTGTGTCAGTGCAATTCTCATGTGATTTGTACTGACCGGCGGAACAATTTCTCATGTCGGGGCTTCAATACAAGAGGGACATTACAGACGAGCAGTATGGAGGTATTTGAATGTTTTTTGGTGTGTCTTTTTGGACAAAGAAACCTGGTGTCCATTGACAACCATTATATGGAGGACTCTGAAAATTCTCACAGCTCTTAGTCGACATGAGGGTGAGTAGATAATGAGTGAAATTTGAATTTTGGGTGAACTATCCCTTTAACAAAACACATGTAAACAACACACTGCATATGCTCATGCAGAAACGTTCTGGAGAAAGGCCTGAAAGTCTCTTTTTTTCAACTGTTTGGATATTGCTTCATATTCTAAACAATTAAAAATAATTAAATTCAGCTGATCCATAAATAGAAATTGATGTTCTAACTTGCTGTTAGAATATTTTATGTTACTTTTCTGTTGATTTCTTGGAGGCTGGATGGGTATTGACAGGAACACAGCCCTCGAAGTTGTGCCCAGGAAGAAACAGTCTTTTGCTGCAGGTTTCTCATGGACAGAGGGTGACGTGTCCCGGTTGTTCAGCTGCACATTCTCTCCTTACAGCAGAAGCAGAGGGTGAACAACAGACCTTCTCCACGGCTGCCATTGTGACTTGACACAGTAAAGAACAGGTATGACTCACAACACACACAATGTCTCAGGGTCCCAATAAGTCAGGATCAACACCAAGACGTTGGGACAATTGGAATAAAACAACATGTTTCAACGTGCAGAATTTTGCATGTGAAAAATCGGTTGAATTGGAAAAATCACGTTTCTGACAGCAACAAGTCCACAATTCTTGATTTGATTTATTGATAGGAATTCCATGTGGGAATGGGATGACCATGTTGCTGCAAGTTATTGTAAAAGAAAAATAATATCCGACGGACCAACATAGCCTACAGTGTATGAATAGGGAACATCATGGAAATAAATGTAATTCTGGTTCAGCTGAGTTTTGAATTATGTTATTTGTAGTTATCAATACATAATACATAATTTATACATACATATATTCAGAGTCATATATTTTGTTTTTTCTGACGGGCTGAAATAAGTTAATAAGTTCTTCTCTTATTGTTCATACCAAGCCAGTACAATAACATGAGGCTGAGGGTCACACTGCGCTCAAACGCTGAACCACACTGTGTTGTTATGTGTCCTTTTCTCCATTAGGAGGCGCCCTTCATCACCATCACCATCACCATCATCACAGCAGTTGCACGAGTCGCCTCCTGGCTCCAAACTCATGATGTCCAGTCACAGAGCTGTGAGAGTCACTGATGACTCGGTGATGTCCGGAGCTCAGGCTGCCCCGAGCTTATAGCCAACATCTAATTATTATTTTACAAAGATCAGCATAGGTGACAGGTGTGACGTAACCAGTTAAGGTGCAGGATTATTTTATTATTATTTATCTTATTATTTTATCTTTATTTTATTTTTTTTAAATTTTATTATCACAAAGAAAGGATGTTTGGAGAGGGAGTGTGTAACATAAGGCCTCAGGATAAACCCGCTCCATCAGTGTCCACCACCATGCAGCTGCTGCTACTTGCTGCCGCGTTTCTCTTTACGCACGACCTCACTGCAGCCGTGCGTCCTGACAAGTGCGCCTCCCGGTGCGACGTGAGCTCCTGTCCGAGCCCCAGCTGTGCCGGCGGGTACGTCCCGGACCGGTGTAACTGCTGCCTGGTGTGCTCTCCACGCGAGGGAGACCCCTGCGGCCGCAAGAACGACCTGCCCTGCGGGGACGGCCTGGAGTGCACGCTGCTGGCTGCCGGGAGGCGGCGGGGCTCCGGGGGGGTCTGCCGGTGCAAGACGGAGCATCAGGTGTGTGGAAGCGACGGGAGAACGTACGGTAACGCGTGTGAGCTGAGGGCAGCCAGCCGCAGAGCGCAACAGAAGGGAAGAGCGGAGGTGAGCCAAGCGCACAAAGGAGCCTGCTCACCTGCAGACACAGGTAGGGAGGATGAGGATCTCATCAGAGGAGGGTGAAGTTTTGGTCGATATGCACATGAATCTAAAAAGCTTTATTAACATGGTGCTGTATACTGGCTTATACACTGATATCCAAAAAAAAGTCACTACTTGGAAGATAATAGGTAAGAGACCCCCATTGGATAATAACTGCATGGATGATTGTGTTTCAGCTACGTTTCAACGTATCTAACCCTAACTGATGCAGTCTCATTTCTTAAACAACCATGTCAGAAGACACATCCTGTGGTCTTGGAGAAGATGTTCATCTGTTTCAGAAGGGTCAAATTATTGGCATCAAGCCCAGACTGTAAAAAAGAAAAAAAAACATCAAGCAAATGAAACAAGGAGCAGTGGTGTGCACATGGGGGTGGGCTAGGGGGGCGGTAGCCCTCGTGGACCAATTGTTGAAAAACACATGTTAAAGTGTCCTCTTCAGTGGTGTGGACGCCCTGTATGTGCCCTTTTTCTCTTTTTGCCCTTCAAAAAGTCTAAGGAGATTGCCTAGACTAAACTGGGTTAAGAACTGTCCAATACATTATTAAAAACTGGAAGGATAGTGGAGAACCATCATCTTCAGTGGAAATGAATGTAACCATCATCTTCAAAGGAAGAAAGTGGTCCAATTTGTGATGCCACAGAGTACATATAGCAGTGATGGGAATAACAGTGTTACCAGAGGTGGGAATTGTGGAGTCATCAAGTCTTGCTTTTTGTTCTGTTCATGCACTAAACCAGCTGAGTCCAATCAGCTGGTTTACAGCTCGTCAGTCAGTAAGATCAGCTACAGTCATTAAAGAATGCACCAGGATCAGTGACTGAGCAGAACAAATACATGGAGATGACTTGATGACTCCACAAATCCCTCCTCTGAGCGTTACGTTTCGGCACTACTTTTTTTAGTAACGAGTGATCAAAAAAGTTTTATAATGTAGTAATTCTGTTACTAACTCAGTTACTTTTTGGGGAAAGTAATTAGTAAACCAGTTTAAAAGTAATGTGCACTGATAGATAGGTTAGATAGATAGATTTTTCCATTTTCCTTTTTCTTCAAACCATGAAGTAGCATCCATACTCTTTAAAAGGTGTGCATTAGTGTGAGTGTGTGTATTAACTCAGTGGGTTCTTCATGTCAGTATAGGTGTTACCGTGGTGCATCCTGGGAGCCCTCGCTACAAGTTCAATTTCATCGCCGATGTGGTGGAGAAGATAGCTCCTGCTGTTGTCCACATTGAGCTGTTTGTAAGGTGCGTGTGTGTTTCTGTCATCCTTATCTGCTGCTGATGTTCCACTGTCAGAGTGATTGTTGTAGAAGACAGAGCAGCACGAAGAGCAGAGACAAAAAAATGAAAAACTGTTTGTTTGAATTCTTTATTCTTATGGTTGATTCTGTTGCAGAAACTCTGTTGCATAGAAATGAAGTGAAGCAGGAGTCTGCATGTTTTCATCTGTTGTTGCCACTTTAGAGACATTTTTGTCTGTCTGTCTGTCTGTCCTCTCCTCTCTAGACATCCTCTGTTCGGCCGCCACATGCGTCTCTCCAGCGGCTCTGGCTTCATTGTCACCCACTCAGGTGTGATTGTGACCAACGCTCACGTGGTGACCACAGCCGGCGCCGTGACGGGGAGGCCACAGCTGCGCGTCCAGCTGCACGACGGCGACGCATACGAGGCCGCGGTCACGGACGTGGACATGAAGGCGGACATCGCCACGATCAAGGTCAATCCTCAGGTGAGAGAACACACACAGGCTCCTTTATTCACTTCTTTACTGTATATCATCTGTCATTCTTTGAGCCTTTTCTATATTTGAAATGATGTGCACAAATGTCATGTTTATTAAAGGGATAGTACAATATTTTGGCAAATTGGCCCATTGCAATAATCCCTATAGTTTTAGGAGTAGGTTCATAACCTTTAATGGTCGGTGCAAGCTGTTTTTGGAACGGCGGAGCAGAGCCGCAAGCTGCTCAGAGCTACGATACGGAGGCTAATGGAAATGAAACCGAGAAATTCTATGAGCCTCCGTAGCGTAGCTCTGAGCAGCTCACGGCTCTGCTCTGCCGTTCTAAAAATAGCTTGCACCAACAACTAAAGGTAACAAACCTACTCCTAAACTATGGGGATTATGGCAATGAGCCAATTTGCCAAAATGTTGAACTATCCCTTTAAACGCTCTCATGTACAAAAAGTTTTCCACGCTGTTGCACCAGAGCCAACATCCTTTGTACAAAGCACTGACAGTTTTCCGCGAGACGTTCATAAGGCCAGTTGGGGATACTTTCATAAACAGCCGCTGTGTGACTCACAGACACAGCGCTGGTGTGTGTATTTTCACACCCATATCTCAAATACCTGGACACTTCTGTAAGATTTGAATTCTTCCTCCTCTCTGTCTGTCTGTCTGTCTGTCTGTCTGTCTGTCTTCCAGGCTCGTTCCTAACTTGTGTCTTTTTTTCTCTGTTCTCTGGACAACCCGACATGTCTCCACCTCACGTGTCAATCTGCGTACATGCTTCCTGTCATCCTGTCTGTGTGGGAGCAGAAGAGGCTCCCTGTGCTGTCTCTCGGCCGTTCGGCTGATCTGAGGCCAGGGGAGTTTGTGGTTGCCATCGGCAGCCCCTTCGCCCTGCAGAACACTGTCACCACCGGCATCGTCAGCACGGCACAGAGGGACGGCAAGGAGCTGGGCATCAAAGATTCAGACATTGACTACATCCAGACTGATGCTATTATTAATGTGAGCACACTAACTCACACATACACACACACATACAGGGTACCTGATTGCACAGGACAGACAGACACACATGCAGATTTATTCCCACTATTGCTGTATTTGGTGTTTTGGTTGTTTGAATAGAACCATTGATGTGACTGATCTGTTTCTGTCTCTGGTCCGTGTGAAGTACGGCAACTCTGGAGGACCTCTTGTTAACTTGGTGAGTAGCATTGTGACTGTGAAGGACTATTCAACAAAGCTGTTAAAGGCCCTGGGTGCCGTCGTATCTGAAAAGGCCTCCACATTCTCCTCACCCAGTGAATCAGCACTTTGTCAGGTTGATATGTGAATGTGGAGCGTCAGTGAGATCTATTTTCAAGAGCAGACAGGAAACTACAAAGGTGCTATACGGATATTATGGTGATGTATTTCAAACATAGTGTTGCATAAGAATACAAGCTGTCAAATCAGTCTTATATCCACAACACAGGGGATAATCCATCAGCATGTTATCACTTTCATAATGTATTGTGTTTTATGACAATGGAAACAGACTATTTTTACATTGTGCACGTAAAAAATAAAGTAAACTAAACTAAATATCCATAAAGCTAACAACTGGAACTCTGGTCTAGGAATTTATACACTTGTTGGTTGATGGTGAGCAAATAAAAATGTCAGATATAACAATAGAGGGAAATGATGTCATACAACTCCTGCTACCACTCAGACTCTTTTCTTTGCTACTACAAATAAAACCAACAGACACGTTCAGGAAAAAGAACAAATGTTAAAATATGCAGTTTAAATGCAGTTTATTTATAGTCATTTGTATCGAAATCAAAAACCAAATAGGAGGAAAAGCTCGAGAGGCAGAACTGATACTGTCAGCTCTGAGACAAGCTGCTCAGGTGCAGCTCCTGTGTTCAGCTGTTCAAGTGTGGGAATTCAGTCAAAACCAAATGCTGATTTAGATTAAAGTTCAGGATAAGCATAACTAAACAAATCTTATATTTTCCCATTTGATAATATTTGTAGGATTTAAAATCATGTCAAAGGGATAGTTTGTTACCTTTAATTGTCGGTGCAAGCTGTTTTTAGAACGGCGGAGCAGAGCCGTGAGCTGCTCAGAGCTATGTTGTGGGAGTTGTTGGATAATAACGTGGTTACAAGATGGAGTTGTTTTTGATGAGAGACTTTGAAAAAACTGAGGGAAACATCAATTAATTTACCTCTAAAAGAACTCTGTCTTGTAACATTCTGTTATTATCTCATGAGCCCCAACTTGTCCACCAGAGCAGTTGTTGGATTGCTTGATGAGGGAAACTAAGAAATCCCATGAGCCTCCATAGCGTAGCTCTGAGCAGCTCACAGCTCTGCTCTGCCATTCTAAAAACAGCTTGCACCAACAATTAAAGGTAACGAACCTACTCCTAAGTCTATAGAGATTATAGCAGTGGGCCATTTGCCAAAATGTTGAACTGTCCCTTTAACACCTGTAAATATCGAGTGGATTTAATAGAGTTTCCAGAAATTCTGCCATATCTTTGATTTTAGCTGATTTATTTATTTTTTCTCAGGATGGGGAAGTGATCGGCATCAACACTCTGAAAGTGACGGCAGGGATCGCCTTCGCCATACCCTCAGACAGGATCAGCCGCTTCCTCACAGAGTCACAGACCAAACACAGCAAAGGTGGAGATAGATAGAATCTAAGCTTTTCTGTGTGAGATCCTCAGACCTCTAGAAATATCTTCTGTTAATTTCTCAGTGAACCTCACTCTAGCTGTTGTTGTTGTTGTGACAGAAAAGACAGAACTGCAAGGAGGATTAACAGAAGATGCACAGTCTGATGGAGGTGAGAGCTGCAGGTGTTCATGCGTTGGTCAGAATAGACTTAAGACTAATACAGACTTAAGGTGCAGCCTCATTGCAGATGAATTGTTGTGTTTTTGTGCTGTTTGCAGAAGTGAAGAAACGCATCTTAGGCATCAGGATGCTCACAGTCACCGACCAGTGAGTTGGAATTCACATACTTTCCCCTATTAACAGTATAATCTAGACGATTTTTTAATATCTGAAAAAAATGTCTTCAGAATATGTATTAAAGGAGACATATTCTGCCCCCTCTCTACAAATTAAAATAGTTCCCAGCTGTCTTAAAGACATGTCTGTGACATGCTTTGGTCAAAATACCCCAAGGATCAAACATCACAGCTCTTTTCATCCTCTCTAAACAGCCCTGTTCAGAACGGCTGGTTTCAGTGCCTGTCCCTTTAAATGCAAATTAACCACTGCTTGCCCCGTGCCACCCCACTGGTACCAGATAAGGGAGGTATTATGCAAATTTGAATTCTAGTTACATCACTGGAAGACAACTGAGGGAACAGCTCATAAAACCACATGGATTTAAATCTAGAGAGCCTGAAAATTATAGATGTTTTTGGGCAATTCTCACATTTGGGGGGCGGAAGGCAAGACACCTAGATATATGTTAAAGAGCCTCCAAAAAGAGATATATAGTAATATATCTCCTTTAACATTTACATAAGTATTGTTGTTTCTGGTTTTTCAGTCTTGTAGCAGAGTTAAAACGTCATAACCCGGACTTCCCTGATGTCAGCAGTGGAGTGCTGGTGCAACAGGTTATACCCAACTCTGCAGCAGAGAAGTATGTTCACACACACATGCAAAACCTCATTTACACACACACACACACACATGCAGCAATGAAGAAAGCTTGGAGCCAGATGGAGATTCCTCAAAGTATCATCCATCAGCCAGACTTTGGTGTTCCTTCAACCGCTGTAATGTCAGTCATGTCATTTATTATTGTTAGGATCCTGTGCCCACACGAACTGAACTGACCGCTGTTCTTCCTCGGTGTTTTAGAGGAGGGCTCCAGGAGAGTGACATCATAGTGAAGCTGAATGGACAGCCGGTGGAGACCACTGAGGACATCCGTGAAGCGCTGCGGGGCGATCAGCCTCTGCTGCTGGAGATCCGCCGAGGCAACGATGACTTACTGTTCAACATCCACCCGCAGGTTATAGCACACTGAACAATGGCACGGTGCATTCGGTCCAAATGGGAACACAGAACAGTGGCACCAAGATCTCATCTGGCCACAGGAAATGTACTGCAAGGAAATGTGAATAAGCTATTTATACAGCAATGACCTGATTCAGATTTTAATTAAAGAAGAAACAGAGCGTTTCTTGCCAGCTCATTCCCATCTAATGCATATTTTCTATTCTTTTTTTTTAAATGGAAAATTCCAAGTGTGCTTCATCACAGACTGGCACGGTGTGGCATAGACAGTAGTTTTCTACAGTACTAAAAATACTGCAAAGGAAAATGTGTTGCACTGTATGCTGACAGAAGGGTCACAGAGTTTCAGAATAAAAGCCCCCCAAGAAGGTCCTGTACTGTGTGTGTGTGTGTGTGTAAGTCTGTCCAATCCGCTGAGCAGCTGCTCTGCACAGAAGGCCATACGCCTCATTTGTTTATGTCTTCTTATCCTACCTCCCTCTGCTCCACTTTGGAAAGACATTCTCTTAATTTAAACAAACCTAAGCCAGCACCTAGTACACACACACACACACACACACTTAGCAAGTTCTGTGACTGGAAAAGTCACTTTTATCCTCTCCTGTTTTGGTAATGGAAATCTTCGTGCATAGCATTTGGTGAACCTTGAAGTTCAGGACAGAAAATCCTCATGAGGCGGCAGTGTCAGTGTTTTACATCATCCAGATGCAGTTTTGAAATGAATAAATGAATGGCAAAAGTAAGTTCAAATAAAACTCAATTACACACAGTGTATTTGTGTGGCGGTCTGGGAAAACCCGTCGGATGTCGCCAACGTTCTATTCTGGCAAACAGCCAAAATAGGTGGAAAACTACTATTTTGGCGATTTTTATATTTTGTGTGATTCTGGTACTTTAAACCCCCCACTACATTGTGGTGAATAAATATTTTCAGAAAACAAAAGGGAAAGTACTTATTTTTATGTTTTTGTGGCGAGTATCCTACCAAGTGTTGTCAGCTGAGCCACAGAGCAGCGGAGCTGCAGCTGCAGCAGCAGCGACAGCGGCCGTCTTCAGGTCTTGTTGTCATTGATTCAGGTGTCATTCACTGACCCTCGGAAAGCCGAGAGTCCCGTGATTCAGATGTTTTTTTACAGTTCGTCTCTATCATAAACGGTTCCGAAGTTACAGTATAATGTTTTGTTGATGTTTTGTAAAACAATGTGTAAGCGTCGCATCGCGCCGTACGTTCGGTTTGGTTTAGCATAGATGCTAATCTTAGTTTAGCGTCTGTTCCTGTATGACTGATTACATGCTGATGGCACATTCAAGGACCCTCGGAAAGCGGAAAACCCAGCGATTCAGAGGCTGTTTGCTGCTCGTCTCTATCATAAATGGTTCAGAGGATATTTCATGTTTTGTATGTGCAGTCGTAGCCTGTCATCGATGGTCCGCTCGTCTTTAGAATGTTACAGCACAGATGTTCTTAAGCCATTTTTCTCACTTTTCAGTCTTTTGGTCATGATAGATTAAAATGACCATAACTTTTGATCTGTGGGGGCTATCTCAGTAATTCAAACAGTTATGAACAGCCCAGAACCTCTGGTTTATGGAAATGTCAAAACATGAAAATGTCAAAATCCCACCATGTGAAGGGTTTTCCCAGGCCACCACACATTTGAGCAAACTGTTGTCTGTGCTGTCTGAGGACAGTGTGAGCATTGATTTATAGAGACAGTCGTCCCTCCCTACCCATGATCATGGGCGTGGTAGTGGGGGGAAAGGGGACCTGACTACCCAGGGAGAGGGCCCATGAAAATCCTGAAATTCATTCTTTTGTGTGATGTTTTTATTTTGAATGAATTGGGCCCTCAAATTAATTGGTGTCATAATTTATTTCAAATATATTGATAACATCAACTGAGAGAATGAACTCTGTGTCACAGTCCTCCCAACATATTGGACATTCTGGGGGCCCCCTCTTGGAGGTGCAAAATGGTTTAATCCGCTCATTGTCAGCAGCTGGCAACAAGTGTAACGTCAGCGAGCCCAGATTGAATGACCTGGGGGCTAGCTGCCCTCATGCTGCCCAAAAAACATAAATTGGGGTATCAGAAAAAGAAAAAAGGCAGAATTAGAGGAAGCAGCTGTTAAAGGGATATTTCAACATTTTGACAGATTGGCCCATTGCCACAATCCCTATTCATGAGTTTCAAATGTAGTCCTTTACCTGCCATGTTGAGGACCAACACAGGTGTTTCAATTTCAGTTGTGTTTCTGATTGGGTAAGGACCAATTACTTAGTTTGAAACACCTGTGGGTCTTCAACATGGCAGGTTGTAGGACTACATTTGAAACTCATGGATAGTTTTAGGAGTAGGTTTGTTACCTTTAATTGTCGGTGCAAGCTATTTTTAGATCAGCGGAGCAGAGCTGTGAGCTGCTCCTTGGTTTCCCTCATCAAACTCATCAAATCCACAATCCACACTCTTGAAACACTGTTTTAAGATACAGAGACTGCTTGATAAAAAAAAACTGTCCCTGAAGGCAACATGCATCAGCGGCTTTGTATATATTTACCTTGAAAACAACTCTGCGCTTCGTGCAGCATGGATAGGGGCCCACTGACATTAAGAGTATACAGGGCCCAGAATTTGGTGCTACGCCCCTGCCCATGATGACATTACCTTAAGAGAAAAAGCTGGGCACAGCTCATAAACTGGACCCAGACAGACAATCCTTTCTGCTTATGTGAAAAAACCACTGTGCCATGTTACTATTGGCTGTGACAGACAGACGCAGAGGAAAGTTAGAAAAAAAAGAGAGGAAGAGAGGATGATGGGACATGAATCAGGAAAGAAGGAAAAAAGTGTTGAGAGAATAATGAAAGTGAACAAATTACCATCGGATCATAGGCTTCCTTTAACACGCTCCTCTGAGCCTCAGCCACAATGTGTGTGTGTGTGTGTGTGTGTGTTTATGTGTGTGCTGCTGACCCAGTTTTGTGAGTGTTTTCTTGTCTTGCCAAGACATATTGTCATGGCAGAGCACCAGACTTCTTGAGCAGAGCGAGCAGAGGACACAGCTGTTTGTCCTTATACAGACAAAACTGTGTCACGGAGCTCAAAGGATCAAACCAGCTTTTTCCTTTCATTAAATAAAAAAAAGATAGATTCAGATTTGTGTTGAAATTTGAAATGAAGAGGTGGAGCATGTTCAGTCCACCTCACAAGCTGCCTCCATGTTTACACTGTGGATGAGTTGAACCCCTGTTGGAGCCAATGGACCAATGACTGTATCACCATCTAGAGGCCAAACAGTGTCAAGTCTGGTTTAAATTAAACATGATTTATGGTTCCTGAACGAGCCAGTAGATGGAGTGTGTGGCAAAAAAATTTCCTCTGACATGGCAACTGTTCAGCTTCATATAAGACCACTGTATTCTGTACGTGCTGCAGTCTATTTATAGCTGTGGTTTCTGACTAGATCATTATGAAGTTAAAGTAGAGGGCACAGTTAAACATCGCAACTGCATGCAGGATTATCATGGAAACTGTATTCATGTATGTGTGTGTGTGTGTCTAAAGCCTCACTGCTGCTAAATACATTCTCATCATGTATTTATTGCAGATGAGTTTTAGCATGGGTATTTTTTTGTAGAGTTAGATACTTTTTCTTCCAATTGCAAGCTGGTTTTAGAATGGTGGAGCAGAGTCAATGACTATAGTTTTAGGAGTAAAGTTCACCACCTTTAATTGTCAGTGCAAGCTGGTTTTAGAATGGTGGAGCAGAGCCGTTCTACGGAAGCTAATGGGATTTCTTGGTTTCCCTCATCAAACTCACAATCTCATGGACAAGTTATGACCTGCACAAGTTGTCACCTCCTATTATCTCATAGTGTGGTGAATGTGCAGGTCACAACTTGTCCAGAGCGTTTTGGAATTGTGGGATTGTGTATTTGATGAGTTTGATGAGGGAAACCAAGAAATTCCAGTAACCTCTGTAGAGTAGCTCTGAGCAGCTCACGGCTCTGCTCCGCCGTTCTAAAAACAGCTTGCACCAACAATTAAAGGTAACGAACCTGCTCCTAAGGGATTATGGCAATGGGCCAATTTGCCAAAATGTTGAACTATCCCTTTAAATTCTTGTTTTGCTCTGCACACATTTATTTGGACAGTGGAGTGGAGTGGAAATCAAACCTCTTAGCCTACAATTAGGGGAAGAAGATGACACCTTCTGACCCCAAGTGGTTTACTGTGCACGGTGCAATAAAAAGGACTAACCCCTTCTTTTCTTTAGTTTTCCATTTGCTCTATTTCTTTCAGATACATCTCACCTTCTCTAATTTGCCCTGCCCTTATCTTTGATCCATTATTTTATTTCTTGTAAGTGAAAGTATCTACCCAAACTTTGCGCCCTGGTCTGTCAGTGCTCTGTGGTTGAGCGGCTCCCAGGTTGGAGCTCTGAGAGAGAGAGAGACCACCATGGGGAATAATGGACCTTTAGCTCAGTCACATGTTCATCCGGAGAAAACCATAATGATGCTGCTGTTTATTATTCAGAGAGAGAGAGATAAAGGACGACAGACATTTATGGGAGGGCACCATCATCATGCCCTGTGTAATGTCAAACTGTGAGTCATCATTGACCTCAGGACCCGATGACATTCTGAGTGCCATCGGCAGCACTTAACGGATGCTGATCTGCATCGTTTCTCTGATGCAAGACAACAAAACACACACACACACACAAATTAACCTGGAGTGGAAGCATCTACTAGTTGGCAACACATATGGAGTGATCTACGCAGGGCCGTTGCTAGGAATTCTGGGGCCCCTGAAAGAATACTAAAGTGGGCCCCTGACTTTTCCACTTTTTTTCGTAGACTACTATGTATTATCATTTTTTATTTTGCCTACTTTGTTTTGATGCTAATGTAGCATTATCTTAGCCAGGCTAGCGCCGCCTAATGCTTCCGGCCAATTTCATTGGCCTCCACCATATAGTCAGGAAACTAGTACGCGTTTCTGTTTGCTCCGTCCGCTCTGGCAGACGGACCAATCAGCGAACAGATGGGCAACTGAATTGATGACGTTGAACTCAAGCGCTCAAGCTTACATTTCCGGTGTTGTTCGAAAGCAGCGGTAAACAGTTGAAGAGATGGGTGTCAGCGAAGCGATACGCTCTGTGTTGGAAACTATAAAGCCAGAACAAGATAGCCTGATGCATCAGCCGCTTATTGGAATTGGCTGGAAGCATTAGGCGCTAGCCTGGCTAGAAGCAACCGCCTCCCGGAAGCAAACAAATCCCTATGAGTAGTGTTCAGACGCTCTATGAAATGGAATGAAATAAGCGGCTGATGCATCAGGCTAGCATTATCAGGGTCTTATGCAGAATAATTCAGCCATACAAAGATTAGTTACTGGGGTTTTTTGTGGGCCCCACTGGACGCTGGGCCCCTGGAATTATCATCACCTTTTTCCCCTATACAACGGTCCTGGATCTATGCTTAAAATAAGAGTGCCTCCATGGTTGTGTGTGTGTGTGTGTGTGTGTGTTAATTTGTTGGAGGGAGTGAGTAACTACGAGTGGGACATGGTCCAAGAAGCAATAGCAAAACAAAGAGAGGCCACATCCAAATTTCAGGCAAGCCAGATAGGCAGAAATTCCGAGTGAAGTTGTGAGCTGGAGAAAGTGTGTAATCACAGACTGCAGACTGGGGCATCTGGCATGGCAGCACGGCTCGAGACAGATTGGACTCAATTAAAAAAAAAAGAAAAAACTAACTACTTCCATCTGTCTGGCATCCAACTCCGACTGAATGACTCATGACTCACAGCCTAACTGACCAGAACTACTGTGAGCAACTGTATGAAGAGAAAATAAGATGTCTTTTAATCTCTCTCTCTCTCTCACACACACACACACACACACACACACACACACAGCTTTACAGTAAAGTCGATGTCGCCACAACTGGACAATTAAACTTGGAGAATTCTAAGTCGATCCATGTGTTGTTGTTGTGTTGTTTGCTGGGGTCTGTGCTCTGTCTCCTCCCCCCACAAGAATGATAGATTCGTTTATGTTGCATTCAAGTGCAAAGCTGTTGGCTGTCTATACTGATTCCAGGTTGTCAAGGACATTGTTTATCTTGTGTAAACATATCTGTTTTCCAAAGGTTTTTTTTTTTTTTTTTTTTTTTTTAAGATTTAGTGGGAACTGAAATTCCAGGCATTCCAGGTGAATCATGATCTGTTTTTCTCTCCACAGTTATTTCCAAGTTTTTATTGGAATGAAGTGAGACAGTGGATGATCTTCTCCTGTTTTATCTTTCTCTTTCTCTTTGTTGCTGTAATTCAACCTAACAAGTTCCTGTAAGAAAAAAAGACACAAAAAAAGAGAGAGCAGTGATTATACAAAGGACTTGAGAACAGTGTTTGGTTCACTGGTATTCCTGCACATGCACTGACATCAGCCTTCACCAACTGCTGCTGCATTTTAGCTGTATCTGTAATCAATATTTCTGCACTGCCAGTGCATCCCATAATTACATACACATAAAGAAGTCACTCCCAGTGATGACTCCATGACTCTTCACAATATAATTATTACCCGTCTCTGCAGTACTCCCCGCCTCTACACAGCTTTAGAGTGTCAGCGCATTGTTTTGGTTTAGCAGCTCTCACCTGCATTAAATCTCACCACATCACGACAGTGGATCAGTTAGAGCTGCTTTCTTTTTTATATGTAGAGAATTTCTTCTACTGGTTTTATAGTATAGTATACTGGTAGTAAAGTATAGTATATAGTATAGTATAGATTAGTATAGTATGGTATATATAGTATAGTATAGATTAGTATAGTATGGTATAGTATAGTATAGATTAGTACTATATAGTATAGATTAGTATAGTATAGTATAGTATAGTATACTATATAGTATAGTATAGATTAGTACTGTATAGTGTATATAGTATAGTATATTATAGATTAGTACAGTATGGTATATATAGTATATTATAGATTAGTACAGTATGGTATATATAGTATAGTATAGATTAGTACTATATAGTGTATATAGTATAGATTAGTATAGTATAATATAGTATAGATTAGTACTGTATAGTGTATATAGTATAGTATAGTATATTATAGATTAGTACAGTATGGTATATATAGTATAGTATAGATTAGTATAGTATGGTATATATAGTTTAGTATTATAGATTAGTATAGTATTGTATAGTATATAGTATAGTGTAGTATAGTATAAATTAGTACTGTATAGTGTATATAGTATAGTATAGATTAGTTTATAGTATAGTGTAGTATAGTATAGTATTGTATAGTATAGATTAGTATAGTATATAGTATAGTATAGTATAGTTTATAGTATAGTATAGTATAGTATAGTATAGTATAGTATAGTATTGTATAGTATAGATTAGTACTGTATACTTCTCCTCCGTTTTTATGTCTAGTATAAATTAGTGCTGTATAGTGTATATAGTATAGTATAGTATAGTATAGTATAGTATAGTATAGTATAGATTAGTATAGTATATAGTATAGTATAGTATAGTTTATAGTATAGTGTAGTATAGTATTGTATAGTATAGATTAGTACTGTATACTTCTCCTCCGTTTCTCTCCTACAGTTGTGTTTCTGTAATCTCTGCAGCAAGGGGTCTCTCAACCAAAACCGGATGATGTCATAGAAAAGCGTGGGACCATGGGAGTTGTTGTCTTCACCACCACCTGACAGTGTGTGTCAGCTCAGATCAGGCCTAGTCACAGCAGAGAGGGTTCTGGTCTGGTCCGTGTGCTGCAGGTCATCCTTAGAAATGCACTAAAAACCTTTAAAAATCAGTGGTTCAGTGACGATATTCATGAGACATGTGGTGATTTGGAGTAGCCTAGATGGAAACTGTTGATCTTTAGTAAATAACCTGAGGTTTAGTAGTTTTTTAAAGCTCTTGTAAAACCAGTGATTGTTATTTGAAAAGGTCCTGGTCGGGAGATTTATTCTAAAACCCTGGGCACAGTTGCCATACAGTATCTTTCCACCTTATTCACAGTTTTTATGTCAAACTGGGCTATATGTATAACTATTAAAAACTTTTACTATTGATCTCATCTAACTCTTAGCAAGGAAGCGACTCAGTGTGTTTCGCAAAATACTGAACTGGTCCTTTGAGAACAGAGTTTTTCTGTCAGGCCCAGAGCAAAACCGTTGAGCAAAACTCCAGATAGAAGTCGGTGCCTTGCTGTGGTTTTATGGTTTCACACAAATTCCAAACTGAACTGCATGGCCCTATAGACACACAGTGTGGAGGAAATGAGACAGACAGACACACACAGACGCAAACAGACACACAGACACTGTACACTGAGCCCAGAAATTCTTTTGTCAGGACTCCAGTGATAGCGAAATCCTGTGAGCCTTTCCTCTGTCTCAACTCCTTCTTTCTGGCAGACTGCTGACTCATGCTTTCTAGTACTCCTCTCTCTCTCTTCCTCCCTTTACAAATGGAGTCTGCAGCCTCTTCCCTCTTTCTTACTCAGGCATTTCTTGGGATTTTGAATAATTCAGTTGCATTTCCTTGTCTTGTGACTTCGGCGTGGGTGTTTGTGTGCATGTGTGCTCGTGTGAGTTTGTGGATTGTGTGTGGGTGTGTAACCAGTCTTAATCATCCCTCCTGCCTGTGGTGTTTATTCAGTGTTTGAAGAAACAGTAATTGCCTCACACTGTAGCTGCATAGCTGCCTAAGTCTCTTAATGAGAATAATGCCTGCTGTTCGTGCTGGCAGGCGTTCTGTGGGCAGCGCTGGCTAACACATGGAAACCAGTGTTTTACTACAGTTGGAATAGCTTCCTCTTGTTTTGATTATTCAGCTTTTAGCCAGTTGTGTCTTTATTAGCCTGGTAGGCCTGACACTCTTTGCTCTTGTTTCACCACAATTTAAAAGCACGAAGCACAACATGTGGAATAAAGACTTTAGTGTGACTGTATTTGAATGTTGTTGTTTTTTTAACACACACACACTTTACTTGTTTATTTAGTCGGGACAATGCATATTAATAGACAGTGCTAGAGCACCCACAGTAAATACACAGGATTTAGCACATGTGCTAAATTACATCTGTAGTCCCCAAAACAATACAATTAACATAAAAAAGTACGTAAAGACGGAGGACCAGTAGATCAGAACAGGTACACTTAGTTACAGGGTTGGACAATGATTCTTTGAATTGTAAAAAATATATTATCTATAATATTAACATGATTCATTGGAATATAAAAATATACATCTATAGAGTTGCGATTGACATGATTCGTTTAAATATAAATATAAATGTATATCGACAGATGTGGCTGACATGATTCGTTGAATTATAAAAAATAAAATCTATATAGTTGTGATTGACATGATTAATTGAAAGAAAAAACATATAATTATGCTCGGGCTAGAATTACTTCCACCAGACCAGGCATGCTTACATGATTGCACCCTGACTGATTATTGCACACGTACCGCCGGCCATAAACATTCACACATACACACATACATGCAAAATTAAACCAAAAAGGAAGGACAAAGAGAAGAACAGCAACGTCAACAAACAGCGACAACACCGTATTTATTAGAATGTTGCAGAAACAACAGACAACACAGTTTATGACTTGATGCCGATGCGGCCCTTTCCCCCATCCCAAGTGACAGCAGCTAAAGATAGATACAGCAGAGAGATACATCAGAACAAACACTGATCAGATTTGGTGGAGTCGACCAAGACTAATTCAGTTTAATTGATTTCAAATGAATTGCAGCGCAGGCCGTAGCTGAATAAACACCGACGGGACAGTCTGCTGGCTCACCTGGTGGAGTGCATACCATTCAGGTTCAGTCTCCACAGCTGCCGGGGTTTGAGCAACTCTGGTCTTTTGTTGTTCTTTAACCTTCCTGTCTCTCTCTCACTGTTCCTAACTTAAAGGGATAGCTCAACATTTTTGGCAAATTGGCCCATTGCCATAATCCTTATAGTTTTAGGAATAGGTTCGTTACCTTTAATTGTTGGTGCAAGCTATTTTTAGAATGGCGGAGCAGAGCCGTGAGCTGCTCAGAACTACACTACAGAGGCTCATGGGATTTCTTTGTTTCTCTCATCAAACTCACCAAATACACAATCCAACAACTCCAAAACGCTCTGGTGGACAAGTTGTGATCTGCACATTCATCATGCTATAAGATAATAACAAAACATTACAAGACAGAGTTGTTTTTAAGGCAAGTGCAGACTGCTTGCTGAAACACTACGCCTGATGGGAACACGCATCAGCGGTTTTGCATGAATTTACCTCTAAAACGACTATTTCGTAATGTTCCATTATTATCTCATAGCGTGGTGAATGTGTAGGTCCCAACTGTTCACCAGAGTGTTTTGGAGTTGTTGGATTGTGTATTTGATGAGTTTGATGAGGGAAACCTATTAGCCTCTGTAGCGTAGCTCTGAGCAGCTCACGGCTCTGCTCCGTCGTTCTAAAAACATCTTGTACTGGTGTACTGACAATTAAAGGTAACGAACCTACTCCTAAAACTATAAGGATTATGGCAATGGTCCAATTTGTGAAAATGTTGAACTATCCCTTTAATCAAAAACAGTCTAACTAGGAACAGAAAATACCACAAAGGAGCATTATGAGAAAAGTGTCACACAGACTATTTCTCACAAGTCTGATACATGATGTAGCTTTAGAGCTGTTGAATGAACCTGAGGTAGAGTCTTGATATCATGTGGTCAGTGCAAGGGATCATTGTGCTTTCAGAGGGGTTAATGTCAATCACACCTGCAGGTGAGCAGCTGAAATATTTTAATTAAAAAGAAGAAAAACATGTTGTCACTATTCTCTTATCTAGTCCAGGGGTTTTGTGGGCAGTGGAGACTCTGTGGGGACATCTGCTCTCTCAATAAATTTCAATCTGTTCCCAAATATTTATAGGTCTGGAAGATTAAGTATGAGAGATGGCTGGAACATTGGGTCAGTCATTCACTAACTGGCTCAGGTTACACTGACTTCTACATAAACACCAAACTTAAAACGACTCCTATGGGATTTGAATTCATATTTTCCTATCATTGAAGCAGCTGATGAGGAGCCCATCTCTCATAAAGCAGCATACAACAAACAGATACTGTGAAAAAAAAACCACGTCTCAAACATATGGTTAATAAAAGTATCCTATAATGCATTGTCACTCAAACATAAGCCAGAATAATATCTTCAGCCATTTAAAGTTATAATATTCAGTGTTTCAACATTAAAATGTCGAAAAATGACCGGATCTATAAATATTTTTGATCTATCTGCTTTGTTATTTTTCAAAATGTTTGAGCAGTTCTCAAATGCAGAACATTTTTTATTTTAATCATAGTAAAAATCAGTTTCCTCCTGTTTCCTGACACTGACTATATTTTAACCAGATGAAGGATTTAGTTATCGGATGTCGGGACCTTAAATTATCAGAGAAACAAGCCAAGCAAATGTTTGGCAGCTCAGATTAGAAATGTCCTGTGTCTGCATGGGTGACTTACTGCAACTTAATTTGTATATTTATTCTGTGCTTTTAATGGTTGTAATCACCTGGTCTGGTTTTTGGAGAGAAGAAGACCTCTGTAGATAATTTGGCTTCTGGTGAAAGAAAAAAAAAACTAAATTGAATGAATCGAGAAGCTCCCATAATCCCTTGTTATTTCATGACCAGCATCCAACACCACCTTTGATTATTATTGTGATTGAAAGAACACCATCTCCAGAAGTTCTAGGCTGTAGCAACAAGCCAAATAACTTCAGTAGGTCTAAATATCCCATAAACCAAACAGATCAAAACTAATTTGGTAACACTTTACTTGACGCCTGTCTCTGTAACACATAACCATACTTATAATGAGTTATAATGCAGTTATAGCACTGTATAACTATAGTTGTAAACACTCATAACTTATCATAATGCTTTACAACAACAATAATCATAACACATTGTAAAACATTTTACTTATCAGGTCAGGTCTCATAATACGTTAACTCGGTAACAATGCCCACATTTATAATGCATTATAAATATTTATAATGTGTTATAATTTTCTTATAAACGTGTATAACTATCATTATAAACAGTCATAAATCACATAAGACTTTATAACAATAAGCATAATACATTATAGAGCATTATAACTCTATTATAATACCAAGATCTTATAAGTCATGATAAAATGCTTTATAATGTGTTATGCTTATTGTTAAAAATCATTATGATCATTTATGAGTGTTTATACCTATAGTTACACAGTGCTATAACTGCATTATAACTGGTATGGTTATAATGTGTTATAGAGATAGGCGTCAAGTAAAGTGTTACCAATAATTCATTCATTCTGAGCCACAACCAGTGAAACTCACAATACAAAAACAAATATTAATGTTATTATTATTTTATTTTTCTAATGTGCTGTGCATGCAAAGAATGATTCAGGTTTGGTCTGGTCATGTGACAGCGTGTGAGCCTATCAGCCATTTTCCTCTCTTAATGCGTTTGGAAGTGAGATAATCTTTCTATTATCAAAAGCGTGAAAAGGGTGTCTTCCATCATCATCATCATCATCATCATCATCATCATCATCATCATCATCACACAATTACACACTCATTTCCACGTCAGGTTCTCATACTCTAAGCACGTGACTGAGAGTGAGATAAAGCGAGAGAGAGAGGCAGTGAGGGAGAGAGAGAGAGTGACAGAGAGCATAGATGAAAGAGAATAGTGTGTGTGTGTGTGTGTGTGTGTCTGTGTGTGTCCGGACATGTGAGTGTCTGCGTGAGTTAGCGTTTCTGTGCGGAGACCTATTTATACACACCCGCACTCCCACGCTCCGCAAAGTCTCAGCCATGACATTTGTTTCCATTCTTCCTCTTCCTCACATCATCTTCTCATGTCTTTGTATCACACCCCTCGCTCTCCTCTCATCATATCATCATCATCAGTGAACAGGTACCGCGCTGCAGGGCCGTGCTACCGTCACCTCAGCAGAGTGCCATGCACAAAGCTTCTTTTCCAGAGTAGGAGGAAACTCAACAGAGCAGACGGATCAGGGTCACTGCTGCCAAAAAGGTGTAATTCTCTTCCCTCCGTCACTAAGAGCCTTTAGTTTTTACTAGAGAGCTGCATCCCCAGGGTGCAGACTGTTGGAATAATCGTGTATTGAAACGTGGCTCTGTGTTTAAAATAGACAAATTCACCTGCAGGGAAACAGAGGAGCGAGGCTGAGTTTTGCATGCAGCAGTGGAGATGAAGAGACGGAGGGACAGATGGTTGCATGGACTGCTGGACGGAGGAACATCATTTTCTAGCTCAGAGGGAAAGGAATAAAGGCGAACTTAAGGTGATGAGAGAGCTCCATATTGTGTTGCCGACTGTGGGAACTGCGCTGTTACGTAATGGCACATACACTCAAAGCATATACACAGAGTCATAGAGCCAGAAGCAGTGACTGAGGGGGAAGTCGGATGGACCCCTCGCCTGCTAACGGGATGTCTTAAGTGCTCCTGCCATCAGCGTTCTGTTGCTTGCATAATAGCGTCTCTAGTCAGGGAAACCAGGAAAAACACGTGCCCACTAAGAGGGTTCCTTCTGGCTGAGGGGTGATTTCTCATTCCCTCTCTTCCTCTTTTTCTCCATTTTTTCTCCCTTTTTCCTTCACGGCAATAGAGCCATTAAGTCAATATGCTCAGGGACAGCAGTTCCAATGAGGACTAGAGGAGACTATTGGCAACATATGTCACTGCATATATTGTATCCTATAAGAACCTGTTGGATGTTTGGATATAAGGGTTTGAGGATGACATCTGTGGAGCTGAGAAAGACAAGAACCACAGCCCACCTTCATGTCCATAGACAAACATAGGCTATGTGATGTTTACACACGGAGGGAAAAGCTGCCCACGCATTTTCACATGGACACACTCACACTTACAGAGGTGAAAGACTGTTTTCCTAAGGGGATTGACAACATCAGAGTGGTTTGTTTGTTTATGTTCATGTGACTGTTCTCTAGTAGTGACCTAAAACCTATAGGCTAGTTGGATGAACCATGACAATAAAGCTGTCCTAACAATATAGATGGTCAGAGTTTGACGCTGAGCTCACAACGTTCATTCTAGACTGGTTAACTGCAGCATCACTTAGTTAGTTAGCATTAGCTATCAGGATCTGGCCCCCCTTAGCTCCGCATCAAGTGACATAATGGTACTAATGCTATTGGTTTGGAGAATATTTCATGTTGACGTTGACAACATAACAGTAAATATAAAATTTTGGACGCATAAAAATTTATAAAACAATTATTTCTATAGCTGTTATAAAATTAATAGCCTACTTTTATTCTGCACCCCTCTAGATGTTCTGTATTATTTTTTGAGAAATCAATCGATTTGATGAAAAAGTATCAATGACCTTTGAGTTTTTATTTAAGATTTTAAGTTGACAGTTGACGTGGATGTCAAAATTGACATTTATGACCAAATAGGTTTTGACGAGGAGGAACTTAATTGTAGGATTAATTTTTATGTAGGTATTTTGAATCTTCAAAATACTGCAAAAAATAATTTCCAAGATGAAGTTAGCTAGTGTTAGCAATTAAAATTAACATGACTGGGCTGCATACAAGACATTCTGGAAAGGTAAGGTGCAGAGTTAGGCTAATAGGCTACCATCATCCCTTTTCCCATCTATCCCTATTGCACACATCCCTCCTCCCCGCCGTTAATCCATGTTTTTCTCTTAGTGTGGGGCTCCATACCTCCCCGTCCTTCCCTCTCTTCAAACCTGCATTTGTAATGTAGATTATACCTAACATGGTGTCTGATACTTCCAAGTGCACTGAAATGAACATGCTGTGGCAAATGGTTTCATCTGAGGGGAGATCAACACAAATCAGAGCTAAAGAAGACCAAGTTCAAATCAAAGAGTGATGAAGCCACAAGAGATTTGGTGTTGCTATGGAGACGAGTGATTCTGTCTGTGTGTATGTGTGTGTGCTGCACCTGATGTTTAGGGAAGGGGGGCCTAAATCTGTCACTATGATCAAAGCTTAAATGTGGCTGTATGTGTGGTTATAGGTAAAATGTTGATCCACTGGAATTAGTTAAAAGGAAATGTATATATTTACCATATATTGGATACAAATAGTGACTCTCCCTTTCACTCCAATGCATACACACTATGCATACACACAAATTGATAGGCTATCATATCAGATTTTAAGCAGTACCATAAACAATGGCACTTTGACGCCTATTACACTGGTCATTTGTGCAGAAAACACGGCCCATCTTTTGTGGGAAAAGTGAAATTTGTGTGCAAACACCATGGCATCCCCATGTTTGATATTAACTGCATGCATGAATATTGCTCAAGCGTCACATGAGCCAGCTACAGACTGCACGTGCAGGGCGCACGGCACTGCCAACGAGAGAGGAGGCGCTGGATAGTGCGCATGACCGAGAGTAAACAGAGAGTGTGTGAGAGCACTTGGTAAGCTGAAGTCATCATTCCCACATCAGTTTCACACTTTGGACGAAACAACAGTGGGAAGCAGCACTGAGTTTTGACCTCAACAACATAGAATGGGCTTATCAAACAGGCCGTGCCACTGACAGGGAGGTTTGTTTGGGCATTTCAGCACTGGACAGCTCTCCCTCTCCCTCTCTCTCCGCGTGCCTCGTGTTTACAGGCGCGCCTCTGGCATGTGCGCCCGGGGAATGAGCATCTTTCACAGTCGCAGGGGGTCACGAGCAGAGAGCATGGAGGACTCTCCCCAGCATCCTCCTCCCCACCACAGCCGCTGCTGCTGCTGCTAACTCCCCGAACGCTGAGAGATGAGCATACCGGAGTTCCTACTGGAAGTGTCCATCGTGGTGGTAGCCGTTGTCTCGCTGTTGACCAATGTGTCAGTGCTGCTATGTTTCACCCAAAGCGCCGAGTTAAGATCCCATGTCCCCGGGCTCTTCATCCTGAACCTCTCCATCTCCAACATCCTCCTCGCTGGAATCAACATGCCCTCCACTTTTCTCGGAGTGGCCAAAGGCGCGCAGCCCTTCGGCGACTCGTTCTGCCAGGGCGTCAGTTTCGCCGAGACTTTCCTCACCACTAACGCCATGCTGACCATGGCCGCGCTCAGCATGGACCGGTGGATCGCGGTGGTGTTTCCCCTGAGTTACTCTAGCAAGATGCGCCACAGAGACGCTTTTCTGATCGTGGCGTACTCGTGGCTCCACTCCCTCAGCTTCTCCCTGACCCAGCTGCTGATGGACTGGGGAGGGTACAGCCACACTTACGCCTCGTGCACCGTTCACCTGCATGACGCGGGGGGCGAGACTAGGAGGTCGCAGCTGGCCGTCTATGCGACCTTCACGGTGCTGTTGCACATCAGCAGCTTCGCGCTCTGCCTCCTCGTCCTGTGCTTCGCCTACATGAAAGTTCTGAGAGTGGCCAGGTCCCACTGCAAGAGGATAGATGTCATCACGGTGCAGACCCTGCTCCTGCTGGTCGATATTCACCCCAGGTAAACTCAACTGCTTAAACTTTAAGGTTGAGACCCCTCAAAAGTTTGAGATGTTTCTTTTTCCAGGGCAAGAGTCGTTTTGATGGAGGATCCAACCAAAAACCTATTTTGTATTCACTTTATAACTTGATCTTTCTCTTTGTTTGCCAGTGTGAAGGAGAGATGTCTCGCAGAGCAGAAGAAGAGGAGGCAACGCGCCACTAAAAAGATTTGCATCTTCATCGGCTCCTTCATCCTCTGCTTCTCACCCTATGTTATAACAAGGTAACACGCTACTCTGTGGCTGTTGGTTATAATCGTCTTAGCTTTCAGATGCTTTTACAATAATGGCCTTAAGGAAAATCTGTTTTCCTGTTTGTCTGTTGGGTTTATGATGCCATACTGACCATATTCTTTTTTTAATTGAATAACTTGAATAATTATCACATCAACATAATAAAGGTTTTAGAGGAATTTCGGTCTCAAACTAACTTTTGTGATTAAATGTTGCAGTATGTCTAATAAGTACAGTCTCAATACCTGCTCTGCACAAAAATTCAACTCACATTAGAGCTGCAACAATTAATCGAACAATCATCGATTATTAAATTAACCGCCTGGTTTCGTTAGTCATTTATGACAATAACCTGAGTATCTCTTTGGTTTGTGGAAAAAATGAGACATTTGAAGACGTCATCTAGTGGTTTGAAAAACACTGATCACTGTTCTTTTTTTACATTTTATTGACCAAACAACTAATTTAAATAATCAACAGATTCATCGATAATGAAAATCATCATTAGTCGCAGCCCTACACATGATGCTGATTCTAGGTTTTATGTTGGGGTTCTAAAGTCTCACCATAGGCCCATTACATCACACCCGAAAAAATCCACTCTGCAGTGTCGAGTGTATTCACAAAATCATGAGCTATTATGAAATGCTATGAAATGATGAGTCATAGTGAGATGTGGTGTTTTTTTTTTGTTGAGATGGAGTTCCATATTCAGTCTTCAGGGGTAACGTCTTCTGCTTGTATTCCTCCTCCTGCAGACTGCTGGAGCTGTTGCCCTCCGTGCACATACCCAGGTATTTAGGCATCGCCACCAAATGTCTGTCCTACGCCAAGGCCTCCAGCGACCCCTTCGTTTACTGCCTGCTGCGGCAGCAGTACAGGAAGGTCCTGGTCAGTGTTATCAGCCGGCTTCTGGGAAAGGATCACTCGCTGTCTGCCCGCAGCATAAGCAGCACTCTGGATACCACAGATGACAACTGCATTGCACGGATTACCTGAGCTCCATGTGCTAGGTTTTATTTAAAAAAAGTAAAGGTTCATAAATGAGTACCTTCTACAGGAAGGTCACAGGTCAGGGCCTGTAAAAAAAAGCAGATGCTTTTGCAGATGGAAAAGAGGCAGTGCCTTGCTCAAGGACACTTTAACCGAGGGTTAGGCCATGTGACTGTTAAACCACAGTGCAGTCCACTGGGAGAACTACACACTCACTGGCCTCTGATGTGTGCCAAAGGCCCTTTCAGACTGTGCAGCCTGCTGTTTCCACACGGCCCGTCAGTTTGCCTGCTGAGGCTTTGCCAAGGATACGCCACATGAAAACCACAACAGTATTATTATCATAAATATAAATGTATGTTTCAAGGAATCTTGCATTTGTCAGGGAGTGGTCTTCATGTTTCAGTGCAACACTGGACCCATGTGAAAGTTTGTGTTGATGAGTGCCATTTTTAACACACAGTGGTGTGAAGATGTTCTATCATTGCAAAAAAAATACACACACAAAGAATAAACTCCACTGCCACATGACACTCTGAGTCCACTGATGTTTGTTGAGTTACAGCAGTGGTTCCCAGATGTTTTGCTTGTGACACCTGATCATCATGAGAATCAATTGAAGGTGATCTCATTAGAGTGAAATGAAAAAAATGGAATTAGATTCTTTTTTAATTTACTATTTCTCAAATTTTCAGTTGACCCCTTAGATTTATCTTGGGCCCCTCTTTGAGGTCCTGACCCCCCCTGTGTTGGGGAATCACTGCTGTAGACATAATCCTTGTGAAAGCCTAATAATGCGTTTTTATTATAGGCACAAAAGCGAGGAGATCGAGGCTGGTGAGGGTTTTTTTTCGCAGCAGACACAGGTGCAGAAATGAATTCTTGCATTTCCATCGGAGAGCAGAATCTGCAGCCTTATTATGTCAAACAGCACAGGCTTGAACTTCTCTCACTCCCACCCCCACAAGCCACGTTTCTTCCTCGTGCTCCCACACACACACATACACACACACACACAGCCCTGCGCAGTGAAATATGATCGGCGCCCGCTCGTAACGCACAGCAGTGAGCCATAATCCTGGCGCGCCGCACTTTTTTTCGGGTCAGGGATGCTCCGCGCAGACAAAGGAAGGAGGTCTCTGTGATGCGGGTGGTAATTATCATCCAGCCCCAGTGATCGAAAAAAAGTTGCAGCTTCAAACACACTCTGCCACATCACACACGGCCGTTGACAAGCCAGCTCACTGCACTACAACAACAACATGCATGTAGGACTTTCGGTGGCGTTGCTTTTCCTCACGAAAAGTTGCTGGAGCGCCCCGCAGCAGTTCTGTGCGCCGGGGGACGAGTTTCTAGGTAAGATCACCTCAACTTTACATACAAAAGACAAGCCAGGGCATGATGGCTGACATAAGCAGGACTTAAAGCAGCTGTGTCTGAAAGATTAAAGCGGTGATTATAGGACTAAAAGAACGATATTTCCGCTTAGTATCGACTTTAAACAGTCGATAGGCGCACGGCACCGTAATCCTATCATGGATACGGCTCACCGTCCAGCAGACTCGCCTACTTCATGCCCCAGACTCACCGTCACCTGCTGTTTATCTGCTGAACCACATCAGAGTTTGTCCTGACAGAGATTTCAGACAGCAGACTCCTGTGGCTCTGGCTCGTGTTGCTTTTGGAGGTGTCGCCTCCTAGCGTTTGACCGGTGTTCTCATCCAACCTGAAGTTTACTTGCTCGGCTTCTTGTTTTTTCTCCCACAGGAAGATGCAGCAACAGCGTAGCACAGGAGGAAAAACGTAGGTGGATTCATTTGACCTTCATGCAGTTGTGATGGCCTATAATAAATCATGTGTATGATGGCAGAGGTAGAATCTTTACATTTAGGCCTACAAATACAAAAAATGATCTGTAACATCCACTTAAAGTGTGGACTCCCTATAGCTACATTTTCAGTTGACCTTCAGGCTGAAATACCAAGTGCTGCTGCAAGATGAAACAGGTCTCCTCTCCAGATAGCCAGTGGAGAAATGCAGTTGCTGCCTTTGAGCTCAGTCTGGAGCGCGCCAGAGTCTATACAGCTTCAGAAATTTAATTCTGGATTTTTTGTGTCTTTGTAGCCTACAATCGGCAGCTAAAAACAGAGACAGGTGGCAAGCAAAGGTTTGATCACCCCTGGTCAAAACCTCTGTTAATGTGAACAGTTCAGCAAGTGGAAGATGAAATGATCTCCAGAAGGCATGAAGTTACACGTGAAACACTCTTTTGCAATATTCTAAGCAATATCAGTGTATTATTTTTGTTTTCTACAGTTTTAGAAGAAAAAAGGGGAAAAAGGGAAAGAAACAGCAGCAAAAGACTGGGAAACTCTGGAGACTTGAGCTCTCAGATAACTTTGACCACAGTATCAGTATTTACTATTTACACACTGTGATAGTTTCCAAAGGGTGGGCTACTAGGTATTAACTATACAGGGTGGCCAAACCTTTGCTGTGGGCTCCTTTTCTTTTCTGTCATTTTGAAAATATAAAAGATGAAAAGAAAAAAAAAAGTAAAATGTAAAGGGAATGTGTCATCTGTAACTTCATGCCTTATGGAGATCTTCATCTTCCACTTCCAACTATTCACATTAACCCCAATTTTGCCCGAACCTGATTTGATTTTGAGGGTCATGGGTCAAAGGTTAAGATAACAGTGACTTCACTAACACAGGAGTTTGACCCTGTGAATGCAATCTCTCCAGAATCCCTTCAAATTTTGCACTTTGGTTGCCAACGGTAAAAAGTCACGGTAACCTCAGAAAATGCTTTTTAGCCATTACTTAAGTCCTCACATAGCAATAACAGCTACATTTCATAAATGGTTCATGGTTCAGTGATTTCATAAAAGTGAAGAAGCAGTGATGTAACCTGAAACTAGTCTGAGTGGTGGAGACAGACAACCACAATAGTTGTAGTTCTATTTTGAAGCACAAGCTGTTACATCAGTCATGTGTAGTTGTTTTGTACTACACAATTATGTTTTTACAACTACTCTCAAAAGACATAGCATTTAGCAATTTTTGAAAACTGTCCTACATTCAACAGCTCTTACAGTCACTAAAGAAAAGTAAACCAAACACACTTTTTTCACAAAGTTACCAGCTTCCTGTGCTTTGTCTTTCCCCACAGCGACATGTACAGAGATGAACCTTGGCTACTGTAATGATATGGAATACTCCAGGTAGGTCATAGAGAGTGTTTGGGCAAGTAGATCAGCACCAGCTAAAAACATTAAACACACATAACTTTAAAGGGACAACGAGGAGTTTCTATTCAGTTACAAAGCAGTCTAACGTTAATGTGGATGAATCTACGCTACCCGCAATTGTTAATGGCTCCATTTTCGATCAATATATCGTTTTGTCTCTATCATTATTTTGTTATTATTAGTGGTGGCGGAAATGCTGGTCGAGCCGACCAGTGTTTCCTTACTTTCGGTTTCGCGGATGCAAATGAGAATAACGGCGATTCGGGCGGCGTTATGGTCGGAACTACAACGGTAACTGAACCTCTTTGAACCTCCGACTTTAATCCTTGATGAATGAAAACATGAGTCCGTGGAGGAATTCTACGGTGTGCGCGGAGGCAGCGTGAAAACACTTCGCTTTTCCAAAACTCCTCGTTGTCCCTTTAAGACATTTTCAGTTATAGAAACATAAACATACAAACATTCGTAAACATAATCCCATAGCACCCTCCCCATATACCCTCTCTTTGGACCTACCCATTCAGTGTATGTCTGATTTCTTCTAGCTGATGTAGAGATAACACTTCCTGAATCCATCTCCTGAGGGGGGGGGTAGTCTGTCATTAGAGTAATTTCTGTTCTGTTCTATTCTGTTGAATTTTAAGCACACATACATTAAAAGCCATTGATGGAATGTTTCATATCACATTTTGATCTACCTATGAATATCTTGTTGGAAACCTGCTGTTGAACTCTAGAACTATATTCCCAAACATCCTCGGCCACCGGAGTCGTACGGAGGCTGAATCCGGGGCAGAGTACCTCCTTCTGAGTGTCATCCACGGCCTGCTCAACGGTGAATGCTCCCCTGAGATACGTCTGGTAGGCTGCTCAGTTATGGCCTCCCCCTGCCAGAATGACAAGATGATCAAACCGTGCCGCAGTACATGTGAGGCACTGAGGAAGGACTGCATCCATGCCTTTGAGGCCATCGACATGGCCTGGCCCTACTTTCTTGACTGTGACCGCTTCTTTGCCAGCGACCAAGAGGGTTGCTTTGACCCACTGGCAGGGCTGAAAGGTAAAGACCATGCGTTTTGTTTGTTTGCTTTTTACCAGTTCAACTTTCTCTCCTTCCCTAAATCCTGTTATCCCTTCTTCAGCCAGACAGCAGATAGCAATGTCCAACCTCTCTCCGGAAGAGCCCAGCACCATCATCCAGTTCACTTACACCACCAATGCCCAGATGTACAGCTTACTGAAGAGGACAGCAGCCAAGTGTTCCCATATTTCTCATGTGTACAGCATCGGACGCAGCGTTGAGGGCAGGGACCTGCTGGCTATTGAGTTCACCAACAACCCTGGACAACATGAGCTACGTGAGTAAGAAACTGTGGAGTCTTATTGCATTGTTTTTGTAACTCCCAGTTCACTTCCTCCCGTTGTGTAATTTATGTTGTCTTAGTTTCAACTGCTTCTTTTAAAATGAGATGTGAACCCAAAAGCAGTTTTATTGCACTGAGTGGCAGAGTGGGAAGTTTTGACTCAGTTTATTCAGTCAACTGGTGATGATTTGTACATTTAAAGGGGTAGTTCAACATTCACAAATTGGCCCATTGCATAATCGCTATAGCCTTAGGAGTGTCATCTTCTTCTCCTAATTGTTGGCTAAGAGGTTTGATTTCCACTGTCCAAATAGATGTGTGCTGAGCAAAACAAGAATTTAAAGGGATAGTTTTTGGCAAATTGGCCAATTGCCATAATCCCTATAGTTTTAGGAGTAGGTTCGTTACCTCTAATAGTCGGCGCAAGCTATTTTTAGAACGGTGGTGCAGAGCCGTGAGCTGCTCAGAGCTACGCTACGGAGGCTCATGGGATTTCTATGTTTCCCTCATCAAACTCATCAAATACACAATCCCTCATAAAACTATAAGAATTCTGGCAATGGGCCAATTTGCCAAAATGTAGAACTATCCCTTTAACATGTTAGAATATTGACACTTCCAACACTTCTAAATGCATTTATGTAATTTTGTTACAGCATTTGCTAGCTACATTATACAATTAGAGATTCAACAATAATTTTAATACTATAGTTTGAACAACTGTATGAGAAAAGCTACAACTGCAGTCTCACCATGACCGTGCAATATTACGACTACAGGTTAGTACAGGGTGTGCAGATTATGTTTTACACTGACTAGTATAGCAGTAAGTGCAGATCTCAGGGGGAGCTTTGCTGGGAGCTGTGGACCCTCTGCTGCTCAGCTCCTCCTGTCTGATGTCTCTAGATTTACAACTTTTTAAAGACAACGTGAGTGGCTTGTTTTCTTTGTTATGTAAGTGAGTGGGCGGAGCTGCACAACTGAACAAAACATAGGGGGGGGGCAGTCACATAGAACACAGAGTGTATACACCACCAGTGTCACCACAACACAGCCACATCCATCTCTCTCGCTGTTGCTGACTCTCCTAATCTGTCTTGCTCTGATTGGATGGTTTGTGTTTTCTTTCTGCATTGAGCCAATTTGTATAAGTGACCATTAGGAAAAATCCCAGTTTTCCCAATGGCCACACAGTTACTGATTGCATTTATTGTCTTAGTTACTATTTATTCTGCACAGAGCAACATTAGCTGTGTTTCTGTTTTAGCTTTGGTGTTCAGGTACAGTCACTTTGTCAGATGAAACTAGCCCTGTGCTGAAAATAACACTAATGGCAGCAGTGACGGTGCTTTAATTATGCTGCTGGAATGTAATTGTTACACTTCTAGTTTTCCAGAAGAAGAATCTGTCGTCCTTAACACAGAAACAACTTAAGCCAAATCAAATGTCAATGTGAACAGTCAGACAAACCTTTTCCAACAGTGGTTTATTGGAACAATAACAAGGCTTAGAAACGCTCCAAAAACAAGGCCCTGAACATTGTAAGAGACTCCTCACACCCTCTCTGTAGGTTTTTACCAGATGTTCCCCTCACAAAAATGCTATCGCAGCATCAGGTGCAAGACCACATGGCTGCAGAACAGCTTTCTGCCACAAGCTGTGAGACTTTTTCACAAAAACTGAACTTTTACTGATCTCAGAGAAATGTTTTCTCTTTTTGTGACGTTGGTAGGAACAAAATGACAGTAAAGTTTGATTTGATTTAGAGAATACAAGTTGTCTCAAACATTGTTTGAAATGACAATTCGACAAAGATTACACTTTATATTAACCTTGGATGAACTTTGGATGCTATTGTGAATGGGGTCACTCATAATGGCTAACCCACAGTAAAGTATTTGAGGTCTCAAGTGCCATTGAGCTCATTCTTTTGTTTTGAACTCAGTGTTCTCTCTATTCAGGGCCTGTATCCAGACAGAGACATTTCCTCTGTGTTGGCTGTCACAATATTATTTTCATTACTGATATGCAGTGAATTTTGGGATAGGTTGGGCCATGCAGGATCCACCTGTTGGAGCCTTTAAGAAAAAATGCAGCATTTCTTGGTCACATTTGAGCAAACTTTTTGGGGCATCCACTGTAAAGTTCTTCAGATGCAGCCTCTGAAGGGTGTAGCCCCTGAATTAGGACACAGATTATCTCCTCAACAGCATCCAAAGAGATAAGCAGATAAAATCATTAGCAGTTGATGCAAAACAAAGGTGAAAGGAGAGACAACTCCAAGTCTTGTTCCATTGCTTAAGTAGCCAAAACCATAGACTACAGCTTTAATCTTGTTTGCTTCTGTCTGTGTGAACTGCAGTGGAGCCAGAGATCAAGTTGGTGGGCAACATGCATGGCAATGAGGTGCTGGGTCGCCAGCTGCTCCTCTACCTGGCACAGTATCTGTGTTCAGAGTACACTCTGGGGAACCAACGAATTCAGACCATCATCAACACAACCCGCATCCATATTCTGGCATCCATGAACCCCGACGGCTATGAACTGGCTGCCTCAGAGGTAGAAGATAGCAATGACCCGGAGCTCAGCAACCAGGAAGTAAATATTGTTAACAACCAAAAAAGACAAACTGCCATTATCCGCTGTCTGTTCTCTGTCTCTTCTGTCTGTCTGTTGAGCTCAACAATGGAGGTGGAGGGCGGAGGTATTCTTAGTACCGATGGTTTTTTTGTTGGCTGTGGGTTGTGAATTGAGCAATCATGTGACAATGTGTTGGCAGTTGTGAGTTTTGGGAAAGTATAGGCTGCTCATTCTAGTTCAGCTTTAAAGGGATAGTTTCACATTTTGGCAAATTGGCCATAATCGCTATAGTCTTAGGAGTAGGTTCATTACCTTTAATTATCGGCGCAAGCTATATTAAGAATGGCAGAGCAGAGCCGCGAGCTGCTCAGAGTTACACTACGGAGGCTATGAGATAATAACAGAATGTTACAAGACAGAGTTGTTTTCGAGGCAAATGTAGAGACTGTATTTCCCTCAACTCTGTCTCATAATGTTTGGTTATTATCTCATAGCGTGGTGAATGTGCAGGTTAGAACTTGTCCACTAGAGCGTTTTGGAGTTGTTGCATTGTGTATTTGATGAATTTGATGAGGGAAACCAAGAAATTCCATGAGCCTCTGCCATTTTAAAAATAGCTTGCACCGACAATTAAAGCTAACAAACCTACTCCTAACACTATAGGGATTATAGCAATAGGACAATTTGCCAAAATACCGAACTATCCCTTTAAGGCTAAGGTTTTCATGTCCTTAGTGACTGATCAAGATGGTTACCTCTGTTGCTAAATTAGATGTTAGAAAGTTGGAGTACTCACACCCCCCACCTCCTCTCTTTCTGCCTGTCTATCTGCATAGCCTTTCTCATTTAGAAGTTGTCCTCCCACTCCCAGACAAAGGCAGCAACCTGCCAGCTTATTTAAACATAAATGACAAGAACATAACCGAGGCAAACATTTCTAATTGGAATTTGTTAAAATCCTGAAAATATGATTTTACGGCCAAGCTGGGAGTGGGAGTGCTGCATGCAGCCTCTGGTAACTGAATAGAAAAGGCAACACTAACCATCGAGGCTGTGTTTATCCTGCTGTATATTACAACGTGCAACTGTCCGTAGTTTTCTGGTCTCAGTTGTGGTGGATAACAAGATAAGCCTGAGAAAGCAGGTCTTCTACAGAGTCCTCTCTTCTGTCTTTAATGCCCATTTTAACAGCACAGTTGCATGAGGTCTTGCCACTGAGACTCTAACAAGCCCTGCATGCATAGTGTATATACTGTAGACTGATCATGTGTCTGCTCAAATGTGCGCGGTAGCCGTTTGACAATGGACTGTTGAAATTATGGGGCCATGCAGGTCACGTTGTGAGGTCTGCCATGATCATCATTGTTGCACATGTATGCAATACAGATTCAAAAAAGTAATCTGCCGTTGAATCTTGTAATGGGGACACGCAGCTACACTCAAGAGAGAAATTTCATATGCATGGGTTTTAGTCCGAGTTCACCTGCATGAGTGATTCTCAATCCATACGTGATTGAAACCGTAATAAAGGCGTGCAGCATATTGTGCTTTTTATTAATATGATGGAACGTTTTAATGTATGCCAAGATCCTTGAAATTAATTCATATGCTGCTGGGTATTGCATGTAATATAGTTGTTTTCAGTTGTATGCATTCTTTAAAAGAACAAATCAAAGCCTCTAACTTATATTTTTATCATACATGGCAACACTTGCCGTGTAATTAACCATTTGGATGAATAAATCATATTTGAAATGCATTTGCAGTTAACTTCTATTAAGAACAGTGATCTCCTTTTATCACTGTATTTTCCACTTATTCACATGACGGATATATGGTCTTGTCTACATGTTAACAATAGAATTAGTCTAACATGCTCCTCCTACTCCTGACTAATATTTATATAATTTACTAAATGTTGTCTTCATGTAGTCAGTAGTCACTGCTCTTACTAATGTCTACACATCATCATCATATTCATTATTATCAGTCTCAATGTAAGTCTTTCTGACACTTTTTAATGCTCCCAGCTGCTTGAACCTAAATGTTTCAGGGTCACTTGTTGAATGGTTGGACCAATGGTCGGACGAACGCTCAGAGCCTCGACCTAAACCGTAATTTTCCGGATCTCACATCCGTCTTTTACCGGAATCGCCGCAGCAGGTTCTACCGCCTCGATCACATTCCAATCCCTGATGCCTACTGGTTTGGGAAGGTAAGACTGCATGAGCTCTTATTCATCGGAATTCACAGAGAAAGAAAGGCATGAGATATTTCAGTGCGTGCAGTTGGTTCTGTACCTTTGGACTATAGGTGGCGCCAGAGACCTATGCAGTGATGAAGTGGATCAGGTCACTGCCCTTTGTTCAGTCTGCCAGCCTCCACGGAGGGGAGCTGGTTGTCTCCTACCCCTTTGACTTCTCTAGACACCCACATGAGGAGAGGATGTTCTCGCCCACTCCAGATGAGCAGGTAAGGGTCGAGGATTGATAGGCACTGAGACATGTTGCTGAAAGAGTTTCTATGTAATATTCACTGTCTGCTTAACGATGCCCCCATGTTCAGGTCCTCAAGCAACTGGCTCGTACCTATGCAGACGCCCATGCCACCATGTCAAACAATGACACAGAGAGGTGTGGGGCCTCCTTTTACCGAACCAGAGGCATCATCAATGGGGCGCTGTGGTACAGTTTTGCTGGAGGTAAGATACAACGCTTTCCAAACTACTAGACTAACAGAGAATTCAATTCTTAGATTATTTTTTCTATTCCTCACATTGCTTGTGCGACGCTCATTATCTACATTATCTACATATAAGAATCTGTTCTTAATGATTTTTTGCCTGGTTAAATAAAGGTTAAATAAATAAAAAATAAAAAATGTCATGCAGGCATGTCAGACTTCAACTACTTGCACACTAATTGTTTGGAGATCACCGTGGAGCTCGGCTGTGATAAATTCCCCTCAGAGGCTGAACTTTACCCCGAGTGGAAGAGGAATAAGGAAGCTCTGCTCAGTTTCATTGAGTCTGTAAGTATATGTTGGTAAGGACATCCTCAGGAAAATAATAACACTTATATTATCTATTTATACTGCGAATAATTGACAATGAAATTGAGGTAAAAAACAAAACAAAACATTTGTTCAGCCAAAGTTTCCAAAACAGGAAAAGTCTGAAATAATGATATAATAATAATAACGTTTATTTAAATATAAATGTCACTGGATATTAAAAGCCTTTCTAAATAAGTGAGTTTTAAGATTCGACTTGAAGAGTGCCAGGTCATTAATAAAATATAATTCAGGTGGTAAGGAGTTCCACAATAAAGACATAAGAATAATAAAGTTTTAAAACAGTAGCCACCATGTGTAGCAACCATAGATGGTTGATTGTGTTCTCAGTCAATGACAAAACTCCAGATGTTCACTGTGCTGCCTGTCCTTTAACAGGTCCATCGAGGGATAAAGGGAGTAGTTAAGGATCTTGATGGCAATGGGATTAAAGGTGCTACTGTCTCTGTCAGGGGGATAAGGAAAGATGTCACCACAGGTAAATGTTATGATAGTTTTATATGGTGTACTTTCACCAGTGACTTTTAAACAAGCTTATAGCTCTGAATCACAAGTTTACCTTGGAAAATTGACATTTTGTTGTGTTGTGTTTTTCTTCCATCCCACCTTCTTCACTGGATCCACCCTCGTGTGTGATTTCTTTGCCATCCATTTCTATTTCTACCCGTCCTTTCAGCCGAGGACGGGGACTACTGGCGACTGCTGAACCCTGGTACTCACATCCTGACAGCCACAGCTAAAGGTTACTCCAAGGTCAGCAAGAGGGTTCATCTGCCTCACAACATGAACAAGGCTGGACGTGTGGACTTTGTCTTGGAGAAGGTTTGGGTCTTCGACATCAAATTCATGTTCACTGAATGTTATTCTGATGTAACCTACATTCACAGTCAGTAATCTCATCGACCTCCCCCATTGTGCATTCAGGTTCCCGTGGAGCCTGATATCGACGACCACCTCTTCCCCACAGTAGACTCATGGGATCGATTTGACCCCTACAACCAGTTTGAGCGCTACGGCGAGCCAGATGTGGCTGAAGGAGGCGTAGAGAGGCAGGAGAAGCCCTGGTGGTGGAACTATTTCTCCCAGTCCGGCATCTCACCTCCAAACTGGCTGCTGCGAAATGTGTAGATATATTTTGGGACAGTAAAAAAAATCCAGGTGTGCCACTGCAGATGGAGACTGGTGATGAATGGTGCCACATTCAGTCCCACTGGTACTCTCCGAGCCATCTAGCCTATGTAGCAGGAGATGTGACACTGAAATCAGCATTACCTTAACAGATTTCACTGCTTCCAGGAAGGATGTGAATAGGCTTTTTTCCACCAGGAAACAAATTTAATAATGGCGTCTATGCGGAGTTCTGGCCAAAATAGCTTTGCAGCTGCAATTGAATTACTTACTACTAAAAATTGAATCACTGGGAAGTAAATGAGTTGTGCTGAATGGTCCATTTAATAAAGAGCCTTGCATAAAAAATGATATGCACATATCTGAATATATTGTAATAAGAGATTACAATTTCACATGGGATGGCAGCTGTAGCCTATAAAATGAATTGAGTAAAGTGTTTCATTCATATCTGACTATTTTGCTTTTACATTCCACAGTAATTTTCCCTCTATGTTTTAGTCACATGCTATGCGTCATACGAGGCCAAAGTGATTCAGTGAAAATGGTCTGGACCACCAGCATCTGATATTGAATAGCACATGCTTGGGTGAGCGATAATATTGTGCTAATTGTGAGCAGTATACATTCTTGCTTTGTCTGTTTTCCAAAAGCATCAAAAATAAATATTAAATATTTCTGGCATACTTCATTCCATTCTTTAAATGTAAGAATTATTGAGCATTATGTGTTCAACTTAAAAATAGACCCAGCTTCTACTGCACATTATAGAACTGCTGTTGTAGCTTTTGACCACCAGAGGGCGATAAAGACAATGCAATGACCGATTTAATACCAACTTCATTAAAGTTGACGTTGAATAGTCCAATTATTAGTAGGCCCATGAGTTGGTAAATTGAATTTGTTCTCTTCATTTATTGATTTATTTATTCTACTCTAAACACACAAATGGTTTGTTTTGATTCCACATGTTGATTTCATCTCAGGCATATTTTAAATCTAGCCTAAAGTTAATGGTAAAGCAGTTCTCATTAGATCCAAGTTGTTGCTGCTGCTATTCACGTTGTCGGTTTAATTTTTTAATTTTATTATTATTATTATTAGGCTACTTATTTATTTATTTAATTATCTTGCGGAGGAATACTTTTCGTTATCAGGCCTAAACACAGACTAAGCTACATAGGCTACATGGGTCTAGTGTCTGCGCGCGCCGAATTACCTGCGTCTTCCGGTAACAGGTGTCACTTGTTTGTTTTTAGCATGTCACAGTGAATTAATGTTAACAGCGGGCTTGTACACACTGCAGCCGACCTTTCAATGCAAGAAGACTGACCGACACAACCTAGGCTACAGTATCTATCTTATTCGTTTTTTGTGGGAGAAGAACCAGAGGAACCATGATGCTAGGTTTGCATTGGACATGAAGATCTCCTAGCAAGTCTTCACCTCTCCATTCAGTTCAAGGTAGGCTGTTTTCTCCGTTATAAAGACACATGGACAGTTAGAGGATGTGGTTCATGTTAATGTAACTGCCTGTCTGAAGTATCGGTGGTTAGTTTCCCTGTTTTGACTGGGAAAGTAGGATGTCGTGGTCTACAGTAGGAGTTAGCCTAGGTTAGCCTAGGTCTGTGGTGAGGCCCACCAGTTCACCAGCCATGACGGTCAGTCTGAATATCTGCTGTCACAGCTGAATGTCGCTGTCCTCATTAATGTAATCAGCTACACCTGTGTTTGCTGCTGATAAAGGCCTATTGAGGAAAGGTCACTTTAATAGCAGGGGGTCTTGTTGTGGGCCTGTTGTAAAATGACTCAAATGCAATTAGCCTGCACTTTATAAGTCTGAATTTTGTGGGTAAAGGTTGTGATAAAGTTTTTGAGATAGTTTTGCTGACTCCAGTAGAAGCTGCTTTGGTCCAGCTTGGATTTTTCCAAAAGATGAATTTCCTAAATGAGTGCGTGAGTTTACCTGAGATCAGGATAGAGACAAAACTTTTTAGACAGTTTTAGTATGCTACTTTACTTTTGTACACTTCTTTTTTTTTTGGCAACTTTGACTTTGTTAAGTCAAACCATCAGGTGAGAAATTGGAACAGTTAGGCCTACTGGTTACTGAAGCTGTTTTTAAGGGTCAGTTCACCCAAATTACTCATCATCATCATAATTTTTTCCTGGGACAGTCTGTGAGATTGAGCTTGCAAAAAGAGATGCATAGCCTATTTTTCAGTATCTCGTTTATCCTAACACCATGGATGTAATTTTATTCACCTGTACAATACAACTTTGAGAGGATAACTTGGAACTAAATGAGATTTAATAATAAGCTATCCATACGAAAATAAGTATTATGCCCACTGACTACCTGCACCAGCTAATTAGTGTTAACTGGAATGAATATAGCACTGAAATACTATAGGTCTACTGTGAATCATGGAATGAATTGTAGGACAAAAACAAAATAAATGCCCTCGCTTACGTAACCATGATTGCCGGTAGTGTAATAGGCATAAATTTAATCCGTGGCTTACGCCATAGTCTGCTGCGTCTGTTTTTTAGATCCACTAAGCGTAATCCAACTGTGCCACCTGCATCCTACAGTTTACCCAATTGTCACAGCTGGGGCAGAAATGCGTATATCTATCAATATCTGCTGGGGACTGGATTGCGTGCAACCCCTCCTAACCTCACAGTCCATTAAGCCATCCATTCCTAAAGCACAGTGACCTGTGTTTGAACTAATGTATGTGAGTGTATTAAGCCAGGGCACGATTCACAACCATAATCTATCCTGTAATTAGCAGTGCTAGATGAAAGCCTGCATCATGGTGCATAGACAGGCTGCATTATGGCTTGATGCAGTTGGGGATGGGGATAGTCTGGGGATAGTCCAACATTTTGGCAAATTCGCCCATTGCCATAAGCCCTACAGTCATAGCAGTAGGTTCGTTACTTTTAATTGTCGGTGCAAGCTATTTTTAGAACGGCGGAGCAGAGCTGTGAGCTGCTCAGAGCTACAGTACGCTACAGAGGATAGTGGGATTTCTTGGTTTCCCCCCGCTATGAGATAATAACAGAATGTAGCAAGACAGTTGTTTTCGAGGTAAATTCATGCAAAACTGCTGATGCATGTTCCCCTCGGGGGCAGTTTTTCAGCCAGCAGTCTCTGCATTTGTCCACCAGAGCGTTTTGGAGTTGTTGGATAGGCCTATTTAATGAGTTTGTTGAGGGAAACCAAGAAATCCCACGAGCCTCCGTAGTGTAGCTCTGAGCACTCACAGCTCTGCTCTGCTGTTCCAAAAATATCTTGCACCAACAATTAAAGGTAACAAACCTATTCCAACACTACAGGGATTATGGCAAAGGGCCAAATTGCCAAAATGTTGAACTATTCCTTGAAAGTATTGATGGTAGGCCGCTTAAATACAGTGGTCATTGTCATGCTTGTCTGCAGAAGCTGGAGAAATGTCCTAGAAGACTGGTCAGTGAACTAAATTCAATCCTGCACAAATAGTACAGTAATAGTTGTTTAGTGTTTTATTAGTGTTCATTCATGAGTGTGTTCACTTTAAAAACTCCAATGCATGTGTGGCAAGGTGAAGAGGGCCCGGGTGGGGATTGAACCCACACCTCCCGGGTAAGAGTCATGCACCAAGTAGCCAGGGCGCATGATCAATTGGAGGCATAGTGACAGCCAGGAACCTCAACTGTCACACATGGTATATCAGATACACACTAAAGTGATGATGATTATCAGATGCAGCAAAACACTGATTATTGCATGAGTGGAGTTCATTTCTTCAGATTTTATTGCAACTATCATGGTTTTCCATGAAGAACAACTTAATGACTAAATCATCTTGTGACTGATGGGATTCCACAGCCAAGTTTCTTTGGGGTTATTTTTCCTGTGTAATGTGTCACTTACGTCATTTGGGGTGTCTGTCACACACAATATTTCAGTAAGGTTTTAGGCTTAACCTGGACTTTGTCTGAAATGATTCACTCCTCCCTGTAGTTTACTAAATAGTAAGATGTGATGAAGTGATGTCCAGATTTACAGTGGTGTAGTTAGAATAGTGAAAAGTGATATAGGCTAGTGTTGAACTGATGATGACACAACAGAACATGTGCCATCATTACACATGTGCTGAAAGGCAGTAAAAGGCCATGGGGAAAATGACCCTGCTAGTTTCCAAAAGGGATTTTTTATTTTGCCAGTGATCTTCCTTCACATTTTCCTTTGATTGTGAGTTGTGAGTGGGTGATCTCTGACACAACCCACAACCTGATTATATTTTGGTGACTAAAGGTCAAACATTTCAATGCAGTTTGGCTCAAACGTTCATTTGGACTCAAGGAAGAACTTTTCAGACTTTGACGGTCTGTGGTCAAGTGTCAAGTCACAGTGACCTCACCAACACCAGTTTGTTTTGATTTGTGCAGCAGGATAACTGTCACATGCTTATGCCCTAGCCAGGACTATGCAACACTGCATGTTCCCAAGCAACTGGCAATCGGATGTTTATCAAACACACTCAGAGGTCATGCCAAAGCACTAATCACTGTGTGGTCCATGACCACATAGACCTTTACTGTCTTGTAAACTGTGTCTTCAAATGTTTCTGTGGAATGAAGAAAGAACAGTTAATTGTGTGGCTGCTACTTTCAGCAAACAGTCCCACAATGCAGTGTGCCACATTTCATGGGGGCAACAATTACAAATTAAATCTCAATTTACTGCTCACTCTAGAGTGAATTATTGAGTGTATCAGAGAGTATTGAATGAGAGGCTGGAGTCATTTCATACAGAGCCACAGGTTTCTGATGAGTGGTAAACTTCTCATGCATCACCACTAGGGGTGTACAGCCATTACACCATTTGTATTCGAGTTCAGATTCGAGCTTTTAAAAAAACTTCAGATTCGTTATTCGTAATCGGGAAGAAAACCGGAAGTGGGTGCACTAGAGACTTCTGCAGAGCTAGCCGGCTAACTCCCGCTTTAGCTCTCGGCTAATGGGGATAAAATAATTTAATCGTGAGGCTTTTCTAGACTTTCCAAACATAGACTGAATGAATGAAATAATGAGGAGGAGCTTAGGACAGAATAGCTATCCTGGATCAAAGCACTTACGAAAGCAAACGAATAACGTATTCAGGTTCGGGTACATCCCTAATCACAAATAAGGAAGTCTTCTATCCAAGTTTCGACATTAATTGTTGCTTTAACAATACATATGGACTGAGATAGCTGTTGGTGTTGACTACTGTGTTAAGACTTTGTTGTTCAGCTAAGTGGTAAAGGTAATTGAGTTTAGACAGGCTGTCTATGAATGTGTGTTATGCTTGGTGAAGCCTCTGATGACAGGGGTAACTAGTGTAACTGTGAGTGGCACAGAATGAGGAACAAGTGGCTCGTTGTTCTTGCTAGCTAATTCAAAGTCAAAAGTTAGCATTGATCACACTTCATAGCAACAATGCTTGTTGTTCTGATGTTAATCCCTACAGTGGCCCAACTACACGTATTAAGCTTGGCAAAACACAAAAGATCCATTCATCCATTTCCCTCTCTCCTTAGAGAGAGAAAAAATGACCAGCGGTAACACAGGAGCAAGAGGAAGAACCTGCCGTCCTCATCTCGTAACCAACCAAATATCATTTATTTGGGGGCTTGCTCTGGTAACTCTGGTACTTCCTGTAGCCTCTACCCGACAGGACCCATGAGTGGGGTAGTTAGTTTCATAGAAGCTCTTTTTGACTGATCGCTTTGAGGTTACCCAAATTAATAAAATGGAACTTAAATTTTAAAGAGACTTTATATATTTTCCTGACAAACTTGAAGCATCTCTGTCCTTCTTGCCTCATCTGTGAACCCCATCTACAGCTAATATTTTTGTGGGAACAAGTTATGATGCATTCATAGATTTTGTTTTAGAAAAGGCCATTTTTGAATCATGCTATAATTATCTTCTTTCCAAGGCAGTGTGTTCCCAGATGTCTCCTCCTTATGTTCCTGGAGTGAGTTTCCATCTGGCAGACTTCCACTGAGGTCTCTGCCTCTCTCCCTCTCTCTATGGCCTCCCCAATGCACCATGTAGTCACTTTCAATCTGACTGCATCAGTTTCTAACATAACACTTTTTAACACTCTGCATATATAATGCAAATGCCAAACCACTTTGCTCTAAATTTCCTACCCCCCCTCCCCCTCCCACTCCCCCTCCCTACCCCTCCTCTCCCTCTCACTCTCTCTTCATGTCTTTGTCGGTCTGTCTTTCATTCTTGTAGCTATCTAGCTGCTCTGCCCCAGGAGTAGAGGCCTGCTCAATGTGGCAGAGATGATTTGTTTGCTTTGCAATTATTTTCCGTCAGTGGAGACAAATGGATTCATACTGCATAGAAAAACCCACACAGACAGGGCCGGAGCAATGAATGCAGTGGAACAGACTAATATGTTCTGCCCAAAGATAAAGATAGAGATGAGGAACATGGACCACCTTGTGTAAAGAAGAGGCGGCTTTATAAAAAGCTGCAAGGGCTGTGCTCCGCATTGAACTACTATTAACTGGGGCCTTAGAGCAAGTTAATGTTTTTAAATTAGTATATTAATGCTATAATCTCTGCAGTACATGAGCTGTTGTGTGGTGCTCAGTTGATCTAATGAATTATATTCATACGACAATGCAGTGTTGCAACTTTCTGCCCGTCTGACTGTAGATGAGCACTGGCATTTTGAATGAAGATGTCAAATTAAATCACTAAATATTGTAGATTTTTATTTTTGCGCAAAATATCTGCATCATGGAATTTATATTAGTAGCTAGCTACAACACAGAGAAAATTTCTGTCAAGAAAATAAAAAAATACTCCCTTCAGCCTGCTGCAGCTCACTCCTTGTGGTTAACTGGCTCTAGTTGTGAGTCAGGGGCCTCACCAGACCCCTTCTACTGGGGCACGAGCCCCACAATAAAAGAGCTGTGCTGCAGTATAAATGTCATAGGTGGTACACTTTAATGCTTAAAGAATAATCAAAGTCACTTCAGACTGAGCTGTGCCCTAGAAGAGCTTAATAGCTGGTAGCTTGAATCTTTTTTTTTAGACATGTGCCTAATATTGCTGTTGAATAGTTGAGTTTGTTTTCCACACTTAACTGTGGAAACTAAAGCATGATTGTTTTATGGTTGAATTTAATGCTCTGTTGATGTCATATGATAGACATGGGAAAGACTGGATTGTTTCCAGCTTATCAGTGTTCACATCAATAGACCACACATGACACTTTGATTGCAGTTTGTCGTGTGAAGGTTATGCTCTGACAATGCACTGCATTCATTACATTTGAGTTTAATAACTTTTCATGGCAGAAGCATTTTACAAGGAACCTGGGTATCATCATGATGACTTGACGGCATCGTTTTAGGCTTTTTTTTTCAAGGTTAGAAAAAGTTTGTAGTCTTGGTTAAATGCTCAAAAATTCAGTGCTGTCTTGAGGTGAAAGCAATTTTTTTTTTATTAGTTTACTTTTTTATTCATTCAAAACCGGCAACCCTCCCTTAACCAGAGTTTTATAGTAACTTCAGCAGATGCACAACACAAACCCTGGCTGCTGGTGTCAGGGATTGACATTTTCTGTGCACCACATCCACCCAAACCACATGATATGACTGTACTGTGTGGGTACATGGTTGTAACACTTGCCGGTCTGGAACAGCTGTTAGGCAGTGGCGGTATAGGTAGCAATGATGTGTTCTCTCCAAAGCCGTGTAGGCTAGTTGTCAAATTAAGAACTTAAGGACTTAAGGGCTTATCTGGTTTTCCAGTCTTAATACTGTAAAATAATAAACAGTTGTTTTGATTGTACTGATAAATAACTGAGTGAATGTGGATCCTCTTTTCAGATTGAGCTAACAGAATATGTAGTTGGAGGTCTGACCGGGGGTGCAGGGTCTTCCCATTTGCCCCCAGTGTGTGATGGACACAACTGGGCTACAGACTTTTTCTGTCTCTGTTGAACTTTCAAACTATCCGCAGTAAAACAGATTAACCTTTTCCTCCCAGCTCACGTCTTCCTTATTTTTCCTCTTGACTCCTGTCTTCCTTTCCTCTATATGACCCTGTCTCCCCTTTTCCAGTGTCTCTGTTGACTATCCCTTGTCCTGTCTCCCCCTCCTCCTCTTGTTTCCCCTCCCCTCCCTCCTTTTATACGAAGGGCAGGTTCAGGGGTCACCAATTACTCGGAGAGGGCTGAGAAAGTTGTATGGGTTCTGCCCTCGGGGCTGCCATGTTGCATTATCATCAGGGAGATTGCAGGTATGCAGCAGCCACTGGCTGCCGGCACAACAACCACAACCTCAGGCCCAGCACTGGCCGTATAGACTCGGCTAAGTTCAAACCCTCCTCATGCCTCAGCGGCTTGCTGGCTCCGATTGAGCCCCCCTCTCTTACTGAGCTGCTAGGCAGAACTAATATGTATGTCTAGACTTCCTGGGAACTCCTCTACCTGAGAATACACAGCTTGACAATATGTGTGTTGATAGTTTTGTACCAATAATGTCCTGGACTGTCCTGCTTTGACGATTTTTAAAATCTATTTAAAATAATACATGTACATTTTAATGTATTCAGAGATTGTAAAATTGTGAATTTTCTCAGACGTTTATTACAGCTGAAAAATATAAATCTCATGACCAAGTACAGGAAGGGCAGTCTATGTACCACTGATGAATGAAGCATTATGAGTTGGCCTGTGTTAAAAGAATGTAATCACATTAGAATCATGTTTCTATCTTGTTTATGAATTCCAAAAAAGTAATTCCTATTCTTTGGTCCTGTAGTGGTGCTGGTTCACATTTTCTTACACGAGTCTAGCTCGCCAGTCACTAGATGAGACTGCATTGTTTTTTTTTTTGCTGGTATTCCTCCACGGAATGAGCCAGGAGAAAGAGCAATGGAAAATTCAAAGGAAAAAGTAATTTTACCTGCCCTGTCTTCAGTGAAGGAAACGGTTTGGACGTGTTTCAGATTTCATAGCTCAAGGGGAAGAAGCAGTTCGATAAGACCCACGTTAGATCAGATCATTACTTTAGTGCATGACAAGATGAAATCACATTTAAAATAGTCAAGAGCTGTTATGTTGACAATATGTTGACAATATGTTGTATTGATTGATTTCCAAACATGAATTTAGTGACGGGCAAACAAAAACTTCCCTAAAAGTTGTTGTTAAATGGTTAATTAATAAAGACGCACACAAAGGAGGGCCTGTTAAACCTGGCCCTTCTACAGGGCTGTTGGAAATGTGTTCATTTAGCCTCTTAACTTAGCTTCACTTTGCCTTCACCTCAGTTTCTCCTCTTCATGAGTTCCTTATGCTCGACACAAGTAAACTACTTTAAAACACATATTTCACCTCCACCTATGATTTAATATTGCTGAGCTGGGTTATTTGTCTGATGCTGCATCATATTCTCAACATGATGAAACTGTTCATGAATTTCAGTGGAATATAGATGACTGATCTATAAACTTGTCACCCTGTAAATGGTGTAGTTAAACAAGTAGTACCATTTTAGATGGATGGATGGATGTGTGAGTGGTGCTGTAAAATGATAACACTGGTTTTTTATTTGAATGTCAACAGTGAAAGAGTAGATTGAGTTATACATGCAGTGACCTGAAAAAAAGTGATTTTCAGGTGATGGATCCTGAAATGATGGATGGTGGAGGATGTTCAGTTTAGACTTCGTCTTCCTTTTTGCTCTGCCTCCTGGCTGTTGACACACAACAGCCTTTTTAACCTCTTTGTTTACCGTGCCTGTCGTGGCCACCTGGGTGCTGCCGGTGCACACAGGAAAAAAAAATACTGAAGAAAAATCGAGTCTGTAGGACTCCTGATATAGACATCTCAAAACGTGACGGCCGCAGTAAGTTATCGTTTCCAAAACCCATCGGAACCGACTTTCAGGCTCGCGGAGAGGCCCAGCCCAGTGCTGTTCAGGCCCGGGCCAATAGAAGCTGTGCAGCCAGATGGATTTGAAATGGCTCCTGAATAGAGGATCCCAGTCTGATTCAGTGTGCTCAGCCAAACCCTTGGTAATTGCAAAAACAGCACTTGGTCCACTAATAATGGGTGCGTGTCATCTCCAATCCTCAGTCCGCCGGTCTGTCCATGCCACAGAGGCAGCAATTACAGACTCGGGCTTGCCACTGCTGGACGTGCACACAGTAAGGCCAGAGGAACAGTTAGGCGTGGGTGTGTGTGTGTGTGTGTGTGTGGGCGGTAGATTGAGGGATGCATTTGTAACTGAACGAGGTGAATGCGTGTGTGTGTGTTTGTGCATATAGGAAAGGCTAAATGGCATCATGTTATTGCTGCTTAGATTTTTAGGAACTTATCAGTTATCTTGCGTGGCAGAGCAACCACACCACTTAGATGAGAATTATTCAACTACACAAACAGGAAGAACATTACTCTTGTCATTACTGACAAGCTGTTCAATGTAAACTGTGAAACTGCCGACTTCTGATAAGTTATTGATTACCTACAGGTAAATATGCCAATATTCCATAAAAATGATTTTTGTCATTTTCCTGTTTTTTTTTTCCAGTTCATTTTACATTTTACAACATAGCAAAACAAAACTCTCTCTATACTGTACAATGCCAAAGGAACGATAACCTAAACCTCATCACCCTCAAACTTAAAGTACAGCATCTAAACACTTAGAAAATCTCTGTATCAATTTTCTTCTTTAAGTTGAAGCCTCTGTTTTTATTAAGTGCTTTTTTTCTACTGCTCAACTAAGTGTGATAACTAAGACCTTGTGTGAGCAGCACAGTTGGACATCTCTCTGAGTCACTTCCTTTACTAAACACTCTCATGGCTACCCATCCATGACTCCTACAATGGCCATCACGAGGATTTAATAAAACATCGACTGATCTTTCCTGTTATGCTGCTATTGTTTTATTTGATTTTCTCTACAGAGGCATGACGAACTGGTGTCATGGCAGACAATAGCACCGAGTCAGGGTCTGACCCCAAAACTAATTTGCCAGCTTAAGCTCTTTTAACAGGTGGCAGTTTCTCTAGATCTCAGTTTGTTTACACCTTGTTCTGCTCTCCCTTTATTTGTTTTGACTTTCCTTTTTTGTCCAAACAGCTCAAGTAATTAAAAAAAAGTTCTCGGACTTCTGCCTTTGTCCTGGTTTCATATAACCATGTTCCCTCCAGTTTGCTTAGTTCCTGATTGAGTCTTAAGCTTCACTGAGTATTCCTCCAGTTAGATAATTTGAAGTTACCACAATTTCAACGCTAATTTCAACTCCGTCACAGTGCTGATGTTGGGTAACCAGTTCTTAAATTGAGAACTTTGTTTTACTTGTAAATAGCTCAGTTGTGTTTCTTGAATTTCCTTGTTTATGATTTGCTAGAAGACATAATCTGCTTTTGATTTGGTTGGGCTGTGGTTGCCAGTAAATTGTACTACACCAGCCAGGCTCTGGTTGCTGGAGGGGTCAGAGGTCAGGGCAGAATGGCTTTGAGCAGCAACAATATGTGTGAAATTGGACGTCGCTCTGTACCATTTGTGTATAAATGCATTGATGTCCTAGGGCAGCTTCTGTCGACACGTCTCACAGGCAGATAGCAGCACAACATGGGCCTCTGAGATATGGTATTTAACATAGAATTTACAGTTTATCAAATACAATTCATTCTCTCATTTGAACCTTTAGGGTCGCACTTCAAGTGTTTTTGGTCCAGAGGTTGGCTGAGCTTTTCCATGCTGAGTTAGTGATGTCAGTGATGCCTGAGTATGAGGTGAAGGTTTTCTTCCCACAGTGTTCAGTCTGCTTACCACTGATAACAGGCACACCCAGTTGTACCATTGTGAATACATGCTTGAGTGTTTTCCTGAGATGCCTGACTTGTGTTAAACAGCATTAACACACATTGTCTACCTCATTATAATCTATTTGTACAGTGTTACAAAAATTCACAAGTGCAGGATGGTCTATCTTTGTGTATCCCTGCACCGATCATTTTTACTTATGAGCTGGGATATTGTGACAAACTGATACATTGCCAAAAGTATTGCTTTATCAAATACATAGTGTGTAACGTTTTATGTTTTACTGGGCTGTACTGATGGACAATGGTACTGGTGATCATTAGGGCAGTTGTCCACTGCTCATGTCAAGATTATATTTCACTTGTTTTTCCATTAATTTAGTAATATATTATTTGTAGTAAATTGCTCATTTTAATGACACAGTACTGTATGCAACCAGTTGTGATTGAAAATGTGAGCTGACCCATATTAAGATATGATATTTGATATAATTTTCATTGATATTTCTGGCCTTGTTTCTAGATTTGTGAAAAGTTTAACAGAAACATCTGCCACTCTGTGCAGAAACATGGATAGATTTAAAAGGACAGAGTGTTGTGTAATTCAGACTCACTCAGTGCATATACTGATCTCCATGCTGACCTCACCTGGCTAGTCAGAGCCACTCTGTCAGATGGATAGATTTAAAGCAGAGTGTTGTGTCTGGTGATCTCTTTCACCTTTTTCTTTACAGAAAATCATCTGATCAGTGTTAATACAAAAAAAGTGACTAAATGTTGAATGATTGACTTTGCAGCAGCAAACCAAGTCTAGCACTGCCTTTAATTTCCTGGTGAGCAGTTAAGCACAAATACCGGCACCATTACCTAAGACATGGCCTTTAACTGTCCTAGAGTTGTGGACTAAGCCACACAGGCACACATGTTCAAAGTTCACAAATAAACAAACAGTGCATGAACATGCACACAATTAGTTTTCTAAAATTGTTCTGTTCAGCGTTGTTCCTCCAGCAGTAAAATGCCCTAGAGCCACATGGCCACTGAAACAAGTCTAACAGCGGAGAGTGCAAAGTTATGGAAAGCTTTATTTTTAGCGTTAGTCATTATGATTCAGGGGAGAATTGAGCAAAGTTAATGAAGAGAAGATTAAAAGTGAAAGGACAATGGGGTTATTATGTGCTTCAGTGCAAACCAAATCAGGGTCAAATGTTACAAGCGTTTGGGCAAAGGCAAGGAGGTAAACTTGTTGGGATGTTTACTCGCTAATGAGCTTATTTAATTTTAGAATCCTTACAGAAATGTCCTCATGCATGGACAGTCTGAAGATTTGCTGTCACTGATGTTAAAATGGGGTGATGAAGTCAAATGGTGAAGTTGAAATTTTATTCAATATAAATGTCAGGATTTGAAGTAAATGTTTTTTTTTCCTACTTTGTTCAACCAGAATAGAGCATTGGAGCACAGATATTGTCCTTACAGAGACAGCTCTGTCATGACCTTTGTCCTATTCAGGTGACTGAATTAAGGAGCCATGAGCCGTGACCAGGTGAATTAAGGACTATAAGATCAACCTTTTTTGAATTGTGAATCGTGATCAAGTTACTGAGACACAAAGCATTAGTAATTCACTTACTCACCTGTAGGGTTGCAAAGGGGCGGAAAATTTCCGGTAAATTAACGGAAACTTTACATGGGAAGTTATGCTGGGGAATTTTGGAAATATTCCAAATTGGAAACTAGGGAATTTATGGGAATTAACTAGAAATTGGGGGTAATTTAAACAAGCTGTATCATATCCAAACATATATATGTATTTAGTTTTGTCATAAGCAGACATCCATGCAAAATAATACAATTAATAAACATGATATTTCAACAGATATTTGTGAGTAGAACTTTATCAAGCTTTAATTCTTGTTTGAACAATCAATTCTTTTAATAAAAAACACCCCCCCCCCCCCCCCCCAAAAAAAAAGGAAAAAAAGAAAAATCCCATTCAAAATGTTAAAGGGACAAGGAGGAGTTTGTATTTGGTTATAAAAAAGTCTAATTAATGTGGATGAATTTACGTTACCACTTGTGAACGGCTCCATTTTCTATAAATATATAATTTTGTCTTTATTGTTATTTTGATATTATTATTAGTGGTCGACTCACCCAGCATTTCCTAGTTTTAGTTTTTGCGGACGCTGGGGATGGGAATAACGCAGCCGGATCGCTGTTTATGGTTGGAACTACGACTTTATCTCATCGACTTTCATTCTTGATCAATGAAAACATTCTTGGCAAATGTTTTCACTTTCGTCTTTCAGGGTTCAAGGAATCATCTGTGCATGTGATGGAGGAATGCACAGTGCATGTAGGGGGCGTGGCCTAATAGCCCTGCAGTAAGCAGTGTGCATGGAATAGCATATTCAGTACTTGCATTAAATCTGGTTGTTTTAGCCAAGATTATGCTACAATATATTTTCTCCAACTATAAATAAGAAATTTACAAAACCTTCAATTTCGTAAATTTCTTATTTATTCCCGTTAATTCCCATGGAAAGTTTCCAACTTTGAAAATTCCTGGAATTTTGCAACCCCACTCCCCTGCCTCTGTGTGCACAGTGCAATAGGAGCAAGAGAATGGGGATAAATTACAATTTGTATCAGGGACAACGTACAAAATAACATTAGTCTCAAGACATAGGGTCGGCATGATCGCTGATGACGGACAATTGATCATTAAGGATTTTGTTCATCATGCAGACTGATCTCACATTATTAGGTCATGTTGTGTATGGAGTCTTGAAGCAATGCTCAGAATCTCACCGTGGCAGCAACCAGCTGAGAAATTTACATTTTCAACAGTAAAAACGGAATACTGAGTTGTGGAGGCCGGCCGGTCTTGGGCTTGGGCAGAGAATCTAAATATTTGATTTAGAGCCTTGGGCTCTGCTGCCATTAGTTGCACTATCCTTTTTGTTCTGTTTAACATTAAACAATCTTTAACTGCCTTGTTTAAGAGAGTTGTTGCTGGACTTAAATGTCCTGTTGTTATTTCTGCCACAGGCATTTGTTCATATAAAAAATCAATAATTTCAATTGATGTTCATTTTTCCCAGTCTTATTGCATTTCAACCATTTACGGTAGTTCTTTATCTGACTAGGGTTTAAGCTTAAATTGTTTACACTATACTCAACACAGTGTAGCCCTCGCACCGCAACCATGGGCACCGAGTTACCTCCAAGAATTTCATGGCAGCCATGGATGATCCTCGCCATTTGGCCAAATGTTTTCTCAAAGTTGGTGTTCACCCAAAAATGAAATTTTTTTGTGATGAAGAAAATTCAAGAAGTCCGCTGGTGTTTGTCCAAATTTACAACTGGGAAGAGGAGCTTCGAGAAGCCGTTACATGGACATTGCATTTTTCAATGCAAGACGAGACCCTACATAACAGCATGGATGAATTTGGATGTTTTTTGGTGTGTTTTTTTGATGAAGACTTGGTGTCCATTTAAACTTACTGGACATGCAGCCCTTAACTCAGACAAGAGAGGACTGAAACTTCTCCCAGCCCTTAGTCTACATGAGGGTGAGTAAATAATGAAATTTCATTTTTGGGTGAACTATCCCTTTAAAAGTCAGTGTAGTCCTTGCAGCTTGGTTTGTGCTCATATTCTACTGCTGTCAGTGATTGATCTGCTGCAGCTCTGCTGTGACTTACAGTCTCAGTCTTCTTCAAAAGACGACATAAAACAAACTATGCAAATACTTATCAGAACTTCTCACTGCCACCAGCTCATGAGTCAGAGTTTGTTTTTTTTCTCAGGCTTTTTGTGCACTTACTTTGAATGGACCGCTAGAGAGAGACAGGGAGGGTGAGAGAGAGTGAGACGAGAGAGAAAGACACGCAGCAAAGGGACGGCCAGGTGGAATTGAACCCAGGTGGCTGCAGTAAGCGTGCTCTACCATGTGAGATACAACTCTGGCTTCAGCGTATTTAATCAGATTCCATCGAGCGTTTCAGTGACGGTGAGTCGCTGCTGCTTCAGAGCTGGGGCAGACAAACAGTACCAGTCACCTGTTACCGTTACCATACCGACGAGCTAACGTGTCTTTCTTGTTTAGAATTGTCTCTACCTCAGCGTTCATGTTCTCACTGCATGCTGTTCTGTCCAAGCGGGGGAAACTCTATCTCTATATCGTCAATATCGTTGCCTCTCGCGATATTGATATCTTGCATGTTTATATCTAGATATAGATATGATAGCGATATATCGCTATCCCTAGTAGAGGCTCAGTAAAGGACAGACTGACAAACCCTTGTCAATCTGTCAGGATTTGATTTATGTGAGTTTGATGTTTAAAGGGGACTATGGAAGTTTCACTTTTTGGAGGCTCTTTCACATATACTTGGGTGTTTATCTTGCCTTGGCAAAACTTGTGGTCTGATACAGAAGGCTGGTGTGGTTACCGGGCAGAGGCAAACCAGGAAGTCAATCTGAGAATGGCAGAAACTGATTGGAGTTGGAGTGTGTACTGAGCAGGCAGGGGATAACTGGGCAAAGGAGCATGGGTGAAGGTGGTAGTACTGATGAGGGAGGTGGTAGTACTGATGAGGGAGGTGGGGGGGCAGAGTCAGGTGAGTGGAAGAGTGTAAAACCTGACGCGGACCGTCGCCGTTCTTACACTGATGTTCTGAAAGTGATATCAAATATATTTACATGTATCATGTCGAGTTTAGATGAACATAATTTCTTGGAGGCAAGGATGAATAATGTCAGTCACACACACCTATTGTCATTGCACCATAGGGCTGAATAATTAATGGGAATTGCAATATGACCATGTATAATATCCATATTGCATGAGCTGCAGTCATTTTAATGAAGGTGAAATCTGTCACAACTTTCCATTACAAGTGAAGTTTTGCGGTGCCACAGAGATGCCCCAGTTAAAAATCTATTCTCCACCCCAAAATGAACAATATCGTTTAGTAACAGTCACATTCCTATTGAAATCATGACTTGTAATACAATTACAACATCTGCCAAAATAATCATGATATAATATCAATTGCATACATTGCACTAAACCCTCTGTTCTCTCCAACTGTAGCTGCTTAAAGGACAATTCCAGGCAAATTCAACCTAGGACTATAGTTTCCTAATATTTTAGGTCTAAAAGAATGAATTTGAAGATTTTCATTTTGATGTCTCCTGTTATGCAGCAGTTCTGTCTGTCTCCACATCGCCACAGCAACGTACAGTGTAATGAGAGTAGACCGATCGTACACTGTTGTGTGTACTGTTTACATCCCTCAAAACCACATTCTTTTCCACAGGCAGCGTCAGATGGCTATTCAAACATACACCGAGGGGTTTGTTTACTTAAAGCAAGCGGACATGTTTGTAAATGAAGCTGTAACACAAAGTCTCGCGCAAACTTGCAAAGTCTCGCATGACAGTCAAGTTGGCGGCTAACTATGTTTACAGGTCGTCTGAAGCTCCCGTTTCTTTTACCAACAAAGGAAAATCAACTCAGAGCCACAACATCTTCGTAGTTGTTTATTCTACCTGTAAACATACTGAGTGCGTCAACTTGACTTTGCATTACAGCGCCGTCTACAAACACTTTCTTGCAGTGTGTATGGTGTATGTTTGAAGCCATCTGACGTTGTCTGTGGGGAAAAATAGTGTGTTTGTGGGAGGTGAACAGCCTAAACAACGTAAGATCGATCCGCTCCCATTATACGCTGCTGTGGTGATATGGGGACAGACACAACTACTGCACAACAGGAACAATTAAAAAGAAAATCTTCAGATTCATTCTTTTATACCTAAAATATTAGGAAACTACTGTGCTCCAGGTTAAATTTGCCTGGAATTGTCCTTTAACACAGTGAATGAAGGAACAGGAATGACGGCACAGCCATCACCTGCAATATATGAAATGATTGAATCACAAGTCTCTAGTAAACTCCACTGACTGCACATGTTGATATTAGCAGCTGCACAGTATGGCCATGCCATGGAGATGCATGAGTCCACTGCTGCTGTGGCACTGTGATCAGGTGAAGGACCCTGAATTATAAAAGAAAACATAATCCATGTGGGACCAGCTTCAACCTCCTCATCATGTATGAATGTAGTGGAAACCTCAACTCTCAGCCTGTTTACACGAGTGAGAATATTCTTGTTTTCTGTGTTATGATTCACATTTTTATTGAATACCTTCTGATCTATTATCTCATTGTATAATTTCATGAATGAAACAACATTTTAATTCCTCCTTACCCATCTTCTCATCAACCTGATTTTTACTGAATGATGTGTAAACTGACAGAGGACTCACTGAACAGTCAGTAAGTTCAGTGGCCGTGTTCTCTTGAAGCCAGCCTTTTTGGTAATATTTCCTTTGAGAGAGAAAAAAACAGGGGAACACTTTAAAAGTCAGTCAGGAAGAGAGAGAATGAGGAAAAGCCCCGAAGGCAAATGGCAGGGAACAGCAGCGCCGTTAGACGGAGCTACTTTAGCTGTCATGCAAGAGTACATGAACGCACCAATGAACGCACATAGTCAGCATCACTGAGCACATACACAAAGACAGCCACGGCGCTGATGATGGAGCCTTTACCCAAGATACTTCTCACGGTGAATTGAGCGTCTGTAAATAACATTGAAAACATTTCATCTAAAATAACAAGGCTGTCACTCGGCCAAATGTTGTAAGTGTTTAGTTGTGAATCAGTTAGATGGTTGTGAATCTTATGTTAGTTAAATGTGCGTTTAAACACTTTGGATCAAACCATTTTTCAGACCTTTATGGGGTTTTTTACCCTATTTTTACAAGGAGAAAAACAGCGCACACGTGTTTGATTGACTCCAGCGTCACGTGATGGTTAGAAAAGCAACTGACCTCAAAGCCATGCAATCTGCTGCATAGTTAGAAGTCGACCAACAAGTCAAACCAAGTGGCTTAAACTCTCTAGAGATATTTGGTTTGTCAGAGCTGATTAGAGCCAGGGAGGCGTAAGCAGACACTCTGGGATAACACGTGGTGGCGTTGAGTTGAGCCTGTTTACTGGACGATGTGTTAGGACAGGGAGAATGAAGCGGAGAGCTCGTACGGATGGAGATGATGATGGTTGATTTGTCTCACACAAGTCTCTCTATTCTCTCGTCGTATTTAATGACACTTTCTATCTCATTTCTCAGCCAAATCTTATTATGTGGTTAATTGTGTTTGCTTGTGCAGGCATGCGTGAATCTTTGGTTCAGATGTGTGTACACAAGCACATTTGTTATAATGGCTTTATGCTGGAGACACATGTGTGCATGTTTATATATGGTGAGAGAGGGGAGGTAGGGTGTGTTTTTCTGAGTGTGTGCGCTGCAGAGAAACACTATGGAGCTTTCTGTCACAGCTCATCACATGGCAAGATCACGCAACACGATGTGACAGTGCACAGTGCAGCTCAGCAAGTGGCGCTGGGATTTTAATTGATGTTAAAACCACCAAGCACTCAAAGCGCTGATGGGTACAATGTATTGAGAGAGAGAGAGAGAGAGAAGTGTGGTAAAAAAAGAAAGAAAAAAAAAGAGTGATGGTATCTGCACCATAGTATAGTTGTGACGCAAAATTGAAATTTTGTATGAAATGATGCTGATTTGATGGTGTATGCATTGTAAGGTGTGAGAGAAAAGGTGAGCCTCTTGGAATAGCTACATTGTCATCAGTTGATAAGATTTTAATGTTTCTTCAAGACATTTGGTCATAATAACTCATCTTGAGAAAGTGGTGTGCCACCTTCACTGGATGAGAAATACAATAGCTGCAGAAGCAAGAATAGCATTATTGACTTTGAACTGTTGCGATGTAGAAATGAGCAAATGTTAGTATCTGACAACTTTGATCACAGGTATTACATGAAAATAAAAGAAATATAATATAATATGTTCCCCAATAAATAACAAGTATGAAATCTGCTGCAAAAAGTATTCTAATACTACAAAATGTCTTTTCAAAATCAGGATAAATGTGGCTATTTTTGTTAATTTAAAAAAAAAGGTCATACTGTGTGACTTGGATGGGAATTTTAAAAGAATAACACCTCTTATATAGATTGGCACAATATGTTTTGATCTTTAGGTTAGACTTTTGCAAAAACATTCAGTTTTCTGGACTGGTTAAAGGGTTTTATTGAAGATTAGGGCTACGTATTTATGTTCTAAAACAAGCGCTGTACACTTCAGCTCATTCAACTTAAGTACGTTTTTATCCCGAAGGCAAGCAGCAGCATTAAGACTGTGTCCCTGCACACAGCCTTTTCAGCATTTTTTCTCTCCAGTCTCCAAACGAGTTAAAGCCAAATCCTCTGCATATGACCCTCCTTAGTCTTGCATTAGACAAAAGTGATCCTCTGTTAGCTCAGTGCATTGAGCCTATTAAATGATGATGAGTCTCTTACACTGAGTTAACTCATTTGGATAGGAAATACAGAGGTGCACTGGGGTAAATTAGTATAGCTTTAGCTTAACCTACCATAGCTTGGCCTGGCGGGCTATTGTAAGAAAAAGCACCTTTAGACCGTCAACAAAGCTAATATTAGCTTAGCATTAGCGTTAGCAAACAGGGGGCTTAATCAGGCCGTTGGGCTGTCAAAACGTATAACCACATGCTTCCAAGGGTCCCTTTGGAGTTATAATCCTGGGTCTCGGCAGGCGATGACCTCATGGGCTGGACTGGTGCCTGTGGGAGGATTGGGGAAACTGTGTGTGTCTCACAGGCCACTCACTGAGATCCGTGTGTGTATGTGTCTGTGTGCGTTCTTTTTGGCCGATTTGTTTTATCGAGGCAAAACGACACAGAGAGACTTCTACTGACACCGGCGCGTTGAACTTTACTAACATGCACCAGAATAGAATTCCAGCTGTTTTGTTTGGGTATTTCTGCACAGTATCTCATGGCGCTGCAGTGTGCGGAGGCCCCGGGATACGAGAGCAATGATATTTCAATTGTCTCCGTGCCACATTGCATTAACAGCGTGCCTTGTTTTTCCTCATGGCTACGAGATAATTGAAAAGGTTAACCTGTCAGTTTTATCTTATGTTATTTGTCTTTGCTCAGACTAAAATAATGGCCGGGGACATCCGTGACTGGCACGATGGCACGCTCACTTGAGTCTGCTATGACCAAAAGGCCATCTTGTCCACTCAGACATTATGACACTTACTTGTATAAAACCAGATGGGATGTTACTGAGATCAAGGTTACACCGATCTCCAGCAAGAGAAGGAAAAAAACAAATCTTCCAGTTTATTGTATATGTGACACTTGAACTGTATCAGTAAAGAAAATGCTGCGTCATCATGGGTTCGTAGGATGATGATCCAAGCCGGCCCATAGTCTGAGCAGAGCAGACCACCCTTTTTATGAGAGCCTCCATCCAAGAGAGAAGGGCTCTGGGGTTAAAATAACTCCACATCTTCACACAGAAAGCTTTTGGAAATTGGAAGTCAGTTGACTGAGTTAAATGCATGCGCACACACACACACGCACGCACACACACGGAGCGAGGCCAGGGACTCTAGAGGCAGATTGCTTTGCTGTCAGTGTAGGGGACTGTCAATATCTCCAGCCAGCCATGGGCATCATCAGAGAGACCCAGGACTGACTGGCTCCACTGAGCTCCACAGCAGAGGCAACCTGTCAGCCTGATGCAGAGGGGTTCAGGAGTTAAGAGTCTTTATGAAACGCCGTACTGTACTGAGAGACCTCTGCTGATGGCCTCCGCACTGGTATGCCCATGCCAAGATGTGACGTGGAGATAGCCGCTGAGATGCTGCGTCCCAGACGGGCCTCTGGCAGCACCAGCTCCACGTGGAGGGTTGATGCGTCGATACCACCCAAGCCATTTTTAGTTTGATCTGAAAATGACCTGTAGACGTCCATAAAAGTTAAATGTGGTACACTTGCTGATGATTCAACAAATATTTTAACAGCAACTGACATCAGTCAGCATAGAGGGGATCTCACCGGACAACTTTAAAGCTTAATAACAGGTTAGGTTTATTGTTAGAATTGAAAGCACTGCACCAGAATAAACCAGAAATCTTCAGCAGTCTGCCTTTTTAGAGTTGTGTAATCGACAGGTCTGTTAAAAACATGCTGCAGTCGTGACATTATGTACAAAGTAAGGAACAGTTTTAACTGAACTCACAACCTGTTTTTTGCCCAACTGCTTTTCCTCCTTTTTTCCCTTTTTAAAGGTTAGATGCAGCATGAACACAGGACACCTGCTAAATAACTCAGTCTGCCTTGAAACCTATGACACAGAGTGATTCTCAAGGCAGAGAACTTACGTTAAACTATCCATAATAGACATAGACTAGTAAACATTTAATTTGGTAGACTTTTTTCACCAGCAGTAAAGTGATGGGCCTAACTGGCATCCTTTGCAGTGTCAATGAAGATTCAGACATGCACCTCTCATCCATCATCACCTTACACATCCACTACATGGTTTAGGCATATACAACACACATATTGTGTGCTGCAAAGATAAACAGCCTGAGCCCTTTAGTGGTTATTATTACACCAAGAGAGTAATGATGGATGTAATGAATTTGAAACACACGCTGTAAATTAAAGTGATGGATTACCATCTCCGTGCCCTAAAAGACTCACAGATGCTGTTGGACGCAGACACCCTCACCTTCGGGCTGCGCTGTATCAGCACCCAGTATCTTGGTTTGTGTGTGTGTGCTGGCATGTGTTGGGAGTAGCGCGTGTGTGTGTGCGTGCTTTTGCCCCCTGGATGTGTGTGTCCATCCTCTCTCCATGAGAACCAGCCCTCTGGCCTTCCAGCTGAGTTCACAGATCCAAAGTCGAGTTAATCTGGTTTTACCTTTAGCCCCAAAAACAACACAGGAGTAATCCAGGAACAGCTGTAATCAAGCATGAAACCACTGATGGCTGCATGCTAGCTGGGGTCAGGGAGCACAACAGGAAGAGACCTCGAGAGAACTCTGGGACATTGAACTAATAGTCAAACGTTATGTGGCTGTGGCCTTGAATGAAATGCTCTGTCATGTTTACACGTGCAATTTACATTCATTGTTTGTGATGAGTTCAACCTGTTTTTTTCACCATCTCATCCTCTACTTTTCACACAGCTTGTTTAGTAAATACATGATGGGATATTTTCTAACTACAAATAGCCATTCCATGTTATGCTGTTGTATTCCCTACGGCGTCCTGCAGCCTCACATCACCCATTACAGGACAAGCACGCCGGTGTCTTCAGCAACACGTCAAGGAGCGGCTCTGGTTGATATTGTCTGTCTGGAGTGGAACTGTTTGGACCACTGTCAGCGAATCTCTGTTTCAACACACTTGGAACAATTATATAAGGAGGCTGGGGACACGGAGCGCCAGCCAGCGAGATGAGGCAGGAGAGAGAGGGGAGAGGGTACAAACAGATGAATAAATGAGTTAAGTGGAGAGAAGGGAATTTGTGCTTTCACTGTCCCCTCCAGCCCTCTCACCCCCTCCCTCCTGTTGGACAGTCGAATGTGTGCTATAAGTGGTCCCCCCCCCCTCTCCTTTCGCTTCAGTGCCCCTCCGCTCGTCTCCCAATAGAAATTGCTCCGTGGCATTAAATATGTAAAATTAGCATTTTAAGTAGAACACATTTCTGTGTCGCGCCCTGCTCTCCCCACTCTCCCCCCTCCGCCTGCCGCCCAGCCCTGAGCATATAAGCCACGCAAACTCATGCATGCATATGATATGCATTTGGTCATCTCCATGGTAACATTGGTGGGGGAAGGGAGGGGCTCAAAGACAGAAGGATGAAAAGGTGTAGTCATTGAAAGTAGATCAGATTGTATTTATTTCTTATTTATTGAGTTTTTTCAGGCAGTAAGTCATACCAGCAATTTGTGAATGTGCAGAGCCGAGGACCAGGAAACACAGACACCATGGAAACACCTCGTACGTGTCACCACTCCACTTAGGGGCTGGACTTGTCCTTACCTGGACGCTTCTAGCTGGTCTCTATGTAAATGTTTTATCGTGATTCTATATTAAAAGTATTAAAAGTTCCTGCGGGAGAGACATTTTGGAACGACAGGCCTCTCCACTTTACAGAGAGGCAACACAAATGATCATACACGCGCGTGTGCACACACACACACACAGACAAAGTCCATTAACTTTTGCCCTCACAATTGTGAGTCAAAAGGGTAAAAGGAGATATAGCATCTGTGGAGACAGCTGGCCTTTGGGACCCTGACACCCTTAGTCACCTCCAATTCTCTAACACCTCATCTTGCAGTTATGTACACTAACATCCCTCCTTCTATATGTGTATTTAGTGTCACACCACTCTTTTATTTATTGCTTTATGTTACAGGAACACAAACACTTGTAAAGGGACAAAATAATCAAAAATTAGCTGGCTTTAAAGCCCCAGTATGTAACTTATTTGGCTTTTTATTAGCAAAAATCAATTTTCATAAATACGTATTTCACTATAGTCTTATCACACCCGCATACAAACGAAAGCTTTCTCGTACCTTAGAATGAGTTGTTACAAGTCGTTAGAAATATACAAGGGAGGGGGGGGGGTGCACGGAACCTCGGCTGCCATGTTGAATCGCCATTTTTTACTTGTTTAGTAGACGCTTGTTTATCCTGTTACAGTACATGCAGCGTCTGTTGTCTGTCTGACGTCTGCCCGAGTTCCAATACATTCCGATATGCAAGTTCCGCACCGCTAGATGGGGGGAATTCCTACTTACTGGGGCAGTTTAGTTAATTTGTACTTTATTTGGTGTAACAATGATTTCACTCTGGGCCCACGCCTGCCCAAACTGAAAGCTGTTTGACAGCCAGTGCAGTTAAACCAAACCCTCCAGTGAGATCGGACCAAATGGAGCCTTTTCAGCTCCAGTTGCAGAGTGGCTGCTGGCCAGTGATTAGCAGTTAGTCCAGTTAGCAGCAACACCACAGTTTGGTTTTGTTGCAGTTGATGCACAGATCAATTAGCAAGTGATCAGCTGTTGATATCCTAATCTGTGGTTTCCTGTTTAGAGAGCTTCATTTTAACATCTTTTCAACTACAAATCTGAGTTGCACTCTTTTGGAACATAGAATTGTTTTCCTAAATATACTATTGCTTCAATTAAAATTAAGCCTAAAGTTGTATCAATGATCAATAGGTGAACATCTTTCAGTATTATGTGGTTGCTGTACATGATAAACTGTTTTTGGGCAATCTGGAATTATACCATCGTTAATTTTCTTATTTACACCTGTGCTTTTATGGAAGCTCAAAATGTGACTAAGAGTTATAACAAGAGTCCAGTAACCACATCCATTTAATGTATCACAGACACAAGCTGACAGGTTGATATAGCCTACAGACAGATCTGAACAACTTGTTCAAATTCTTTCCATAAAACGTATGCAGTAATAGGGCTGGGCGATAATATGATCTTGATTTGGGATCGCAGTAAAAGTTTGATTGTTTTTAATATCAGCTTGGGAGATATTTATTCGATATTACATAAACACAAAAGTGAGCACAACAACAGCATATCAGAGTCTGCTGTCTGCCATCTGCAACGGTGGCTACAGTTTTATCCCGAGGTAGACTGAGAGAAAAGTTGGAAAAAGGAGAGGAAAAACAACATCATTAAATCATCCAAAACTCCAAAAAACAAGGTAACTGTTTGACTGCTGACTCCAGATCAGCCACTGGATATTTACTTGTTTCCAACTTTCACTTTCCAACCAACCAGGTGTCCACACCTGATTTAGGCAGCACTGTGGAACCGTCCCCACGGTCTACGTCCCTACGCAGTATGAAGCCCGCTCCACAGCTCCGCCCGTCCTCTTTGCTTATTCAGCTGCCGCTGACACTCAAGATCCTTTCCCTTAAAGGAGTCATCACCCGGAAATCGCAATTTCTCTTGTTAAAACATGCATATTGGTGTTTGACCTCAGTTGAAACTTGCCTGAAAAGCTGGAGTTTGAAAGTGGCGCCGTTTTTTCGCTTCGGCTCTTTTTCTGAACAGGAATAGCACACAATGGTGTGCCTTCCTAAAGCACGAGATTTTGATTCTGCTCCTACGGTGACCTCACTGTGGAGGCTACTTGCCTCTTTCACCACCCAACCCCGCCCCGTCCGCTACCTGAAATCGCCGAAGCGGTACCAGGGGGCTGTTTATGTTTTGGAGTCTGCATGCAGGCAAGCCCCCCCCCCCCCCGGCTCTGTCCTTCCTGCGGCGAATCAACGCGCGCCTCATTACATATTATACAATGCACATCCGGACCAGTCAAAACCTTGCGCGTAATCTCGCGTGATAAAGTCGCGGTACGAAAAAGGGTCAGAACAAGCTCAATGTTTGATTAAATTTTTTTTTTTTTTCTAATAAGTTTTACGAATTGATCCAAAGCGATCCAAGAGGGGATGGATACATAGAAAACCAGGTTATGACTCCTTTAAGAGCTAGCTTACTTGCTACTAGCTTACTGCCTGTTTAGCTAAGTTAGCTGTTCTTTGATGAGAAATACTTTTAGAAAAGAGAAGAAAAAAGACAAACATGGATGGTTTCAAGCAGCGCTAGGGCCTGCGGCTCCTATATGACAGTGAGAGACGGACACACGCGTTGTGTTCTGTGTTTGGGTTGAGAACACGACGAGTCGGCCCTGTCCGAGCCAAACTTTTGCGCCCGCTGTTTGGATCTTTGAGTCACTGCAACAACGACCAAGCTGAATTGTTTAGCCTGTCCGCGCCCCCCCTCTGTACTGCTGCCCAGCCTACAGGTGGTTATGCGGACATGAAACAGGATGGTGAGCTCATGCCTCCGCCAGCCAGGCCGGCTCCGCGCCACAGTTCCCCATGTCGTTCTCAGCATTCTGGAGAAAATGTCGTACGCACAGCAAGCAGAGTTACCTGACTTTCACGAATCTCATTGATCGACGGAGGCAGACGAGAATGACGGCGAACTATAATATATGCCGGCAGTTGGTTTCAGCCAGGATGGGAAACACAACAAATCTTCTCAGTCACCTGAGATTGCACCATCCCAGCGACAGTCACACTGAGATTTTACGCAGGCTCAAGTTGGCCCGACTCCACACACACAGCTGAGCAAGATTACTTCGTCTGCCGTTAGCATCGCTAGCAGGAGCAGTGCTGCAGTGTTAACAAAACAACAATCCATCCAGTTGTGTCTTGAAGCCATTGCCCCATATAAAAAACATTGAAAGCGGAGAAAAAATATAGTGCTATCACTTACTGCATAGCAAAAGATATGATTCCCCTGAGCACAGTGGAGCAGGACGGGTTCAGGAAAATGATAAAAGTGTTAGACTCCAGGTAGAAAGAACTTTTCCCAAACGGCACTGCCACAGCTTTATGACGAATGCGATGGAAAGCTGGAAATTTATCTGCTGTAAAATACTTTGCCACCACCACCGATCTTTGGTCCAGCCATACATCTGAGCCATTTGATTCTTGCAATTCATTCCATTGACAAGGAATGGGCTCTGCACAGCAAATGATTACAGACGGTAGACTTTCCAGAGGACCATAGTGAGGATGCATAGTGCGCATAGTGCGAGTACATGTAGTGCGGAGTTCGCACTGTCGTAAAAATGTAGCTATGAGCCGACGGGTCCAGCGGACGTCCGCTTTGAGTCCACAGTGTTTCCTCTAGGATTTTTTTTAAGGAGTGGCGAAGTGGCGGTGCGCGCCCCCCACCCCACTGGATCAACATCTATTTTTCTTCCTTTTTTTTTTTTTACCGTAATTTTAACCAACATATTCAAACGTCCACAGTCCATAGTTGTCTTTGTTTGATTGCCTACTTCAAGAGACTTTTGGTAATGGACAGCTCCGGACAGGATTGTTCTGCTGTGTCGCCGCCGCCATCACCGCCCACTATGTGGGGGCTTTACGTAGTCCTTTGTGTGTGTGAAAGCCTTAACAAATACATTTTGTGCTCATTGTTGGAATGGCATATTATTTAATTACTTAAAATGTTAAACTTTATTATAAAGTTTCAATCCATCATCTCTGGTTTCTTCAGGGTTCAATCAGGATGCTCCTCAAACTGGCAGCATTAGCAGAAAACTACATATCGTGATTAATACCGAGATTGATTAATATGAAAAAATAAATTGTGACAACATTTTTTGCAATATCGTCCAGCCTTACTTAGTGATGTGTCATTACTGTAGAAACTCAGTCATGGGTTCAGCCAGTGTCGCATATGGAAAATTGATTTTAATGCAGTATTTAGTGGGTGACACTTAGCACTCATCACATCATCACATGTGGCTTTGCTCACGCTTGGCCAGCCGCAGCATGACATGTATAAGGAGGACATTGGTTCATGATGTGAGGCATCACATATTTATTAAAATCAGGGATACATTTTTTATTAGATTATGTAGCAGTGGATGGCACTTTACCCACCATCATGATGTCAACTTTGTAAAGGTTAAATTGTCTTGACAGAAGATGGGAGCTGTCTCTGGTTTTCCAGCATTATTGGGTCTAAAGATTGTTGCACCTCTGTGACAAACTGGCTGTCAGTAAATCATGGATAGCTGCTAAAGGAAAGCTACATTATTATAAATAAAAAGCTATTGAGTCAACATGAATGGTCTTGAACAGATCTGACCAACTACATAACACCAAGCAGCTGAAAAGTGAAGCCACTATGGAGGAGCCAAACACAGCAGATGCTCAGATGAGCACTTGAAGCTGCCTTTAAAACGGAGTCATAACAAGATGAGTCCATCCATAAACTGCAGGAATATTATATAGTATAATAAAATAGTATAGCTTTAGTATATGGAGGATAAACTGTTCTATAACTTATCAAGGATTAAATTTACACATAATTCTAGGTGTGGCTTCCAGTGAGTGTGAGTCATTATTCATGAGTCATTTATTTACAACATATGTATTGGCATTCGACATTTTCTTTTTTGTTTAGGACAACTTAATGTACTTGTCCACCTTTCCATATGTTGTATTGATTTTTCTTTCTTTCTTTCTTTCTTTCTTTCTTTCTTTCTTTCTTTCTTTCTTTCTTTCTTTCTTTCTTTCTTTCTTTCTTTCTTTCTATGCACTTTCTAGAATTCCTCAAGACTTTTATGGCACAACTCAGTTGTGATCACCTTCATGTTTACAGTAAGTTGTGGGGCAGTCATTTTAAAGGGCCAATGAGGAGTTTCTATTTGCTTATAAAAAAAGTCTCAAGTTAATATGGATGAATCTACGCTACTTAATGGGCCCATTTTCGATAAATATATCGTTTTGTCTCTATCGTTATTTTGTTATTATTAGTGGTGGAAATGCTGAGTGAGCCGACCAGTGTTTCCTTACTTTCGGTTTCGCGGACGCTCATGAGAATAACGCTACCGAATCGCCGTTTATGGTCGGGAACCTCTGACTTTAATTCTTGATGAATGAAAACATGAGTCCGTCTTGCGCCAGTGGAAGAATTATACGGTGCGCACGGAGGTTCATAAATGTAGTGTGAAAACACTTTGCTTTTCCAAAACTCCTCGTTGTCCCTTTAATTTTCAAATCTTGTGTCAAAGGCCATCTTAATGTCTGGGGAGTAATCAGCTTTGTAGCAGTTTACTCAATTTGTTCAGGGTGAACCCCATGTGACATTATTCAAGTGAGCTTGGGTGAGTTTGCGTTGATACAGGTAATCAGAGAAAATGATCATCATATGGTGTTTTTAGTGTGGTTTGTTGTTTTCAGGAGTGTTTTTCTGTCCACCCTTCAGCTGACCGTGTGAAAGTGTGTTTTCTGTAGCAGTCTGGCTTGAGGGAAGGTTCTTGTCAAAGTGTTATTGAAATAAAAAATAAACCATAAAGAGTAAAGGCTTGAAGGGAGAAAGCAACAGAAGAGTTAGATTTAGATGTGAAGTAAATTTCTGCTCCTTTGTTTCTAAAGGGAAAAACACACACAAATGCTCTGTGAACACAATGGCCATGTGTTTCTGTTTTATCCTGTGTTTGTGTGTGTGTGTGTGTGTGTGATAGCCTCCAGCTTCAATCTCAGTTTCTCTGGGTCTGTTTAGGCACCAGCCTCTGCAGACGATATCATTACAGTATAATTCAATAAGAGTCATCATTTAACTTCAAACCTGCCCTCTGTCCAGCTCAGCTGTACTCATAAAAACACACACACACACACACACAGAAGTCACTGTTGTGGGTCGTATATTTCTATATGTCCTGCCTTTGCTCTCCATCGCCGTTTCGCCTCTTTCTCTCCAAATCCCTCTCCTTTGAGAGAAACCAACGCTCCTTCTAGTGGCAAAAGAACCTCAAAATAAACTTTGGCAGGCCTTTCCGTCCCGAGCGCCCACATAATCAATCATAACCAGGCCGTACAAATTCATCAGCTTGGATCCATTTTGCCCTAGTTAGAGATCAAAAGGTTGCAAGTTGACTATAGGAAGTCCAGGTACTAACCCAGACTAATTTATCTAACATGGGAGAGATTTAGCCCCCTGAGGAGATGGGGACATGGTTTTTCTCCATCACGTTGAATATCCTCGATGGGGCTGGAGGGCACTTAGTCTTGCCGCAGCATATCCTGTACGCCGTTTAACATTCCATTGATCAGATTAATTGCAGTTGATTGTGTCCTGTGTGAGGAAGCGTGTGAAAGTACACATATAACTGAGATATATATATATATATATATATATCTTTATTTCGGACTCCGGGTCCATAGCGAGACATAACACAACAACAGACACACAGCACAGACAGTAAAAAAGCAGGAGCATTTTTTTTCAACATGTTGAACTATTCCTTTAATTCTTCTGCTTTTTCTTTTTTTTTCTTAAGTC